>JAPVLO010000094.1:3840000-4436184 GCA_027257055.1 Cephalopachus bancanus | reverse complement strand
TCACGGCCGCTGCAGCCTCCACCTGTTGGGCTCAGGTGATCCTTCCAAGTAGCTGCAACTACAGGTGTGTGCCACAATGCCCGGCTAATTTTTGATTAATTGTGGAGACGAGGTCTTGCCAAGTTGCCCAGGCTGGTCTTGAATCCCTGGGCTCAGGCAATCCTCTTGTCTCTGCCTCCCAAAGTGCTGCCTCCCAAAATGCTGGAATAACAGACATGAACCATTGCACCCAGCTAATGAATAGCAGATCTAAGAAAAAATTGTGTTTTTTTTTTGAGTCAGGGTCTCACTGTTGCCCAGGCTGGAGGCCAGTGGCATAACTGCGGCTCACCACAGCCTTGACCTTTTGGACTCAGGCGATCCTCGTTCTGCTCTAGCCTCCTGAGTAGTTGGGACTATAGGCTCGTCACCACATCTGGCTAATTATTTTTATTTTTATTTTTTTGTAGAGACGAGGTCTCATTATGTTGCCCAGACTGGTCTTGAACTCCTGGGCTCAAGCAGTCTTCTCGCCTTGGCCTCCCAAAGTGCTAGGATTATAGGCATGAGCCACCACACCTGACCAGAGGAAGCGTATTGATAATCTATACGGGAGCTTTGAAAGTTTTATGTTTAAATAGATTAAAAAATAAATTATTTGGTTAATATCCTCTCAATCTGAAACAGAAATGTTCTCTACCTTTTGTCTCTAAAGATAAACCATTGACCACATTGGCTGTAGAATCCATGATCCAAGTTTCTTTACTGTTAATGGTGATGGGTTGCCATGAGTCTTCATGCTCTGGCTTGAAGCATACTGTGGTTGAGGCTGACAGCTGGTTGGCTGAAGGCAAGTGCTTGTTGCCAGCATGTAGAGATAATTATCTGTGGCTTCCTGACTAACTGAAATCACCAGGCTTTGGAGGTGGTGCTTACACAGTTAGGGCAGCATCTGGCTATCTTACCATTTAGTATAAGAAACAGGGTTTGTTAGATTCAAGGAATCATGGGCCAGGCATGGGGGCTCATGCCTGTAATCCCAGCACTTCGAGAGGCTGGGGCCAGAGGATTACTTGAGTCTGGAAGTTCGAGACCAGCCTAGGCAACATAGCAAGACCTCATCTCTACAAAAAAAATAAGAAAAAAAAAAAAAGCTGAGTGTGGTGGTACGCAACTGTTGTCCCAGCTACTTGGGAGACTGAGGTGAAAGGATCACCAGAGCCTAGGAGGTCAAGGCTATGGTGACCTGTGATTGTGCCACTGCATTCCAGCCTGGGTGACAGAGAGAGCCCTGATGAGACAGAGAGAGAGAGAGAGAGAGAGAGAGAGAGAGAGAGAGAGAGAGAGAGAGAGAGAGAGAGAGAGAGAAAGGAAAAGGAAGGAAGGGAAGGGAAGGGAAGGGAAGGGAAGGGATGGGAAGGGAAGGGAAGGAAAAGGAGTTATGCCCCAGGGTCCCAGTTCCTATTACATTCCAGGAGTATTGCTACATAGTGGGAGGGGTTCAGTGGTGGGGGAAGATCTTAAATAGAATACTGAATGAGAAATGATATTTGACCTCAAGAAATGAACAACCTAGAGGTAGTTAGTTGACAAATAGTCCCAGCACAGGACAGAGTGACCCAAGTGAGTGGTCCCCAGGTCCAGGCTCACCAGGCACACCAGGTAGCTGTGCTCCTCAGAGTTTATACCACCCCCTTCCCCAAACCTTAGGGAAGTGGAGTGAGTCAAGCCACTTACCTGCAGTCTCAGGGGTGCTCCTTTTCTTCCCTGTGGTCGACAGTACTTTCTTTCAGTCCCCAACTCTTCTGAAAGTATCCCTGGCTATCCAGTGGATAGACCTTTACAACAAACACAGTGTAGGCCGCTCTACACTGAGGAAGGTGGGGAAGATGTTAGGACTGGTCAGTTGGCACATTAACTTGCTTGTTTCAGTACAAAGTAGATAGATAAGCAATGCTTTAAGAGGATGCAAAAGGCTGGTGCGGTGGCTCAAGTCTATAATCCCAGAACTTTGCAAAGCCGAGACAAGAGAATTGCCTGAGTCCAGGGGTTCAAGACCAGCCTGCAACTTGCTGAGACCTCGTATCTATAATAAATCAAAAAATTAGCCAGGCATGGTGGCGCACACCTGTAGTTCCAGCTACTTGGAAGACTGAGGTGGAAGGATCATCTGAGCCCAGCAGGTTGAGGCTACAGTGGCTGTGAGCGTGCCACTGTACTCCAACCTGGGTGACAGAGTAAGACTCCGACTCAAAAAAAACAACAACAACAACAACAAAAAAAACACACAACATGCCCATTTTGGTAGCAAATGAACTAAAAGTGATGAGAATAATACCTATTACAATTAATAACCTATGGTAACGAACACTTTATATGCCCTGGGTAATCAAATCTCTCACACTGTCATATAAAGTAGATATTGCCGTGTCCATTTTACAGATGAGGAATATAAGACCCAGGTTATAAGACAGGCACAAGGTCACTCAATAATTTCTCTGTCTTCAATGCCTTTGCTTGCTCTCATATGGTACACTGCCTCCCCAGGTAACGCAGTGAGAATCATTGCAAGTTTTGAGTGGAAAAAACATGTTCAGACTATGATTTATTTTAATTTTTAGAGACAGGATCTTGCTCTGTTACCCAGGCTGGAGTACAAATGGCACAATCATAGTTCCCTGCACTGCAAACTCCTGCATTCCTGCCTCAGCTTCCCACCTCAGCCTACTGAGTAGCTAGGACTATAGGCATGTGCCATTGCACTTGGCTAATTTTTTTTTTGATATAAAATTTGACTATGTTGCCTAGGCTGGGGTGAAATGTATGAACATAACTCATAGCAACTTCAAAATCCTGGGCTCAAGTGCCTCCGCTTCCGAAGTAGCTAGGACTACAGGTGTGTGTCACCATACCTAGTTAATGTAAAACACACACACACACACACACACACACACACACACACACACACACACATTCACACACACACACACACACACACACACACACACACACACACACACACACACATATATGCTGGGGTTTTTTTTGAGTTGGAGTCTCACTCCCTTTGCCCAGATTGGGGTGAAGTGGCATGCTCACGGCCACCCCAGCATCAACCTGTTGGGCTCTGGTGATCCTTCTACCTCAGCCTTCCAAGTAGTTGGAACTACAAGTGCATGCTACCATGCCCGGCTAATTTTTTTGATTTATTGTAGAGATGAGGTCTTGCCAAGTTGCCCAGGCTGATCTCAAACCTGTGGGCTCAGGCAGTCCACTTGCCTCGGCCTCCCAAAGTGCTGGGATTACAGACTGAGCCACCAAGTCCGGCCATATTTTAAATTTTCAATATGTGGGGAACAATTCAGGGTTAAGTGTACAAATATTCATTATGCAGTTACCCTTGTTGATGAGGTGTGCTTCCCTCCTCCCCTGGCAGTTTCCCACTGCTGTCCATCCCTTTCTTATAGTATTATGATATTTGTTCAAGGTCGCTTATGAGTAAGAACATATGATACTTGGTTTTTGTTTCTGTGATAGATCACTCAGTATTATAGCCTCTAAGTCCACATAAGTTGCTGTAAAGTTCAAAATTTTGTCCTTCTTTGTGGCTGCATAATATTCCATCATGTATATGTACCACATTTTTAAAAAATCCAGTCTTCTTTCGATAGGCAGCAGGGTTGGTTCCATGGTTTTACTATTGTGAACAATGCTGCAATAAATATGCGTGTAAAGGTATCTTTTTCACAGAGTGATTTGAGTTCCTCTGGGTATATTCCCAGTAGGGGGATTTCAGGGTCGTATGGAAGGTTGACTTTAGATCTTTTAGGAATTGCCACACTGTTTTCTACAGAGGCTGTACTAGTTTACATTCTCACCAACAATGTGGAAGTGTTCCCCTTTCCCCACTGCCTCTCCAGCATCTGTTGTTTTTGAGTTATTGATGATGACCATCCTGACCGGAGTTAGGTGGTATCTCAGTGTAGTTTTAATTTGCATTTCTTTGATGGCTAGTGAGGTTGAGCAGTTTTTCATGTATCTGTTGGCTGCTCATATGTTTTCTTTTGAGAAGTGTCTATTTATATCTTTTGCCCACTTTGTAATGGGGCTCTTTGTTTTTTTCTTTTCAGAATATTGAGTTCCTTGTAGATCCTAGATGTTAGGCAAATATTTTTTTTCCAGTTTGTGGGCTGTCTCCTTGCTCTCTCAATGATTTCCTTGATTTTGTAGAAGCTTGTCAGTTTAACGAGGTCCCATTTGTCTATCTTATCTTTTATGACATGGGAACTTGGGGTTTTGATCAGGAATTGGTTGCCAGTTCCAATTTCCATAAAGGGGTCTCCTGCGTTTTCTAAGGTTCTTACAGTTTGAGGTTTTACATTTAGGTCTTTGACCCAGTTAGAGTTGATTTTTGTGTATGGTGCTAGGCAGGGGTCCTGTTTCAATCTTCTGTATGTGGTCAGCCAGTTTCCCCAGCACCATTTACTGAATAGGTTCTTCTCTTCCCAGTGGCTGATAGTGGAGGCTTTATCAAAGATGAGTTGGTTGAGAAATTGAGGTTTTGCTTCTGGAATCTCTATCCTGTTCCATTGGTCTATAATACACTTGTTCTTGTACCAGTACCAGGCTTTTGATTATAATAAAACTTAAAGTCAGGAAGAGTGATGCCTCCTGCTTTGTTTTTTGCTGAGGACTGTTTTGGCTATTTGTGGTCGTTTATGTTTCCATATGAATTCCTGTATTATCGTTGCCAGGTTTGAGAAGAATGCTGCTGGTAATTTAATAGGTATTGTGTTAAATCTGTAGATTGCCTTGGGTAGGATGGGCATCTTACCACTGTTGATTCTTCCAATCCATGAGCACAGAATAGTTTCCTATTTGTTTGTGTCATCTTTGATTTCTTTGAGTAGTGTTTTGTAGTTTTCTTTGTAAAGTTCTTTCACATCTCTGGTTAGGAAGATGCCAAGGTATTTCATTTTTTTGGTGACTATTGTGAATAGGATTGTGCTTTTTATTTGGGTTTTTGTTTATTTCTGGTGTATAGGAATGCGACTGACTTTTGCACTTTTATTTTATATGCTGAAACTTTGCCAAAGTCTTCTATCAGTGCAAGGAGATTTTTTACAGATTCTCTTAGGTTTTCAAGATATAGAATCATGTTGTCTGCAAAGAGGGATAGCTTAACTTCCTTTTTTTCCTATTTGGATACCCCTTATTTCCTTCTATTGTCTGATTCCTCTAGCTAGGACTTCTAATACTATGTTGAACAAGAGGAGTAAGAGTGGGCATCCTTGTCTTGTTCCAGTTTTCAGGGAAAATGGTTCCAGTCTTTGTGTAGCAATATGTTGGCTGTAGGTTTCTCATAGATGGCTCTTACTATTTTGAACTATGCTCCATCTATGCCTAGATGTTCGAGGTATTTTATCAAGACAGGGTGCTGAATTTTATTGAAAGCTTTTTCTGCATCTAATGATATAATCATGTGGTTTTTGTCTTTACATCTGTTGATGTATCTAATTACATTTATAGTCGTGCAGATGTTGAACCAGTTCTGCATCCTGGAGATGAAGATTACTTGGTCATGGTGGATGATTTTTGAGATCTGTCATTGGATCTGGCTTGCTAGAATCTTGTTGAGAATTTTAGCATGTATATTCATCAAGGATATGAGTTGTCATTCTCTTTCTTTGTTGGATATTTACCCAGTTTGGGTATCAGTGTGATGTTAGTTTCATAAAATGGTTTGAGGAGAATTCCATCTTTCAATAGGATTGATATCATCTCCTCCATGCATGTTTTGCAGAATTCTGCAGAAAGCCATCTGGTCCAGGGTTTTTTGTGTAGGTAGCTTTATTATGACATAGTCAATTTCTATGGTTGTTATTGGTCTATTTAGAGTCTTGATTTCTTCTTGTTTCAACCTGGGGAGGTTGTGTGATGTCAGAAGGTTCTCCATTTCATTTAGGTTTTCGAGCTTGTTTCCATATAGGTATGCATAGTAATCTCTGATAATCTTTTGTATTTCTTTGAAGTCAATTGTGACTTCATCTTTTGTATTTCTGATTGTGTTTATTTGGGCTTTTTCTCTCTTTATCGTGGTCAGGCTAGCGAGGGGTCCATCAATCTTGTTTATCCTTTCAAAAAAACAGTTTTGGTTTCATTGACTTTTTTTTTGTATTATATTTTTGTCTTTTATGTCCTGAATTTTTGCTTTTATTTTAGTGATCTGGATTCTTCTGCTGAAGTTAGGGTTTTGGTGGCCTTCCTTTTCCAGCTTCCTTAGGTGATTTACTAGGCTGTTAACTTGTGATCTTTCCATTTTCTACATGCATGTTTATAGAGATATGAATTCCCCTCTTATGACTGCTTTCATGGCATCCCAGAGATTTTGGTAAGATGTTTCTTCATTTTATTTGTTTTCAGGTATCTTTTAATTTCTGTTTTGATTTCTATGTTGACCCAGGAATTGTTTAGCATCATGCTGTTTAGTGTCCATGTCTTTGTGGGTTTTGGGGGAAATTCGTTGGTGTTGATATTTATTTTTATTCCACTGTGGTCTGAGAAGGTGCATGGCAGTATTTCAATCTTATGGAATTTGTTTATGCTTGATTTATGGCCGAGGATGTGGTCAATCTTAGAGTATACTCTATGTGATGATGAGTCAAATGTATATTCTGTGGTTGTTGGGTGGAGTGTTCTGTATGTATCAATTAAGTCCATTTGGTCAAGCATCACGTTGAGGTTCCAGATCTCCTTGTTGACTTTTTTTGTCTTGATGATCTGTTCTAGGGATGTGGTGGGGTGTTTAAGTCCCCAATCATGATAGTGTTAGAGTCATTACCTCTTTTTAGTTTATCTAGAAGCTGCCTTATGAAAGTTGGTACTCCTATATTGAATGCATATATGCTTAGGATAGATATTTCTTGTTGATGGATTGAAACTTTTATAATTCTTTAGTGACCTTCTGTATCTTTTTAAACTTTTGATAACCTAAAATGTTGCCTGATATTAAGAGCACAACTCCTGCTTTCTTTTATGTTCCGTTTGCCTGAAATTTTGTTCCCATCCTCTTACTTTGTGTCTGAGAGTATCCTTTCCAGTGAGATGAGTTTCTTGGAGACAATATGTTGTTACTTCATGATGTTTTATCCATTTTGCCATTCTATATTTTTTCAGTGGGGCATTTAACTCATTCACATTCAGGCTAATTATAAAGATGTGAAAGTTTATCCCTGTCATGATGTTCTTATGGCGCTTGTTGTTGTGGCTGCTGTTGGTTTGTTTGTTGTCTTTCTTTTGACTTTTGGGTTGATTCATGTATGTTTTCAATCTTTTTCCTGCATTCTTGGGCAGAGCATTGTAGTTCTTTTTCCCCCTTTCTTCTGCGTTTAATACTTTCTTAAGTGTGTCTTGTATAGCTGGTCTGGAGGCAGCGTAAATTCTTAGGGATTGAATGTCTGGGAAGTATTTTAATTCTTCATCACTAATGAAACTTAGCTTAACTTGGTAGGTAATTCGTGGTTGAAATTGTTTCTTTGAGAACTTTGAAGATTGGGCTCCAAGCTCTCCTAGCCTGAAGTATTTCTGTAGATATGTCTGCTGCTATTCTATTGATCTTCCTCAGTAGGCAGTCTGATCTTTCTCTCTTGCTGCCTTTAGGATTTTTTCTTCTATACCTACTTTGTGTAGGCAAATTACTATGTGGCTAGGAGTTGATCTTCTCAACTTTGTCTTGCAGGAGTTATCTAAATCTTTTATGTTTGAATGGCTGCATCACTGATGAGATATAAGAAGTTTTCTTAGATAATTTCATGGAATATTTGTTCCAGGGTAGTCTCTGTCTCTCTATCTGACTTAAAAATTCCAATGAATCTTAGGTTTGCCCACTTGAAATAATCATTCATCTCTTGGAGGCCTTGTTCTGTCTTTTACAGCTTCTTTTCTATGTGTTTAACAGTTTGGGCTAGTTCCATATATATTTTGGTCCTCAAGTTCTGAGATTCTTTCTTTTGCTTGATTAATTCTACTTTCCATGCTTATCAATTTGCTGTTTATTTCATTCACTGTATTCTGTATTGCTGTTATCTCAGTTATCAACTCCTTCATTCTTCTTGTCTCTCCTCATTTCTATTTATTCTCTCTATTAATATCTTGACATCTGAGTTTGTGGTTTGAGACCAGTCATTCTGAGAGCTCTTCATTTTTTGAGTTCTGAAGTCTGTATTTTCAGTGGTTGACCTCCTAGAGTCTGAGTCTCATATTCTTCCTTTGGTTTTTCTTCATTTCTGTGGGTTTTCCTCCTCCCCACCTTTTAAAAAATTAAAAAAAATTTTTTTTTTACCTCTTCCTTAATCCTGTTGTTCAATGATAGGGGGATAGCTTTTTCTTCTGTTTGCTCAATCTCCTATTCTTCCTTATGTAGATCCTCTGGTTTTGTTCAATTCTGAAGCTGGCCTTGGGGTGGGGGCCTGTGCTTTTTACAGTTTTGAGATTTAATTGATTCAGAAGCTGTCTGCAGATCCCAGTATCTGCTGACAGTGTGTGGGCCCCCTGGAATCCACTTCCCACTGCCTTACAATCTGTCCATGCAGTGGGGGTGTCTGTTTGCCCCTGAAAGCAAAATGAGATAAGAAAAAGGAAAAGAATGGGAAAAAGGAAGGAGAGACAAAAGAGAGGTAGAGAGAGAGAGAGAAGAAGATGAGGGAAGACAGATATGCTACCAACTAAAGAGTAAGCAGAGAGACAAAGACAGAAAAAACAAAAAAGACAAAAACATACTTATACAAACAAAAACCTTTGGTTGGTGTGCTTTCCCTCAAAAATACCCATACATAAACAGAAAACCTAAAAAAAAAGCATGAAAATAACAGAAACAAAACAAGTACAAAAATGTAAACAAAAACAGAAAGAAAGAGAAAAGAAAAAAGTTAAAACTAAAGGAAAAAACAAACAACAAGGAAAAAACAAAAACAAAAAACCAACTCTCCCTGTGGCTGTTTCTATGGCTCCAGGTTCCTTTCAGGCCTCTGCCTTAGAGAGAGGCTCTGGTCTCCAGTCCTTCCCCTGCACTCTTAGTGCAGGCTGATAGGGTTGCTCTCATCATGGGTCAGATGCCCCTTGGACTACTAGGGGAAGAGAATGGATTAGATCCAGACTCATCATACTCGCAGCTGTTGCTGTCAAGTCTCCCACTCAGATCTGATGTGTCTGTGCCTGTTCCAGCATGGGGGTGGAGTGTCTGTCTCTCTGAGTCTGATGAGAAGATAGTCTCTGGGTCCCAAGATGGAGGCTGGATGGAGCTGGGCGGTGCAATGCAGGTCTGTGCCTGGTCCTGGGACTGAGAAGATGGTGACTTTCAGAGTCTCAGCACTGGCATTGGAGCTTTATTCCAGATTTCCATGACCTGCCTCCTGCTTGTACCCAGTCTGCTATTGCAGGTGATGACATGGGCCAGGTTCATCTTGCCCAAAAGCCTTTTTTTAAAAAATAGAGACAGAGTCTTACTATTTTTCCCAGTCTGCACTCAAACTCCTGGCCTCAAGTGATCCTTTCATCTCGTCTCCCCAAAGTGTTGGGATTACAGCCATAAACCACCATGCCTGGCCTGAGCTGTGATTATTTTTGAGTTGGGGTCTCACTCTGTCACCCAGGCTGGAGTGCAATGGCATGATCATGGCTCTCTGTAGCCTTGACCTCCTGGGCTGGTACCACATTCAACTAATTAAAAAAATTTTTTTTTGTAGAGACAAGGTCTTGCTGTGTTGCCCAGTCACACCTGGAACTCCTGGGCTCAAGAGATTTTCCTGGATCGGCCTCCTTAAGTGTTGGGATTAAAGCGATGAACCTAGCCGGGCGTGGTAGCACACGCCTGTAGTTTCAGCTACTTGGAAGGCTGAGGCAGAAGGATTGCTGGAGCCCAGCAGGTTGAGGCTGCGGTGGCTGGGAGAGGCACTGCACTCCAGTCTGGGTTACAGAGTGAGACTCCAACTCAAAAAAATAAAAAATAAAAAATAAAAAATAAATAAAGCGATGAGCCACGCATCCAGCCCTTAGCTGTGAATTTTAAGGCAACACTTGTTGTCGTATAAAGGAGGGGTTTTGAGAGGGAGAGAGAGGGGGCAGGAAATATTGAAGGTCTGGGTAAAAGTGAGGAGGATCTGCAAAAGGCTATGCATGCAGCATCACCACGGAGAGGAGAGAGACAAAATTCTTGTGGCAGTAGGAATGATGGGTACTAAGAAAATGATTTGGATGTGTGGGGTTAGGGGACAGTCGAGTAAAGATTGCAGCAGACTGGGCATGGTGGCTCATGCCTGTAATCCCAGCACTTTGGGAGGCAAGGCAAGAAGATTGCCTGAGCTCAGGGGTTTGAGACCAGCCTGGGCAACTTGGTAAGACCTCGTCTCTACAGTAAATAAAAAAACCAGCCAGGTGTGGTGACGTGAGTCTGTGGTTCCAGCTACTTGGAAGGCTGAGGTGAAAGAATCGCTTGAGTCCAGCAGGTCGAAGTTGTGGAGTGTACCACTGCACTCCAGCCTGGGTGACAGAGTGAGACTCCAACTCAGAAAAAAAAAAAAAAGATGGCAGCAGTTTCTACATGGTGGCACTGGGAGGGAAGTGCTGTCAGACTGGACTTCTGGAATTTATGTGCAGATGATCAACAGTCATTCAAAATGGTGCCAGGGATATACAAGAACCCCAAGTCAAACTGTTTCCCATTTCCCTTCTTCTCTCCCTCCTTCCCTCCCTCCCTCCCTTCTTTCTTTCTTTTTTGTTTTTTTTTACTTCTAAGAGTTCATTTATAAAAAGTTGCAACCAAGTGCGGCACTGACTCTGCAGAGTTTCCTGGTCAGTCGGCAAAGCAGCCGCTGCACCCCAGCTCCCTGGGCTCCGGGGTGTCAGACTGGGTGTCTGGGTCCTCCTAGTGCCTGCTCTTCCTGACAGTCCGACACTGGCCTGACCTGGAGGGCCTTGGGCAGCCAGATCAGAGGTGCCAGGGAGTGTAGGGTGGGTGGGCAGGCGGGTCGAGGCCTCTGTTTCAGCCATCCAGATTCTAGCTGCCCCTGGCGGCTCTTCCCACCTACAGGCCAACCTCCAACCTCCTCTTCCATCCTCCCAGATCTTACACAGGGGCACATCCCTGCCCTTGAACCTGGGAGGGTCTGGCTGATTCCTAATGGGGACGTGAGGGTCTTGGATCAGAGGCCAGTGACAAGGGGCTTTCTGCTTCCAGGGCCAGCATGAGAGCCAGGCAGCTGGGGTGGCCAGACACAATGATATTTGACAGCCTGGGCAAGTCAGCCCCTCTAACCATCTTGAGCCACCTGCCTCTCACCTTCCGCCAGCCGGGGTCCTATCCCAGTCAGTGGTCTGGACTACTGGGCTGACTATACACCAGGTCCTGCAGTAGCCCCATTCTCCTGGGATATCTTGGAAATGTGGAGGAGGGTGTTCCTCATGGCCTGGTGGCAGGTGTCCACCAGCCTGGGGATGTCGGCCTCGGCCTCAGTGAGGCTGCTGGTGGGGATGGCATCAAGCACCTGCACCCTGATTTTTGATATTCTTCTGCACCGTGCACACGCCCAGGTCAGCCATCTTGCTCATAGCGGTGCTAGAGCACTGCCAGTTGATGAAGAAGATGCCCCCAAGGTCCATGATGAGCTCCGCAGGCCCCAGGCCTAGCAGCTCCCGTTTAGAGACCTGAACACAGCACTTAGGGAGGACCTCCGTGAGGCCCATCATGTCTAGGATGTTTTGGTGGTTGGAGATGATGACACATGGCCTGTCCATGTCCAACTTGTGTTGACCCTTGACCACGAAGTGAAGGTGGCATACTTGAATTGCCACACAAACCAGCGGACATGTTTTCCACCGTCCGGCTGCCATGGAGCAGCAGGCAGTGACTGAGGTTAAGCTGGCCGACCTTGGCATAGAACTTGGCAGTGTGGCTCAGCTGCATGAGCAGCAGCAGCATCATGGTCAGCCACGGCCACAGCTCCATGCTGTGTCGCCCCCACCCCAAAGGCACTGCCGCTCACTCCTGGCTCTGGCCCTGGCTGGCCCCTTCCTTCCTTCCTTCCTTCCTTCCTTCCTTCCTTCCTTCCTTCCTTCCTTCCTTCCTTCCTCCCTCCCTCCCTCCCTCCCACCTTCCCATCCCCTCCCTCCCTCCCTTCCCCCTCTCTCCTTCCCTCCCCCTCCCTCCCTCTCTCCCCCCTCCCTTCCTCTTCCCTCCCTCTCTCATTTTCTCTGTCTTTCTTTCTTTTATCAGAGACTCACTGTTGCCCAGGGTGGAGTGCAGTGGCATGCTCATCATCACTGCAGCCTCAACCTGCTGGATTCGGATGATCCTTCTGCTTCAGCCTTCTAAGTGACTGTAACTACAGGTGCACACCACCACACCGGGCCCATTTTTTGATTTATTATAGAGACGTGGTCTCACCATGTTGCCCAGGCTGGTCTTGAACCCATGGACTCAGTCCTTTCACCTCTGCTTCCCAAAGTCCTGGGATTATAGGCATGAGCCACTGCTCCCAGCCTTATTTCCCATTTTCAGCTGACTTGCTTGCCTTTGCTATGTGCCTGCTCAGTGAGTCTATTCTAAGACCCAAAATGCTTAAGGGACATTTGTGGAAAAAGAAACCATTAGTGTAACCCCAACCTGTATTTTCTCACGTGTTGGAGTCTCATGCCTATGGTCTTCCAGGCTAGAGGTGCATGCTGGTGGCTTTGCTGGTCTGAGGCCCTAAAACAACCCTGCTGGCAAGCTCTGCTAGGCATTGCCCCAGTGGGAGCTCTCTGTACTAGTCCTGACCCCAAGGCTCTTCTGGTCATTATCCTAGTGGAGGTTCTCTGTAGTAACCCCAACCCCATGGCCCCATTAGACATTACTTTAGTGGGATTATCTGTGGTGGCCCTGTCCCTGTGGCCCTGAGCCTCTTCCCATACCCCAAGACTCTCTGAGACATCCTTTGAAATCTAGCTGGAGATAGTCATGCCTTCACAGCTTGGGTCCCCTTGGACACCTGCAGAATCAGTACCAAGTGGACACTGCCAAGGTTTCTCATTTGTGCCTGCTGTGAGGTGGCCTGAGTTGTACCTGGGCCTTCTTGAGCCACAGCAGGTGTGGCCGAGGTGCATTGTGCTGAAATATGTGCCCCAGAGACTTGAGTGTCCCTGGGTAGTAAGTTCTGATGTCCCAGAGGAACTCTGGGAACCTCCTCTGAAACTATTCAGCCTTCAAGGTCCTAGCCCTCTGGGCCTGGGGTGGGAGTGGCAGCCTTCAGGATCTCTGAAATGCCTTTGGGGTCACTCTCCCACTGTCTTGGTGACTAAGATCTGGCTTCCTTACATACTCATCTCCTTATCAACTGTTCACTTGGCTACACCCTTGGTGTTCCCTCCTGAATAAACTTTTTTATCTTTACAAGACCAGGCAGAAAATTGTTCACATCTTTATATTCTGCTATTATTTTTATTATAAATTCTACCTTTAATTCATTGATCTCTTTTTGTCTTTTACTATAAGCAGTCAAGAGAAGCCAGGCAGCACTCTGAACACTGCCTAGAGATTTCTTCGTCAGATATCTTATTAGTTGCACTTAATTTCTGCCTTCCACAAAGTGGTAGCATGTGGACACAATTCAGCCAAGTTCTTTGCCACTTTATAACGGGGATGGTCTTTTCTGTAGTCTCCAGTACCTTGTTTCTAATTTCTATCTAAGACTTCATCTGAATGGCCTTCAGTGTCTTTCTATCAGTGTTCTGAGCATGACCACTCAAGTTGTCTCCAAGAAGATTCAGACCTTCCCTGCAGGTCTAATCTTTTTCTCCATCAGAGCTGTTTTCATATTACCCTTGATGTCCTGAATGTCATTAAATGTCTTCCGTTCACTATCTTTATATTTCAGTAGAGGAAAAAAATCATTGGGGGCCAAATCAGGTGAGTAGGTAGTTATCTGCACAATACAGTTATTTGTACAGTGCTGCCAATATAAGCACATGGTGGCAAGTTCATGAACTTAATTGTCAGACCTCAACAAATCACGACAACAGCTCTGATGGCCATTTCAGAAAAAGAGTTCCAAAATTGCTTTGATGGATGGACTAGGCACTGGCATCAGTGCATAGCTTCCCAAGGGGAGTACTAAGAAGGTGACCATAGTGACGTTCATCAATGAGGTATGTAGCACTTGTTTCAGGATAGTTTGTGAACTTAACTGTCAGACCTTATAGTCTTTGCAGTCTAGCCTTGGCCCATTTTCCTGTTCCAAAGCTGTTCACCTTTTTACGTATTTGTTATAGCAAAGACCTCATTTCTTGGTACCAATTTCTATCTTAATTCATTCTTACTGCCATAACAAAATACCTTAAAGTGGGTCATTTATAAATAATAGAAATTTATTGCTCATGGTTCTGGAGCTGGGAAGTCCAAGGTTAAGGCACCAACAGATTTGGTGTCTGGTAAGGGCTTGTTGTCTTCATGTATGGTCCCTTTTGCTGTATTCTCACATGGTGGAAGGACAAAAGGCATGAATGCTGTGTCTTCATATGGCAAAAGGGCCTAGCTAGCTACTTCCAGCCTTTTTTGCTTTTTCTTTCCTGAGTCAGGGTCTCACTCTGTCACCCTGGCTGGAGTGCAGTGGCATGATCACGGTTCACTACAGCCTTAACATTCTGGTCCTGGAGATCCTTCAGCCTCAGGCCTCTGAGTAGCAGGGACCACAGGTGCATGCCACCATGTCCAGCTAATTTTTTTTGGTAGAGTTGAGGTCATGCTATGTTGCCCATGCTGTTCTCAAACTCCTAACCTTAAGCGATCCTCCTGCCTCAGCCTCCCCAAGTGCTGGGATTATAGGCATGAGCCACCATGCCAAGCCACTTCCAGCCTTTTCATAGGCACCAATCTTGTCCTAATCACCTACTAAGGGCCCCACCTCTTTATACTATTACATTGAGAATAAAGTTTTAACAGGAATTTTGGAAGAGACACCAACATTGAAAACACAGTCATCATAAGGGTGCCTGATCTCAAATCAGGCAAAGCAGAGACCAAAAGGAAGCCTGCACTTTACCTGTACAAGGACCACTTGTATACCTAATCCTGAACTGTATAAATAAAAAACTAAAAGAAAAGAGAACGCAGTAGTCAGTATGTTCATGTGCAACTGTGCAGGAATGTAAGTCACATGGACTATGATGTTGGCATGTGTGGTGTTCCCTGGTGTTGTGCAGTCCACATCCTGTGCAGTCATATGTGGTGTCCCTATAGACGCTGAAAACACTATTAAAAGAGGAGAGGCACCAGGCGCAGGAGTACGAGGCCTTCCTGAACATCAAGGTCAAGGTGGAGGCTGAGATCGCCACCTACCCCCAACTGTTGTAGGACGGGGAGGATGTCAGTTTTGGTGATGCCCTGGACAGCAGCAGCTCCATTCAGACCATCCAAAAGACCGCCACTCGCAGGACTGTGGATGATAAAATGATGTCTGAGACCAATGACACTAAAGTTCTTAGGAGCTGGGGTGGTGGGAGCAGGGTATCCTTTGGGGGAGCAGGAGGACAATAAAAAGTTCAGGGGTAGGAAAGGAAGGTAGGTAGGAAGGAAGGAAGGAAGGAAGGAAGGAAGGAAGGAAGGAAGGAAGGAAGGAAGGAATGAAGAAAAGCAAGCAAGGAAGAAAGAAAGGAGGGAAGGAAGGAAGGAAGAAAGAAAAGATAATGAAGGATTAGACTTAAGGGAACTTTCTCAACTAGGATATATTTGGCAGCACACTGGTCCCTGAGGTACCCTGGCCATCGGATTCTTATTCTCAGCCTGTCTCATTCACCGCAATTTACCCACACCACAAAGTCTCGTCAATGTCTGGTACCGCTGGGTGTTGACTGATTGTGCTGTCTTGGGAGAGTTTCAATGTCATCACTGTGGCTGAAAGTTGCTATCTGGTACAGATTTCACACACTTCTGCCCCTGAACACATAGTTGTATCCTATGAGGATTTATAAGAACACAAAGGAGGCGATGCATCTGATTCTCTGAAAGCCAATTTAGCTAATTTACTTGTTTCCATTAATTATTTAGTTTCATCTGACTGCTTTTCATTGTCATATCAACTGCAGCCATTTCTGTACAAAGCTCGTAATAGAATTCTGAGTGATGTTCAATTTTTTCCCGCTCCAGCTTCTTGTTGCTGCTGAAATCTGAGGGAAAATGAGAAGGCAGACAGGCAGAGAGAGGGGAGACACGGGGCTTACTTAAATATCAGGGAGCCTTAGAAACTATTTCTTGTAATATGTTATTTGTAGAGATTTTAAAAATCTGGCATTGACAAGTCACTCATTCGTGGGTGGCTTTTGGGACATGACTCTGGGACTAAATAGAAATATTCATGAAGATTGCTGGGGTTGGGTGTTTTGTTTTGTTGGAAAGTCATAGAGCCTTTCTTTTGATTTTGTTGTAGCTCGAATAAAGACTAGAGGGATCACCAGGAAGCTTCTAGGCCCTGAGATACAGGAGTCATAGCAATTCATATGTATGCATATTCTTAACTTATTGTGTCTTTAGCCAACACAAAATCAGATAAGACTTGAAAACATTGATTCCCAAATTCATTTCTAAAGAGAATCGTGAAGATTTAAGGCTTCTTTAGATAGTTGAGGTTTATAACTGCTTATTTCTTCAAATTTCTCACAGGTTGACTGCCCTGCTTTCCCATCATTTAGTTTGGACTCCCAGATTTTTTGTCTCTGGCTCCATTGTCTGTGAAATGGTGCCTAATGGTGGTAGTCAGAGGGGCTTTCTTCCTCTGAACGCTATTAGTGACCTAGTGGAGAAAGGCGTGATTTAACTTGCCAGCTAAATGCATAACTGTAGCTGAGTGAATGAATGAAGAGCGCATATGCCACAAGCTGGGATTCATGTGACCTCTCACATCTCAGTGATCTATGGCTGCCAGGAACGTAACAACTATAACCAAGAGAAAAGGATTTATCTTCTTTCTTCAAAGTATCATACTCCTAAAGACATTATCTCACCCAATTTGTTAACAGTAAGAGCTCATAACAGTAAGAACTTGCAAAAGGACGACAGAATGAAAGAGTTTTAATGCATTTTGCCAAAGGGAAATTTACCATCTGCCTGTCTTCATGAATCACATATGCTGAGAATAATATTTTAGAAGATACCGACAACAAGACGCAGTAATTTGTAAATGAAAATTACTGATGCTGCCCTTTTTAAAGCAATCTGTGGAATAAATCAGTCCAGTCAGCTATAGGATTACAAGTCAAAGACTTGAAATAGGGGAATAATAAACTACATTATTGGCTTTTTGTAATTGTAATTGTAATAAAGATACCAAATCTGTAAAATGTAATTACTTTGATTCAAACTTCACTATTTCCATACGTACCCTTTCAATGTGCTCTGGAGACAGGTAGGCTGGAAAATACATTAGTAAGCCCAGACTACAATAAAGTCTCATTTGCAAACATTGTCAGACATACAATTAAAGATCATAGAAATATGTCATTGACTGGTCTGGTTTCTCAGAAAGCATTTTCTAGATCATAAATCATGAAGTTGTCATCAGTGGAAAACCCCAAATTTCAATATGTAGAGTGAGCTAAAAAATCATTTTCAAGCCAAAAGGGCTAATTTCAACTCTCGGAAAAAGTAAAACATAACTTAAAATTGCAGAAATTCAGTCATAAATTTGGGAATAACCAATAAGTTTCTAGCAATAGTCTTGCAATGTTCTTGCTTAATCATATGTATATCATAAATTTAGAATGAAAGCTATTCATAATTGATGCAAATTAGAAAATAGTTGTACTCTCAAAAATTGGTTTTGGAAACGATAGTAAAGAAAACAGAAGAAGAAAAGGTTTGTATAGGAAGTGACAATTCTATCATAAATCAGGTGATTTTAGCCTAAATGCTTGTAGACTGAAAAATCAAATTAAGTTAATTTTCGCCGGACTCGGTGGCTCAGCCTGTAATCCCGCGCTTTGGGAGGCCGAGGTGAGTGAATTGCCTGAGCCTGCGGGTTCGAGACCCACCTGGGCAACTTGGCGAGACCTCATCTCTACAATAAATCAAAAAAATTAGCCGGGCATGGTAGCGTGTGCCTGTAGTTCCAGCTACTTGGAAGGCTGAGGCGGAAGGATCACCGGAGCCCAGCAGGTGGAGGCTGCGTTGGCTGGGAGCGGCCACTGCACTCCAGTCTGGGTGACTGAGTGAGACGCCAACTGAAAAAAAGACAAAAAAAAAAAAAAAAAAGATAATTGTGTATTATTTCACTGTGTCTGTGGTGGTACTGAACTATTACAACTTTGTTAACTTTGACAGATCTTGAAGAAAAAAAAAGACTGTGATCAGTAAAAAGGAGAAGGACCATGACAATCTCCATTTTCCAAAACAAAAAGTAAATATTTTTCTTCTCTGAAAACTGAGTAAGAAGGAAGCTTTTGGAAAAGAAAATATACATTCTGGCAGTATGTATGCATATTTCTTTCATAATCCATAAGATTGAGTTAAAAAAAATAGCGGTGTATTAGTTAGATATATTTGTCTCTTGGATCTGGCTAAGACAAGCTCTGCAGCTTCATAATTGTCACAGTAATGTCATACACTATATCAAAAACTATATATAATACAATTATAGTTTCTGTCTAGTGTTATTCATTTGCATGACGATTGAGTGGCATTTGGGGGGCTATGTTCTATTTTCTTAGTCCCTTGAAGTATAATCTCAAGTGATAAAGTGCATTTTCATTTAGTTTCATTTTTTTTTTCACAATCTCTGACTTATGGAAGAAAGATATTTAGTAGCACCTGGATGTACAATCAAATCAGTATGACTTCTAAGCTGTTAGAAATTCTAAACGGTATCACGGGGAGACACCCCTTAACAACAAGGGTGCCTGAACAATGCATATTTGTATACCTAACCCTTAACTGTACCCCACAATATTAAAACAAAAAGATGTTTAACAAAAAATTTTAAAAAAAAGAAATTCTAAACGGTATCAAAGTGTCTATGAAAGAGTTCTGAAAGCTTCCAGAAAAAAACAAAATTTTGGGAAAGCACTGTTTCCAGAAAAGAGTACAGCTCTCAAATTAATTTCTGAGATGATAAGTTTTTAGAAAATCATAGGGCTGGGCACGATGGCTCGTGCCTGTAATCCCAACACTTTGGGAGGTGGAGGCAAGAGGATTGCCTGAACTCTGGGATTTGAGACCAGCCTGGGTAACTTGGCAAGATCTCATGTCTACAATAAAACAAAAAATTTGCCAGGTGTGGGGGTGTGTGCCTGTAGTTCCAGTTACTTGGGAGGCTGAGGTGGAAGGATCGCCTGAGTTCAGCAGGTGGAGGCTGCAGTGGCCATGAGTGTGCCACTGCACTCCAGCCTGGGCAGCAGAGTGAGACTCCAACTCAAAAAAGAAAGAAAGGAAGGAAGGAAGGAAGGAAAGAAAACCATAGGAACAGAGCTGCAGGCAGAAGAAATCTGAACATTTTACTAACCATTTTCATTTTACTTGTTTCTAGTGAGTGTGGAAGTATGGCCACAGAACTAATTTAGGAACAAGCTTCTCAAACATAAGTGAGTTGTAAATTGAATCCTCAGCCTGGTGGATTACTTGTTATTTATCCAAATCTGCAATAAAAAAGAGTAAAGATTAAATATAGAAGAAACACCATTTTGGGTGAAGAAAGAGCAAAGTAAAAATATTGTGACCCAATATGTTGTGACAAATACAAGCTATTTATGATATTGACATAAGAAAGCATGACAAATTGTTCTTAGACTTGAAAAATATGTATTATCTGTTTCAGGCAATAAGGTTGGATTTCTATTGAGTCCACATAATAATAAACTATATTTTACTCAATGATACCATATGGCACAATACTTAAAATTTAAGCAAAGCGTAAAGTAATATCTTGATGAAGCCATAAACAAAAATGTGAAGGATTCCCTAGCAAAGTGGGCTCCGGTGGAAAAAAAATAGAGAAAAAAAAAAAAACTTGAAGGAAAAGTGGGCATTTGAGTATGTTTATGACCTGTAGGCTTGGGAAGGCTATATATATCCACACAAAGAATGAAACCCCAAAGGAAAACACAAATAGATTTGGTAACAGAGAATCTTGGGCTCTTACACATGTCAAAAGACATGAGAGTAAACCTAAAGGCAAACGACTAATGGAGGGAGGGAAAAAAATTTATAATCATACTGCCAATCAATAAAAAAAAATACACTAATATAGAATGGGCAATAGATAATTTACAAGGGAAAGACGCAAATGACTAATAAGCAGAGAAAGCTACTTAATGCCCATAATTATTAATGAAATTCAAATTAATATATCCCTAAATTACTTTTCTTCTACTACATTAGCAAACTTTTATTTTTAATTTTTTTGAGTCAGAATCTCACTGTGTTGCTCAGGCTAGAGTGCAGTAGCACACTCATGGCCACCGCAGCCTCGACCTGCTGGGCTCAGGTGATCCTTCCGCCTCAACCTTCCAAGTAGCTGGAACTACAGGCATGCACCACCACGCCTGGTTAATTTTTTAAAATTTATTGTAGAGATGAGATCTCACCAAGTTGCCCAGGCTGGTCTCGAACCCACGGACTCAGGCCATTCTCTCACTTCAGTCTCCCAAGGTGCTGGGATTATAGGTGTGAGCCACTGTACCTGGACACTTTTTTTTTTAATGAAATGATTTTTAGTGCTGGTGAGCGTGAAGAGAAAGAGGCTATTTCTTATTGTGGTAGTGGTGTTTATTGATAAAAAGTTCATGGAGAACAATTTGACTAAATATATTAAATAATATACTACATATAAGGGAAGACTCCTCAAAAATCCAAAATTATCTTTTGGAGGGCAGGCCCCTTGTAGTACACTCAGAATTTATTTCTCCAGATCAAATGGTCAACGAAAGTTTTGGAAGGTTATGCCAAGATTTTCAGAACAAAAGTCCAGAGTTGTGGCAAATAGGTGATTGTGTCTTCCACCATGACAACACACCTGTCCACACAGCATCGAGTGTTCAGCAGTTTTTGACCAAAAACACCATGACCCCTGTGCCCCACCCACTCTATTCATCTGATCCTGCCTTAAGCGACTTTCTTTTGTTTCCCTGAATGAAAAAAGTTCTCAAAGGAAAACATTTTGCTGATGTGGAAGAGGTGAAACAAAAAAAATGGCAGAAACACTAAACAGCATCAAAATTGATGAATTCAAAAACTGTTTTGAGCAGTGGAAAAAGCATCTTGATAGGTGTATTGCATCAAATGGAGAGTCCTTTGATGGCGACTGAAATTTAAACATGTAAGAAATGCACAATTTTTAATAAATAAATTCCAGTTTTTTACACCCCTACCCCATACAGTTACAGGACCAGACAATTCCACTTCTAGTAATTCAGATGAGGACAATAATTATAGATGCACATGCATACTTGTATACAATTATATTCTTTGTATTCCTGCTTTGTCCTGCGTGAACAGTGGCAGTATCAGGTAGAAGGTTATCATAATTGGCAATGAGTCATTCCAGAACTACATAACACTTGGCAGAAACATTGTGGACAGAAAAGGTAAATCCAATTCCAGAAGAAATATCTATTTCTGTGAAGATAGATTGCTGTTTCCTTTAAAATAAACCCATGTAATCAAACCCACCCTAGTGACTTTGGGTGCCCTACATGCAATAACATACTGCAGCCTCAGAGTTGGTTGTTCATGATAATACTTGCATATTCAAGAGTGACAGTAGCCTACTCTACCTTGGTGAGACAAGATAAATGTACTGGTTTTATACCTTAGCATATGGTTTATTTCAGAGAATGTTCTGTGCATTTGAGTCCTTTCATGACCTCCTTTCCCAAAACCTGATTACTTCATTCATTAATTCCTCTTTATAAGAAGTTGAAGCTGAGCATCGTGGCTCAGACCTGTAATCCCAACACTTTGGATTGCCTGAGCCCATTGGTTCAAGACCAGTCTGGGCAACTTGGTGAGACCTCGTCTCTACAATAAATCAAAAAATTGGCTGGACATGGTGGCACACACCTGTGGTTCCAGCTACTTGGAAGGCTGAGGCAGAAGGATTGCTTGAGCTTAGCAGGTCAAGGCTGTGGTAGCCACGAGTGAACCACTGCACTCCAGCCTGGGTGACAGAGTGATACCCTGACTCAAAAAAAAAAAAGTCATCTGGGTAAAGAACATGACACCCACAGGGTGAGATAGTTTATCTACCTGATTTATTAATTAATGGGTTCCCGTCTTGTAGCTATAATTGCATAAAATATTCTTACATTGTGCCCATAATTCCATAAAACCAGTTCTTCAAATGTGTTTTCTCCAAGTCTCTATTCATCCAAACTATTAATCATGACCTATGTGGTTTCTTATATATTTCAATGTTTTCTGCTTTTGTTTTCATTCAGTTTAAGTCATTTTCTCATTTTTACTGTGATTTCTTCTTTGATCCATAACTTTTTCTTTTCTCCATATGCTATTTAGAAATCTAATGTTTATTTTTTGGTTATTTAATTTCCCAGAATCCACTGTGGTTAGGGAATATACTTTGCATGATTTTAATTGTTTTTACTTTTTTGAGACTAGTTTTATACCTTAGCATATGGTTTATTTCAGATAATGTTCCACGTATGGTTGAAAAGTGTGCATTGTACTGTGTGACATGTTGTACACATATCAGTAAGATCAAGTTGTTAGTATTGTTCAAGTAAGTCTTTTTTATCTTTACTGATTTTCTTTCAAGTTGTTCTCTCAATTACTGGAGACAAATATTGACATCTTCAACTAAAATTGTTGAATTGTCTATTTCTTCTTCCAATTTTATAAGTTTTTGCTTTATGTATTTCAGGGCTCTGTTGTTAGGTACCTATACATATATCATTTTCATATCCTTTTGCGGTAATAACTCTTTATCATTGTGAAATGTCTCCCTCCCTTCATCTCTAGCCATATTCCTTGTCTTAAAGTTTAATCTTTTCAGTGATGTTATAGCCACTTCTCTTTTGTGGTTATTGTTTGCATGGCATGACTTATTCCTTCCTTTTACTCTCAGCCTATTTGTGTCTTTGCATATAAAGTGTATCTCCTGTCAATAGCATATAGTTGAAGCTCTCTTTTTAATCCATTCTGACAATCTCTGTCTTTTGATTGACATATTTAGCCAATTTATGTTTAGTGTAATTATTCAATATGACTGGTTTTATACTTGCAATTTTGCTCATGCTTTTCGTATGTCTTGTGTCTCTTTGTTCCTCTTTATCCCCCTTACTGTCTTCCTTATGTTAGCCAGTATCAGACCATTGCACTTCTTTTGTGAAACTTTTAGTTAATGCTGATTGTTATTTGTATATGTTTATGTGTGTATAAGTGTTCTAGGTATTAATGTATGTGACCTTACCTTATCAAAATCTATTTTAGTTTAATACTGATTTATTTCCAGTAAATATAGTATATTTATTTCAATATACAGTTGGCCCTTGAACAACATGGGTTTGAACAGGCAGAAAAAATGCAGTATTATGGTGAATAAAAGTCCTATAAACAGAGGGCTGACTTTTCGTACATGCAAGTTCTTCAGGGTCAATTATGGGACTTGAGTGTGTGTAGATTTTGGTATATAAAGGAGATCCTAGAACCAGTCTTCCTGAGTGCACTGAAGGATGAATACAGTTCCATGAATTTTTCTCACTTTCATGCTATTTCTGTCATATATTATATGTATTCATGTCATAAATTAGATATTATAGTAGAGTTATTGTTTTATGTAATCTTGCAGTCTTATAAAAATATTAAGAAAAAAATAGAATATACACATACACAGTTAAAAAAAAAATCTGTCCACATGTTTACCATTTCTGGTGCTCTTTTAAGTTACCATTTGGGGTCATTTTGTTTCAGCCTGAAGGTCTTCCTTTCATATTACTTGTAGGGAAGACAAGCAAATTTTCTCAGATCTTGTTGATCTCAGGGTATCTTTATTTCACTTTCACTTCTGAAGGATAGTTTCACTTGATATAAAATTCTTGGCTGACAATTCAGCATTTTGAATGTGCTATTTGGCTATCTTCTGACTTCTGTCATTTCTGATAAGTCCGTTAATCGCATTGTTTCCTGATTGATGCATCATTTTTCTAGTACTGCTTTCAAGATTTTCTCTTTGTTTTTCAACAGTTTGACTATGATATATCTGTGTTTATCTTTTTTGAGATTCATTGAGCTTCCAGGGTTTGTAGGTCAATGTTTTTCAGCAAACTGAGGAGTTTCTTGAACATTATTTCCTCAAATCTATATATTTTCAGATCTTTTTAAAATCTCTCTTCTCTCTTGAACTTTAATTATGCGTATTTTAAAAAATAGTTTATTTTATTTTATTTTGAGTCTGAGTCTCACTCTGCCCATGCTGAAGTGCAGTGGTATGATCATGGCTACCATAGCCTTGACCTACTTGGTTTACATGATCCTTTCACCTCAGCCTTCCAAGTAGCTGGGACTATAGACATGTGCCAACTTACTTGGCTAATTTTTTTTTTTAATTGTAGAGACAAGGTCTTGCCAGGTTGCCCTAGGTTTCAAACTCCTAGGGCAATTCTCTACCCTCAGCCTCCTAAAGTGCTGGGATTACAGGCATGAATCACCATGCCCAGCCCATTATGCATATGTTTTAATGCTTGAAATTTTCCCAAAGATTTCTGACATTGTTTGTTTTTCTTATTTCTTTAGATTGGATGAATTCCTATTGATCTACTTTCAAGTTCACTTATTCTTTTTTCTATCATCTCAGATCTGCTATTAAACTCATCTAGTGAATTTTAAATTTTTGTCATTGTATTTTTCAATTCTTAAATTTCCATTTGTTTCTTTTTTATAGCTTCTACATGAGAGTCCTCATTTGTTAGTTTATTGCCATCTTATTTTTCTTTAGTTCTGTGAACATAATTATAATAGTTGCGTTGAAGTACTTATCTGATAATTCCAGAATCTGGGCTCATTCAGGGTTAATGTCTATTGATTTTTTTTTCTTTTATGTATAGGTCACATCATCCTGTTAGTTTTTTATGTCTAGCAACTTTTGGTTAAAAAGTAGATATTTTAGACAACATATCATAACTACACTGAGTTTTGATTTTTTGGGAGGTAGAGTGGTTGTTGGTTATTTTTAGTAATATTCCTGGACTTAAATGCTAAATGTATCTCTCTCATATGGCTCATTGGCTGATCTCTTTTTTAGTGTTTCCATGCCTTTTTTCTTTTTCTTTTTTTTTTTTTTTTTTTGAGTCGAAGTCTCACTCGGTCACCCAGACTGGAGTGCAGTGGCCGCTCCCGGCCACCACAGCCTCGACCTGCTGGACTCCGACGATCCTTCCACCTCAGCCTTCCGAGTAGCTGGAACTACAGGCGCGTGCTACCATGCCCGGCTGATTTTTGATTTACTGTAGAGATGAGTTCTCGCCAAGTTGCCCAGGCGGGTCTTGAACCTGTGGGCTCAGGCAATCCATTCACCTCAGCCTCCCACAGGCGTGGGATTACAGGCTGAGCCACCGAGCCCGGCTGCCTTTTTTTTCTTAGTTTTAACTTTTATTTTAATAATGCGCGGTACAATTCAGGGTTAGGTATACAAATGATCATCATACAGGTAAAGTTTGGGCTACCCCTTTGTTACCTCTTCGTCTGAGATTGGGTACCCTTGTTGATGTTATGTGCCCCCCCTCTTCCTTCCCTGGCAGTGTTCCACCACTGCCAATCCCTTTCTTACAGTGTTATGATAAATACTCAGGGTCTCCTTATGCCTTTGTTTTTTCATCTGGCTTCCTAACTGTCTACACTGTGCATAATTGAGTTGAGTGACCAGCTGCTGATTTGGTAAAGTTGTGTCCAAACACCTTAAACCTTCCATATATAAGGAAGATGGTTCCATACAAGGCTTCCATCTTATACTAAGCAATCTTGTGTCAACTGGGAACTCTTTCACATTTGCAGCCAGTTTTCTTCTTCCTTTTTTTTTTGAGTCTGAATCTCACTCTGTCACCCTGGCTTGAGTGCAGTCCCATGCTCACGGCCACCGCAGCCTTGATCTGCTGGGCTCAGGTGATCCTTCTGCCTCAGCCTTCCAAGTAGCTGGAACTACAGGCACGTTCCACCATGCCTGGCTAATTTTTAAAAAGTTTATTGTAGAGATGAGGTCTCATCATTTTGCCCAAGGTGGTCTCAAACCTGTGGGTTCAGGCAATCCTCTCGCTTCTGCCTCCCAAAGTGCTGGGTTTACAGGCGTGAGCCACTGTGCCCAGCTTGCAGCCAGTTTTCAACTACCCCTTTGCTTGTACTTTTTCGGCAGCCTTTCAAGTTTCTCCATTCATGGACAGTATCCTGTGAGGAGAATCTCTGAGGAGTTTGTCTCAGTCCATCTACAGTTCTCTTAATTCCAGGATATTCCCATTAAATTTTCTGATTAGTCAACCACTCACCCCAGCTAAAACTGTAACCTTGGTCTAGCAAAGCTGTAGGTTCTTCTTTGTTTATTCCCATCTCTAATCATCACTTTTAGCTAGAAAAGCTGTAATCTTTTTGTCCCCTACTCTAAATGACATCCAACCCTCTCTGGCAGCAAAGCTTCTGGTTTTCACGGACTGCCCCAGCTGGTAATGTTGCATTCTTGTCAAACAAGCTAGTCACAAAAAGACCGTACACTGCATGACTCTGATCATATAGAAGTCCAGAATAGAGAAATCTATAGAGACAGAAAGTAGATTTGTGGTTGCTTAAGGCTGTGGGGAAGGTTGGGGTGTAGATGGGTGGGTATGAAGGTGACAGGTTTCGTCTTGAAGTGAGAAGAATATTTCAAAATTGACTTTGGTGATGGTTGCATATATCTGTAAATATACTAAAAACGATTTAACTGTACACTTTAAATGTGTGAGTTATATGGCATGCAAATTATATACATATACATACACACATACATACGCATACATATATATGTGTATATGTATATATGTATGTGTTGTATGTATATATACATACACATGTTGTGTGTGTGTATATATATATATATATATATATATATATATATATATATATATATTCATTTATTTATTTTGAGATAGAGTTCACTCTGTCACCCAGGCTGGAGTACAGTGGCATGATCACAGCTCACGGCAGTCTCAATCTCTGTTCAATCTCGGTTCAAGCAATCCTCCTGCCTCAGCCTCCCCCTCAACCTCCTGAGTAGCTGGGACTACAGGTGCACACCACCACACTCAACTAATTTTTGCATTTTTTGTAGAAGTAGAGTCTTGCTTTGTTGCCCAGGCTGGTCTCTAACTCCTGACCTCAAGCAATTCTCTTGCCTCAGTCTCCCTTATGTCTGGGATTACAGACATAAGCTACTGTGCTTGGCCAAATTTTTTTAAAAGAAAGAACATAGAGTTGTGACCAAAAGTTCTGCAAGACAAAAATAGCATAATCAGGCCAGACGCAGTGACTTACACTTGTCATCTCAGTGTAAGCCACCGAGATGGGAGGCTGAGGTTGGAGGATTGCTAGCACAGGAGATTGAGGCAGCAGTGAACCATGTTTGCTCCACTGTACTCCAGCCTGGGTGACAGAGTGATACTGACTCAAACAACAACAACAGCAATGACAACAACAAAAATAGTATAATCAGAAAAAAGACTCCAATCAGGCAGTGATGAAATTTGTGGAATCTGAAATGAGTTGTAAGAAATTAACTTCAAACTGAATGAAAGTATAGAATTCTATTAACAGAAATCAGGTGCTCAACTTAAAAGATAATATGAAGGCCGGGTGTGGTGGCTCACGCCTATAATTCCAGCACTTTGGGAGACTGAGGTAAAAGGATTCCCTGAGCCCATGGGTTCAAGACCAGCCTGGGCAATTGGCGAAACCTCATCTCTACAATAAATCAAGAAAAATTAACTGGGTGTGATGGCACATGCCTGTAGTTCCAGCTACTTGGAAGCCTGAGGTGGAAGGATTGCCTGAGCCCAGGAGGTGGAGGCTGTGGTGGCCATTAGCCTGCCACTGCACTCCAGCCTGGGCAACAGAGTGAGACTCCAACTCAAAAAACTAAAAAAGATAATATGAATAAATGAATTATGGAATGTATAAGTACTAAGGAGGCATAGGTTACTAAACTACATTCTAGCTCTACGGTATGGGCTTGGAATCTCTTATTTGACACAATGACCTTTAAAAACAGTTCATTCTAACCATGTGACTCAGATAAGAATGTCCTGGGCTAGCATAACTCTTGATCTCATGTGTCTGTCTTAAATCTCTCACTAATAAGTAACGATATCTTGGTCTCTCATCTCCAATCCCAGAAATCTCCTCCGCTTTTCACGACAAATCTGTTTCATTAATGAAATGACCTTCCATACAGGAAAGATAAAGATATAAGCATAGAGATAATAGAATATAATGTGACACTGTTGTATTAAAGTCAAAAGAGTCTAGGAGGTTATGATTTGAAAATGCCTTAAACATCTTATACACTTTAAGCAGAAAGGTATAAGAGAATTTTATGAAACATCCAAATGTTTGAGACAACTTGACATTTTTATTTGTAAAGTTATTACACTTGTGTTTTTAAGTTTACTTGTAGTACTTAAAAAGAAAATATTTCAACTAAACTGTTTACCATATTCAGCAAATTTAATTAACAGAGCTTATACAGTTGATTATGTCATGGGATTTTGGTCTGTTCAATTTGAATTAATCAAACATTGACCGGTCAGACATCTCTAATGCCAACACTTTGGGAGCCTGAAGTGGGAGAATCGCTTGAGCCCAGGACTTCCAGACTAGCTTGGGCAACAAAGTGAGACCTCGTCTCTACAAGCAATACAGAAATTAGCTGCGTGTGGTGGCATAAGCCTATAGTCCCAGTTACTTTGGGGGCTGAGATGGAAGGATTGTCTGAGACCAGGATATCAAGGCTACAGTGAGCCATGATTGTGCCACTGTACTCCAGCCTGGGCAACAAATCGAGACTCCAGCTCAAAAAAAAAAAAAAAAAAAAAAAACCAAAGAAGAAATGAAAATAATTGTATACAGATTTTTACATATAATTTTTCTATCTCATCACATATAACAAGTGAGACTAAGACATTCAGAAAAGTGGGATTTGGCCAAGGTAATTATCGGGCCAAATTAGAATTTTTTTCTTTCAATGGCAGAAACCCAAAAGAGCAAGCAGCCTTGGACATTGTCACCAACATTTTTCACCTTTGGAAGAGAGGAAGGAATCAGGGTAGTAAGAGCCTGGGCTCTGGAGACAGATGGCCTTGACCTTGGGCAAGTCAGCTAGTTTCTTTGTCATCGTCTACATCTATAAAATGAAAGTGGTAATGATCCCTGCCTCTTGAGATTATTGTGATGATCAAATGGACCAAGGCTATTTAGTAAAATGCCTATCTTATAAACAGTCAATGCAAAGTAAGGACTAGTTGTTATTAGCAAAGAAAAGAAAATCATGCATTAGTAAATGTTTGAAGAATCGTTACTATTATCATACATGTGAATTTGTGTGGCTCTTTTATTTGTCTTATGAAAACTTTATATTAACTATGACTTTGAATTCTCAAAGGGATGAAAGGGAATACATTGGAATCTTGTTTTGCTGGGGTTTTTTTTGAGTTGGAGTCTCACTCTGTAGCCCAGGCTGGAGTGCAGTGGCACGCTCATGGCCACCCCATCCTCAACCTGCTGGGCTCAGGTGATCCTTCCACCTCAGCCTTCCAAATAGCTGGAACTACAGGTGCTTGCTACCATGCCTAGCTAATTTTTATTTATTGTAGAGATGAGATCTTGCCAATTTGCCCAGGTTGGTCTCGAACCCCTGAGCTCAGGCATTCCTCTCGCCTTGGCCTCTCAAAATGCCAGGATTATAGGCTTGAGCCACTGTACTCGGGCTTACATTGGAATCTTAAGGGACTTAACTAAAGTATTGATAAACAACAGAGTATCTGCTTACAGAGGAGGTTAAGGCAGGGGAAGGATGCTCAAATGATACCTTTCCATTGAGAATAGCACCATCCCAGATGTTTTAGTTATTGCATGCCCTATGATTTAACGTCCTGTCATGCTATCGTCTTTATGGTCTGAAATTTGAGGCAGCACTAATGTGGAGTTCTCAAATCCTTGCTATGCCACTTTCTAGCTATGTGACTTTGCGGGTTGGATTGCATTTCCCCAAAAAGAGATCTTGAAATCTTAATCCTCACACAGGTTGAATTGTATTTCCCCTAAAAGAGATGTCTAAATCTTGATCCTCCGTTCCTCAGAATGTGGCCTTATTTGAAGATATGGTGGATGTAATTGGTTAAGATGAAGTCATACCAGAGTAGGTTGGTCTCTGTAAGACTGATATCCTTATAAGAAGTTGATCTGTTCTACTGTTTATCCACTTCTCACTACTGTGCTTGACTAGTTTTTTTTTTTTTAAGATGTGGGATGCAATTGAGGATTAGGTAAACAGGTGGTTGTCATACAGGCAAAGTTTGGGTCCCCCTTTAGTCCCCACTTGCCTGGTTTGAGATCAGGCACCCTTATTGACGTTATGTGCTCCCCTCCCTTCTTCTCCTGGACTAGACTTAAAAAAAAAAGATGATTATGTGAAGACACAGAGACACCCAGGAGAAAAGCTATGAGAAGATTCTAGGTTGGAAGAAGAAGGATTGGAAGGATGTATCAACAAGCCAGGGAACACTTGGGGTTACCAGGTGCTAGGAAGAGGCAAAGGATTCCCTGACAGGTTTCAAAGGAAGCATGACCCTGCTGACACCTTGGTTTTGAATTTTCAGCACCCGGAACTTTTAGACAATACATTTCTGTTGATTTAAGCCACCTAGTTTGTGGCACAGTGTTATAGCAACCCTAGGAAATTCATACAGTGACCTTGTTCAATTTAGTTAATCCATTGTGCCTCAGTTTTCTCATGTTTAAAATTGGAATAACAATTTTACATATCTCATAGGGCTGAAGGATTATATGAGGTAACCAATATAAGCAACGAATATATTGGCTACTTTTCTAAAACTGGGTGTTTAATGATTGTTGGCTTATACATATCCTGACATGAAGGTGAAAATATGCTCCTGGGTACCAACTCAATGCCCACAGCTCTCTCTCTCTCTCTCTCTCTTTTTTTTTTGAGTCAAAGTCTCACTCTGTTGCCTAGGCTGGAGTGCAGTGGCACACTCACGGCCACCACAGTCTCAGCCTACTGATCCTTCTGCCTCAACCTTCAAAATAGCTGGAACCACAGGTGAGTGACACCACACCTGGCTAATTATTTTGATTTATTGTAGAGAAGAGGTCTCACTAAGTTGCCCAAGTTGGTCTTGAACCCCTGGATTCAGGCAGTCCTCTCGCCTCCACCTCTCAAAGTTCTGGGATTACAGGCATGAGCCACCGTGCCTGGTACCATTGATATTTAAACCAGATAAGACCACCTGGTTTGTGGCATCAAATCACAGCGAGGATAGTACCAATTTTTCCTGCTTGACCCCACCAACTCTGGACTGGGTATATAGGCCAGTGTGCCCAGTTATCCTCTTCGAATAATGTAACCTTGACTTTGATGCAATTTGAACTTTTGGACTCCTCTTGTCATTTAATGTTTAGTAAAATCCCCCAGTTTATTAAAAGTCTAGCAAAATCCATCAGTTTATGAAAGGCTTTGAATAGTATTTGCAGTATATTAATCACTTTATCAAATGAGTGTTTGAAAGTACCTTGTGGGAGTCATTTAGCTGATACTTTTTTATTTGGAAACAGAAACCAAGTTTGCAGCTTAGGGATGCCAATACCTATGTGTGTACTGTTCACATATTGCACTCAAAATGAGAAAGATTGACATAGGATTTATTTTTTTCCCCAAGGAAAATGAAATGCAAATAAATGATCCATTAGCACGCAGTTTAGTGCTTCTGATTCATGCAGTGTTTCCACCTGCTTAGATATTGTGCTCTCTGAGACGAATCATCCAGAAATCTGATAGATTTCCTTCCCTTCCCCCAACCTTTAAGAATGTTTGGACATCACAAGATCTAGGCTTAAAGGGAAACATTTGACTTGGAATTTAATTCTTAAGGAGCAAATTAGCCAGATTATATGTTGCTAAAATAAGACAAATGAAGAGTGACTTGGATTTCCACCCAAGTGACAGAATTGGAGGAAGAATAAATCAATGACCAGGCTAGTGTAATTTCTAAAAGCAAGAACCATAAATGATTAGATGGAAACAATGTAATCAGTAAGGTCTCTATGCCTCCCTCCCAATGCTCCCAGGTCCCTTTTATTTTCCAGAGTCATAGAGATTAAAGGCACTTAGCACAAATTTAGGAGTTCTAATTTTAGCCATGTGACTGGTATTAGAATCCAAGACTGAGAGTCTATTCTCACATGGTTGACACATTGAAAGGATCAGCAGAATAAATCACTAGAGACTGACAACGTGTAAGTGAAGGCGTGGAATCTCATCGGTAGCATTCCTCAGAGATGGCTCAATTTGTTGAACTTCACACAGTTGCATTCTACTAACATATAAAGTGTTGTGCAAATTATGTTTCACAGTATTTCCAAGGGGTTGATCCTTCTCTTTGATATGCTTTGAGCAAAAGCACGTTCTCTAAGATTCACCAAGACACGAGTGAAGAGGACAAGAATGAGCCCAGGAAGGGCTGCTGCTTCTAGCCCTGCCACACAATAAACCAGAATGTGTGAAAAAGCATTCAAAAGGAAATTTTTAGGATCATTCTGTAGCTTGATATACCATTTGACTTTTCACTTATCCCTGAATTATTGAGATGAGTCATTGTGTTATAGCCTGATCCAACAAATCGACTGCTATCTCTCACAGCCAATTAAAATACAAGAGGCAGAGACTGGGAGAAAAGTGAATGTTTAATTTTTTATTTTTTTGAGTTGGAGTCTCACCCTGTCACCCAGACTTGAGTGCAGTGGCACACTCACGGCCACCCTAGAGATGACTTGCTAAGCTCTGGCGATCCTTCCACCTCCATCTTCCAAGTAGCTGGAAGCACAGGCATGCACTACTACGTCCGGCTAATGTTTTATTTATTGTAGAGACAAGGTCTCGCTAAATTGCCCAGGGTGATCTTGAACGCATGGGTTCAGGCAATCCACTCACCTCGGCCTCCCAAAGTGCTGGGATTATAGGCTGAGCCACCGAGCAGGGCTGGGAGTGTTTAATTTTTATAACCAGGTTATAGTGGCACAGGTTGGTATCATTGCTAAAAAACCTGCTCAAAGCAACACAAATTCATTCTAGTATTTATACCCCAAATTCATAGCCCTTCATCCACCCTGAGTTTGAAGCCTATATGCAGTTTTAGCATGATTCAATAATTACACTAACAATTTTTGCTACACGATCACTGACGTGACACAAAGTCTCCTGGTCATGTTGACATTTTAGAAAACATTTTGGAATTTACAATATGTTCTTGTATAGTCTTTTTAGAGGAAAGGACAGATAATTACAATATTTGGAAGGAAGGGAAAATCAGAACATTTAAGATGATAACTTTAAATTGTTTTTAAACATGATTGTGACAATCTCCTATTCTCAGAGTGCTGGCCTATAACAAACAGTCCAATGTCCTCATATTCGCAGATGGAAAGGAGGTGGGCAGTCACCCTAGGGTTTCAGACACGTTCCCGTCAACACTGCTCACTCCTTATTAGGTGGTCTGGCTTTCCTGGCTGTTTCTTCTTCAGCATCAGCAATGGTTTACTAGGTAAGACTGGCCAGTTGGGCAAGGCTATGTCAGGAGAGGACAAGTGAGGGGGGGAGGGGAGGAAGGCGGAGGAACAGGAAAAATGTCCACTTTCGAATCCAAGTAGCTTTTACGCTTAGCCCAATTCAGCTACAAGAGAATAGGAGTTTTTATGTCTTTTCTAAATAATGGTTCTAATATAACCAAAATGGTCACTTTTCAGTCTATAACAGTTGTATTAGCAGAACAAAGTAATGGTCCATTCTTTTAACTAGAAGTACATTTCCACATGCTTGTTTCCAATTGCACATGTGGTTTCCCCCCACCCCAAACCCAGAGCCTAAACATGTTCCAATTGGCATTATGATCTTGACACAAAGGGGATGCTTGGTCAACTATATTTCAGTGTGGGAAGCTAAGATATTTTAAAACTTCATGACTTGAAAATGCAATATGAGGCCAAGTGTAGTGGCTCACACCTGTAATCCCAGCACTTTGGGAGCCTGAGGAAGGAGGATTGCTTGAAGCCAGAAATTCAAGGCAGCCTGGGCAAGATAACGAGAGCTCCACTCTATGAAAAATTAGCTGGATAGGGTGGCATGTGCCTGTAGTCCCAGCTACTTAGGAGGCTGAGGTGGATGTATCCCCTAAGCTCAGGAAGTCCAGCTTTGGTGACAGAGAGACACCAACTCAACAAAATAAAACAAAACAAAAACAAAAATTTAAAAAAACCACAATGTGAAGCTTGAACCATATGAAATTGCTTCTTTGACCTAAAATATGGCCATAGATAGTTCAACCTAATACTGTTCCACACTGGGAATAGAGAGAGGGGAGAGTTCATCTGTTGATTGTTTTTTCTCTCTTTGCCTTTCTGAGAACATGTAAGCAAGTCGAATGATATGTTCATGTTGGCTCAGGACCACATTTTTGATTTTGAACATGAAGGTGTTTAACCCCCCAAGTTACTTAACATATTTGATAAACTTTAATCTGTTTTAGATGTATTTCTAATTTCTATCTAAATAAACACCTGAAACCTAAATTATACTATTTGCCATTTTAATCTTAGGTCATCTTTCTCTTTTGTTTTAGAGGCTCTGAATACACTGACCGAAGGTGAACCAACATATCTGAAAAAGAAATATTCTATTTACATCAATGTATCAGACTAACAATTCAAATCGATTGCAGAGTAAAAGGGAAGAAAAGCTAGATAATTTTGTGCTTTTCTCTTAGTAGTCCCTCTGCCCCTACAAAATTTAGAAATTTGTATTTTTCTCATTTTTTTGAACTTAGTAGATGCCTGGTGGGTCAGTCACAAAAAACGAGGCAGCCTTTCCTTAGGGGTCATTTTGCTAAAGGAATGGCAGTACTGTTCTGGGAGATGACATGCTTTGGGGTTCTTTAACACCCACATTAATAATAAAAGATGGCATCTGCTATTTAAAGAACTCCTGTTAAGGATATATTTCTGGATTAAAAATTAAATTCCATCTAATCTTTTAGTTAGTGCCATTCCCCCCAGAGACTGTCTTCAATAAAAAGCATTTGATTTGCTAAAGCTGTACAGCATTTTCTTGCTGACAGCTAAAATTAGGACTTTCTGAAGAGAGTAAGGGGAAGCCAGCAGGAGAAAAAAAAAGGAGATGAAATTTCAGATGCCCTTTGGGAACTTGTTCAAATTTTTTGTAATCTGTCAGACATTTTTCTTTTTACTTTGTCTTTCTTGTTAAGTCAAGTGGAATCAGAATTTGCAGTTTTGCATATTATTGTTTTGAAGCAAACTAATTTCCTTTTTTTTCCCCTTCAATGGAGAATGTGTTTATGGGAATACTAATTCTGAAATGTTCAGTTGGAGCATTAGGGGGAAAACCTGAAAGTTCAAGTGAATTAAGATCTTTGCCTTTCCCGTAATTAAAAAACACCCCCCAAACAAAAAGCCTCACTTTTTTGCCATCTTTATGGGGTTTTCTTCTTAGTTTGTACTCTCCTGAGAGTCTTTTGTGGTATGGAATGGTTATAAGTATAATTTAGCTATGTGTAGGATCGTAGACATTAGCTATAGTGGTGATTATTTTTTCCACTACACAATAATATTAATTCAAGGCTCTTAAAGCACATTCTGGCTAATTTTGTTTGCAAGTACTGGTGTCTATTTTAATGATGACAGAAAACCAGAGAGAAGTTAGGCATCTACCCCAGGGTTTCAAATAGAATCATTGATCGTTACAGAAATAGAATTTGAAAGGCAGATGATTCTAAAAGACTATAAGCTCTCAAATATACTCAGAATAACAGGATTCAAAATCTTCTAAATGTTGGATGGTAAAAGCCCAGATGCAGTCAGCATTTCAATTTGTTCTACAACCTCCTGGTCTAGTCCTTGTCTTGTCTCTACTGATATAATTGCTTCTGGGGCAGCCTATTCCATATAGTGAGTCACAGAAGAAAAGATCAAAGCATCACAAAGCACACATGCAAATGACAGCATGATCAATGGAAAGCTGGTTTGCTGATACATGATCTACACAGAGAGCTAGAGGAGGGAAGTTCTTTTGGATTCCTTTTTTTTTTTTTTTGCAAAGTACCCGTAACATAAAATTTATCATTGTAACCATTTTTCTTTTCTATTTTGTTTACTGCTATTTATTTATTTATTTATTTTGATCACTTTTGGGGTATGGATGCTTTTTGGTTATGAGGCAACTTTGTATAGTGTTGTGGAAATCTGGGCTGTAAATGTACCCGTCGACCCTCTAATGCACGCTGTACCTGATGGTGATTTTTCATTCCTCCTCCCTTTCTCCTCCTCCCCCTTCTGAGTCTCCAATGCCCAGTATCCTATTCTCTATGCCTTTGCAGACCCTCAGTTTAGCGCTCACTTATAAATGAGAACATGCAATATTTGGTTTTCCATTCCTGCATTACTTCACTTAGGATAATTGTCTCCAACTCCATCCACGTTGCTGCAAAAGATCTTTTTGCTTTTTAAATTTTTTGTAGAGACAAGGCCTCGCTATGTTGCCCAGGTTGGCCTTCAACTTCCGGACTCAAGCAATACTCTCTCCTTGGCCTCCCAAAGTGCTGGAATTACAGGTGTCAGCCACCGTGTCTGGTCATATTTTGTTCTTTTTTATGACTGAATAGTATTCCATGATATGTATATTGCACATTTTCATTATCCACTGATTAGTTGATGGGTGTAACAATTTTTAAGTGTATAGTTCAGTGCTATTAAATTTATTTACGATGTTGTGCAAATATTACCATTTCCACTCCAGAATGTTTTCATTATCCTAAACTGAAATTCAGTACTAACTAAACAAGAACGCCTCCTTTCCCAACTTCAACCACTGGCAACCACCATTTTACCTTGTCTCTGTATTTGACTACTCCAGGTACCTTATATATGTGGAATCATATATTATTTGTCTTTTGTGACTGGCTTAATTCACTTGGCATAATGTCTTCAAGATTCTTTTTTATTGTAGCATATATGTCAGAATTTTATTCCTTCTTCAGATTGAACAATATTCCATCGTATGTATATGCTGCATTTTATTTATCCATTCATCTGCTGATTGACAGTTGGGTTGCTTCCATACTCTAGCTATTGTGAATAATATTGTTTTGAACATGGGTTTACAAATATCTCCTAGAGACCCCGCTTTCAACTCTCTTGGGTGTATATCTGGCAGTGAAATTGCTGGATCATATAGTAATTCTATGTATACTTTTTTGAAGAAGTGTTATATTGTTTCCCACAGTGGCTGTGCCATTTTACATTCCTACCGGCTAAGCACAAGGGCTCCAATTCCTTTATATCCTTACCAACACTTGTTATTTTATATATATTTTTTAGATAATAGTCACCATAATGGGTGTAAAAGTGGTGTCTCATTGAGCCCTTGGATTCCTTTTGTTTGGCTGTGTAGGTAGATCTGTATAGGGTTTTATAAAAAATTGATTTAGTTGACAACATTGAAGATCAGGAGCAAACAGTTAAAATTTCAGGTTTTTGCCTTTCTCAGAAAAATCAGATGACCTGGTGGGCACTGGGCTCTAATTCTTGTATGGATATTATCAGCTAGAACAGGGGTCCCCAAACCCTGGGCTACAGACCAGTACCCGTCCATGGTCTGTTATGAACTAGACCACACATCACAGGAGGGGTGGGGGAGGAGGGTGGGTGAGAGATGGAAACTTCATCTGTATTAGAGCTGTTCCCAATCGCTCGCATTACTGCGTGAGCCCTGCCTCCTGTCAGCTCAGCACTGAAGATTCTGCTTCCGTTTCCAACATCCTGCCTTTGTGAATCAGGGTTTTCTGCAGTGACAGTAACCAAAATGAGATTACAGAGTAGGCTGGACATAAGCAACACACTTCGGGTGTCACTGTCTTCCATCACCCCCCCAATGGTACTGTTTAGTTGCAGGAAAACAAGCTGAGGGCTCCCACTGATTCTGCGTTATGGTTGTATAATTATTTCATTATATATTACAATATAATAATAATAGAAATAAGGTGCACAATAAATGTAATGTACTTGAATCACCCCAAAACCATCTCCTCCCCCTTCCCCCACAACTGTCTGTGGAAAATTATCTTTCATGAAACCAGTCCTTGATGCCAAAAAAGGTTGGGGACCACTGGACTAGAGACGAATAGCTGCTGCCCCTTCTGGGGATGGTGGGAAGTGCTCTCTTAAGTTTTCCACAGACCTCATTGCTGTTTATTGCAACCGTCTTTCACACCCCACACGCTAACTTATTTAACTGCCCAAGAGCATAGGCGTTTGAGTTTGCAAGCAGTTTATCACCCAAAGAGTATTAAAGAGAAGATGGTATTGTGAAATGTGAAATATGGAACATTGAGTAATACGCTTTTTTTTTCAGGATTACTCTCCTCTAGAGTGAAGAATAAAGTTTATCTGAAAGAATAGTTGGAAGACGATAGCAATATAAAAAGGGACATATGATAGGCTTAACATTTATCCAACTAAAAATATTTATTGAGTCCCTGCAATGTTCCAGGTACTGTTTAAGCACTTGAAAGATCTCACTGACCAAAATAAGCATAAGTCCCTACCCTGTCTTTGTCACACTTCTAGACTACTTGGAGAGGGGTGAAAAAAAAAAACCATAAGTATAATCAAATAAGCAAATTACATGTTAAGCTAAAAAAAAAGATGCAAATTATTAGTCATATTGAGTTGTGCTAGGTAAAAATCATACTTATTTTAAAAAAATTAAACATAAGCAAAGATCTAAATAATTCCATAGTTTGACGATTTTATGTATCTCTGTGTTCCAAATTTTATTGACATTATCTTAATTAGGCAATTTAAAAGTAAATTTGCATTTTTGCAAAAAATAAAGTAGTCCATTCAATTGTTGGGCACCAATTTTTGACAAGAAACTGAAAATAAATAAACTGTGTTTGGCCATCTGGTCCCTGAAATACAGAAGTAGAGATTTTGCTTGTGGGTCCAAATATGTGGATATTTATTTATTTTTCTATATTTAAAACAATGCAAAGGTTGGTATCAAATTTGAGCTTCAGGAAAATATTTTCTTCCAGAAACAGGAAGTCTCAGGGTTTAAAGCAGGCATATTTTAATTTTATTTTTATTTTTGAGTCGGATTCTTACTCTGTAGCCCAGGCTGGAGTGCAGTGGCACACTCACAGCCACCACAGCCCCGACCTGCTGGACTCAAGTGATCCTTCCACTTCAACCTTCCAAGTAGCTGAAACTACAGGTGTGTGCTACCCGCTCGGCTAATTTTTCTTGATTTATTATAGAGATGAGGTCTCACCAAGTTGCCCAAGCTGGTCTTCAACCCCTGGGCTCAGGCAATCCTTTCACCTCCATCTCCAAAGTGCTGGGACTATAGGCGTGAGCCACTGTGCTTGGCCATATTTTTATTTTTAGGAGATGAAACATAATCTGAAATTCATGTATATTTGGGTTGTATATCTTTAATATTGATAAAAATTCTGATTTAAAAGAGCACCCTTTGCATATATATTTTTCCTTATTTTTCTTTTCTTTTTTCCCTTTTTTGAGTTGAGGCTTCACTCTATTACCCAAACTGGAATGCAGTGGCACAATCATGGCTCACTGTATCCTCAAATGCCTGGGCTCAAGGGATCCTTCTACCTCAGCCTCCTCCATGACACCATGTCCAGCTAATTTTTTAATTTTTTTTTTTTTGGTAGAGATGCAGACTCACTATGTTGCCCAGACTGGTGTCGAACTCTTGGGCTTAAGCGATCCTTCTGCCTTGGTCTCTCAAAGTGCTGGGATTACAGATGTGAGCCACTGCACCCAGTCATATTTTTCCTTATTTTTCAATTAGCCTTTATAATTCCCTCACTTTTAAATGTTTGTGGGAAAACATTTTTATTGATGTATAGTATATATATGTGTATGTATAGGTATACACATTGTACGGTTTATATGTATATATACACATACAACTTGACTTTTTGCAAACTGAACACATTTGTGAAGCAAGTATCAGACAAAGAAAGGGAACATTTACAGTTCCAGAGAAAGCACCATAGTGCCCCTTTCTGATCACTTTCTGAATTTTTCTTCCTTTTCTTTTCTTTTTTGAATTGTGATCTCACTCTGTTGCCCAGGCTGGAGTGCAGTGGCACGATCAGAGCTCACCAGAGCCTCCGTCTCCTGAGCTAAGGTGATCTTCCTGCCTCAGCCTCCTGAGAAGCTGAATGTGCCACCACACCCAGGTAATTTTTTATTTTTTTGTGAAAATGAGGTCTCACTATGTTGCCCAGGATGGTCCTGAACTCCTGGCCTCAAGTGGTCCTCCCACCTCAGTCTCCCAAAGTGCTGGGATTACAGGCATGAGCCACTGTGCCTGGCCAGTTTCTGGATTTTTTTTTTTTTTTTTTGAGTTGGAGTTGCACTCTGTCGCCCAGGCTGGAGTGCAGTGGCACACTCATGGTCACCGCAGCCTTGACCTGCTGGGTTCAGGCGATCCTTCCACCTCAGCCTTCCAAGTAGCTGGAACTACAGGCATGTGCCACCACACCCAGTTAATTTTTTGATTAATTGTAGAGATAAGGTCTCGCCAAGTTACCTGGGCTGGTCTCAAACCCGTGAGTTCAGGCTCTCACCTCGACCTCCCAAAGAGCTGGGATTATAGGCATGAGCCAGTGCACCCGGCCAGTTTCTAGATTTTTAACAGTACATGTTAGCTTTGCTTGTTTTGTGCTTTATATAAATGGAAGCATAAAATGTCTCCATTTGATGATGTGTTTTAAGTAGAATTATACTTGGAAAGCTCAAACTTGCAAAATTATTTGTATTCAGCTTTGAAGACATTTACTGTTTAATCCCAGTATAATTAGTTTTGGGGTTTCTACCACTTGCCTGAATGACAGAATAATCATTAAAATGTAGATTCCCAGGTTTTTTCCCCTCAGACCCCCCAAATCGTAATCTAGCTGATATTGTTGGGCCTGGGCATTTGAATTTAATTAAGCACTCAGGTGATTATTATTATTATTATTTTTGAGTTGAAGTCTCACTCTGTCACCCAGGCTGGAGTGCAGTGGCACGCTCATGGCTACCGCAGACTCAACCTGCTGGGCTCAGGCAATCCTGCCGCCTCAGCTTTCCAAGTAGCTGAAATCACAGACATGCGCCACCACGCCCAGCTAATTTTTTTGATTTATTGTAGAGACGAGGTTGTGCTAAGTTGCTCAGGCTTGTCTCAAACCTCTGGGCACAGGTGATTTTCTTGTCCCTGTCTCCCAAAGTGCTGGGAATAGAGGCGTGAGCCACCGGGCTTGGCTAGCACTCAGGTGATTCTTATCAGGAGTTCTGGGAAATGCTGCTATAGTGCAACCACTGCTGACTGACCAGTTTTATTATTGCAGATAGAGATCGTTGGTGAACAGTTTGAAAGTGCAAACCCAGCCAGGCACGATGGCTCCTGTTTGTAATCCCAGCACTTTGGGAGGCGGAAGTGAGAGGATTGCCTGAGCTCAAGGGTTCCAGACCAGCCCAGGCAATTTGGTGAGACCCTGACTCTACAATAAATCAAAACAATTAGCTGGGCATGGTGGCACATGCCTGTGGTTCCAGCTACCTGGAAGGCTGAGGTAGAAGGATCACCTGAGCTTAGCAGGTCAAGGCCGTGGTGGCCATGAGCATGTCATTGCATTCCAGCCTGGGTGACAGAGTGAGACTCCGACTCAAAAAAAGAAAAGAAGTGCAAAGGTATCATCTAACTTTCTTGAAAGAATCAATCAGTTCAGAATTAGTTACTAAAAAGATCAGAATCAGTTATTAAAAAGAAGGATTCCCAGGGCTCCTCCCTAGGAAGTCCAATTCTACAGAACCGGGGGTGGATCCAGGAATCTACATTTAACAAGAGCCCTGGGTTTGGGAAACATTTGCCAATTAGTTAAAGTCCATTTATGCAAACACTGTAAGGTTAATCCTTGGCTTCTTTGATTACAAGAGCAATGGCTGGAATTTTGGGTGCTTCTCAACATTCCAGAGTTCCAAGTATGCCCTAGTTAACTATATGCTTTCGTCTATGTCTGCCTAGTAGACTTCAAGCAACAAAACAGACCAGTGCTCCATTTTGGTGATCCCGTTTACATCCTAATACTCAGTTTTCTAGTGAGAACCTTGCATGAGAGCCTAGATGGAAATGCTGGCAGAATGTTGAGATGATGGAACTCTATCTTTTGTAATTTCTGGGGGGAATATTGAGACTCATGGAGATAAGGGCGGCCTCATGAATAGAAGGGTGCAACAGCAACCTGGGCCTATCCACAGTTTATTCTGTTGGATAAAGGAGAAACTTGATTGACATCTCAGTTTACTAAGCTGTTAAGACAAAACAGGGGTAGTTCTCCTGCCAATTTACAGAGGTTTATAGCAACATTTAGTGCTCATTTTACATAGTTGCCTTTTGTTAGCTTCGGGCATTGAGTTCCTAAATGTGGGCAAATTAAACTTCATGTCCAGCTGGGCTCAGTGGCTCAGCCTGTAATCCCAGCACCTTGGGAAGCCGAGGTGAGTGGATTGCCTGAGCCCACGGGTTTGAGACCCGCCTGGGTAACTTGGCGAGATCTCATCTCTATAATAAATCAAAAATTAGCTGGGTGTGGTAGTGCGCTACTCAGAAGGCTGAGGCAGAAGGCTCGCCAGAGCCCAGTGGGTCGAGGCTGCGGTGGCCAGGAGTGTGCCACTGCACTCCAGTCTGGGCGACAGACTGAGTAACCAGCTCAAAAAAACAACAAAAAAAACACTTCATACCCATTACTGTGTGCGTCTTACTTGCTCTTTGGGACAAAAGTGATTCCATTGCCTGCTTGCCTGCCTTCCCCCCTCCTTCTGCCTTCCTTCCTTCCTTCCTTCCCTTTCTTCCTTCACTCCTCCTCCCTTCCCCTCCCTTCCTCCCTCCCTTTTCCTTCCTTCCTTCCTTCCTTCCTTCCTTCCTTCCTTCCTTCCTTCCTTCCTTCCTTCCTTCCTTCCTTCCTTCCTTCCTTCTTTCCTTTCTGTCTCGTTCTGTCACCTAGGCTAGAGTGCAGTGGCATGATCATGGTTCACCACAGTATTGACCTCCAGGGATCAGGCAATCCTCCCACCTCAGCCTCCTGAGTAGCTAGGACTACAGATGTGCAATACCACGCCTGGTTAATTTTTTGATATTTTATAGAGACAGGATCTCGCTATGCTGCCCAGGCTATTTGCAAACTCTTGGGCTCAAGCAATTCTCTTACCTTGGCCTCCCAATGTGCTGGGATTACAGGAGAGAGCCATCTCACACAGCCAGTTTTCATTTCTAATAAAGTAAATGTGAATACATATATAACTCACATTAGGGTCCTCAATAATTCTTAAAAATGTAAAGGGTTTCTGAGACCCAAAACTTTATGAACTCTGCTTCATTGCTTTATTATATTACCACTTTTAAACAAATAGCCTGCATTCCTCTTTTACCATCAGATGTTTTTCTTAATTTTCATATCCACTTATTATATGCCTTCTCCCCTGACTGTTAGTACCACAAGAGCAGATATTTTGCCTGTCTTCTCTGCTTCTGTATTTTCAGAGTTTCAAATAGGGCTTGGCATATGACAGGTGCTCAATAAATATTTGCTAAATGAATAAATAAGTGAATTGATAAGGGATGAGAAAATAAAAACAAATTCAAGAAAAGATAAAAACAACCTCAAAGGCATATAATGATGTCAAATAGGTGTACTCAAGGAAATAGGAATTACAATGAAATCGTTATGAAGATTTCACAGTGACAGTCTACAGCTCTGTAAGGTTACAGCGACACAAGAATTCTAACTTTCTGATGATGTGTCTACCGTTTCTTTGTTTTTAGAAAGTTATAAGAGGCTTAAAAATGTGCCTACCTCTTCTGAAGCAATAATTACATTTCTGGTGATTTTTTTTTTTAAGGAAATAATTTTAAATACCAACTGTACTATTTATAGTAGAGAAAGACGGGGGGAAAATCTAAATATTCAAAAATGCTTGAATGGTTACGTCAATTATAATATATCCATATAATGAAATATTTTACAGCCATTGAAAATAGCATTTGTAAATCATGTTTAATAACATGGAAAATGGTTATATTTATAATTTAAATAAGAAGGCATGATTAAATTGTATAAACACTGATCTCAACTGTAAAAAGAGCACTAAAAATACTGTACATCAAAATTGTAATAATAGTGTTCTCCAGGTGATAGGATTATGGATGATTTTTATTTTCTTTACATTTTTCAAGTTTCTTGCAGTAAGCCTCCATTAATCTAATAATAAGAAAGTTATTTTAAGTCACACTACCTATGTTACAATAGACAAAATGTTTAAAATTCTCAGTTGTTAAACCACCATGAAGACAAAATTGGAGAAACAAAATGGCATAAAAATCACTATTGAAGCATTATAAGCCAGTTTGTTTGAACTTGATTTCTGAGTGTGGGTATTTACTTGCAAGTCAAAATCTCAAGGTCTTCATCTATATGATAGGATAGTATTATTTATCTCAGAGAGTGACTGTCAGAATTAAATTTTGTATATACTTGTATGTCTTAGTTCAGTATTTGATATTTGCTAACACTCAATAAGCATGAACTATTATTATTATTCTATTTAACTATTTCCTTTTTACCTATACATATTTCAGAAAAGAAATGTAAGATCCCCTGGCTTCAAGATTGCTCAGGCAATCAGTGTACATAGACAAGATCACAGAAGACTGTTTCTCATAGCTCTGGAGTTCCCATATACTTTGAGAAAATATGCCAAAGAAGATAAAAGGAATAATTAGAACGCAGGCTTATGTGGAAATTAGAAAAAGCCTATAAATAAACGAGTGAGGTGTCTTTAGCCTTTAAACTTTAAGGCTTAAAGGTGACTATAAGGAAGTCTCATTGACAGAAAGCCCTGACTGTCAGAGACTCCAGCTATGCTTGGGGCTATTAACAACTAGGAGAGAGTTTTCTTATTGCCCTTCCCGAGACAGACAATCCTCTCTCTTTTTGGTATGTAGCTCCTGTCTTCTCTCTCCCCAAGGACTAAGTGCTCAGGAAGCCCAAGCCAGCAACTTGGGCGTCATCTCTGATGCTTCTCTCTTCCCCTGTTTGACAGGGTTGAATTTATATCCAAATTCTGCTGCTTTGACCCCCTAGACATCTCTCTCCCATCTGCCCATTTCTTTTCTGTCTTCCTTGCCATTACCCTGAAACTACACTCCGCTTGAGTGTCTGCCTTCCAGCTTGCCCTCTCCAATCTATTCCCCCTACTACAAGGCTCTTCAAGAATTGCATCTCACTGCGTCCATTCTGTGGTCAAGGCTGTCAATGGTTTCTCATTGCTGTTGTTCTTTGGATAAAGTTGAAACTCCTGCTTACCTTGATACCCTTCTTGTATCCAGACACCCTCATTGTGGAAGGGTGTTCAGATCCTTGAAATCAAGAGGATCTCAGTTCCATGTTTTCATCCTGAAACCTCTCTGTGTTCAAGCCCTGTCTCTCCTCTCCCTCCTGCCTATATGTTATGGATTGAGTGTTTGTGTCTCAGCCAACAATGTGACTATATTTGAAAGTAGGGCCTTTATGGAGGTAATTAAGGTAAAATGGGGGCAAAAAGGGTGGGGCCTTTGCATCTTGGATTAGTGTCCTTAAAAGAAGAGATACTAGAAAACTCTGTCACTCTGACATATCAGGACACAGTGAGAAGACAGCCATCTACATGCTAGGAAGACCCCTCACCAGAAGCTGACCCTGCTAGCATCTTTATCTTGAACTTCTCAGCCTCCAGAACTATGAGAAATAGGATTCTATTGTTTAAGCCACCCTGTTATGGGATCCTAAGCTGTCTAACACACCATGCTCTGAACACCTCTACTACTCCCATCTCATCTTTTTTTCCTTCTCCCCCCACCTCTTTTTTTTTTGCATTGGAGTTTCACTCTGTCACCCAGGCTGGAGTGTAGTGGGACACTCAGGGCCACCGCAGCCTCAACCTGCTGGGTTCAGGTGTTCCTTCTGCCTCAGTCTTTCAGGTAGCTGATATTACAGGCACATGCCACCATGCCCCGCTATTTTTTTTCTTTTTTGACTTAGCGTAGAGATGAGGTCTCGGCAAATTGCCCAAGCCGGTCTTGAACCCATGGGCTTAGGCAATTCTCTTACTTTGGCCTCCCAATGTGCTGGGAGCCACTGCGCCCTTCAAAAAACCTCAACCAAGGCAAGTTTTTCAGAGGAAAGCCTTTCCTAAATTACACATCTGGGTATGGTCTTGGGTACAGTTCCCTTCTTCTCCCCCTAACCCCCACTCTCAGAACACCAAGAGTTACTACCATCCTATCTCTCATCATGGCATTATTACTTTCTATGGTTTGACTGGGTCCTCTTCAAAATTCGAATGTTCAAACTTAATGGCCACTGTGATAGGATTAAGAGGCAGGATCTTTAACAGGAGATTTGGCCATGAGCGTCCCTTCCTCAAATATGGGATTAAGACCCTTACAAAAGAAGCTTCACCAAGCATTTGGCTAGCTTTACCTTCTGCCTCCCACCATGTGATGATATAGCTTTTCTTCCCTCTGGAGGGGGAAGCACCAAGCCACCATCTTGGAAGGAGAGAGACTGGGCCCTTCCTCACTAGTCAGCATTTTGACCTTGGACTTACCAGACTCCAGAACTATGAGAAAATAAATGTATATCCTTTACAAATTATCCATTGTGGGATACCTTGTTATAGCAGCACTAATGAACTAAAGCATCACATCATGTTTAATGTTTGTATCTGCCCACTGGACATAGGTACCACAAAGCCAAAGAACCCAACTTTGCATAGCCCCAGGATCTGGCACTTTGTCTAATATGGTGATATTTCTTCGAACACTTTATTGAATTGATTTGACTATTTGAAAGGGCAGGTTATTTTCACTTATTCTTTCTTTTACCTAGCCATGAAAATTCTGTATTGAAATTTTTGAAAAGTGTATTGAAGAAAGGATCAAGAAAGAACAATGTTAAGCATGGAAAATTGATTTATAATAGGGTATAAAGAAGGACATTTTATATGACTTATCAATATCTATGAGCCTAAAACCATGAGAAAGAAGAAATTATGGCGGGGTATGGTGGCTCATGCCTGTAATCCCAGGTCAGATTGCTTGAGCCCAGAGGTTTGAGTCCATTTTGGGCAAGATAACGAGACCTCATCTCTACAAACAATAAAACAAAATAAAATAAGGAATTATAAGTGCTTGCAATTCTTTTTTAAGGACTTAGTAATTCCCCTGTAAGTCATATTGTCTAGTGGCTAAGAGAAACAGGTTTGGAGTCAGGCTGCCTCCAGAGAGATCCTATCTCACTGCTCAGCAGGCGTGTGACCTTAAGAAATGTACCTCATTTCCTTACCCTTCAATTTCTTTGGTTGTTCATTGGGGATAATAATTAGAACCTGCACCTTGAATTATTGGGAAAATTAAATGAATAAACATAGGTCTTAGATGAATATCCAGCACATAGTAAGTACTTAAGAGATGGTAGCTATTATAATTTATTATTATTATTATTTTATTTTATTTTATTTTTGATCTGGAGTCTCACTCTGTTGCCCAGGCTGGAGGGCAGTGGCACGCTCCTGGCTACCTGGGCTCAGTTTATCCTTTCGTCTCAACCTTCCAAGTAGTTGGAACTACAGGCATGCGCCATCATGCCTGGCTAGTTTTTTGATTTATTGTAGAGATGAAGTCCTGCCAGGTTGCCCAGGCTGGTCTCAAAGCCGTGGGCTCAGGCAGTCCTCTCACCTCAGCCTCCCAAAGTGCTGGGATTATAGGCGTGAGCCACCGCGCCCAGCCTCAAATTTTTTAAATTAATGGAAGAGGTTCAAGAAAAGGCAAACTGTTGTCTTTGCTGTCCATCAGACTGCAGATGATGGGCAGGAGCTATAAAGGTCTGGCAATTAGTTTCATGAGCCATCCTAGAAAAAGTGCTACAGACCTTGTTGCTGAATATCACTGCGGTCACCTTTGAAGTACTCCCTTTGGGAAACTATGCACTGACATCATGCCTAGTCCACCCATCAAAGCAATTTTGGAACTCTTTCTGGAATGGCCATCAGAACTGCTGTTATTTGTTGAGGTCTGACAGTTAAGTTTGTGAACTTGCCACTGTGTGCTTACATTGGCAGTATTGTACAAATAACTGTATTGGAACACTCTCTACTCACCTGATCTGGTCCTCAATGAATTTTTTTCTTTACCTGAAGATAAAGAAAATATTGAAAAGAAGACATTTGATGACATTCAGGACATCAAGAGTAATAGGATGACAGCTCTGATGGCCATTCCAGGAAAAGAATTCCAAAATTGCTTTGACTGGTGGACTAGGCACTGGCATTGGTGCATAGCTTCCCAAGGGGAGTACTTAGAAGGTGACCATAGTGATATTCAGTAACAAGGTATGTGGCACTTTTTCTAGGATGGCTCGCAAATGTAATTGTCAGATTGTGTATACTGGCTTAGGTGCTATTAAAAATGGTTGATTTCGGCCGGGCTCAGTGCCTCAGTCTGTAATTCCAGCACTACATATGGCCGAGGTAAGTGGATTGCTTGAGCCCACAGTCTCGAGACCAGCCCAGCAACTTGGCAAGACCTCGTTTCTACAATAAATAAAAAATAAATTAGCCAGGCATGGTAGCATATGCCTGTAGTTCCGGCTACTTGGAAGACTGAGGTGGAAGGATTGCCGGAGCCCAGCAGGTCGACGCTTGGTGGTTGTGAGTGTGATACTGTACTCCAGCTTGGGCGACAGCATGAGACTCTGACCCAAAAAAAAAAAAAAAAAGATTTATTTCCTTGGACTCTCGTTAAGAATTCGCCATATCTAACACACAAAATTTTATTTTATTTATACCTCTTTTTTTTTTACAAAATGAATTTTAGGGAACTTACAGATGAGTGTAAACCACAACAAAATGACGTGAATTAAAGACAGAATAAAAGACAAGAGAAAAACAAGAGCGAGAACAAAGTTGGGCCAGAAATAAATAATATATTACTAAAAATTTCGAGTGTGTAAGGGCTTAAAAGGAAACACTGAGTTAAAAGAAGCTAGGATAGGAATGCTATTTTATTTTATTTTGATTTTTTTGAGTTGGAATTTCACTCTGTCACCCAAGCTGGCGTGCACTGGCACACTCATGGCTACCACAGCCTTGACCTTCTGGGCTCAGGCGATCCTTATGCCTCAGTCTTCCAAGTAGTGGAACTACAGGCATACGCCACCACACCTGGCTAATTTTTTGAATTTATTGTATCACCAAGTTGCCCAGGCTGGTCTTGAATGCCTGGACTCAGGCAATCCTTTCGCCTCTACCTCCCAAAGTACTGGGATTACAGGTGTGAGTCTCCATGCCTGGTGTGAATGTTATTTTAACTTCTCCTCTTTCTACCCTTTTTTCTTTTATATTTCTTTCTCAAGATAATTTAAATGCTGTTTTAATTTTTTAAATCCTATACTGTTTTAGTTACTTCCAGCATCAAATAATTCTACACCTGTGAACAAAGATTTTTTTTTTTTTCATATTTTGGTGCATCAAGGTATCTTTGAACATCGTGATAGATTGACATATTAATTATTGGGGATGAAGAAGCTAAATACTTACAGGGCCCTTATGACCAGTTAAACGTTCATCTAAGTTGTCCTTTGATGCCACAAAGTTGTGAAATAATTAAATATTCCATTTTATAGATGAGGCACAAAGTAGTTAGAACTCTAATCCATATCTGTCTCTGATGTCTTTTTTTTTTTGAGATGGAGTCTCACTCAGTCACCAGACTGGAGTACAGTGGCATGATGATCACATCTCACCTGAAGCCTTGAACACCTGGGCTTAAGTGATCCTCCTATCTAAGCCTCTCAAATAGCAGATGTGTGCCACCATGCCTAGCTAATTTAAAAAAATTTTTTTTGTAGAGATGAGTGAGGTTCTGCGGTTTTGCCCATCCAGGCTGGCAACTCCTGGGCTCAAGGAGTCCCCCCCACCTCAGCCTCCCAAAGTGCTGGGATTATAGATGTGAACCACCACATTCATTCCTGTCTCTGATGTCTGAACTGTCACTGTCACATCAGGTGAAGCTGTTTCAAAGGATAATACACACATTTGCTCAAAGACATCAGAGCAGTTTTAAAAGATCTTTTAAAAGTTCAGCTTCTTGGTTTCATTTTCCTATTGAGAGTTTTTTTTGGTAAATGATGTGTGTTATTACTTGACTGTGTTTATACAATTTGCCACACTGGTAGCAGCAAAGAAACATAGGGGTGGCTGAGAATAAAATCTTAGCATACATATTTGGATTACAGAAATCACTCAGAAGGTTCCAGGTCATCTGGCTCAAGTGCTAAAAACGAAACAAAAACAATGACAACAACACAAAACAGGTAACAGATAAGCTAATGAACATTAAGATTCAGGAGTAAATATGGCAGAGCTAAAAGTCTATGGCAGGATCAAAGATCTTTAGAAATATAGTTGGTGCCAGCTGGGTGCAGTGGCTCATACCTATAATCCCAGCTCTTTGGGAGGTGGAGGTGAGAGGGTTGTCTGAGCCCATGGGTTAGAGATCAGCCTGGGCAACATGGCAAGATCTCGTCTCTACAACAAGTCAAAAAATTAGCAGGGCATGGTGGTGTGTGCCTATAGTTCCAGTTACTTGGAAGGTTGAAGCAGAAGGATTGCCTGAGCCCAGAAGGTTGAGGCTGCGGTGACCGTGAGCATGCCACTGCACTCCAGCCTGTGACAGAGGGAGACTCTGGTGAGGAAAGGAAGGAAGGAAGGAAGGAAGGAAGGAAGGAAGGAAGGAAGGAAGGAAGGAAGGAAGGAAGGAAGAAGGAAGGGAGGCAGGAAGGAAAGAAGGAAGGAAGAAAGAAAGTTGGTGCCAAGGGGGTAAGGATGATGTTGAAGCCATAGTGCTTGTTTTATTCACATTTGAACACTGTAATATGACTCTGCCCAGAAGTATTGACACTTGTCCTCTTATAGGGAACTTGGACTCAAAAAGCACAATGAAGGAAAAAGTTAAAACTGAAATATCAGCAGTCACTTTTTTCCTGTCATCTCCCCAGTAAGATGGAAGTAGATTGTTGTTAATTTATTATTACAAAGGGACAGCTTGATTTAGCTTGTAAAACATCAAGTCTAATCATTTTAACTGCGTACTCCAGATACTACTCTGTGACTTTTTGGTTTTAATTTTTTCATGACTGTAACTTTGCACATGACTTTCAATCCATCTTGATTGTACAGATCCTCCCTTGACTCACTAGCCTGTCTTGCTCATCCTTTAGGTCTTACTTAAAACAGAAAAAAAAAATTGGTCATGTACTAATTTTTATTCCAAATTTCTAAGGTGTGAGTGAGGCAGCAATCAACAAACTATGGGGAAATATAACTGCCTGGCTGTTTCTGTAAATAAAAATGTGCTGGGTCACAGCCATGCTTCATCGTTTATATGTCTATTGTTGCTTTTGTGCTCTGTTGGCAGCGTTGAGCAGAGTGTCAGAGACTGGTCCACAAAGACTCAAATATTTACTATCTCATCTTTTACAGAAAAAGTTCACCAACTTTAGGGGTAAAGGGGGAGAGGCTTTCATTTTTCATTTTGTATGTCAAAAGACAAAATAAAAAATGTGTGATCGGAGTAATATTTTCTTTTTTGTGTGCTTTTCTATTATATGAATTTTCTCCAGAAAGTATTTTATTATTATTATCTATGAGTTGAGGTCTCACTCTGATGTCCAGGTTGAAGAGCAGTGGCACAATCACGGCTCACTGCAGCCTCAACCCCCTGGGCTCAGGGGATCCTTCCACCTCAGCCTCCTGAGTAGCTGGGACCACAGTGGGGGCATCACTACATCTGCCTGATTTTTTGATTTTTTGTAGAGATGAGATCTCACTATGTTGCATAGGCTGATCTTGAACTCCTGGGCTCAAGAAATTCTCCCACCTCAGCCTCCCAAAGTACTGAGATCACAGCCACCATGCACAGCCTAAAAAGTATTTTAATTAAAAATAATTTTATGACTGGGCATAGTGGCTCATACCTATAATCTCAGCACTTCGGGAGGCTGAGATGGAAGGACTGCTTGAGCCCAGGAGTTCAAGACCAGTCTAGGCAACATAGTGAGAAATTATCTACACAAAAAATTTAAAAAACTAGCCAGCATGGTGGTACATACCTGTAGTCCCAGCTACTTGGAAGGCTGAGGCAGGAGGATCACTTGAACCCAGGAAGTTGAGGCTGTGGTGAACTGTGATTTTTGTCACTGCACTCCAGCCTGGGGATAATCCTGATTCAGAAAAAATGTTTGTATAAGTTTATTTATTTATTTGTTTATTTATTTATGTTGAGGAAGGTTCTCACTCTGTCACCCAGGCTGGAGTGCTGTGGTGAGATCATAGCTCACTATAGCCTCAAACTCCTGGGATCAAGTGATCCTCCATCTCATCTACCTGAGTAGGTGGGAAAACAAGCATGTGCCACCATGCCCAACTAATTAAACATATTAAAAAAGATGTAGCTTAAATATTTCTGTGGAACCTTCTGGTGTGGTCTGCCTCCTATATGTTTCTATTTATGTGTTTTCTGTATTAGCAGTTATTATATTGCATGACAAAGTTTCCATGTCGGTCTCTTAGACAAGGCCGTGAACTTCATAATGACAGAGACTAGGCTGAATCTTTTTTTAAGGGCAACCCAGAATACTATGATTTTACAGCATATTGCCTTTTTTTTAAACCTTTATGTAAAGGTTTACAAAATATTTTCAGGATAATTGTTTTCCAATTTTTGTTCAAATATCACCTAGTCAGAAAACTCTTCTCTGAACACCTCAAATAAAAAACCAATCTATAACACTCTAACCCTTCGTAACACTTTATTTTTTACTTTTTAAATTTTTTATTGTTTTTCTTTTTTTTGGAGAGATGAGATCTCACCAAGTTGCCCAGGCTGGTCTCAAACCCGTGGGCTCAGGCAATCCTCTTGCCTTGGCCAACACTTTATTCTTTAAAAATAAATTTTATTGTTTATATTTAATGAATACAGCATGAGATTAGGAGATATATAAACAGTAAAAAGTCTACTATCGTGAAGCAAATGAATAGATCCATCATCTCACATAGTTACCCTTTTTTACATGAGTGACAACAGCAGCTAAAATTTATTCATTTAGCAAGAATCCCTAATACAATACAATTTTAAAAACTAGAGTCCTCATGTAGTAGAGTTCTAGGCTTGTTCATCTACATTTCTGCTTCTCTGTATTCTCTGACTTTTATTTCCTTAATTTCCCTCCTCTGCCTCACCCCTGGAAGCCACTGCTTTATTTGTATTTCTGTACATTTGACTAGTTTTCTAGATTCCACATATAAGTGAGATCACGCAACATTTTTCTTTCTGTGTATAGACTGCTTCACTTAGCACAATATCCTCCAGGCTTGTTCATGTATGGCAGGAGTGCAAATGTCATTATGAGGTGGTGATTTCATTTCCTTTGGTTATATACAAGGAGGGACACCCCCAAGTGAAATTTATTTAAAAAGTGTGTTTATTCTTACATGTCTAAACTTCAGTAATTTTCAGAGTACTCTTTGTTTGATGCAATACACCTATTGAAATGCTTTTTCCAGTGCTCAAAACAGTTTTGAACTTGTCAGTTTTGATGCCTTTTAGTGCTTCTGACATTTTTCGTTTCACCTCTTCCACATTGGCAAAACGTTTCCCTTCGAGGACTTTTTCATCCAGGGAAACAAAAAATAGTTGCTTGGGGTATGATTGAGTGAATAGGGAGGGTGGGGCATGAGGGTCATGTCATTTTTGGTCAAAAACTGCTGAAGACTCAGAACAGTGTGGGCAGGTGCACTCATAAATCACCATCATGAAATGGGTAAGCACATTGAAAGAATTTCCAAAAAAATTCATTGAAGCTAAACACAGCCTCTCACAACAACCCTAGCTAGTATACTAATGCCGATGGGTTCCTAGGATCCTTACCTAGCAGGTGACTCCTATACTACAAGGGGCTCACCCTCCAAAAGATAATTCTGTTTTTTGGGGGACCGCTCCAAAATTCCAGAAGAGGGATTACTGGATCATATGGCAATTCTATATTTAACTTCTTTAAGGACCACCATACTGTTTTCCATAAGACTGCACCAATCTATATTTCCACCAACAGAGTGCCAGAGTTCCCTTTCCTCTACACCCTCCAATGTTTGTTAGCTCTTGACTTTTTAATAATAGCCATCTTAATAAATGTGAAGGGAGATCTCACAGTGGTTTTGATTTGCATTTCCCTGATAATTGATGATGTTGAGCACCTTTTCATATACCTGTTGGCCATTTTTATGTCTTTTTTGGAGAAATGTCTATTCAGATCATTTACCCATTTTAAAATCAGGTTATCTGTTTTTCAGTATTGAGTTATACATTTTGTATATTAATATACAGATATACAACTTGCAAATATTTTTCCCAGTCTATAGATTACACTTTCATTTTGTTGATTTTGCTATGCAGAAGCTTTTTGGTTTTAGTTTGATGTAATCCCATTTATTTACTTTTGCTTTGGTAGCCTGAGCTTTGGGTGTGATATTTCAAAAACCCTTGCCAAGACCAACATCAATGTTTATATCAGCCATGTCGTTTTTTAGGAGTTTTATGACTTCAGATACTATGTTTAGTCTTTAGTCCACTTGGAGTCAACATTTTACTTTTTATTTTTTTAGAGACAAGGTCTCACTGTGTTGCCCTGACTGGAGTGCAGTGCAGTACAGTGGCTATTCACAGGTGTGAATCATGGCATACTCCAGCCTCAAACTCCTGGGTTCAAGTGATCTTGTTGCCTCAGCCTCCATAGCAGCTTGGACTACAGGCCTGTGCCACCACACCCAGCTTTTGAGCTGATCTTTGTATGTGGTATAAGACAAAGGTCCAGCTTCATTCTTTTGCATGTAAATATTCTACTTTATTATTCTTATCGCATATATAGCTACTTGATATAGTAAATATTTATTCATTGATGTCTCTCCCCACCTCACTAGAATATCAACTTTCCCTGGTAAGTGCCTGATCTGTACCATCCATTGCTATATTCTCAGGGCCTGGGCCATTGCCTGGAACATGAGATTGGAATAGTGATTCTTATCTCTATTTAATATTTGATGCTCTTTGGTTTTATGTCCCATTGAGGATGCAAAATTATTTCCAATTAAACTATGAAATACCACTGATTAGTAAGTGCATCCTAATTTCAGAGTTGCTAAAATTTGAAAAAATGTGTTAGAATCACAGTAATAGATGATTACATCTAACTGCCATCTCCCTCCTCAACAGCAGCATTTGACAATTGCCTACTGGCTATCACAATAGCCCTAGGAGTTTTCAACTCTTATAACAATTTCGGCTTTTCAGAAGAGAAAACTGAGTCTTACAGCATCTAAGACATTTCTCAAGATCTCAACACTAATCTGGGATTCAGAGTCCATGACCACCATGTCCGAATGATGGGAGTCCAACAACAGGGTACTGCCTTAGCAATATAAACTTGCCATTAATTAAAAAAAAAAAGTTTATGAGTATTTAGTCATCATCTCCATAAGATTTGTTTAAAAAGTATAACCACAAGACTGGGGAACATTGCAAAACCTTGTCTCTATAAAACATTTAAAAATTAGCCAGGTGTGGTGGCGCATGTCTGTCATCCCAGCTACTCGGGATGCTGAGGTGGAAGAATCGCTGAGGTGGAAGGATGTCGAAGCTGCCATTTACTGTGATTGTCATGATCATGCCATTGTACTCCTGCCTGGGGAACAAAGTGAGACCCTGATTCAACAACAACAAAAAAGCACAATCAACTGAAGGGGCCAGTTGTGGTGGCTCACAATTATAATCCCAGCACTCTGGGAGGTGGAGACAAGAGGATTGCTTGAGCCCCGGAGTTCGCAACCAGCCTGAGTGACATAGCAAGACCTTGTCTCTACAAAAAATCAAAAGCTAGTTAGGCATGGTGGCATGTACCTATAGTCCCAGCTACTTAGGAGAGATTAGGAGACTGAGGCTGTGGTGAGCTGGGATTGTGCTACTGAACTTCTGCCTGGGTAACAGTGTGAGACCCCAACTCGGGGCGGGGGAAGCATAATCATAGTATTGTTATACCAAAAATTAATAATTCTTTATGTCATGTGATATTCAATCAAATTTTAAATCTTTGATTTTAAAGTTTTGTATACTATACCATATATCCTTTATAATACAATTTTTTAAAAAGTATATTCACAAAGTTGTGCAATTACCATGGCTATCTAATGCCAAAATATTTTTTATCACCTCTAAAGGGAACATCCATACCTATTGGCAGTCACTCCTTATTTGCCCACAAAATTCCCAGTCCTAGGCAACCATTAATCTATTTTTTTAATGGATTTGCCTATTCTGGACATTTTATATAAATGGAATCATGCAATATCTAACCTTTTATGCCTGGATTCTTTTCATTAACACGTTTTCATGGTTCATTCATGTTATACAAGGTATGAGTACTTTTTTCTTTTTTTGTGGCTGAATATCATTCCATTGTGTAGATATACTACATTTCACTTGTACATTCATCAGCAGATGGACATTTGAGTTGTTTCTACTTTTTTGAGTATTATGAACAATGCTGCGATGAACAGCTGTATACAAGTTTTTTGTGGACATGAGTTCTCAATTCTCTTGGCTATACAAGTAGGAGTGGAATTGCTGGGTCCCATGGTGACTTTATGTTTAATTTTTTGAGAAACTGCCAGACTCTTCCACAATGGCTGTACTATTTTACATTTTACATTCTCAACAACAATGCAGGAGGGTTCCCTTTTCTTACCATTCTCACCAACACTTGTTATTGTTTGTCTTTTTTATTATAGTCATCTTAGGGAATGTGAAGTAGTCTATTGTAGTTCCATTACTTTTCAAAGTATCAGTTTCTATGTCTGCAAAATGTTTATAATTGATCCTTGTGATGGAAATTGATCTCTGAAAATTTGGTAAATTGTTATGATGGCTATATGTGTCCTCATCCACTTCTGTTGAAAACCCATGGCTCAATCTGATGGATTTTAACAATACTTCCGTGGAGTGAGTTGATGGAAAAATCATCACCTCCAAGAGCTAGAAGCTGAGAGAAGCTGCCAGCCAGAGGTAAATCATCCCATTCACAGCTCAGTATTTTATTACCAGGTCATTCTGCCCACAGATAAGGAATGGGAAAAATAAGAGACACAGAAAAGACTCACTGAATTGTGCACTCCATTAGAATATCTAAATCTCAGGCAGGACTTGCACCTACAATATGTCTTTTTATGATTTGTCCCATTCACTTGTAAAGCCAGGAAGGTGATGATAAAAAGACTCTGTATCATGTAAAATGACACATTTTATTTTTCACATTTGCTCCCCAAAGAGGTAGAATTGCAAAGAAATAGCATCTTTCTGAAAGCCCAGCACTTCCATCATTTATGGGCTCTCCGAGGTGCTGGCAGAAAAGCAGATATTTCAGTTCTCAAAAATCAAGACACAATTTAACTTTTTTCAGAGTCTTGTTATAAATTGTATATGCACACGTGTATATAGATCTGTTTTATTAGATACCTCAGCCACAAGAAATCATTACCCACTGCTGTTTGTCAATCAGAATAAGACTGTAATGTTGAGAGAGGGAGACCTATTTTTTTTTTTTTGAGTTGGCATCTCATTCTGTGGCCCAGGTTGGAGCCCAGAGGCATGTTCATGGCCACCGCAGCCTCGATCTGCTGGGTCAGGTGGTCCTCCTGCCTCAGCCTCCCAAGTAACTGGGACTACAGGCACATGCCACCATGTCCAGCTAATTTTTAAATTTTTTTGTAGAGATGAGGTCTCACTATGTTGCCTAGGCTGGTATCAAATCTGGTCTCAAATGATCCTCCTGCCTCGGCCTCCCAAAGTGCTGGGATTACAGGTATGAGCCACTGCACCCGGCCTGCTTTGACTTTTTAAAGCATACACTTATTAGCCTCTTTTGAAATTTTGATTCGAGATCATTTTGCCTAAAAAATTCAGTGGAGCTGCTTTTTTTTTTCACTCCATGAATTCTCCCTTGTTATCTGAGTGGCTCTCCTGCCTTCCTTGTGCTGATGAGTCCCAGAGTTAAGCACTCCCCTGCACTCTACTGATTAGAGGCCATCACTATATTGAGCACCTCAAATGGATATGGCCCAAGCAGAAATGATCACCTCCCCCCAAAACCTGTTATGAACCAATAAGTTTCATCCTGGTTAATAGCATCACTAGCCGTAAAACAATCTGAGGAACTCTCAGCTGCTATCTCTCGTGGCCAACAAAAGATGAGAGGTAGAAGCAGAGAGGAAAGGGAGTGCTTAATTTCTATAACCAGGTTATAGGGGGAAACAGGTCACCTTCCTTATTTAAAAAAAAAAAAAAAAACCCAGTCAGGCTGGGCGTGGTGGCTCATGACTGTAATCCCAGCACTTTGGAAGGTGGAGGCAAGAGAATTGCCTGAGCTCAGGGATTCGAGACCAGGCTGGGCAACTTGGCAGGACCTCATTTCTATAATAAAAGATCGAAAAATTAGCCAGGCATGGTGGTACATGCCTGTAGTTTCAGCTTTTTGGAATGATGAGGCAGAAGGATTACCTGAGTCCAGCAGGTAGAGGCTGTGGTGGCCATGAGTGTGATACCACATTACAGCCTGGTAGACAGAGTGAGACTCCTACCCAAAAAACAAAACCAAACAAAACAAAGATGCTCAAAGCAGCACAAATTCACTTCAATATTTGTACTCAAAATTCTTAGCCCTTCACCCACAGAGTTTGAAGCCTATAAGCAATTTTAGCATGATTTAAGATTTACATTAACAATTTTTGATACGTGATCACTGATGTGATACAAAGTCTCCTGGTCATGTTGACATTTTAGACAGCATTTTGGAATTTACAGTATGTTCTTTTACGGTTTTTTTTTTAGGCAAAGGGGCAGACAATTGCAACATTTGGACGGAAGGAAAAGTCACAACATTTGAAATGATAGCTTTAAATTGTTTTGAAACATAATTGTAACAGTCTCTTATTCCCAGAGCCCTGGTCTGTAACAATCCAAAGTCCTTGTATTCACAGATGGAGGGGAGGTGGGCAATACCCACACCAGGCTTTCAGACTTTTTCCAGCCTTGGGTTGCTTTCCTAATCATTAGGTGGTCTGGCTTGCCTGCTGTTTCTTCTTCAGCACCAGCAATGGCTTACTAGATAAAATTGGCCAGTCAGGCAAGGCTGTGCTAGGAGAGGAGAAGGGGGATGGTAATAGGAAAAATGTAATGTTTGAATCTAAGCAACTTTTCCATTGACATGTTTGAATCTAAGCAGCTTTTACATTGAACTCAACTCAGTTACTAAAAGAATAAAGTTTTCAAGACTTTTCTACATGACTGTCTTAATATAAGCAAAATGGCCTCTTTTCAGCCTATAACAGTCAGGCATGGTGGCTCACGTCTATAATCCCAGCACCTTGGGAGGATGAGGCGAGAGGATTGCCTGAGCTTAGGGGTTCGAAACCAACCTGAGCAACTTGGCAAGACCTCATTTCTACAGTATGTCAAAAAATTAGCCAGCAAGGTGGCTGTGCCTGTGGTTCCAGCTACTTGGAAGGATGAGGCGGAAGGATTGCCTGAGTCCAGGAGGCCGAGGCTGCAGCAAGTCGTGATTGTGCCACTGCACTCTAGCCTGGGCAACTCAAAAAAAAAAAAAATTAGCATCCTAATACCCCATCACCTAAGCTAGCAATATCAGAGTCTTCAGTTTCTCTTTCCCATGATCTTAGGAATTCTTCCTCTTAAACATCTCTTCATACCAGCTTCTCCAAGTCCACACTGCGAAGGCCTTCTCCATCCTTCAACTGCGGCCTTCTCTGTTCTTATGTCAGGACATCGGCATGAGAGGTCCAGGAATCTTCAGGGGTCTACATGCCTACAGCTACATTTGGAGAAGGGAGGCTGGGATTAGTTATGGTGGTTTGTGTACCATTTGTGGGCTGCAAGCTGCCTTGGTCCATGCTTGAGCCTATAAAGTTCAACATAACAATGTGTGAACTGGACACAGGGGTGGGAGTGAGAACCATCTCTGAGATGAGAAAAAGAATAGCAGCCCCTGACATGGAGGACTGGCCTGATTCTCATGGCTGTGTCTTGGTGACCCGGCATGCATATTGTGTTGTTCTCAGGTCCTCCAGAAATCTAACATCATGTGGGTTTTCTCTTTGAGTGTGAAGAGGTGATAACATGAGAGGCAGAGGTGGGAGGATTGCTTGAGCCCAGGAGTTCAAGACCAGCCTGACAACATAGTGAGACCTCGCCTTTACAAACAAACAAGCAAGCAAACAAACAAACAAACAAAAAACAAAACAAAACAAAAATTTAGCTGGATGTGGTGGTGTACACCTCTATTCCCAGCTACTCGGGAGGCTGAGATGGAAAGATTGCTTGAGCTCAGGAGTTTGAGACTTGGAATAACTATGATTGCACCATCACACTCCAACCCAAGCAACAGAGTAAGACCCTGTATCTTAAAAAAAAAATTATCATCCTTAATAAATTAATCTTAGCTTAGTATAACATTTTTACTTTATAAACTTAATTCTTAAAAACTTTTGAACTCCTTTGTAATAGCAATTTGATTAAAACACATATACATTGTACAGTTGTACAAAATATTTTCTTCCTTCCTTCCTTCCTTCCTTCCTTCCTTCCTTCCTTCCTTCCTTCCTTCCTTTCTTTCTTTCTTTCTTTCTTTCTTTCTTTCTTTCTTTTTTGAGTTGGAGTCTCACTTTGTTGACTAGGCTGGAGTGCAGTGCCATGCTCACAGCCACTGCAAACTCGACCCGCTGGGCTCAGGCGATCCTTCCGTCTCAGCCTTCCATCTCAGCCTTCCAAGTAGCTGGAACTGCAGTTTCCATGCCCCTCTACCATGCCTGGCTAATTTTTTTATTTATTGTAAGGATGAGGTCTCACCAAGTTGCCCAGGCTGGTCTTGAACCCCTGGACTCAGGCAATTCTTTCACCTCGGCCTCCCAAAGTGCTGGGATTATAGACTTGAGCCACATCGCCCAGGCTAATATTTTCTATCTTTATCTTTTAAGCGTTTCTTTCTTTCTTTCTTTCTTTTTGTGTGTCTGACTCTGTTGCCCAGGCTGGAGTGCAGTGGCACGCTCACGTCCACTGCAGCCTTGGCCCGCTGGGCACAGGTAATCCTTCCACCTCCGTCTTCCAAGTGGCTGAAACTACAGACACGTGTCACCATGCCCAGCCAATTTTTTTGATTTATTATAGAGACGAGGTCTCACCAAGTTGCCCAGGCTGATCTTGAGTCCCTGGGCTCAGGCAATCCTCTTGCTACTGCCTCCCAAAGTGCTGCGATTACAGGCGAGTGTCTTGACATTTCCTCTACATTGGGATATCAGTGAAGTCCTATCTCAGGAGGTGATTTTTTTTTTTGAGTTGGAGTCTCACTTCGTCGCCCAGACTGGAGTGCAGTGGCCGTTCCCGGCCACCGCAGCCTCTACCTGCTGGGCTCCGGCGATCCTTCCGCCTCAGCCTTCCGTGTAGCTGGAATGACAGGTGCGCACTACCACGCCAGGCTAATTTTTTGATTTATTGTAGAGATGAGGTCTCGCCTGCCTAGGTGGGTCTCGAACCCGCGGGCTCAGGCAATCCACTCACCTCAGCCTCCCAAAGGCACAGGGTTATAGGCTGAGCCACCGAGCCCGGCTTCAGAAGGTGAATTTAAACAGTGATCTGAATATTGAGAAAGAGCCAGCCACGCATAGGTCAGAGAGTAATCATGTAGAACAAAGACTTTAAGGAACTATAAGGATTTTTTGTAGCTTACTTTGAAGAGAAATTCTAGTCCTAGGTAGGGAGAAAGGAAAGACATTAATCTATTGGAAGAATGCAGACTTCCTCCCTGCCATTAGATAAACATAAATGGAATCCTATTTGGATGGATTGATCTCATATCATACTGCAGTGTTTTGCCTCCAAGTTGTTTACCTCTGGATCATGGACTTTTGAATTTAGAGTGACTCTTTCTCTGCTTCCTAAGGTCATACTGAAGCCTTCAACTACATTTTGCTCCTCTTCCCCATGGTCATGTTCTGAGTTCTCAAATGTAGTGGCTTGGGTTTTCTCACTTCTTAAGGCTGCTGGTCACTTATTTCTTTAGGAAGTCTTCCTTGATATAAATAGATAGGAAGCATAGTTTCTTTCTTCTAAAAATAAACGGTAGCATTAAAAAGCATGTTATATCTATATACAAAAAATTCAGTCGTCTTTATATTTTTGGCAGCTGTGCCCTGGCATCCCCAAATAGTATAAAAAAATTATGAAGGTTAGGAATCACAAATTGTCATGCTTTAGAATTGTTTAGCACAATAACTCTCACGTAGGGATTTTTAAAATAGCTGCCATTGCTAGGCATGGTGGCTCACGCTGAAAATCCCCAGCACTTTGGGAGGCCAAGGTGGGAGGATCACTTGAGGCCAGCCTAAGCAATATAGCGAGACCTATCTCTACAAAAAAATAAAAAATTAGCCAAGTGCATGCCAGGAGTGGTGGCATGCGCCTGTGGTTCTAGCTACTCGGGAGATTGAGGAAGGAGGCTCATTTGAGCCTAGGAGTTTGTGGCTACTGTGAGCTATGGTCACGCCACTGTACTCCAGCCTGTGCAACAGAGTGAGAACTTGACTCCAAATGAATGAATGAATAAATAAATAAAAATAGTTGCTGAATATTAACCATAGTTACTAACATTTATTAAGATTCGCCAGCATCCTTCCTTCTCCAGAGGTCAGAGGGTAGAGCTGAAATTTGCAACCTCCTGTCATGCTCTGTTCCTCTGCTGACCAACCCCCATCCTGGAGAAATCTAGGGGCTTCCAGATGCCAATTATCTCATGAACATAAACTCTGGTATGGCAGAAAGGGGTTTATTATGAATAACAAAAGACACTCCTCTCACCCCTACCACTCAGAAAATTCTAAGAGTACATGGAACTGGGGACAAGGACAAAATGTCTGTTTATTATATCACAATATCATAGTAGGAATATGACTTAAAGTGGGGAAGTCCACTGGAAGGTTGCAGAAAAGATTTTCCTCCTTAAAAGTACAATGCCCAAATGAGATGTCACTATCCTCTTTCCTGCTTTCAAGCCTTACAGTGTGAAGCTGAGACATTAGGGCTATGGCAGCCATCTTGTAGCCCCGAGGGAAAAGTCTTGGAGTGGTAGAGAAGCTGACACAGAACATTGAGCCCACTAGTCTCTGGACTCCCTGTTGCATGAGGAAGATAAACACCTGTGATTCCAACTGATTTGGGTTGGGTAGTCTGTTACTTGCAGCCAAACACATCCCAACTGACAAAATTAATTATATAGTTTTCTAAGATCACAAGGTTGGTGCTATGGTTTGAATGTTTGTGTCCTTCCAGTATTCATGCTGAAACTTAATCCCCAATGCAATCATATTAAGAGGTAAGGAATGTCTGGGTGCAGTGACTGACACCTGTAATTCTAGCACTTTGGTAGGCCAGGAGATCAAGATCAGCCTGGGCAGCACAGTGAGACCTCATCTCTAAGAAAAATTAAAAAATTAGCCAGGTGTGGTGGTGCAGACCTATAATTTCAGCTACGCAGGAGTCTGAAGCAGAAAGATTGCCTGAATTCAGGAGAATGAGACTGTGGTGAGCCATGATTGTGCCACTACACTCTAGCCTGGGTGAGAAAGTGGGACCCTGACTCAAAAAAGCCAAAACCAAAATAAAACAAAAACACAGGGATTCAGTATGCTCTTTATAATAAACTAGTATCAGTAAGTAAAGTGCTTCCCTGAGTTCCGTAAACCATTATAGTAAATTATTGAACCTGAGAAAGGGTTGTGAGAACATCTGACTTGTTGCCAAGTTGGACAGAAGGGGAAACAGGGAGAATCATTACTAGCAATGAGCCTCTGAAGTAGGGGCAATCTTGTGGAACTGAGCTTTTAACCTGTGGGGTTTGAGTTGAATCCAGGCATTTAATGTTATTGCTGGTACCTTGCTGATATCTGAAAAGTTGGAGAACTGGTTGTTGGTGTGAGAAGACATCTCACATATTTGGAGTTAGAAGTCTTCTGTGGGTAGAAACAGATCATACCTGTAGTAGTGTTACCTCTCAAATAATCACTAAAAATGAGAATGAGACAGTACTTACCTGGGCCAATGATTTCCCCTGGCCTTGGGTGTACTGCTGTCCATTTCTTTTCTCTTTCTTTTCTTTCCTTCCTTCCTTCCTTCCTTCCTTCTTTCTTTCTTTCTTTCTTTCTTTCTTTCTTTCTTTCTTTCTTTCTTTCTTTCTTTCTTTCTTTCTTTCTTTCTTTCTCTCTTTCTCTCTTTCTCTCTTTCTCTCTTTCTTTTTTGAGTCAGGATCTCACTCTGTTGCCCAGGCTGAGGTGCAGTGGCACAATCATGGTTCTCCCCAGCCTCAAATTCCTGGACTCAGGTGATCCTTCCCCCTCAGTCTCACCAGCAGCTGGGACTACAGGCATGTGCCACCACACCTTGCCAATTTTTTGTAGAGGTGAATTCTTGCTATAGTGCCCAGGTTGATCACAAACTCCTGGCCTCAGGTGATCCTCCCACCTTGGCCTCCCAAAGTGCTGGGATTTCAGGTGTGAGCCTCAGTGCCTGACCTGCTGACCCATGTCTGAGAAAAATTAGGTAGCAAGATGAATGTGATGGTAAGGGGCAAACAATGATGTCTGCCTCTACTTTTCAAGTTTCAATGTCCTCATCTGTAAAATGGGAAAATAATAATGATACCTCTTGATAAAATTGTGTGAGTGTTCAAGGAGATGATGCCTGTATCTATGAGCATAATGCCAGGCACATAATAAAGTACTTAATACATTTTAAAACAATGTAATAATCAAAAAGAGAAAGATTAGAGAATATTTCTGAATTTTATTTCAGGTTTTTCTAAAGCACTGAAACCTAGAAAAAGATTAATGGAGTCCTTGAAGAGTTTAAAAATAGCTAAGAGTTTCTGTCTAGGATTCAGATGTCTCTTCTTTCAAATATAAAGAAAAGGCTGGGTATGGTGGCTCGGACCTATAATCCCAGCACTTTGGGAGGTGGAGGCAAGAGGATTGCCTGAGCTCAGGAGTTTGAGACCAGCCTGGGCAACTTGGAGAGGCCTTGTCTCTACAATAGATACAAAAATTAGCCTGGTGTGGTGGCATGCACCTGTAGTTTCAGCTACTTGGAAGGCTGAGGTGGAAGGATCCCTTGAGCCCAGCAAGTCAGGGCTGTGGTGGCCATGCATGTGCCACTGCACTCCAGCCTGGGTGACAGAGTGAGATTTTGACTCAAAAACAAATATATATATATATATATGCGCCTGTCGTTTCAGCTACTCAGGAGTCTGAGACAGAAGGATTGACTGAGTCCAGGAGGTTGAGGCTACTTTTTAAAGACAACCTTATTTTTCAGACAACCCAAGCACATTTTCTTTTTCTTTTTTTTTGAGTTGGAGTCTCACTCTGTCGCCCAAACTGGAGTGCAGTGGCCGCTCCCGGCCACCACAGCCTCGACCTGCTGGGCTCCAGCAATCCTTCCGTCTCAGCCTTTTTCAGCTTTCATGTTGCCCCTGCTGATCGCTGGCCACAATGTCTTTCCCATTACCCTCTCATCTTTTTCATTGATTTTCCTATAGCTCACTGAATTCTTCTCTACTTAGTGCTATTTAGAATATTTGAGCTATAGTGCCAAAGAAAGCTAAAAATGCAGCACTTGAAGCAAGACAATTTTTTTTTTTTGAGTTGAGCTCTCACTTTGTCACCCAGGCTGGAGTGCAGTGGTACCATCATGACTCACCACAGCCTCAACCTCCTGGGCTCAGGCGATCCTCCCACCTAAGTCTCCCAAGTAGCTGGAACTTCAGACAGTGACACCATATACTGCTAATTTTTTTTTGATGTTTTTGGTAGCGATGGGGTCTCACTATGTTGCCCAGGCTGGTCTTGAACTCTTAAGTTCAAGTAGTCCTCCCACCCTGGCCTCCCAAAGTGCTGGGATTATAGGTGTGAGTCACCATGCCCAGCCAAAACAGAATTTTTTTTGTCTCTGGTAAGTTTAGCGGTAGGCACTCCATGCCTGACAAGGAGGCTTTTCCATCCTTAATACCTGGCTTCTGTTTATGGGTCCAGACTGGCTAAGCTAACACTCACCATCACCCATTGAGTGGGAAGAGGGACAAAGATAAGAGGAGTGTACACAAGACTTTAAGGGGATTAAGGGTTTATATTCCATTGGTCATTCACGTCCAGTTGATCACAAGGCCACCCCTGGTTGCCAGGGAGGGTAGGAAGTGTTGGCCTTTGGTGGGAAGTGACTATGTGCCCAGCAAAAAACACTGGAAAGAAAGAATAGATGTTAGAGAATAGCAAATGGGTACCCGAGAATATACCACAACCGGACTGACGTTATGGAGAGCGGAGAGCATTATGTGGTGTTAATGCTCAGTCCTCTTATAGTGCTGTGAAGGTGAAAATGGCTCATTATTCACTTGGGAGAGTGTTGAAATGGTAATTCAGTTCTTGCCTCCACCCCCTAAAGTGCTGGGATTATAGGCGCGAGCCACCACACAGTCTTTTCTTTATATTTGAAACAAGGGACATCTGAATCCTAGACAGAAACTCTTAGCTATTTTTAAACTCTTCAAGGACTCCATTAATCTTTTTCTTGGTTTCAGTGCTTTAGAAAAACCTGAAATAAAATCTAGAAATATTCTCTAATCTTTCTCTTTTTGATTATTACATTGTTTTAAAATGTATTAAGTACTTTATTATGTGCCTGGTATTATGCTCATAGATACAGGCATTATCTCCTTGAACACTTACACAACTCTATCAAGAGGTATCATTATTATTTTCCCATTTTACAGATGAGGACATTGAAACTTGAAAAGTAGAGACAGACAACATTGTTTGCCCCTTACCACCACATCCATGAGTATTATAGACTCTAATGTTGAATACTAATTTTAAAATAACATGTTTTCCCATCCATCTATTCTGGTTTTTTTTTTTTTTTTTTTTTTGAGTTGGAGTCTCACTCTGTCACCCAGGCTAGAGTGTGGTGGCATAATCTTGACTAACCCAGCTTCGACCTTCTGGCTCAGGGGATCCTTCTGCCTCAGCCTTCCAAGTGACTGGAACTACAGGCACCTGCCACAATGCCCAGCTATGTTGTTTTTTTTTTTAATTTATTGTAGAGGTGAGATCTTGCCTGTTGCCCAGGCTGGTCTCGAACCCCTGGATTCAGGCAATTCTCTTGCCTCTACCTCCCAAAGTGCTGAGATTACAAGAGTGAGCCACTGCATCCTGCAAGCTCCTCAGCATTTTATCTTTTGTTGTTGTCTCTGCACCCTAGCTCTGATGAAAGCCTTTCATTTTGGGAGCAGGAAATGTGGGGCTAGACTGCTCGTAGATAAGTAACTCACTGATCTTTTCATATCATACTTCTAAAACCCAATACACTTCTAAGATTCCAAGGTCATTGCTTCTTTTATTTATTTTTATCTTTTTTTAACTTTAAAAGAGACAAGATCTCACTATTTTGCCCAGACTGGTCTTGAACTGGTTCAAGCAATCCTCTTCCCTTGTCCTCCAAAGTGCTGGGATTACAGGTGTGAACCACTGTGCCTGGCTGACAACACAGCTATCAGCCAAGAAATGTGCATCTGTTTCTCCAAGAACACGGAGACCAGAGTACATTTTTTTCCTGCCATGTTTGTCTTTTCATTTTTATAAGTTGTGCAAACTTTACTCTTTATTATTTTGAAATATGTTAATTTTACATGAAGAATAGGGATGATTATAACAGATGTTAAGAAATAGAATGATAGCCGGGCGCAGTAGCTCATGCCTGTAATCCCAGCACTTTGGGAGGCCGAGGCGAGAGGATTGCCTGAGTACAGGGGTTCAAGACCAGCCTGGGCAACTTGGTGGTCAGGTTAAAAAAATATTAGCCAGGCATTGTAGTGTGTGCCTGTATTCCAGCTACTTGAAAGGATGAGGTGGAAGGCTCTTCTGAGCCCGGCAGGTGGAGGCTGAGGTGGCCGTGAGTGTGCCACTGCACTCTAGTCTGGGTGACAGAGTGAGATTCTAACTCAAAAAAAAAAGAAAAGAAATAGAACGATAATGATATAATTGAAACTCCCTTTGTCCCATTCTCTGATGCTCTTCCTCTCCTGTCATCCCCAAATATAGCAAAGCATTAATCTCAAGTGGGTGTCTCCTTCCTGACCTTGTTTTGATGATGTTACTACAATTGTGTGGATTTGTAGAACTGTGTTTTAAAATAGAAATTCAACAAGATATCTTATGTTAGTAGTCTGAAATTGGCATGTAGTAAATTTCCCACTACATATAGTATATTCTCAAGATATATATATGTGTGTGTGTGTGTGTGTGTGTGTGTGTGTGTGTGTTTTAAATAAGAGGCACGGTCTCTCTGTTTTGCACCAGGCTGGAATGCAGTGGCTATTCATAGTCACAGTCATGGTGTACCACAGTCTAGAACTCCTGGGCTCAAGCAATGCTCCTACATTAACCTTCTGAATAGCTGGTACTGTAGGCACAGCCCACTGTGCCTGGATAAGATATACTCATTTTTAAAAGTTCACACACTTCATTTTAACTACTGTACAGTACTGCATAGTATTACTACACAAATGTATTGATTTAAAAAATGTGTGAACATTTAGATCATTCTTGCTTTTTCTCAGTGACTCATTATGCTGCAAGAATAACTTTGCATACGTTTTCTGGCTCACATATGGAAGGTTTTCCCTAGTGCATATACAGGGGGTGCCAAAAAAAAATACACTTTTTAAGTATGACATTTGTTCAAAAGATGGCATTAATCAAATGAGTGCTAGCTAGACAGTCAAAGAAAAATGGCAGAAGCATGGTTGAGCAAACGTGATACTATACATTGCTACAGGAATTTAATTCAACTTCAAAAAGTAATACATAGATAACATCTCTTAAAATGTGTATATATTTTTTGGCACCCCCTTTGATGAGAAGTAGTATTATAGGGCTTTGGATAAGATGTGTTTGGTTTCACCAGATGTTGCAAAGTTGGTTTCAGTTTATAGTCCTCTCAATCTCAAATAGTTCCATTTTCTCCATATCTTTGCCATCAGTTGATATTGTCATATTTCAAAGTTTTTGCTAATGTGTCTGATTGCTGTTTTAATATGTGTGTTCCCTAATTATTAGCTAACTTGTCAATACTGAAAAACCTAAGAAATATAATAAAGACTTCTTTTCTGGGCATGAATATGAAGTTAGGGTTAAAGTCACTGGAAGTATATGTTTGTAACAAGCTGATTTCATCACAGTTTAAGATATGAACACTTAATTTGTATAGACTTTATTTTAGTTCAAATGTACTGAATTGGAGACTAGAGAAACTTCACTTTCTCAACTTTATATCTATCTGTATCTATCTCTCTATCTCTCTATCTATCATCTATCTATCTATCTTATCTATCTATCATCTGTCTATCTATTTTGAATCAGAGTCTTACTCTGTTGCCCAGGCTGGAGTGTAGTGACACAGTCATGGCTCACCACAGTCTTGGCATCCTGGTCGGTCTCAGGCAATCTTTCCACCTCAGCCTCCCGCGTAGCTGGGACTACAGGCATGTGCCACTATGCCTGGCTAATTTTTTTATTTTTTGTAGAGACGAGGTCGGTCTCACTATGTTGCCTAGGCTAGTCTCAAACACCTAGGCTCAAGAAATCTTCCCACTTCGGCCTCCCAAAGTACTGGGATTTTCAGGTATGAGCCACTGTACCTGGTCACACTCTCAATTTTGAATTTTTTGCTTTCCAAAAAGCAGACATTGATATTCTCGGTTGCTGCTTAGAAGACTAGCATTCTTACTACTGTTTATGAATCTGTGTCCTTGCTGATGATAAAGGAAAAAAAGGTAATGGAACCAATAGCTCTTATGTTTGTCCTCCCTAAAACCCCAAGTCCATTTTACCAGAATATGTTATCTTAAGACTTCCCCACACAATGTGTTTGGATACTGTCATGTACTCGGTGAACATATGCAGGTGTGGTTGGCTGTTGGTGATAACATTTCCCTGGTGCATTGCTAATCCATCAGGAGGGGAATCGGAGTAGTTCTTCTGTAATAACAGTTTGCCAAATGTGAAGTTCATGTCTCTTAACCAGCTTCCTGCATGTCTGGAAGTGGGTATCCTCAGATACAGTCTGGCCTCTATAGGTCCAGGCAGTCTAGAGAAACAGCAGAATGAGCTCTTCTTCTTCTTATTTTTTTTAATTTTTAAAATAGGAGATCTCTCGAACTTTTGGGCTTTTTTAAAAATTGGAGTCTCACTCTGTCACCCAGACTAGAGTGCAGTGACACAATTACAGCTCACCACAGCATCAACCACCTGGGCTCAGGTGATCCTTCTGCCTCAGCCTCCTGAGTAGCTGGGACAACAGGTGTGCTAGCTTTTTTTATTTTTGTAGAGACGAGGTCTTGCTATGTTGCCCAGGTTGGTCTTGAACTCCTGGGCTCAAGCAATCCTCTCACCTTGGCCTCCCAAAGTGCTGGGATTATAGGTAAAAAATGAGCCCCTTAATGGAAAAACATAAATCCCACAAACACTAACTGAAACTTTGTTTTGTCAAAGTATGTGGCATCCTAGGGGCTCTTGTGACAATCTGTGGACTGATCGTGTAGGGATTACAAGAAGATTTTCCAAGAAGACAGGTATAAATACCTCTGATGAGACAATGACAGTTGTGTAGGAAGAGGGAAGACATGAACTGTTCCAGAAACAAACTGCAGCAAAGATTATGCCTATGTGACATTACTGGTAAGAACGCAAAAGAATGGTAAAATCTTAGGCTTGCCTTAATGGATTCACTAGAAAAATTATAGCAATCTGGCAATGTCTGAAAGGAAAAATTACTTGAGCAGAGAAAAGTGTAGCTATTGTCAGAGAAACGCCTTAGGACAGAGCCTCCTACCCCGGGCTGAATATCAAGAGATTCCCTACAGAGCTTTAAAATAAACAAATTACCTTACAAAATATACTGTGGTAGGCTGAATTATGCCCCCACCCTCCATAAGGACAACCATGCCTTCATGTCTGTGACTGCTGTACCTTAGGGTCTTTGCAAATGTGATTAAGTTATGGATTTTGAGATGGGGAGATTATCCTGTATTATCTGATGGATCCAGTGTAATCTAATCACCAGGATCCTTATAAGAGCAAAGCAGGAGTGTCAGAGTCAGAACAGAGAATGACAAGACAGAAACAGAGGTCCCAGTGAAGTGGGGTCATGACTGAAGAATGAAGACAGTTTCTAGAAGCTAGAAAAGGCAAGGAGAGGGATCCTTCTCAAGAGCCTGTTTATTTATTACAGTCCGGAGGTCTTTGGTTTGTTTTACATCTAGTAAGCCATGAATTCCTAGGGAATATTTCCAGCAATTCAGGCTCCTTCCCATTGGGTTACACCAAGTGTGCTTCTCTGGGTGAAGCAGACTGGTGCTTCAGTTGAACCCAGGTGCTCTACTCTTTGGCTCTTTTCTTTTTCTGAACATTTTCCTTCACATGTTTCAGGAGGTTATCTTAGCTCTGAGGTGCTTCATATACTCAAGACACACATTAAGCCTCTTGTCAATAATCTTGCCCTTAACTTGTCTGTTTACAAAAATGCCAATTGCATGCTGGGTAACACTGTGGTCTCTTCCTGTTTTGCCATGGCAACATTTGTGGGGCATGCCTTCTTGAACAGTACCCAGTGCCTTGATGTCTATAAAATCACCTTTCCTATAGATGCTCATGTATGTGGCCAAAGGGACAACTAACTCTGTGTTTTCTAGAAGGCTTAGAGAATATTGGACACCTCTCTTCTTTCGCTTTGTGTTATTCATTTTGGTAAATTACTAAAAGATGGCAGTTCCGACTAAAAGGACTATTTTTAAGAACTAAATTTGACTGGGCTGGGTGGCTCAGCCTGTAATCCCAGCACTTTGGGAGGCTGAGGCGAGAGGATTGCCTGAGCCAGCGGGTTCAGGACCCGCCCGGGCAACTTGGTGAGACCTCGTCTCTACAATAAATCAAAAACTAGCCGGGCGTGGTAGTGCATGCCTGTAATTCCAGCCACTTGGAAGGCTGAGGTGGAAGGATCGCCGGAGTCCACTGGGTTGAGGCTGTGGTGGCCGGGAGTGTGCCACTCCAGTCTGGGCGACAGAATGAGACTTCAACTCAAAAAGTAACAACAACAAAAAACTAAATTTGATTGTGTATATTTGAAATTTATGTGTTGTTATAGGATACATATAGATAGTAAAATGGCTATTATAGTGAAGCAATGTGATTAAATTAAGGATTCTATCATCTTACATAGTTACTTTCCGTATGTGACAAGAACAGCTAAAATCTACTTATTTAACTTGCCCACTCATTTTAGACTTCTGACCTCCAGAATTGTAAGGGAATAAATTTGTGTTGTTTTAAAACACTAAGTTTGTGGTGATTTATTATAGCAGTGCTAGGAGACCAATATGTCCATTTTTATTAGATTCCATTTCACAAATCATAAAAGTGCCAGGTGTTTATTGCCACAATGCAGTAAAACAAAGACATAAAGGAAAAGAAATAATCTCTCACCTTCTCCATTCAGAATGTTCCTGAACTCCAGCTCCAAGAGGAACCAATGCTAACAACTTAATGTTTATCGTTCATATATTTTTCTTATGTATGTAGAGCTATATACTTACAAATATACAAAGACGTACAGCAGAGTTTTATAGAATTTTTTGTTTCTTACATAATGGTCTAATGGGTGCACATTCCTTTTTACATGTCACTGACATTCCAGATCTATCTAATCTTATCTATCTATATCTATCTATCTATCTATCTATCTGTCTGTCTGTCTGTCTGTCTGTCTGTCTATCTATCTATCTATCTTTCTTTCTTTCTTTCTTTCTTTCTAATCTAAACTATCTTTGAATTGAGGTCTCACTGTTGCCAGGCTGGAGCATCATGGCATGATCATAGCTCACTGCAGCCTCAATCTCTTGGACTCAGATGATCCTTCCACTTCAGCCTCCTGTGTGGCTGGACTACAGGTATGTACCATCACGTGCGGCTAGTATTTGCAATTTTTTTTTTTTTGGTAGAATTGAGCTCTCACTATGTTGCCTAGGCTGATCTTGAATTCTTGGGCTTGAGCAATCCTCCCACCTTGGCCTCCCAAATTTCTGGGATTACAGGAGTGAGCCACTGTACCCAGCCTAGACTCAATTTATATAGACCCAATTTATTCCTTTTAGAAACTGCTTAATAATTCATAGAATGAATGTTTTACCATTTATTCCAACCATTTTACTATTAGTAAATAGTAAGTGGAATTAGATTGCTTCCAGTTTTTCGTTACTGAAGGTAATGTTTCTGTCAACACTCTAGTATTTATAAACGGACCAATGGTGTTTAATTCCTATAGGTTACATTTTTAAAAAAGCAGGATTGTTGGATCCAGAGGAATCTGTATGTTTTTAGTAGATGCTGCTATATTGCTTTCTGAAAAGACTGTAGTAATGCACATTTCTTCTGAGAATGTCAGAAAGCACCCATTGTCCAGAGTCGTGGCCATCTGCGGTTGTTATCCTTTTTTAAATTATTGCCCAGTCTGATAGCTATAAAATGCTTTTTTGTTTTTGTGTTAATTTGGATGTTCCTGACTACTAAAGAGTGATCATCTTTTCTTATATTAGTTGGTCATCTAGGGTTCCTCTTCTGTTAAATATTTATTAGCTTCTTATATTCTTTTTCATATTATGTTGTTGTTTATTATTAATCCCAGGTGTTAAAAATAAATACATTGCTGTGGGCTGGGTGCAGTGGCTCAACCCTGTAATCCCAGCACTTTGAGAGATCAAGGTGGGAGGATTGCTTGAGTCTAGTAGTTTGAGACCAGCCTGGGCAACATAGTGAGACCCTGTTTCTAAAAACAAACAAGCAAAACATTGCTTTGATTTGAATGTGTCTCCCAAAATTCATGTCTTGGAAACTTAATCCCCAATGCAACAGTGTTGAGAGATAGAAACTTTAAGAGGTGCTTAGATCATGGGGGCACCACTCTCATGAATGAATGAAGATCTCTATATTGGGAGTGGGTAACCTTTTTTTTTTTTTTTTGAGTTGGAGTCTCACTCTGTCGCCAAGGCTGGAGTGCAGTGGCATGCTCAGGGTCACTGCAGCCTCAACCTGCTGGACTCAGGTGATCCTTCTGCCTCAGCCTTCCAAGTAGCTGGAAATACAGGCATGCACCACCATACTCGGCTAATTTTTTTGATTTATTGTAGAGATGAGGTCTCACCAGGTTGCCCAGGCTGGTCTTGAACCTATGGGCTCAGGCAATCCTCTCATCTCAGCCTCTCAAAGTGTTGGGCTTATAGGCATGAGCCACCATGACCGACCAGGAGTGGGTAATGTTTAAAAGGAGGAGTTCAACTCCCTCTTCCTCTGTCTCTCTTTCTATGCTTTCTTGCCATGTGATGTCTTCTGACATCAAAAGAAAACCTTTACCAAATATGAACCCTCAATCTTGGACTTCCCAGCCTTCAGAATGATGTGCCAAATAAGCTCATTTTCCTTATAAATTACCCAGTCCAGGGTATTCTGTTATAGCAGCAGAAAATGGACTAAGACATGTATATTCCTGGAGCCCTTCTCCAGAAACTTGATTCAGTAGACCTGAGTTAGCATCTCGGGAATTGGCATTGAAGCTGTCTTGATGATTCTGGTGCATTCTTCCCACTAGTGGAAAGACACTTGAAAATTTAAGGCCTGGGTTTGAGAAGGAGGCAGAGAAGTTCTGGAATTAGCTACATATGTGGTCAAATTCTTCCAGATAACTTGCCTAGAAATCCCAAAGAGGATGCAATTCTGGCATCCTCTCTCTAACTGCTACTTCCTGTGTATACTCTACATCTGCTAGGAAATCTGATTTTTCACTGAGCAGCTTATTTATGGCTCATACATTTTCTACAAGTCTATATCTGAAGGTGCATCTGTGCAAAGATTTATTTTTATTTTTTTTGAGTTGGAGTCTCACTCTGTCGCCCAGACTGGAGTGCAGTGGCCGCTCCTGGCCACCGCAGCCTTGACCTGCTGGACTCTGGTGATCCTTCTGCCTCAGCCTTCCAAGTAGTCGAACTACAGGCATGCGCTACCACGCCCGGCTAATTTTTGATTTATTGTAGAGATGAGGTCTCGCCCAGTTGCTCAGGTGGGTCTCAAACCCGTGGGCTCAGGCAATCCACTCACCTCAGACTCCCAAAGGCACGGGATTACAGGCTGAGCCACTGAGCCTGGTGCATCTGTGCAAAGATAAGAAATGTCTGTGGGTGCCTGTCTTTAGCAAGCTAGATCTTTGAAAACAAGAAACAAACAAGAAACAACCACTTTTTTTTTAGATTTTTAAAAATTATTATAAAGATGTGGGGTACAATTCAGGGTTAGGTATACAAACATTGATTATGCAGGTACCCTTGTTAATGAGGTATGCCCTCCCAGCAGTTTCTCTCAACTGCCAATCCTGCCACCACTCCCCTGACAGTTTCCCATTACTGCCTATCTCTTTCTTATAGTATTATAGTTGTTTAAGGCCCACTTGTGAGTGAGAACATATGATACTCTGTTCTTTGTTTCTGTGATAAGTCACTGAGTATGATCAACTCTAAATCCATCCAAGTTGCTGCAAAGTCCGTATGTTCATCCTTCTTTATGGCTGCATAATATTCCATTGTGTATATGTACCACATTTTTAAAAACCAGTCCAGCTTCGATGGGTAGCATGGTTGGTTCCATGTTTTTGCTCTTGTGAATAGAGCTGCAACAAACATTTGTGTGCAGGTATCTTTTGTAGAATGATTTGAGTTCCTCTGGGTATATTCTCAATAAGGAAATTGCTGGGTCATATGGAAGGCCAATTTCTAGTTTTCAGAAATTGCTGCACTGTCTTCCAAAGAGGTTGCACTAGTTTGCATTCCCACCAGCAGTGTAGAAGCGTTCCTTTTTCTCCACATCCTTGCGAGCATCTGTTGTTTGCTTTATTAATGATGGCCATTCTTACTGGGATTAGGTGGTATCTCAGTGTGGTTTTGATTTGCATTTCTCTGATGATGAGTGAGCCTGAGCACTTTTTTGTATGCCTGTTGGCTGCCCATATATCTTCTTTTGAGAAGTGTCTATTCATGTCTTTTGTCCACTTTTAATGGGGCTGTTTGTCTTTTTCTTTTTGATGCATTTGAACTCCTTGTAGATCCTAGATGTTAGGGCTTTGTCAGATATACAGTTGGCAAATATTTTTCCCATTCTGTGGGCTGTCTCCCTGCTCTCTTGATGGTTTCTTTTGCTTTGCAGAAGCTCATTAGTTTGATGAGGTCCCACTTGTCTATCTTATTTCTTAAGGTATGGGCATTTAGGGTTTTGAATAAGAATTGGTTGCCAGTTCCAATTTCCATAAGGGTGTCTCCTGTGTTTTCTAAGATTCTTATAGTTTGAGGTTTTATGTTTAGTTCTTTGATCATTTAGAGTTAATTTTTGTGTATGGTGATAGGTAGGGGTCCTGTTTCAATCTTCTGCATGTGATCAGCCAGTTTTCCCAACACCGTATACTGAATAGGTTCTCCTCTCCCCAGTGGTTGTTGTTGGAGGCTTTGTCAAAGATGAGTTGGTCAAGAAATTGAAGCTTTGCTTCCAGAATCTCATCCTATTTCATTGGTCTATGTGCCTGTTCTTGTTTCAATACCAGGCTGTTTTGATTACTGTAGCCTTGTAGTAAAGTTTGAAGTCTGGAAGCGTGATTCCTCTTGCTTTGTTGTTTTTGCTAAGGATTATTTTGGCTATCCGTGGTCGTTTATGTTTCCATATGAATTTCTGTATTGTCATTTTCAGATCTGAGAAGAATGATGTTGATCATACCCAATACCCATTAATGGGTATTGCATTGAATCTTTGATTACCTTTGGTAGGGTGGATATTTAACAATGTTGATTCTTCCTATCCATGAGCATGGAATATCTTTCCATTTGTTTGTTTCTTCTTGGATTTCTTTGAGCAGTGCAAAAACATGGAACCAACCAAGAGATATCCTAAGCACTTAAGGTGTCCCTAAATAATTTTCATTGTTGCTATTTTCAATTACTGCTATATATCCTGGGATGATCAACTATTCTGGTTTCCCTGGGACTGTCCCAGTTTTAGCATGAAAAAATGCCATGCCCCAAGAAACCCATTAGCCTCAGGCAAACTGGGATAGCTGATCCCTTTCCTGGTGCTGCTGACATCAGTTCTCTGTCTCACCATGTGTAGCTAAGCTGCCTGCATGTTTCTGTGCAGACCCAGTGCTGATGGTTGTAGCACCCAGTTGACTGTTTTTTAGTTTCTAGCAGTTCACGTTAGGTAAGAAGGCCTTTTAATTAGATAAACCACCCAATTCAATATGTTCTCTCACTAAGAATAGCAGATTGCACAAGCAGCCACAAATTATTCCCCTCTCTCTAGCCCACACTCCTTTGAAACGTGATCTGCAGTAGTTCCCATCTAGAGACTGATTCCACTTCCCATGCTAATTCTGAGCTCGGCCCTATGACTTACTTTGGTCAATGAGATAATAGCAAATGTAACTCTGCTACTATGTGAACTCGGGTCAGCCAAGCCAACCCAGAATCATGACAAATAATAACTGCGTGTTGTTTAAAGTTACTGTGTTTTGAGATGATTTGTTATAAAACAAAATAACTGATCCACTAATTGAAGCCTTGGATACCTACTCAGGTGCCAAAGGAATTGGATTTTTCTGTCTGGGTCAGAATTTCTGAAGAATACATATAATGTTATACAAATACAAATGATGTAAAGCTGAGGTACCCTACAGTTCAGTTTAAATAGAGTCATACTCACAGATACAATGGTAAAGCAAACCAATAAATAGAGGAAATTAAAAGCAACCAAAATCTTTTCTGAAATTTCTTGTGAAAATATCAAAGGGGGAATTATATTAATTTGCACGATAAAACTTTAAAAAAATCCTGTTTACCAATTTTTTTTTTTGCCAATTCCTGGTTTTTCCCCCTGTAATGTCTCCCACACATGCAAGAAACCCCAAAGTCTCTCTATTCTCTCTTCTAAAATCTCCAAAGTCTTTTTTGTCACATTATGTCCATGCCTTTATTTGAATTTCTTCTCTCTTTTTTTTGAGTTGGAGTCTGACTCTGTCGCCCAGACTGGAGTGGCCGCTCCCGGCCACCGCAGCCTCGACCTGCTGGGCTCTGGCGATACTTCCGCCTCAAGCCTTCCGAGTAGCCAGAATTACAGGCGCGCGCTACCACGCCCGGCTGATTTTTTGATTTATTGTAGAGATGAGGTCTCGCTGCCCAGGCGGGTCTCGAACGCGCAGGCTCAGGCAATTCATTCACCTCAGCCTCCCAAAGGCGCGGTATTACAGGCTGAGCCACCAAGCCCAGCATCTTTTCTCTCTTTTTCTAGAGTAACTTCTTGCCCTTTTCGATATAAATTAGCAAGGAGGAAAGCACATCCCTGTGTTTTTCACCTTGCCCATTTCCCTGCAACTGCTTATCAACTGGCATCTGGAACAGAGTTGGAAAAATGGACTAGTACTTTTAGAAATGGGGGGACAGACCAGGGAAGCCATGAGAGTCACATAATAATAGCATTTCTGCTTGTGTCTCACAAGAATCTGTGGCAGATAAAGACACCAGTAAAATGTATACTTAAGTTTCAATAAAATGAGAAGATTTTGACACATTGATTGGAAAACTTTCTGAAAAAAATAATACTGTAGAACTAAAATTTGGGATGATTTCAGCCGAACACAGGAATCGTTGGTGATTGTGGAATGGGGTGGGGAGCGAAATGAGGTACTCTTAGAAAGAGGTTATGAAGTAAGTCTTGCTATGATAGACAAATATATTTGTATTGTTTTATTTAAAAACTAAGGGAAATACTAGAAAAGCAGAGTAATAACCATCATTTCTATGCCACCACAGTAGAAAAAAATCGAATATGATTCAATTCATCTAGCCAAAGACAGAAAATACTTCAGTGGGAATAATTTCAATCTTAGCAATCACTTTAAGATGAATTGACATCCTAGTGTTCAGCTTTTATGAAGGCAAATATATATATATTTGTGAAGGCAAATATTTTTAAATTTGCAGAAAAGATTTGTAGTTTCTTTCTTAAGATTGCTGCACATTTTAAAAACATTTATTCTAGGTGTATTACACATTGCTATAATTATAAACATAATTAGTTTTTCATATTTATTTAAAATAGTGGTTGATTTTACATATTTCTGTAACACTTTAGTGAAATTCTTAATGATTATAAGAGATTTCCATGAGCTGAGTATATCATGTTATTGATTAAAAAATAATAGAAATCCCTCTCCTCCTTCCAATATTTATGCTTCCTATTTCTATTTCTTATCTTATGGATTAGCCAGAATATGCAGAAAAAATGTTATTTAATATTTGTAATGGAACATTCTTTCCTCTTTCTTTTCAAACTTTAATGGAAATGCCCTTGGTGTTTTCCCATCAAACACGATGCTGGCTCTTGGCTAAAAGACAGATAATTTAATCTATTCAAATTAAGCAATTATCCTCTTTTGGTCAAAATTTTAAATAATTTAACAATATTAATCAGTATTTAGTGTTGAATTTTAAATGATTCTTTAAAACACTGAGAACAGGCTTGAAACGTGTTTTTAACATAACATAAATGTGTCCAATTAGATTAAAACATGGCTTAATTTCTCTGTCACACATAGAACATTTATAATAAGCAGTAATGTACAACAGAAATCTTACTTTCCTATTCACCCCTTTCTCTTTCATTTAAAGCTTAAGTAATAACTCAAATTCATGCTTTTTAATATTATGCTTATTCAATTATTTTTGAATTTCTGTCACAAATATTTTTTTTCCCTGTAGGTTACAATACATCACATTTGATTAATGCAGAAAGCTCTGACAGATATTTTAGTGAGTTGATTTGTACCTCTTAATGTTCAAAATTTATATAGTTAGTTGACAGCCTGGCTAAGGCAATAAAATACTGAGAAGTAAAAATACAAGCTCATTCTTAGTTAACATATGTTTTCTGTATCGGTGCCCATAAAATTCCACATTTGCAAATTTTGCTCATATGCTGTAGTTTTACTGGAAGTAACAAATTGTTGTAATATGGATTTCTCTGAGTTAAAAAGTAACATTCTGAAGACCTAATTTTGTGTGGGGTAGTATACACATTTGGTTAAACAACTTTCTTTCAATTATGTAAAAATAACTAACTAGGCTTAAGGGGAAACAGAATTGAAAGGAAATGTAGCAAAATGTATTCTTCTCTCCTCCCTTCTGTCTCTGCCTGGATGGACTATCCTCTAGGATGTCTCCCTTGACCCTGGAATTGGATTGAGTGCTCCCCCAACCCCATGTGTTGACACCGTCTGTTACATTGTGTAGTGGAGCCAGGCGGATCGTCTTCTCCCTGTACTGTCAGTTCCAGGAGTGAAGGGACTGCTTTGTGCGGGTTCATCATCATCTGTCTTCAGTCCAGTAAACATCATAATGAATGGGTCCATGGATGGATGCAGGGATGCTTAGATGTTATGCTACGGACATTAACAAAACATTAACAGCTCAACGTTTGTGTTCCTATTTTCCAAATTTCCTTTAACACATGTTTTTATAATACTTTAAATTGTTCTTAGGTGAGCAGGAATTTGCAAAGACAAGTGTCAGAATAACAGAAAACCTTGAAAAGAGATTCTTTTTTCAGGCCGGGTGCAGTGCCTCATGCCTGTAATCCTAGCACTTTGGGAGGTCAGCTGATGCAGCAGGATTGCTTGAGTTTAGGAGTTCAGGATCATCCTGGGCAACACACGTAGTGAGACCCCGTCTCTATAAAAAAAAAAAAAATCAAAGAGACTCTTTATCTCTCGAAAATGCAAACATTATCCCAGTAGCACCAGCCACAAGTAGGGTATGTTGAATACTTCCAGCTTTCTGCTCTGGTGGGACTGTACTTCCTGAGGTGGGGAAGGATAAGGCCCTGTTACTTGTTCTTTTTTTTTTTTCAGTCAGAGTCTCACTCTGTCACCCAGGTAGGAGTGCAGTGGCATGCTCATAGCCATCATTGCCTCGAGCTGCTGGGCTCAGGTGATCCTTCTGCCTCAGCCGTCCAAGTAGCTGAAACCACAGGCATGTGTCACCACGCTCAGCTAATTTTTAAAAATTTTATTATAGAGATGAAGTCTTGCTAAGTTGCCCTGTCTGGTCTCATACCCCTGAGCTAAGGCAATCCTCTTGCCTCCACCTCCCAGAGTGCTGGGATTACAGGTGTGAGCCACTGTGCCTGGCCTACTTGTTTCAAAAGAGATGTAAGAGGTAACACATGTCACTTCCAGGTCAGAGTATTATGGCATGATTCCCTGCAGAGCTTGCTTCCCCTCCACCACAGTGACCAGAATATTCCAGATAGAAGCTGTTCTGTCTGCCAGGTCTCAGTGTGAGAATCTCATAAAACAGAATTCCCTGCCAAGAGGAGACATGTTACATGAGTGAGCCATTAACCTTTGCAATGTCAAGTCACTGAGGCTTAGGGGTTACCTGTTATTGAGTGATTAGTTGGCTTTTCCTGACTGATAATCTGTGGGACAAACTTTTCTTCCTTATGTGTATACAGAGGTAGTCACTGAGCTTTAAAAACTTGTAAAGTAAGCCCCAAAAAATGAACTCTTTGTCTAAAGATGGAGTAAAAATTAAACATGGAGAGATTAGAAGAGGAAGTACTTCCATAGTTTCGAGTTGGAAAACCCTGTGGGCCTATCTTCGTGGTTTTTATTTGGCTGTCCCTCAGAGCTAGTTAGATCAACACTTTGACCTAATTGGTTAGTAATTGGATATAGTTCTTAACTGTAACACTTGGGGTCTTTTTGAACATTTTCTGTTCAAAGTCCAGGGGTAGCAATATGGACAAAATAAGACAGAACGTGGCCAATCACATTACTTCAGGATTTTTTTTTTTTTAGTCTTAAACGCCGGTAGCTAGATTGATACTTATCACTTCCTGAAGTACAGGCAGTAAAAATAGGAGTTATAAATGTCAGTTTTGATGTGTGTTTTAGAGCCTTTGACCGTTCCCAGTGGAGGAAACAGGCAGGCCGTTAATATGGAAGTTCCTTGCATGACACAGGGCCCTTCTAGGACTTGCAGTAATTGGTAGCTTTTCGAAAATCTATGGGGTGCTTTCCAGAATCACTGAAAAAGTCTCAGGCTTAGATTCAGCAGGCCTGGATCTGAGCATCAGCAATCTCACTCTGTGAGTTATGCTATTGTGTGGACAACTTGGAGAGCTTGGACAAATCTCTTTACCTGTACCTCAATTGCCTCATCTATTAAATGCCAGGCAGTGAGGGCTCTTATGGAAAGCGCATGAGATGATGCATGTGAAGACTTTGAACTATATCTGATCACGGATTACCTCGCTCCTTCGGGTCTGTTCCATGGGTCACGTACCTGACTGGGAATGGTAGCAGTTGTGGCTGCAACCAGAGGCCTCATTGTTATGTCATGACTACAAAATCCCAAAGAGGGACTATCAAAGAGGGGTTGTTTTTGGTGTTGGCTCAAGGATCTGTCTCAAAAATAAGTGGCAACTGTCCATAAGAGGAGTGGCTTACCTACTGGCATTTGTGGCTATGCCTCAGACTCCGTGTTCTGGTAATTTCTGCCATTCTGGGCACTTTGGGGGAAATTTTGTCAGTGCCTTTGGTCTTTGAGGGAGAGTGGTTTGCAGTGTTCTTGGTTGGGTTGCCTACAGACCCTGAGAAATCCTGCTCACCACAGAAGGATTTTCATAGCATGAATGCTCAGAAGCATGGTTCTATTTAGATAAAACCCCTGACTCTGCCTGACAGCTCCATGCTTGGGAACTCAGTTAACTCTCATCTCAAGCTCTGACTTTCACTGAGTTGGACCAACACATAGAGGAGGCTTAAGACCAGAGCAGGAATCATCTTCAGGAATGAATTTGGAATTAGCATCTTAGTACTGTCTCCAGTTAAACAGTCCCTGGGTACAGGTGCTGGAGCATGAGTCTTGAGAGGACATATTTCAAATCTTTGTAATTTAGTATTTATGGATATTCCAAGAGATTATGCATGAAAAAGAAGAATGACTGGAAAGGAACTTATAGTTTGCTTTGCACCCCCTGCCCCCATTGACCTCCTTCTCCCAAGACTTGATTGAATTGGGTAGAAAAAAATCTTTCTAAGAAATATTTGTTTGATCTTTTAAATTTGCTTCACCTGTGCATTTCTGGTCAAATATATCCAAGGGGGACATTTCTGGTTTTCTTCATATGTGTGCATCAAGATGAGAATATAATCCAGAATTCTTGATGTCCTTAGACACAGAAAACTGGCATTAAAATTTGAGTTTATCTTTTATAGCAATGTGGGATCTGCTATTTTCTCTCTTTGACCTTGAGATCCTCAATCAAGTAAGGAGGAATCCCTCCCCACAACATTTATTGAAAATGTACTATTTCCCAGGTACTTTACATATGTTATAATATTTAATACTCCCAAACATCTGTGAGGTGGATACTTTATTTTGCTGATTAAAAAAAATGTGGCATGGGTCAGGTGCAGTGGCTCACTCCTGTAGTCTCAGCACTTTGGGAGACCAAGGTGTGAGAGTTGCCTGAGCCCAGGGGCTCGAGCCCAGCCTGGCCAACTTGGTAATCAAAAAATTATCTGGGCATGGTGGCACATGCCTATAGTTCCAGTTACTTGGAAGGCTGAGTTGGAAGGATTGACTGAGACCAGCAGATCAATGCTGTGGTGGCCATAGGTGTGCCACTGCACTCCAGCCTGTGTGACAGAGTGAGACTTCTCCCAAACAAACAAACAAACAAACAAACAAATAAAACCCTCAAAAAACCTGTGGTTTAGGAAGATCAAGTAAAGCACAGGACTCTGGGCCTCTACCTCCTGAGTTAGAGCTGGGACATCTCAGTGACAGTGTAAGAGAGAGGTTCAGCAGTCCAGAAGAGTAGATCTGAGTAATTGTTCAGGAAGGACTGGAGAGGGAGAGGGAATTCTAAAAGGATAATGGCATCAGAAAAAATGATAATAGTTTTGAGGTCGATCTGTACATATCAGAGGACACAGCCACTAATTTGGATACTGGAATTATCCTTTCTGGAAATTATTTTTTCCAGAAACATGAAACTACCCACCAATGAAGAAGAATGATTAGATTCATTCAGCAGAATCTTATTTACCCCTTACAAAGCCAAAAGGTTAAGATGTGGGGTCTGTGTGTTGCCCAGTAGATAATCTCTTTTCTCTCCTGAAAAGTGTAGGAAATAATAGATCAACTTCATAAGGGTGTTGTGAAAATGAATACAACAACTCATGTACATTGCATAGAAAGGTGCCTAGCACATGGTAAGAATTCAGTAGATGTCAGCTGTTATTATCTCCAAGCACTGATATGAAAAGTTATCCATGGTCTCTTTTGTACCATGTGAACAGAGGAGACTGTGAAATAGCACATACAGTGTGATTCCTTATTTTTTTTTTTTTGAGTTGGAGTCTCACTCTGTCACTCAGACTGGAGTGCAGTGGCCACTCCCGGCCACCGCAGCCTTGACCTGCTGGGCTCCGGCGATCCTTCTGCCTCAACCTTCCAAGTAGCTGGAACTACAGGCGTGCGCTACCACACCCGGCTAATTTTTTATTTATTGTAGAGATGAGGTCTTGCCAAGTTGCCAAGGCAGGTCTCAAACCCGCGGGCTCAGGCAATCTCCTCAGCCTCCCAAAGTACTGGGATTACAGGTTGAGCCACCGAGCCCGGCCATGATTCCATTTTTTAAAATTATGTTTGTGTGCATTGGAAATATCTGGAAGCATATATATCATGATGTTAGCAGTATTCATCTCTGTTTTTGTTATACACATAATAATTTTTATAATTAGAAAAATTATGCACATACATGATTTTCTTATACACATGACTTATTTTTATAATTAGAAAAAAATTTGGTTTCCAAAAACAGTAACACAAAAATAAATAAACAACCTTGAGGAAAAACCACCCTGCAACTCTGGCACCTTCTTTGGTTTCTGAATTCCAAGACAATTCAGTGAAGAGGAAATGACAAGGTGTCAATCTCAGTTCTGTAAACTTGACCATGTCACTTAGGATTATTATAAGAAGCCTAACAAATAAGTATCTGAAATCACCCAGACCCTCATGAGGAATTATCAGTACTCATGGACTTTTTTGCAGTCTTTAGAAGGAGGATTTTATTTCCTGGGCTTTTGCAAATAATGATAATACTAACAATAATGACAAAATATTTTCCAACCTCAGTGGCGCCTCCTTGTTTTACACAAACTGTACATGCAAGGATTTCAGTGTTTTTTTAATCTTCTTTTTCTGCTTCTTTTTTTTTTTTTGAGTTGGAGTCTCACTCTGTCACCCAGGGTGGGGTGCAGTGGCACGCTTATGGCCACCCCAGTTTCAACCTGCTGGGCTCAGGTGATCCTTCCACTTTAGCCTTCCAAGTAGCTGGAACCACAGGCACACACCACCACACTTGACAATTTTTTTTTAATTGTAGAGTTGAGGTCTCACCAAGTTCCCAGGCTGGTCTCAAACCCCTAGGGTCAGGCAATCCTCTTGCTTCTGCCTCCCAAAGTGCTGAGATTACACCACGCCTGGCTTTAATCTTATTCTAAATGGATATTGTTACCCCACTTATTGGGAGGACTAGAAGTCATTCAGTGCCCAGCACCCATAGTGTCTGCATGAGACAAATGAACCATAACTTCTCTTGTTCCCATCCACGAGTCCCAGAATTGCCTCTGTGTCATTTGTATAGTAATATTAATGATGCTCACTATTCACCATAAAATCTATACTGGACTCACTTTGGAATTCACAGGCACATAGGAACAAGTGAGTAAGAAAATGGAGCTTCTCTTCCTTCTCTCTCTCTCAGTAGGGGCTTTTTCCAAAGTCTCCACTGATTAAAAAAAATAGTTATTGCAGATCAAAATAAATCTTACTTTTGAATAAGATTTCTCACAATAAAAAGATTGAGTGTGAGCATATACAAAAAGGCAAAAGTTAAAATTGTTAGTCCTTTGGTGATTTTTAATCAAAATGGCTGAAGGTTTAGGCTTCTCAACCTCGAGTCATGACTTTACTTTGTCCAACTCCTAGATGCAAAAGGCAATGTACTTTAAATAGATATTTTATTTTAAGTCTAACCATAGTAATAAATTTTCTATTTCAAACTTGTTAGACTAAAAGCTGACTGCCCTCTGGTGGGCTGTTTCTAAAATATTTAGTACCTCTAACTGAATTGCCTTATAAAATATGAAATTATTTTACAATTCAGTTCATGTAAATAACAAAATTGAGGAAAGAAGAAAACTTAAAAAGGTTAAATACTCTTCATCTAAAAACAAATTATGATTTGAGTTTAGCTAATTTCTAATTTTTAAAGCTAGTTTTCCATTTAAGCAGATATTTTTTAGTTTCAAGTTTTAATTAAAATAGTGGAAACAAAGAAAATGTCGGGAACTCTATTTTTTAAACAAAATGAATATTTTTAAAAAAGATGTATTTGGATAATTTTGTTATTTTTCAGTTGTGTATAACAATGGAAAAAGTAAGGTGTTTATCACACATTTCTTTCTTGTCATTGTTCAAATGTAATTTTATTTTTTGGAAAAAAGAAATAGAATTAAGATGATTATATTCTTGACCACCCCTGAAAAGATTACATTGATTCAGAAAAGAAAAAGTTTTAAAAATATCACATCAAAGAGATAAGTTGAGTATAAATAGAAAAGCATCTTTAGGGAGTATTGATAAAATCACTCTGGAATCTTCCAAAGTCCCAGTGTACTGTCAACCCTGTGATACTACAGGATCTCATTCTCTTCTGTTTGCAATTCCTTTAACACAGAGGTTCCAGGAAGCTAAATCTCGGGCATGCCAATTCACTGAATTTCTTAGGTTCTATGTAGCTATTTGGATTGTGTGCATGAACAGCTTCTGAGGCATTGCTGGCTCCATTTTGTCAGACCATTATCACTCAGAGAATTCCAACTCATGTTTTAAATTATGTCCTTTAGCACACGACTCATCTGTATGCAAACAAATCTTGTGAATCGTATTTAAATTAACACTAACAAAGTTATCTTGCATAGATGAAGATTGGGTATGTAGAAGTCAAGAATTGGCAATCAGTTAAAAAAAAAAATTAGAGTCTCTGAAAGGAAAAAGAAAAAGAGTTCCAAACAATTTATCCATTCAATTTCACCAATAGCAGCAACAAATCTAAAAATTCTATTTAACATCCCCCTTTCTTTTCTTCTTGGTAGCAGTTTCTTGGCAATGGCATAAAGATTAATTTTTTAAAAAAATCTTAATTTCAGTTTAGTGCTTGCAAATGGAATCTTAAAAAGAAAGAAAACTCTCTCTTTGTAACAATAGAATTGAAGATTGCAATCAAATCGTTAAATTAGGTGAATTCTGTGGCTACAGATATTCCAATTTAAGTGAGGAAGCAGCAAGAGGGAGTATTTAAATCCATGCAGATCCAAAAATGCCACCTCTCAGTCAGAAAAATTTGAAACACACAACAGCAATTAGGGTGTGTTTCCCCACAATAGTCAAGAAAGTCACATGCTTTTTAAACTGAGTTGCAAGAATTTTGTGCAACTTTACATTTCTCATGTTGCTTTAAAACTAGGTAACATATGGAATGACCTCAAGATATAGAGATGTCACTTCTGTGAGATTTTAATTTTTTTCCCAACTCAATACAAAGTAAACAGAAGTATAGAGAAGAAGAAGTGAATGTCCATCAGTGAATTACTGTTTTAAAATTGTCTTACAATGTACCGTTTCCTGAAACCTCAGTAGGACTTAGTTTGCAAGTGGGAACTGCAAACCAGGCTATCCCTCACCCTGCAGACTAAAGCCTATGCTCAGCGGTTTTGCTGTTTATTTCCCCCTTGAGCCTGAGGGAATGTGAAATCTACATGTTCAGTTGAATTGTTACAGTTTTCATTTAAAAAATGAGTGAAATGTATAGATCCTGAGTATGTAACATCATTGTTCATGCTAAGAGTCCTATTCCAGTTGCAGAAATCTTAGAAAGAAAAGACATGCGAGTGTAGGTTGAATCTGGATCGGCAGAGTAAAAAGAAGTCATCTTACCTAGAATTTCCAGGTATGTAGAAACTGAGTAACTAGCATGTTTGTGTGTCTATAACTAAGTATATGCAATCCAAACACTGTCTCTGAATTTGCAGTACTCTCGCAGCAGTATTTTTATAGTTTGAAATGTGATTTTTACATCACAGATATGCAGCAGCTGATAATCAGCTTGGTGACTGCTGGCGGAAAAGCTTCTCCATGTCTCCTCAGCTGTGAATGACTTTTTCTATCAACAGAGGGCACTCTGTCGTTTGCCAAGGAACTCGGCTGCGTTAGGAGGCCGAGGGCTGGGAGTGCGGTATCTGACAACCGAGCTCTGCAGAGTTTGCTCCAATAACAGGCAGAATCTCTTCCAACTGGTCAGTGTATAATTTATTGAAATGCTACTGATCACTGAAACAACATACCTGAATGAAAGAGAACCCCATGATTTACAAAAGTCGGGTGCAAGTGACTTTTAAGTCAGTGGTGTGTTATAATTTGAGTATCACCCAAATGGTTAGTGTTGGAAATCATCATATGCATAAAATCAAGATGCATGCTCAAATACAAGCTCACCTTGTAGAGAGAGTGACAGTTTTATTTATGTTGTCTGTCCCAGCCCCGTGTGCAGGAGAGTCTTTAGTGTGTCTGCTTCAGTACATCTTAAATATATTATAGCTGTTTTAGATTTGATCTGAGAAAAATGAAATAATTCCTCATATGGTAATCTATCTGGGTCATAATTGACACATTAGAAAGGCTCTAGGAAGCTTTCTCTCCACCACAGGTTATAGAGAAGATTTCAGGAGCTAGTGCTATTAATTTTTCACCAGTCAAAGGCACTAAATTTAAACTGAAAACTTGAAAGAATGAAAAAAGATGCACTCCAAGAAAATTAGATTTTCTCAGGATATTTGTCCAAGATCTACATTTACTGATGTGTAATTTATTAGATGCTTCGACACAACGAAGTAATCATAACCAGGTAGTTCAAGAATTGCATTTACTCTTGGTGGGAGAAAAGTTTTCCAACTGTCTTAAAGCCGTTGTAAAGGCAACAGTGAGAAATCTAGCAGACACCAGAATCAACATATTTGACAGAAGTGTGTACATTATCATGGCCCATTATTTTAAATAAGAGTATTGTATCTCAAGAACTGGAATGATACCACAAATAATGAAATAAATGGAACTGTACAAGTTGAGCAGCATGACAGCAACTGCTCAGACTTAGAAAAAAGAGCATTGTAAGATACAGATGTGTTCAAAAAATCCTCTTAGGAGAAAACGTGCTCCATTATCACAGAAGGAAAGAAATGCAAGGTTTTCTTATATTTAATGTATGTTTGTGTAATATCAAGGATGATGAAGCAAATATTTAACAGCTAGGCTCCTGCGTTCTGGCTAACAGCAATTCCTTGATCATTTAACCGACTAGAAGATAAGTGCCGTTTTCCTTCTTTTGCAAATATATTTGCCAGCAGCTGTTTCAACATTTATAAAGACCGTTTCCACTGATTGCCAAATAACCATAAATTCATTTACGCATATTTTTGAGTTGGAGGCATAAAAATAATTACATGTCTGATTAAATCTACTTATGCCTTGGTGTCTTACTAAATCTATAATAGATATGAATGGTTACGATGTATTACATCTAGGTGCATAAATAATACAATGCAGATGTGGTGTCCAGCTTTCCCACAACAGAATGTGCGGCAATAATTTACACAAATACAGCTGGGATATAGTATTACAAATAATTTATTTTAGACATGGTTATGGATTCCCTGACACATATAGGTAGGACTTCAGCCAGAAAACTGAAGAAACTGTTCTTATGTGTTATGACTTCACTGTCCTGAAATACTTATAAGTGTGGTCATTGGAGAAGAATAATTAAACTAAAAATTCCATTTCTTAAAATGCAAACTACGAAAAATCATATATACACTTTCAAGCTGGCCAAATTCTTGAGGTGTATTAATTGCTTCTTTCACAACTTACTTGCCCCTGCTCCTCTCATCTCTCTATTCACCCCCACCCACCTCTTCTGCCACTTGGAACCAAGGTAATTTAAAAGATTGTAGTATTTGGAGAAAGGCTCTAAGGGACTGTTCAAAGTTAAGAATCACAACGCATAGAAACAACAGTTTGATTCCACTCTTAACTCCCTGAAAGATGGAATTTTGCTTTCTTTTGATTGAGACTCAGCTTATAATAACTTTAATCACATAATATTTAGCCATATTTGTTATACCACAACACTTGGTAACACTTCATTTTGAGTGTTCCAGCATTTTTAATTCATGTGGTATTCATTGTAATAACACAGATCATAATGAACTCATTTGGTATTCATGTGGATGTCATAAGTACTTCCATAGGAATTCTATTGCATTTCAGCATTAATCAAACATACTCCCTAATTTTCTTAGGAAAACAGGAATATACTGTATTTCCTAAGTACTATGTCTTTCAACAGCACGTACACTGGGTTGATTATTAAATCATCTACTGAATTATCTGTATACATCTTTACAAACATATCATTTTATATGCGGAACAGCTAACAGACCAAAGATCAGTGTTGCAGTGTTTGTGGAATACAATATATGTTCTTAATCATCAGCATTTCACCAATGCAGAGGGAAGTGAAATTTACAATAATGTTTCTTACACAAAGAAGAAAACAGTCTTTTGCTAATTTCCCGAATCTTAAAGAACAGCATATGTCTTTCTTTGAGAATAAATAAACAAGTAATCAACACTTGGAATATGAAAGCCACCTAACCAGAGGGAGCTTTGCATGGTGACATTTCCCCTGACCACTGATGCCCACATCTCTATGGACTTTGCTATCCTGCTTTTGCCATTGTGGTGTGGAATTTGTGTGATGTCATTTACTGAGCCAAGGAAAAAAATACCAGCTTCCATCAAGCATCCTGAGCTGGCAAAACAAAGTGGCTTATCAAAGAATAGTACAAAACCATTTTAAGGAGAGATCTCCTAAAATTTACTTACCTTCAATCACATCTAGGTTTCTGACGTGATTACACAGGCTTCAAATGTGTTCATAAAAGTAGCTGATCTCATCCTCTTTTCTGCCAAACGAGATCATATTCCTTAGCCATATCTTATCCCTTAGGTTCAATATAAATAATAATACCAGACTAGAGAGTCTGTGAGATCCTGGCAGGAGTTTTATCTTTAAGCACCGGGAGGTTCCTATGTTCATATGAGGGTTTTTGTTGTTGTTGTGTATTTGCTTGATATTTATTTATTTAGGCTGATCTGTTGTCTGGGAACTGAAATCAGGCAGCAGCATTAGAAAGTAAGCCCTTACAGGGAACTATGGCCTCCCCTGCCATTGGATTCTGCAATTTTCATGAAGGGAGGGAATTGTTTAACTCTTAAAACATCTGAATATATCTTAAAATAGGAATTTCTAAATATCATTTGAATCATAGCATTGTCTGTTTATTACCTTTTATTTATAATGTGAACAGAAGACCATAGATAAAAGAACTACTTCTTTCCCTGGGAAACTCTCAATGCTGTGTTAGACATGTGACGGTTCTAGAATTTTCTATGAAAATTACTACTTTAAGAATATTTTAAACTAGCATTAGCATTGCACAATCCCAAAACAGAAAACGAAGGGGAGGAGAGTGCAGTGAATGTTTTATTTTTCTAGTGCATTTAAAGATCATGCAGATATTTTTATGAAACCCCAGGCAATGAGAATAGAAAATTCAGTTCACAATTCTAATGTGGAGACAGATGTATTTTTTTCTTTTATGGTTTGTAATTCCTTTACATTTAATAGGAATGGTACTTCAAGGTGTGGGGAGAGAAAGCGAATTCTTGTTCTGGAGCTTGGAGAATTATAGACTATTCACAATCTCCCCGACATCTGGATACTGTGGAGCAGGTTGGATACAAATGTTGCCTCCTGTGAATTCAAGGTTTTTGCTGATTTCACCATTCAAGGCAGACATCTCATATATAAAATGTACTTCAAAGGGGTGCAGAACATGTATTTGCTTGTTTATTTGCTTAAGCTTGCAGTCCTTTCTTAGAGAATAGTTCTTATTCCTCTTTGCACTGAAATAGGTTTAATGTGCTAATGCTGGTTACCTTGATGTGGCCTGTTTAAAAGTGGAAGATTCTGTTTTGCCACTGGTGGCAAACAATTTAATTAGGAACACAAAACAGCTGCCTGCTTTATTTCCCCCCTGTAAGTGTCTGCTCCCTGTCGAAGAATAAGGAACTACCACTATAAAAATCTCTTTCTTTGGGCTGTCTCTAATGAAACTTCCCAATTCCACTTGTTTCACTGAGCTTTCTCTGCAACAATTTATTCTTTCTTTCTAAACAGATCTTTAGGTATGCGAGGCCGTTTGTAAATTATATGGTGCTGGCAATATCATGAAATATCATGACTGCAGTTTATGGGCAGATGAAGTGGGATGAGTTATAACAAGAATAGATTACACAAACTACATTGGAGGAGGAATGAGGGGACGCTGGTGTCAACAAAATTATTAAACTTTAGAGTGGTACTCAGTGAGGACTCTAAATTAAGTGACCTTACGAATAGATGGACATAGCAAATGGGATTATTTTAGGGAATTATCTTCCATAACGTCACAAAGAAATGAGGGAACATATCACTACAGATCAAGATTAGGGAAGTCCGGGTGAGTGGAAAATCAGCAAATAAGGCCGTTTCTCTGAAAAAAAATAAATAAAAAATAAAGAAATCCCTTTAGATCTGTCCCCCATGTAGTACATAAAATCACATGCCATTGAAGGAACATAATTTATGATTTGGGGTGATACATTTTATACCGAATGTTAGCTTTTTACAAATGTGTCTGACCTAAGGCGTTAAAGCTTGCATTGTTGCTGTTCTGTAATTAGTATAAAGTTATGAAGTATACTGAGAACTACAAAACCTGTTACATGCTATAGATTTCTCTCTCAGCCTCACTTAATCTGTCTGTGAAGTGGGGTGCTAAATTCTGACTAGCTTTTAGAAATGAAGTGAGGAGGCCGGGCACGGTGGCTCAAGCCTGTAATCTTAGCAGTTTGGGAGGTCAAGGTGAGAGGATTGCCTGAGGCCAGGGGATTGAGACCATCCTGTGCAACTTGGTTAGACCTTGTCTCTGATAATAATAATATAATAATAATTAAAAAATTAGCTGTGCATGGTAGTGCATGCCTGCAGTTTCAGCTACTTGGAGGACTGAGGTGGAAGGATTGCCTGAGTCCAGCAGGTCGAGGCTGCGGTGGCCGTGAGCATGCCACTGCACTCCAGCCTGGGGAACAGAGTGAGGCTCCAACTCAAAAAATAAAAGAAAAAAAGAAAAAGAAAAAGAAATGAAGTGAGAATTACAAATTGACGGTTGGATATTATTGGAAAAGACAGTATATATATATGTGTGTACTGAATATATATTTTGCTCCTACGTTCTACTTATTTATTTGTTTGTTTAAGTCACAGTCTCACTGTGTCACCAGGTTGAAGTACAGTGGCATGATCATGGCTCACCATGGCTAATTTTTTAAAATTATTTTTTGTAGGGACGAGGACTTGCGATGTTGCCCAGTCTATTCTCAAACTCCTGGGCTCAAGCGATCCTCCCACCTCATCCTCCCAAGGTGCTGGGGTTATAGGCATAAGCCACCACTCTCAGTCCCATGTGCCTTTTTATTCAGGTGTAATTGACATGCAGTAAATGCCCACATCTCACATGTACAGTTCAATGAGTTTTTGCATCCATATACCCTGGTGACCATTACCCAGGTCAATACTTTCATTGCTCGGGAAAGTTTCCCTCTACCCCAGTTTGGTCCACATTTCTCCAAAGCTAATCACTCCTTTAACTTCTGTCACTATAGATTACTTTGGAATATTCTTGAACTCCATATTAATACGTAATCATGGAATATGTACTCTTTTGTGTTTGGCGTCTTTTAGACTCAGCCTGATTTCTGACTCTGTCATCATCCTCCATTACCAGGGACTGAATAAGTAGAAAAAACGGGATTATTTGCAGCATAAATATTGCCCCTGAAAGTGTCGGACAGACTCCCCTTGGCCCCTATTTTTTCTCTGTTCTGCTTTTTTCTACATGATTGTAGTTCAGTGGTTAAGAGTGTTGACTCTGTCATCCCTAGGCTGGGCATTCATTTTAGCTCCATCACTACTACCTGTAGAAATTGGGGTAACTAGCTTAAAACCTCCGAGCCTTAGTTTTCTAATTAGAAAAATGAGATTAATAACTACTTCATGTGTTTGCTGTGAAGGCAGAATAAGACGATTCACATCAAGTACTCAGTATAGTTTCTGTTCCCTAATTGATAACATGAAGACCAGCCTGAAATATAACAAGTCAAAAAAGAAAAACTCTCTCTCTCTCGGGCTTCTTATGAGAACAAGAAGAAGTCTCAAGATTTCCAGGTTCAAAATCAATGGTTTGGCCAGGTGCAGTGGCTCATGCCTGTAATCCCAGCACTTTAGAAGGTTGAGGTAGGAGGATTGCTTGAGTCCAGGAGTTTGAGACCAGCCTGGGCAACATAGCAAGGTCCCATGTCTGCCCGAAAACAACCACAAAAACATGCAAATTAGCCAGGTGTGGTGGTTTGCACCTGTAGTTCTAGCTACTTGGGAGGCTGAAGTGGGAGGATCCCTTGAACTCAAAAGTTCAAGGCTGCAGCTAGCTATGATTGTGCCACTGCAATGCAGCCAAAATGACAGAGTGATGTCCTATTTCTGAAAACCAAACCAAAACACACACACACACACACACACACAACACACACACACACACACACACAAATGGTTTTATTAAAAAGATAATATCAATCCAAACCAGCCTTACCACATCCTGATAGGGCAAAGAAGGTTACAGATGAGCGATCTTTCCTAGGTACATCTGTGTCATTTTATTTTTTAATTTTAAAGATGTCAGATACAACTCAGGATTAGGTATACAAATGTTTATTCTGCAGGTACAAGGGTTGATGAGGTGTAGCCCTGCAGTTTCCCACTTCTGTCAACCCCCCCCCCCGCAGATTCCCATTACTGCCAATCCCCCCCGCCCCCGGCAGCTTTCACAACTGCCAAGCCTTTTCTTACAGTATTACGATAATTGTTCAAGGTTCGTTTATGAGTGAGAACATGCGATACTGGGTTCTTTGTCTCTGTGACACATCACTCAGTATTATAGACTCTAAGTCCATCCAGGTTGCTGTGAAGTCCATAATTTTGTACTTCTTTATGACTGTGTAGCATTCCATCGTGTATATGTGCCACATTTTTTTATCCCATTCTCTTTCGATGGGATCAGTCATTTTTGAATAAAGGAAACATTTTGGGTTTAATAAAAAAAGTATTTACATTAATTTTACAATTATCAGTGTATCCTAGTTTTATTTTGAAGCAGCTTCCAGCAGAAATGGAAGCATTATCTGAAAGGGATGTTACAAATCATTCAGTTTATCCTCATGTTATAGACAAGGAAATAGAGGCAAGTCATGTTATTTGTTTAAGGTCAGTGAAAAAGCAAAAATATCTGTCTTATAGTCCAGAGCAATGGTTCTTCAAGCATGGTTCCCAAGTTAGTAGAAACACCGCCACCTAATGCTGACGGAACTTGTTGAAAATGCAAAAATTCAGACCACACCTAAGACCTACTAAAACCAGAAACTTGGGAGTGGAGTCCAGCAATCTGCACCTGAGCATATCCTTCTGATGATTCTTACCCACTAGAGTCAGACCTGCAGTATCCATCTCATCTGGAAACGTGTTAGAAATGTAGAATCCCAGGCCCCAAATCTTCTAAGTTCTGCAGTTTACTAAGATACCCAAGGGCTGTACATGCAATTAAAGGCAGGAAGCATTGATCTACTTGAGCCATGGTCAGGCTATCTGAGATGAAACAGTCTGCCAGCATCTGTGTCACTTTCCGCCACCAGAGTCTATTGATCCTGGCCTCTTCCCAACTCCCTCCTGAGGCTCACTCATTCTCCCAGAGGATATGCCAACATAAACAACTGTAATAATACCAAGAATTAGTGAGTCCTCCCGAATGTCAGATCCCATGCTAAGCTACCTCTGCAGGACCATTTAATCCTATAATATAAACTAATCCAAAATCCTTTAATATAGAAAAAATTATTCCCATTTTACTAATAGCAAAATTATCTCAAAGAGTTTTTCCTCACCCAAAATCATGTCATTAATAGGTAGAAGTGTTGGGCTCAAAACTGGGCTGCTTTGGCATTGTTCCATGATACCATGAGACATCAAGTTCTTATTCTCCCTGGATTAAGCAGTCTGGTAATTATCTAAACCGATCTTCTTACCAGTTTTTAAACTGATTTTAATTTACAGGAATCATACAAAGTCTAAGGGTGTCCATGGATATACTATCTTGAGTATTATATTGATAATTTTTGAAAGGAGAGATTAATGACAGTCCTAGGGCAATAAAACAGGCCAGTGCTTCTCAGACTACCTGTAATAAAGGACTATTCACCCCTCACCCCAATCTATCATATACTTCTTATCATACCAATACTTTTAAAAAATACAATAAAATGAATTAATAGCACAGTTAATTAAAAAGACAAATAAAGGCTGGGCAATTCTAGCACTTTGGGAGGCCGAGCTGGGAGGACTGCTTAAGCCCAGGAGTTCCCAGGAGTTTGATACCAGTTGGTGAGACCTGGTCTTTACAAAAAAATCAAACAAATTAGCCGGGTGTGGTAGCGTGCTTCTGCAGCCCCAGCTACTAGGGTTGGAGGGTTGGGGAGCCTAGGTGGAAGGATCGCCTGAGCCTTGCAGGTTGAGACTGCAGTGAGCTGTGATCATGCCGCTGCACTCCAGGCTGGGTGACAGAGGGAGACCCCAACTCAATCAATCAATCAATAGACAAAAATACAAGCCAATTTAAAAAATATTTTAGACCTATTAAATTTCTAAATGCCTGCTCTCAATTTCTGTACTTTTATGGTCACAAACCGGCAACAGTTACAGACTGATATTGCTCTAGGAAGTACACTCTGAGAAGCAAGAAGCCAGACAATCTGCTATTTAATATCGAAGCACAGTCTGGACCAGTTTCTTTCCCTTTCTTTCTTTCTTTCTTTCTTTCTTTCTTTCTTTCTTTCTTTCTTTCTTTCTTTCTTTCTTTCTCTCTCTCTCTTTCCTTCCTTCTTCCCTCCCTCCCTCCCCTCCTCCCTCCCTCCCTCCCTCCTTCCTTCCTTCCTTCCTTCTTCCTTCCTTCCTTCCTTCCTTCCTTCCTTCCTTCCTTCCTTCCTTCCTTCCTTCCTCTTAGAGATAGATCTTGCTATGCTGTACAAGCTGACCTTGAGCTTCTGACCTCGTGTAATCCTGCTTCGGCCTGCTGAGTGACTATGACTGTAGACATGTGCCACTGTTCCCTGCTAGATCAGTTTTAACTTATAAAACAGGTCAATGAATTATATGACTTCATATTTCTATCCACCAAAAGGTGATGGAAGGCCACTGACAACTCCAAAGTCCACTCTAAAAATATCAGTAACATTTCATTTTTTGGGGTATGTTCATCTATTCATTCAACCAACATTTTATAATATATGAAATGATAGATTCTTGGGATAAAATATTGAATAAGGTGTGATTCCTATTTCTAGGAACTCACATGGTAGCACATGATAATAATTTCCTTGTTTATCTAGCTCTCTACCTACCCTTCCAACCATACATATACATCCTTCTTCAAAAATGAATTTGAAGTGACTTACTTTACAGTATATTTAAAGAGAAAATCAAGAAAAGTTGTATATTGTATGTTATTTTATTAGTATCTCATTCTGATCTTGGCTTGTCACACTTTCCTGTGAGGTAAGTAGGATAGGGGTTGTGATGTCCATTTTTAACATGAGCCAACAGGCTCAGAGGGTTTGCCTTGTATGTCCAAGATGCTACAGATTGTGTGGAGCAGAGTAGGGAATAAATTTTCAGCTCATTTCCTGCTGTCCCTTCTACCCCCATAGCTGCTTAACTGGGCTTGCCTTCCTGACTCTTCATCCACTGTTATCTTAATGCTTGTCCATCCCCAAGTGTCATGACTCCCTGATCCTCCTGGAGGTGATAAGCTTTCACCTTGGTTTCTATTTGTAGTTCATAAGAACTAAGACTCTTTTACTCTTTTTTTTTCCAACTTCAGATTTAACTGGCCTGTATCCTATTCACTCTTGATCTCGCTCTCTGCTGGATGACAGCACACTTTAAAAGTTTGTGTCTCTATTTAACAGCAACCAATGACCAATTATTCCTCTTCTATCTGGGGGGAGACCTAGTTAAGACTATGAGGTGGGAGAAGTTTGTCTTCATTATTCCTACCTTCTTGGTGTTGTGTCTTCACCCCCAAGTCAGTGATCTACACAAAAATTAGAAAATTAGCTGGGTGTGATGGTGAGCACCTGTAGTTCCAGCTACTCAGGAGGCTGAGGCAGAAGGATCACCTGAGTCCAGGTCAAGGTTGCGGTGAACTTTGATCATGCCACTGCACTTCAGCAGTGGGTGACACAGTGAGACACCAACTCAAAAGAATAAAAATAAAAATAAATCTTAGTATTAAAGATGCTACCTTTCTCATGGTTGTCAGTTTTAGGTGTTTGGTCTTCCCATTGTGGTGCCAATGAAATACTTAAAACTATATACTCCACATACTTTTTTTCAGGGTAAGAGGAAGAATAGATGAGAAGAGGTTACTTAGATTGTGTTCTGCTTCTTGGTCGATGTTAGTTGAGAACAAAACCCCAGAACAGAATGGGTGGTGGAACTAAGAAGAGCACAATCAAGACCTGTAGGAGTGTCTGATAAAGATAAAGGGCACAGGAAGCGACAGACCTTGGTGGCTGGTAGCATGAGGTCCGGCATCAGAAGTAGCTAGAGTCCTTTCGACCACTTATTTATCCAATGGAATCCTGAGCAAGTTACTTACTCTCCTTATGTTAAAGTTTTGCTGTATAAAAATGAGAATTACAAGAGCGTCTACCTCACAGACCTACTGGGAGTTTTCAGTAGGTTTTTCTCAACACAGTGCTTAGTCCCAGTAAATATTCACCATGACTGTAACAACTACATGAAGTAACAATAGAAAAGCCACAATGGTGTCTATGGTACATGGGCAGGGTATATATACTTCCTAAATGCTTTGTATCCAGAAGACACCCCTCTTTCCAGATTCCCACGTGGAATTTGTGTTTATTATGGCAATTGCCTCACACTGACATGATCAAGAGAAAATAGACATAGTGAATATCATTTTCAAAAGCAGAGAAAGAAAGCGTTTTCACCCCTCAGAGATTAATCAATAAAGTGAAGAGCAGATTTCTGGTATAGCAAGAAGAAAAACACCGCTTTATGAACTGTGATTGTTTTCAAGGCGTGCTACAGAAGGGAAGTGTTTCTCTGCATGTTTCCTCCTGCTCTAAGTAGAAGGCCAAGGTGAAGAAGGCCCTGGGCCTGGAGACAATAAGCTGAGAGGGCTTATTGGAGGCATTCTGATTCTGACAGGGATTCTGATAGACCGAGACAACACTCAGTAGGACAGCAGGGCCCAAACCTGTACCTATGTCAGAATCCCTGGAGGGCTCACAGGCCATAGACTTCTGGAACCTCCACCCAAATATGCCAAGGTCTGGGAATATTTGCATTTTTGACAAGTTCCCCAAAGTGAGGGCAGTGAGACCTGACTGGGACCATATCGGAAGAGTTATTGTTTTAGAATAATGTTTGCCCTCTGAGAGGTCATCCCCATCTAAAAAGGGAGTCAAAATATAGACTCCTCCTGCTAAACTGTTAGCATTACTATTATTTTATATTCTCTACATACTCTTGTGTTCTTTCTTCTCAAAACAGTTTCTCAACCTGGCTCGGTGGCTCAGTCTGTAATCCCGCGCCTTTGGGAGGCTGAGGTGAGTGGATTGCCTGAGCCTGCGGGTTTGAGACCCCCCTGGGCAGCGAGACCTCATCTCTACAATAAATCAAAAAATCAGCCTGGCGTGGTAGCGCATGCCTGTAATTCCGGCTACTTGGAAGGCTGAGGCGGAAGGATCGCCGGAGCTCAGCAGGTCGAGGCTGCGGTGGCCGGGAGCGGCCACTGCACTCCAGTCTGGGCGACAGAGTGAGACTCCAACTCAAAAAATAAAAAAATAAAATAAAAAATAAAACAGTTTCTCTTTACAGGCCCTGACATTTCATTCACATTATCAACATGTCCTTTTGCCCTTTGTCCTTCTTAGCACTTCAGTTTCTTTAACTTTTTTATTCCCAGAAACCTTGCCAACACATCTTTGGTTAGTGCTTTTGCATGCTTTGTACTGCCTCCCCATCTGTTTATTTTTATTTATTTATTTATTTTTAAATTGGAGTCTCATTCTGTCATCCAGGCTGTAGCACAGTGGCACAACGATCACAGCTCACTGCAGCCTCAACCTCCCGGAACGATCACAGCTCACTGCAGCCTCAACCTCCCGGGCTCAGGTGATCCCTTTGCTTCAGCCTCCCAAGTACCTGGCACTATAGGCATATGCCACCATACCTCCCTAATTATTAAGTAATTATTTTTGTAGAGATGGGGGTGTTGCTATCTTTTTGCTCAGGCTGGTCTTGAGCTCCTGGCCTCAAGTGATCCTCCTGCTTTGGCCTCCCAAAGTACTGGGATTGCAGGTGTGGGCCACCGTGACTGTCCTCCCCCTTGTCTGCATTGTAAGTTTTTTTTTGCTTTGCAACTAAAATTTTCCTTTTGCTCTCACCTCTGGCCTAACAGTTTTCTCAAAAGTCCTTGGCTTTTTTCTTGTATGTAAAACATAAAGATACCTAATAGCAATGGGTGTGACAGTATCCTTAATTAGAATATGCTTAGCCTCAGCACACATTGTGTTTGACAAAAAGCAAAACTCAAATGAAAGTTCTAGCACTGTGGTGAATTATTCAGACGGTGTAGAATAACCTGACTTCCTGATTATCTTTATTAAAGATATTGTTATTACATTTGTTTTACTCAGAGGTGCTTATGCTGCAAATCCACTGAAACTTTTTTCTTTTTACTTGATTTTCTGTTTTGTTTTCTGTTTAAGTGTAAAACTTAATTTAGAGTTTGTTTATGGCCGAATGTAATATTTAAATATTAGTTTGCAATACTCTTTCCATTGACTCTGCCACTGTCCCCAATATTTTACTTCCATATTTGGAAATGGCCAAACATAAATAGCTCTTATATTGTTGCTCACATATAAATATATGGCCAAATCTAAGAATCCTAGTGCAAAGTTTTTGCTGTAACTTAGTTTTGCTCTCTCTTTTCAATTGAGAAGATGAAATTAATACTTGCATTTTACTTAGGAGTGTTGACTGCCTTCTTTATAGCTGCAACAGAATGAACAACTTGCCATATCTGTCAAAGAGGAACTGCAGGGCACATGTGTTTGTGTGTGGTGTGTGTTTGTTCGTGTCTTTAAGAAGTGCTGTCTGTGTACTGCTCAGTACTTAACCACAATGACAGTGACTAACATGTAATCAAAGATTACATTAATTTGTACTGGGCTTCAGATAAGTGAACATGCAAGTCACAGATTCAAGGAACAGGCTTCTTTCCTAAGGAAGCAGAGAATGAAATAAGTTAAAACTCAACTGCAGAGGAGAATTAACATAGAGGATGGTCTGGCAAACTGTTTAAAAGGAAAACATTAATGTCCTGTCTCTTAGGAGTTGAACTTGCCCTTAAATTTCAAAGACTTTAGGTTTTATAATTCACTATACTTTAAAGACCCCACTTAGAAAAAGAGGAAACTTAAACAAAATAGTTTCTTTATTAAACTGGGAGAAGATGGGAGAGCAGTAAGGAAAGACAAGCCAGGGTATGGAGGTTTTGGCAGGAGCTTGCTGGGCATGGTGGCTCACAGCTGCAATCCCAACACTTTGGGAGGTGGAGGTGAGAGGATTGCCTGAGCCCAGGGGTTCGAGACCAGCCTGGGCAACTTGGTGAAACCTCGTCTCTACAATAAATATAAAAATTAGCTGGGTATGCTGGTGCATGCCTGTAGTCCCGGCTACTTGGAAGGCTGAGACAGAGATTGCCTGAGTTCAGCAGGGCGAGGCTATGGTGGGCATGAGTATGCCACTGCACTACAGCTTGGGTGACAGGGTGAGACCCTGACTCAAAAAAAAAAAAAAAAATGTGGGAGGAGGGCTTCAAACTCCTTTCTCTCATTTTTTTTTCCAGCCTGTTCTTCAGATCCCTCATGCCTGAATTCTCTTCATGTAAAATCTGAAAATGCCTTTTTTGATGAGGAGTAAACCATTTCATGATCTCAGTCATCAAATTTAGCTGAAATATGTTAAATAAGAATATTTTCACATTTAAAAAAACTTTCAAATGGTTGTCTTGAAAAAAAAAGAAAGAGCTCTCTATACTTTATAATGCCTGGGGACATTTTTTAACATTTAATTTTGGCAAAGATTGATTTTGGTAACATACTCTGGTGAGACTATGACACTCCAAGAACACATGTTGGTGGGAATGTGAGACAGTATAACCTTTGTGGGGAATGGCTGACAAGCTCTAAGATAAAAGGGCGCATATCCTTTGACCTAGAAGTTCATCTCTATTCGTTTAAGCTATGTATATAATTTCTTGTATGTGAAAGGACATATATTCCAAGGATACCCCTTGATGTGTAATAACATTTGTTTCTCAATATGTAACAGACCACACATTTTGTTTTAACCATCTGTTGGACCACTATGCAGCTATCAAAACAAACTCGGTATGTAATGGTATAAAATGATCCCAAAACATATTAAGAACACATGTCTACATGTGTTTTACATATAGTACCTCTGAAATATTATAAAAGAAGCTCATAAAATTAGTCACATCAGGGAGGGTGTGAGGTAGGGCAGGGAGCCCAAGGTGGGAGAGGACATTCTTCTCAAGACATTTTGAATTTTATACTGTGAGCATCTATTTCCTATGCAAAATAAGTTTAAAAAAATTAAAAGTCCTGGGAATCTCAAGTCACAAATACACCAAAACCAACTGGCTTAATCAAATTTATTTCAGCAGGGCTCAGTGGCTCAGCCTGTAATCTCGCGCCTTTGGGAGGCTGAGGTGAGTGGATTGCCTGAGCCCACGGGTTCAAGACCTGCCTGGGCAGCGAGACCTCATCTCTACAATAAATCAAAAAATCAGCTGGGCATGGTAGCGCGCGCCTGTAATTCTGGCTACTCGAAAGGCTGAGGCGGAAGGATCGCCGGAGCCCAGCAGGTCGAGGCTGCGGTGGCCGGGAGCGGCCACTGCCCTCCAGTCTGGGTGACAGAGTGAGACTCCAACTCAAAACAACAACAACAAAAAACGAAACAAAAAAACCAAACAAATGTATTTCGATGACTTCAGTAACCCAAGAGATTAAAGTCTAAATCATCTCCTTCTGAATATAATGGGACTTTTTGTTTATTTTAAGTTGGGTGTTTCATTCTGTTGCCCAGGCTGGAGTGCAGTGGCACGATCATGGCCTCTTTCAGCTTCGACATCCTGAGCTCAGGCGATCCTTCTGCCTCAGCCTCCCAAGTAGCTGGGACTATAGGTACACACCACTATGCCCAGCTAATTATTTTATTTTTATTTTTTGTAAAGATGAAGACTCACTATGTTACCTAGGCTGGTCTGGGACTCCTGGGCTCAAGCAATCCTCCCACCTTAGCCTCCCAAATTGCTGGGATTATAGGCATGAGCCACCATGCCTAGCTAATTGATTTATTATATAGAGAAGGCAGAAATCTTACCCTAGGCCACACAAACTTAGGACCAGAAAGATATTTCTTTTTACCAACATATTCTCATACAAGCATTTGTGAAACTAAAATGTACCCATTCTTTACCTTTCCTGACATGCTTAGTAAGCCTAAGACTTGTCTCTGTAAGGTAAAATAAAGGAAGCTTTGTAGCCATCATTAAATGTCTTCACTGTAAGATTTATTGCCATAATTGTGACAGAGCAAATGATTTTTTTTTCCTGGCAGCAAATATAGTTTTAAAAAGAAACTAGGTATTGTTTTTTCTTTTCTGAGCAAAGTATAGATACCCCCAAATTACATGGTGTCACAGAGCATGCCATAGTTAGAAAAAAATGATGCACTGCCTTTTTAGTCTTATTAAGAAAATTACACAGTTAACTCTTTGTACCTTTGAAGGATGTCTCCGTCTGATGAACTTTGTTATTAGAACAACATTCAGCTGGAATTTGTGTATTAAAACTAACTCACTTTGGAGTTAACGAAGTAGATCCTGAAATAAAACAAATGTCCCAGCAACAGATACAAATTCTACAACGGTGGCTGAACATTCCAAGACTGTTTATGTAGCAAGTTGTGGTGGGAACAACAAGACATGTAAAGGACCTAAGCTAGATGATCGCCAAGTGGACTATTCATACACTAAGAGAAGGGACCATGTCATTTTCTGCTCTACCATCTGCACAGACCCATATTCATGGCATTCATATGTTCATTTTTCTTATTTGATCACTCATTCCTCAATCTCTGATAGCACTGCTAGGTGTTGGGGTACACAAAATAAATGAGGTACAGTTTCTGTCCTTTAAGACAGCAGCCCAAAACCTTTTTGGCATCAGGAACCGGTTTCCAGGAAGACAATTTTTCCATGGATGGGGTGGGAAGGATGGTTTCAGGATGATTCAAGTATATAATATTTATTATGCGCTTTATTTCTATTATTATATTTTAATATACAATGAAATAATTATACAATTCACCATTTAAAAAAAAACAGGCGTGGACAGGAATGGTAAATAAAATAATGGTCGGGCCGCTAATCTGGCAGGAGGTGGACGTCGCCTGCAATTATCTCCTGCTGAGCGGCCTGGTTCCTAACAGGCTGCTGACCGGTTGGGGACCCCTGCTTTAAGAGCTTATAGGTTAAGTAAGGAGAGTGAGGCTGGGGGGAGATGAACACAAGATACAAGACACAGATATGTGGAATGTCGTGTGACGAGTATAATAAGAGACAGAACTCTTAGTACCCCAGAGGGGTGTTTTCTCATTCAGCTTGAAATATCCCTGGGTTTGTGTGTCTTGGAGAGTTGGAGTGGGGAAGATAAAGGAAGATTTCCACTGGTCTGGCCGGGACTCATGCCCATAATCCCAGAACTCTGAGAGTCTGAGGCCGGAGATTACTTGAGCCCAGTGGTTCGAGACCAGCCTGGGCAACATGGCCAGACTCCTATCTCAACAAAAAGTAACAAAATCAGCTGGGTGTGGAGGTGTGCTCAGGAGGCTGAAGCAGGACGATTGCTTGAGCTCAGGAGGGTGAGGCTTCAGTGAGTGGTGGCTGTGCCACCGCACTCTAGCCTGGGCGACAAAGTGGGACCCTGACTCAAAAAAAAAAGGCAAGATTTCCAGGGTGGTGTGATATTTGAGGGGAGTTTCAGTCTTCTGCAGAGGTTTGCTAAGTTTCTGTTTATGTGTTTACTGGGGATGGAGGGATTCGCAAAATTCCAGGTGGAAAGCAACACTAACAAGGTGTGGAGGTGAGACATCAAGGTGGGGTGAGGCTAGAGGTCAGCTTCAAGCAGCTGTTGCTGAAACATACAGGGAAAGTCGGGAGAACAGGTAAGACTGGGAGAGAGGCAGAATCTGAGATTCCCAGCAAATGAAGCATCTAAGTAAGGATGGGCAGCAAGAAAAATGCAGCAAAAACAATTTCTAGTCGCTCTTGAAATCTGCTTGCTTCAGAAATGTAAACTCTACAACATTAGAGGCTAACTATTGTAATTTTATTTGGAGAGGACAGATGGCATGATCAATTGAGAGTATGGCAATAATTAGACTGTTTCCTGATTATCTTGATATTTTAAAAAGATGATTTCCACTGTGGAAAAGATTGCTTGTGTGGAACTGACTGTCACTCCACAGGTTGTGTCTGACAAATCCAGTTCATAGAAACTTTATTAGACTTCAGGGGACTGCTGTCTGAAGTCTGAGAGTGTTACCGCTAGATGACACTTTTTATTTGGAAATACTTCAAAAAATCTAGATTTAAATAAATGAAAATATTGAAGGAGTTATTGGAAGAAAAAGTATTAATTATTAATATTATTATTTTTGAGTCAGGGTCTCACTCTGTCACCCATGCTGGAGGTAGTGTCACAATCATGGCTCACTGCAACCTTGATCTTCAGGGCTCAAGCAATTCTCCTGCCTCAGCCTCCCAAGTAGCTGGAACTACAGATGCATGCCACCATGCTCAGTTCTTTTGATCATTTGTAGAGACAAGGTCTTGCTATGTTGGCCAGGCTAGTCTCAAGCATCCTCTCACCTTGGACTCCAAAAGTGGCATGAGTCACCACACCTGGTGCAACTATTCGTACTAAAAATGTAATTGTGCAAAATAGAAGAAATTGTGGTGGAATAGAATAAAGCAACATGAAGTAATTTTTCAAACATATTTGTTCTTTCACTATATATTTGTTTTTTATTGTGGTAAAGTGTACATAACATAAAACTTACTATTTTAGTCACTTTTGAGTATACAGTTCAGTGACATTAAGTACATTCACATTGTTGTACACCAATCATGACCATTCATTTCCAGAACTTTCTTTTCTCTTAATTTTTAATTTTAAAGATGTGGGGTACAATTCAGGGATAGGTATACAGATGTTCATTGTGCAGGTACCCTTGTTGATGAGGTCTACCCCCTCCTCCCGGGTTGATTCCCACTACTGCCAATCCCACCTCTTCCCACCGCCACCTGCAAATTTCCACTACTGCCAATCCTTTTCTTATAGTATTACAATAATTGTTCAAGGTCTGCTTATGAGTGAGAACATGTGGCTCAGTTCTTTGTTTCTGTGATAGATCACTCAGTATTGCAGAGTTTAGAGTTCAGAACTTTTTCTTCTTCCCAAACTGAAACTCTGTACCCAATAAACAATAACTACCATTTCCCCCCTCCCTCTGCCCCAGAAACCACCAATCTACCCTCCATCTCTGTGAATTTGACTATTGCAGATATCTCCTGATATACATTCTTACTAGCTTGAACGTAAATTTGCTAAACTTACTTCATTTCTCTGCTCCACTGAGAATCTACAGATGTGTTCACAAATAGATCTGACCTCAGGAGATGTGACCTGCAGGCTTGCTCACTTTTTCAGGCTTGACGTTTGAGTCACAGAGAAGTTTGGAAGTGGGTAGATGAACTTCAAACTCACAGCTAACTGCTGCACACAACTTCTCTCTCTATGTGGCTGACCAAGCTGGAGAAGCTGGTAATGTGGGAACGTGCTTTCTTGCTGATAACGTGGAAGGCCCTTTCTTGCAGTTAATATGGGAAGGTCGTTTCTTGCTGGCTGTGTGAACTACTTGATTTCGTTTCAGAAGTGAGGCACTCATTGTCCCCTATGGTATCTTCTTCTCCAGCAGTGATAAATTGGCAACTATTTGGAAATGTGTCAGTTGTTACTTTTCAAATCTCTGTGGCAGTGAAGTGTCCACTATAATTGATATTACAAATAGAAATAATTTCAGAGTTGTTTTTTAAAAATATAAAATAAGCTGAGAATTCTTAAAGAGCAAATAGAAATTTTTACAGCTTCCAACCAAATAACAGTGTTTGGTACATTTATATTATTGTGTTATTCTGCTTCTTTTTTTTGAGTTGTAGTCTCACTCTGTCACCCAGGCTGGAGAGCAGTGGCATACTCACGGCCACTGCAGCCTCAACCTGCTGGGCTCAGGCGATGCTTCTGCTTTAGCCTTCCAAGTAGCCATAAATACAGGTGTGTGCTACCAGGTCCAGCTAATTTTTTTTTTTTTGAGTTGGAGTCTCACTCTGTCGCCCAGACTGGAGTGCAGTGGCCGCTCCTGGCCACCGCAGCCTCGACCTGCTGGGCTCCGGCGATCCTTCCGCCTCAGCCTTCCGAGTAGCGGGAATTACAGGCATGCGCGACCACGCCCGGCTGATTTTTTGATTTATTGTAGAGATGAGGTCTTGCTGCCCAGGCGGGTCTCAAACCCGCGGGCTCAGGCAATCCACTCACCTCAGCCTCCCAAAGGCGCGGGATTACAGGCTGAGCCACCGAGCCCGGCTTGGGTTGACTTTTAAATACAAATATGTTAAAACTTAGGGAGTATTATAAAAATAACTTTTTGGCTTTAAATTAATTGAGAGCCCTTTGGAGAAATGATCAGATGAGATAGCCAGGTGTCCATTGTGCATACATTTTGATCATAACAATGAGATCTTGTCTTTTGTATGTGTAAAAATTCTTACTTTTTTGTCTGTAGAAGATTTGCTCCAAAGTATAATAGACAAGAGCTGAAATGGCCTTTCCTAAACCTATGTGTTTTTGAGTTTCTACCCCCCACTCTTTTAACTTAGGGTCCTTCTACAGGGTAGGTTTATTGAACTGATGGAAAAAAAAATCAGAAATGTGTCAGGCACAGTGACTCAAGTCTGTAATCACAGCACTTTGGGAGACCAAGGTGTGAGGATTGCCTGACTCCAGGGGTTTGGGACCAGCCTGGGCAACTTTGTGAGATCTCGTCTGTACAATAAATAAAAAAATTAGCCAGACATGGTGGCCATGCCTGTAGTTCCAGCTACCTGGAAGGCTGAGGCAGAAAGATTGCCTGTATCCAGCAGGTTGAGGCTGCGGAGACCGTGAGTGTACCATGCATTTCAACCTGGGCAATAGAGTGCGACTCTGACTCAAAAAAAAAAAAAAAAAAAAATCAAAAACATCACCCCCCTTCCATAAAAAACCCACCTCTTGTTGGATCATTAACCTCTAAATATTATAAACTTCCTAATTTTGTGTTCTTGGGTACATTTCTCCCAGGAAGATTCCAAGATCATGTGTGAAAAAGTTTTGGGTTTTTTTTCTAAAACTGCTTGGAAATGTCTGTTTTTTCAATAGGCAAGACTATCTCTACTAGGCACTTGAGGCCAAGATAATTCTGCTTGGAACAGATCAGCAGGAAAATCACCCTGTGTGCTTTCTCCCACAGTCAAAAAATAGACAGATGATAGGTAGGTAGGAGAAAGGACAAAATGAGTTTCATTGTGAGGCTTGAAGGTAAAAAAAATTTCTATTTTTTTTTGAGATGGAGTCTTACTCTGCCACCGAAGCTGGAGTGCAGTAGCATGAGCATGGCTGACCACGGTCTCAACTTCCTTGTCCAGGCAATCCTTCTGCTTCAGCCTCCCAAGTAACTGGAACTACAGGTGCATGCCACCACACCTGGCTAAATTTTTGGCTTTTTTGTAGAGACGAGGTCGCAGGCTGGGTAAAAAGGAATCTTAAAGGACACTGTGCACCTCCTGGAGGAAGTGGTGATAGGGTTAGGCCTGAGAAGATGAAATAAATACAAGATTCTCCTCATGGTAGCTTCCCTGCATCTCTATAGAACCAACAAGAGAGATGGTTCCCTCAGGAAAGAAACCTAAGCTGTTTCCCTCAACAGAGCCCTCAATTTTTACCTTCAGGAAAAGGTAAAAATTCTTATTATCTGTGACTGTTTAGTGTCACAATGATTCCACTGCAGCCATCCTCATCATAAAGAGGAAAATTATTTGTTCCAACACCCTCCCAACCAGAATGATGTGTGTGTGTGTGTGTGTGTGTGTGTGTGTGTGCGCGCGCGTGCATGACGTGCATGTGCATAAGAAATACTCAACAAATTTCTCATGCCTTTTCAAGTGTCAGTACAAAATATGGTAAGGGCATCCAAATGCAATTCAATTATGCCTTTGCCTTTCCAAAGGAAAGATCGTTCTGGTGTGAATCTGACCCTTGTGACAAATCAGAATGAGATGGTGCACTTTAAGGGGAATGTTCTTGTCTGGGAACACGTCTGCCTGTGAGTGCTTGGTTGTGCTGATGAAGGCTATAGTCCAGGGGTAGTCACTGCTTCTAAAAGGTGCATGTCAACATTGAGAACTTCATTCCTATCATGTGACAAGATGACAAATACTATCCCATGAACCACAACACATAAAAGGGAAAAATAACATTTTCTCACCTTGGGAGGGCTTGAAAGGTCTATCTCGCCGCAGACGCCGGCTTACATTATTTTGCCAAGAAGGTTTCAACCTGAAGAAATGGGTTCAAAAAGCAGAATTTTAACAAAGAAGGGAGGATAAAATAAGAAGTAAGATAAAGTAAGAAGTAAGATAAAATAAGGATTTTGCAAGAACCCAGCCAGGGGAATGTAAGATGGACTTTGGTGAAATATTCTAAATCTGAATTTCTAAAGGGGGCTCTTCTGATTGTCTTTCTTCTTCTTTTTTAGTCAGGGTCTCACTTAGTCACCCAGGCTGGAGTGTAATGGCACGATCATGACTCACCCCAGCCTCGCCCTCCTGGGCTCAAGTAATCCTTCTACCTCAGTCTCCCAGGTAGCAGAGACTAAAGATATGTGTCACCATGCCCGGCAAATGTTTTGATTTTTTTTTTTTTTTTTTTAGAGATGATGTCTCACTATGTTGCCCAGGCTGGTCTTGAACTCCTGGACTCAAGGAATCCTTTCACATTGGACTCCCAAAGTACCATGACTGTTGGTGTAAGCCACCACACCGGGCTAGATTGCCCTTCTTTAAATCTGTATTGAAATAGGTGAATAGATGGAAATGGTTTGATCAGTCAAAACAGAATCTCTCAAATTAGGGAGAAGTGAAGGAGTGCTCCAACAAACAGGCCTCCAAACATCTAGTGATAAGTCCCGATCTCCCTGGGTATCACTTACACACAGATACATTTTTAAATTGTTTCTTCAGGCTGCAGCTAGGAAAAAAAACCCCAGGTCTGTGTGATCGATAGTCATTTTGTAAATCAGCTCCACGAATGGGTTCAGTCTTACACAGCAGATCTGCTGTCAGTCAATCAGGCTTGACTGAACGATTTCATTTAGCCTGATCAAACAAATATCATCCAGAGTGGCTATTTCCTTCTACTCTGGGTTGCTTGTTTAAGTTCAACAAGTGTTAGGGGAAGTTAGTGGACCATGTGGTAGCAAAATCAGTTAAGTGAGTGATTCTTTCTTTGATGCCTCCTGTTCTTATAAGGACAAGGATAGAGAATGTTTATAGACTTCAGAATAAATTTTCGGGGGGCAGGCTGGTGAAATTGTATTCTGGTAAACACTTGGTTCTATTCAGGAGCTGGGATTTTAAAAAACACTATTTTCATTCCAAGGCACTCCCCAGCCCTGAAGATCATTTACAGCAGAATGGTATTCAGATTTGTGGAATGGCTAGACCGTGGCTGCTTGGAGGGCCTCACACTGAGCTCCGGAGACCCTGTTTTATGATTCCATGGATGAGAGTTATATAAGAGGTGAGAACAAAGTTTTGCATTTCACGGCATCAGGTTTTGCCTGTGTAATTGTAGAAAAGTCGGTTTTCAGAGCTTCCTCTATATATAGGTCTTACATTGTTGGTTCTGTGTTATCTCTTCATGATAAGTTATTAAACCTTACAAAATAGTTTGGGATTTCAGGGCTAAAAATAAAAGGCCCAGAGAAGTACTAATTAAGTGTACAGACTCCGGCTCACGCTGTCAGGTTCATATCCCACATCCACCCATCATCTATTAGCTATTTGACCTTGGACAAGTTACTGAATTTCTCTGAACCTCAGTGTTTGCAGCAGTCAAAAGGAGGTGATAACAGCTTTCTCTCAGAGGACTGGTGTGCGGGTTAATTGCACTAATGCCTGTGTAGGTCCTACCACAGCGCCTGTCACATAGTGATCACTCAATGAATGATAATCACCACTTGGGGATGTGGCATGAGTCATCTTTGGGATTATGGTACTTGCTAAGGGGTGCTTCTCCCATGGGAACTGAGTAAAACCAACTTGACAAAGGGTCTGATGACTCAATTTCCACATTTCCCCTTGCTTGGCCTAGTGTATAACTCTGCAAGAGCAGTCATGTCCAGCCTGTGATCCACCAACCACACATGGTCCAGGGCAGCAAGTAATTCGGCCCCACAAAAGCTTTTCACATCACGGGTTTTTTAGCGTTTATCTTCTTTGCGACCCTATGTGTATTTCCATTTTTGAAGCTTACAATCACACCTTATTCATGACACCGCTTTTTGGCAGCACATACACTTGTGAGCAGCTGTTTTCAATATGAAGCACACAGAGAGCAAAATCCTAACAAACATCTCTGACGAGCACCTTGAGAACTCACTAAGAATTGAAGCCACATCCATTGAACTAGACATAGATAGATTTGTTTTATAGAAACAAGGTCAAAGTTCCCACTAATTTTGTATTGTTTTCAATTTTCTAAACTTTATAGTAAATATATAAAAAATAAAATGTCTTACTATGCATATACACTAACTGTGTTATATAATTTATGTGTGGCTCAAGACAATTCCTCTTTACTCGATGCAGCCCAGGGAAGCCAAAAGGTTGGACACCCCTATGCTATAGGAAAGGCAGACACAGAGTGAGAAGGTTCCCCATGAAGATTAGTAGAGTGAATACATAGAAGGAAACCATCATCTGGCTCACTGTAGACTGCTTAATAGGGGAATTGTTGTAGGCAACCAATTAGAATACATTTTTAAATCATGCAAGATATTCTCATGATTGATTTTCTTGGCCATAGTAGGCATGGGCCATCAAGGAGTAGAGTCAATTTTCTGAGCACCTTTTCAGACAGGGATGTGTGTACCTGTGTCTAGCCTTCCATGCACACATATATATGAGGTCTGATAACCAGGTTTGTAAACCATCCTGGAGAACGTGCTATATACCTTGTTGCTGAATATCACTGTGGTCACCCTCAAAGTACTTCCCTTGGGACGTTATCCATCAATGCCAGTGCCTACTCCAACTGTCAAAGCAATTTTGGAACTCTTTTTCTGGAATGGTCATCAGAGCTGTCCTCGGTATTTGTTGCGGTCTGACAAGTAAGTTTGTGAATTTGCCACTGTGTACTTATATTGGCAGCGCTGTATGAATAACTGTATTGGAACACCTTCCCTACTGGCCTCTCCCAATGGCTTTTTTCTTGACCCGAAGATAAAGGAAATATTGAAAGGATGACATTTGATCACTTTCAGGACATCAAGGGTAATACAACAATGGCAATTCCAGAAAAATTGCTTTGATGGGTGCTGGTGTCAGCATAGCTTCCCAAGGGGAGTATGTTGAAGGTGATCTTAGTGATATTCAGTACTGAGGTATGCAGCACTTTTTCTAGGGTGAGTTTGGAAACTTAATTTTTGGACCTCACATGTATTTGTGTGCATGTATGCACTGTACACACACAAAATTTCCTTCTGACATGAGTCCCCTTACATTTACAATAAATTCTGCCCTCAATTCTGCATGACATTGCTGGCAAAAGGACACCGTTACTAGCTAAGTGTTTGAGGCCGTGACAGCAGCCCCTGGACTCAACCGTTGATTTGCTGGTGTTCTGCCATCCTCTATAAAGAAAAGATTGTGTCCTCTGCATCAGTGATAGAGAAATCTTCAAAGAAAGGGTTGGTTAAAGATGAGCATTTTAGTAAAAAACACTTGCTATTCTTCTGTCACTGCCCAAGACAGGAAGATGTGGAGTCAATTTACTGAGCTCCAATTGTAGCTGACTTTGGAAGGAATAATATACTCGTGTCTCTTTGGATGCATATTGAAGTGGGAGCTATCTCGTAGGCTGCGACTTTGCAGATTGCAACCTGATCAGACTCCAAACGCAGGCTAGCCCCTCAAAAGCGGGAGAAGCAAATCCCTGTGTGTTGGAGGGCCAGTGATTTAAGGGCTTCCCAATTCATTTCTGAAATGTATGAGGGAGGTTCTCCATTTTCATGATTTTCTTGTCAAGCTTGACACCAGGAAGTGGTGTGAAAAGGGCCACACTTTATTGCTAAGCAAGGTCGGCGCCTGCCTTTCCAGAGAGATTTCAGAGGGATAAGAAAGGAAGACCTCCGGTCCCTTAAATTCTATGCACCACTACTTGATGCCTAAAACGTCACCATAGAGCCTGTGTTCAATCATTTTCGCTGGCTGTGATGACTCATGCCTATAATCCCCGTACTTTGGGAGGCCAAGGTGAAGGATTACCTGAGACCACCCAGGAAAACTTGGCAAGATCTCAACTCTAAATACATTTAAAAAACTAGCCAGACATGGTGGCACGTGACTGTCCTCTCAGCTACTTGGGAGGCTGAGGCAGAAGGATTGCCTAAGCCTAGCAGGTTGGGGCTGCGGTAGCCCTGAGCATGCCACGGCACTCTGGGCGGGGGGGGGGGGGGAAGCAGGCGATAGAGTGAGACTCTGACTCAAAACAACAAATAAATAAAAATAAAAATAAATAAAGTCATTTTCTTGGAAATCACAATTTGGTGGGGAGGACTTCTAGTCCCCAAGGCAATTTGCAGCTGGGGAGGGAACCGTGCACATCAATGTCCTCCTATTACAATTCTGCATAGAGCCAGCATCGGACGTAACTAGCAGCGAGTGACCTGCAGGGAAGGAAACTGGAAGAACACTGGGTGGATCCATGAAAATGAGCATTCAGTTGAAAAGGAGAAATATACGTGAAAGTCACATTGGTTACTCTATATTATGAGAGAACTTCAGAGAAACATCCCAAGCGCAACCTGACTCCCTGACACAACCATGCAATAATTTCCCTTCCCAGAGAAAGCAGATACAATAAATGAACTGTGACTATCTCAGGCAGAGTATCCAAAGGCTGAAATGATGGAATGATTGTCTGGTTGCAGTAAGAAATGACTTGTCTTCAAATGATTTGTCTTGTTGCTGTAAGAGAGAACATGTAACATCCTTAAGCACTCTGGTAAAAACCCCTGTTTTTCCAGAAATTATCTGTATTTGCTTTTTTATATTTTTATAAAATAATAGACGACACTTGTTCATCCATGTTTCAAGTGAGGCATAAGAATATTGTGTGTGGCTGTCATCATGGCCTTTATTTCTGCCTTGAGTTAAACAAAAAGAGAGGCACGAAAACTGTCCCCTCCTCTGGAATGATTATCCAGTGGTGACAACAGGGGCTTGACTAAAGGTCTTGAGCAAAATTCTTTGGGACTCAGCACTATGGTCAAACATCCTATATTAGTTTTTATGTCTGTGACTGGTCAGACAGTTGAAGAATCCCACTTTCTGCCAGAGGACAGGATAATGTTCCAGGAACACTTGACTTTGAAATTGATAAGAAATGAAGTGAGAATGAAATTCTTGAACTGGTCTCAGTTTCTTGGTCTCATTGAAGCGATCTTTTTTTTGTGGAGTTGTGCTAAGTGGCATGGCTAACTTAGAGACTGGAAACCCAAGATAGCCTGGAAAGACACCACCTTGGGAGGTTTAATAATAATGTCAGAAACCAGTTGGCAGGTTAAAGAATGCATATAAACTCATGAACATGAGGGGGACCCCAAAAAAACCTGGAATTATCTTTTTGGAGGGCGGGTCCTTTGTAGTACAGGTTTTCCCAGTCAGGTGAGTGTTCTAGGAACCCATTGGCATCAGTGTGCCAGTTAGTGCTGTGAGAGGCTGTGTTCGGCTTCAGTGAATTTTTTTGGAGAGTCTTTCAATGTGTTTGCGTATTTCATGATGAGCGATTTACAAGTGCACCTGCCCATGCTGTGCTGTGCTGAGTGTTCAGAAGGTTTTGATTAAAAATTGCAGGACCCTCATTCCCCATCCCCTCTATTCACCTTATCTCAACCCAAACAATTTTTTTTTTCTTCTCTGAATAAAAAAAGACCTCATAGGGAAACATTTTGCTGATGTGGAAGAGGTGAAACAAAAAAATGGCAAAAACACTAAAAGGCATCAAAATGGACAAGTCCAAAAACAGTTTTGAGCAGTGGAAAGAGCATCTTGATAGGCGTATGGCATCAAACGGAGAGAACTTTGAAAGTGACTGAGGTTTAAATATGTAAAAATCAGTACTCAATTTTTTATACATAAATTTTATACATAAATTAGTTCTCTCTAGTATACCCCAGTTGAAACTCTATTGAATAAAATAAATGTAAGTTACCAGGCACATATGAAGAAGAAATGGTAGAAAATTCCATGATGGGAAGTGCAAACATGAGGCAATACAGATAGTGTAACCCCGGGACCAGCCCAGATTGGGCCTACTTTGTTGACAGCAAAATGTTGTATTAACCTGTAGACATCACAGACCCAAAAACTGCATGCCATGTAGCCCGGGCATGTGCAATAGGAAAAACTTTGCCCTCTAACAACACCTAGGACCAACAAATCCTTTCCCGGGAATCAAGAAGACTGAGACATGACCTGAACCTGAATGCCAGAAATCTTAGAAATGAAGGGTTTGTTGGCTTGGAGGGTACAAGTTTAAAATCCGCTTAAAAATATCTTGCTTTAAATGATCAAATTTGAAGCCCTCCCCCTTAAAAGTCCCTGCCAAGTCAACATATCTAAATCCTTTTCCTTGCCCTCTGATCTCTTAAAACTCGTTCCAGACCCCAAACTGGGGAGACAGATTTGAGTCTGCTCTGATCTCCTTGCTGAGATAATAAGGCTTTTCTTTTTGCAGAAGCAATTGCTACATAGTATTGGTTTCCATGCAGAAGGCAGTGAACCCATTTGCCAGTAGCGTCGCAAGAAAGGAAGGATAGGGTTCACTATGGTTAAGCACTTTTTTGGGCCACTGAACTCCATTGCTTTCCAAGTTGTTTTTTCCATCTACACCTAGGTGAGTGCACAGTCCCATGTTTCCTGGGTTTGAAGAAGTTTCTTGAGAACTGAGAAATATGAAGAACTTTTAAAGTTTATATTTCTAATTCATTCATCTATATGCTTACCCCGTAAGTATTGAGAGTCTATTACATTCCAGCACTATTCAATTGCAGGGGATTCAGTGGTAAAACAAACCAGTTTTATCTTTGCCCTCATAGAACTTATATTCTAGAGACTGCAATAGGCATTAACAAAATAATTAAGCCAGATGTAGTGGCTCACTGCTATAACCCTAGCACTTTGGGAGGCTGAGGTGGGAGGATTGTTTGAGGCCAGGAATTCCAGCCTGGGCAACATAGCAAGATCTCGTCTCTAAAAAAACTTTAAAAATTTAGTCAGGTGTGGTGGTGCACAACCGTGCTATTTGAGAGGCTGAGAAGGAGGGGTCTCCTGAGCCCAGGAGGTTGGGGCTGCGGAGAGCATGATTGTGCCACTGCACTCCAGCTTGGGCAACAGAGTGAGATTCTGACTCAAAGAATAATAATAGTGGTAATGACAGTAATAAAATTATACCAATAAATGGAAAATTCTACCCTGGCAAGGTACTAGGAATGACCAGAGTATTGTGAGAGCATAAGATGTGGGCGGTTGACATAGTCTAGGGATAAAGGATGGTTACTTTAAGGAAACAAAGACCCAGCTGAAGTGTGAGCTGGAATTCTTTAGGTAAAGAGGAGGAGAGGAAGAGGACCCAGGCAGAGGAAGCAGTATGCACAATTGGCTGGTGGCCGGAAGGATAGTGGCAACATCTGAGGGCCTGAACGAGGCCTGGGGCGTGGAGGTAAGTGAGCACGATGGGGATGTGTCCAGCAAGGTAGACCTGGCTTACGCAGGACCTTGCTGACCAATTTAATTAGATTGCTTGCCCTGACATTAGTGGAAAGCCTAGAAATACTATTGACTTTAAAAGCTGGTAATACTGTGAAACAGACAGGGCTATTTAAAATATCTTTTAATGCCCCAGGCCCCATACAATCCTGAGTGTTTCTAGAAAGTAGGGTTAGATCCGGGCTGCCACACACGGCTCCTTAGACTGGAAGCTGCATGTTCACAGCCTACCCTGGTGTGAGCAAATCGACTTTCAGGGGCTGTGGGACAGGGCAGATTTGGTTAGCTATCTTCTGGTCAGCACACAGGATTGTTTTCTCTAAATGGAGAATCAAAGGACACACTTGAAATTGAAAGTGGTGTGAAAGGAATCTAAATGGGTTAAATGTCAGCTACATCCGTGATTTATGTTTCCTTTACATCTCATTGCAGATAAAGCTAACACTCCTCTATTAGTTGGGTTTGTGTGTGTGTGTGTGTGTGTGTGTGTGTGTGTGCGCGCGCGTGTGTGTGTGTGTGTGCGTGCGTGTTTGTGCGCGCGCGTGCTCGCATGCCTAGGAAAAGAAATTCTAAGACAAGGCGACTGAGGATGTTGCCTTATTTCTTCCAGTATCAAAGCAAGGTCAGGGAAACATCTGACCTAAGAAAAATGCAAATTTCATGCCATGCATGAGGCAACTCCCTATTACTTTTTTCAAAAAAATTCCACAGGCAATGTATACTCATCATGGAAAAAGCAGATAATTTGTACAACCCAAAAGAAGAAAATTGGAAGCAATTCTGTTAACATGTTGATATATGTATTGTCAGGCATCTTTTTTCTTCCTCTGTGTGTGTGTGTTTGTGTATCTGTAAAATTTTGAATACACCTATGTGACTGAATGATTGACATGTTCATATCTAATAGAAAAATTCTCATTTACAATGGAAATTATAATGGAAGTGGAAAAGTCCCAGATTCCACCATGAGATGAAGGTTTTTCTGCAAAACCCAAGTGCCACAAAAAACAATTCTTGCTTCCAATGTTCAACTAATTATTATCTTTCAAGCTGTAATTTTAGGTGACAATGAGGATAAATAAAAAGTTTATCATGAGGAAAGCTAAGTCAATGTCCTTAGACTTTTGATAATCAAAAAGAATTCTCCAGATACAAAAAGGGAGTTTCTTACCTATGTCTCTGGAGGTATGGAAAGTCCTAGATAATGTTGGTCCTTCTTATGCAAAAAATAATCTGAAGTGTGATTATTTGACAAATACTGCATGTGTTCGTTTCCCAGGGCTGTCATAATAAATGACTACAAACTGGATAGCTTACAATAACAGAAATATGTTCTCTCATAGCTCAGGAGGCTTGAAATGCACATTTAAGATGTCTGCAGGGCTGATTTTTTTCAGGGACTCTGAAGAGAGAATCTGTTCCATGCCTTTCTCCTGGTTTCTGGTGGCTGCCATGATCCTTGTTTGTAGTTGCTTGGTTATAGCTCCTTGGTTTCTAGCGTCATCATTCCAATCTCTGCCTGCATTGTCACATGGCTGTCTTTTCTGTGCATCTCCTCTGTGTCTGTATCCAGGCTTCTTCCCTCTCTCTTATAATGATACCAGTTATTGGACTTAGGCCTGCCCCAATCCACAGTGACCTCATCTTAATTTGATCACATCTATAAAGATCCTATTTATAAAGAAGATCACATTCCCTGGCACTGGGAATTAGGACATGAACACATCTTTTTGGGGAACACAATTCAGCCTAACACACTGTATATTATATATGCAATTTATCTCATTCATTACTAGCACCATTATGGAAAAAGAAAGCAAAATTGCAAAGCAATTTTATTTTTGCTCATGATACAAGGATCCTAGCTGCAACTCCCAGCTCTACACCGAAAATACTGAATAATTCCCAGAGCAAAACAAACAAATGCACTCCCTGAGCACATGTGGAAGGACATTAGACCAACAGCAAATTAGAACTGTACAATGGATGGGGCAGAGAGCAGATTTATGGGTCCTGGTATGTTGTTTTCATGTATGTATTAAGGATATATTTATGTATTAATTTAAGGATGGAAAACACAGATAAGAGTACCCTGGAGCAAATGAACGTTTTCATTCTTAGTATAAGAAATACTGCTGTGCCCATAAAATAAAGCAAAGCAAATGTGAGTTACTCTGCAATTTCAATAGAATGGGAATGGAGTCAACTTGCAAAGTAGGGTATGCTCAAGTTCTGTTTCATTTTAGATGGGATATTTAAAATAAAGTCTTCTATTTCTGAGACTTTGGGACCTAGTGTAATTGTTGTGAACACAAATCTAAAATATTATGATAAAATTTGTCTTAGTTTGTACTGAACTTCCCATATATTACCATTTTTTTTTCCTATAAAATGTTTTTAGGAATTAAATTTTTTTTCTATAAAACAGAATTCTGTAAATTGAATTATATTTTCGACTTGGGGTCTCACTCCATCCTTCAGGTTGGAGTAAAATGGCACAATCATGGCTCACCACAGCCTCGAATTCCTGGGTTCAGGAGATCCTCCTGCCTCAGCTTCCCAAGAAGCTGGGACTATAGGCGTGTGCCACCACTTCCAGCTAAAACTTTTAAATTTTCTTTTGCAGAGGTGAGGCTATGTTATGTTGCCTAGGCTTGTTTTGAACTCCTGGGCTTAAACAAGCTTCCCACCTCGACCTCCCAAAGTGCTGGGATTACAGTCATGAGTCTTCATGCCCAGCCAGACTTAAATTTTTTTAAGATGAACTTTTACATTATGTTAAATGTCATTATGAATGAGTGTGGCATAAGTAAGAGGAAAGAGGGTATTTGTTCTTTGAGAGGATCAGCTCCTCAATACTTTCGCATCTCCAGTCTCTGTCCTGTGATCCGTCGCAAAGCCCTGCTTCCCAGCCTAGATGCCATGGCTGTTGCAGTAGACTTAACTCTCTTTTTGTACCATTACTACAAAAAACCTAATCAGCAGTTTGAATCCAGACTCCTGTTGTAGAAAAGTGGGAGGTAAAAAATTATGCAAATATATGTATGGATAACTCACACGTTCATGATGCCTACCCTCTTCTGAGACTTCCATGTCACCTGGGATGCCTGTGAGTGACCTTTGCTGGGCTTCTCATCCATTGCACTCCTGCATCTTCGGGGGCATTCATTCTCTGCAACACAGACTTTCAGAAGGATTCACCCTAAGCCACACAAGATCCCTTTTCTAATTCAGGTGATTTTAAGATGGCCAAAAAGTCTTTAGAATCTACATCCAGTGATTTTAATTAGTCATTATAAAATGCTCCATTTTCTGGGTGTGGTGTCATTCACCTGTAGTCCCAGCTACTTGGGAGGATGAGGCAGGAGGATCACTTGAGTCCAGGAGTTCCAGGTTGCAGTGCACTAGGCCCTTTGGGTGCCAGCACTGAGTTTCCCATCAGTATGGTGACCTCCTCAAAGTAGGGGACCACCAGGTTGCTAAGGAGGGATGAACTGGCCTAGGTCAAAAACCAAGCAGCTAAAAACTCCCATGGTAAACAGTAGTGGGGTGGCGCCTGTGTATATCTACTGCACTCCAGCCTGGGCAGTAGAACAAGACCTCATATTTTTATTTTTTGAGTCAGGGTTCCACTCTGTTGCCTAGGCTGGAGTGCATGGCACAATCACAGCTCACCACACCCTTGACCTCCTGGGCTCAGGCGATCCTTCCACTTCAGCCTCCCGAACTCCACTATACCTGGCTAATTTTTCTATTTTTTGCAGAGATGAGGTCTTGCTATGTTGCCCGGGCTGAAGACCCTATCTCTTAAAAAGAAAAAGAATTTATGAAGAAAAAAGGAAAACAAATACTCCATGGGGCACGGGGAGAGCACTAGAAAAAATAACAGAGGAAAAAGGCTGGCAAAAATTCTATCACCAACATAATACAGTAGGATAACAATTCTCTCCTTATTCTACTGTCATGAGTTGCATATTAAAATGAACCTCAATAGAAAAGTATCATAGAACCCAGCTGTAGCTTAAGAGTATTCGTCTACTGACATTTAAGAGTGGTCTATGGTGTAGACTTGGGGACTGTTGTTTCACTTTTGATCAGTGCTGCAGGAAAGTATGAATGCAATGTTAAAACACAGAACTCGGGGTTCCTTTCCTTTCTCTAAGGAGAAACAGAGGAAAATGACATTCTGTTGCGAGCAGTTGAGGTTTTGTGGTTGTCTTCCTCTCAGCCTGTAAACCATTAATAAGTTCTTGTTAGATTGCATAATTTATAGTATCAGTTTTGAATGCATAATGTAATACTGTATACTGAAAGGTAGTTAGTCTTTCTTCAGATAGGTTACTGAAAATGAAATAAATACCTAGATTAAATTTCCATACAAGGGAGAGAAAAATGAAACAATTTGCTGACTTGCAAAAATATGTTATAGACATTGTAGAGATAATCTATATTCTAAAAAAATTACCTCATTGTTTTAGTCATTTCAAACAGTTTCATTGTAAAAGCAATTCTAAAGAAAAAAAATTGTTGCCATAGCTGAAAAAATTATTATCTTAAAATGAGTTGAAAATATTACGTGTTATTATAGAATAATAAACTCTATCTAAATATCAATAAAATGAAGCAAAATTAGTTTGGGAACTAATTAGTGTAATATTTAAAAAGTAATCATTTTAGTGTCTCTGATTTTGTAAATAAAGGGGTTATAAAAACATTAAAATATGACATTACAAGCAAGAGCTGGAACAATTTTGCTTTATCTTTATATGTATTTGGTCCTATGCTTTATTCTAAGAAAAAAAATACTGGAGACTTATATTTCTAAAAACCAATTTGAATTTCTAGATTTTTAGTTGTAGTTTTTTTTCCTGTGGTTGTAAAAAATGTAATTCCTGTTTCATATTAAGAGGCATCTACTAAAATGATCATATATTTTTCCAGGCCACCATCTGCTCCTTGCCGGTATCTACTATAAATCAATAATATTATTTAGTCCTTTTCCTTTTGCTATTATCATTATCATATTTTTCATATTTTTCAAAACCCCTTATTTTATTAAACTTTTGTCTTCCTGAGAAACTGCCAAGCTTCATCTCTGGGACTGGTACTAGACCCTATGGGAATCACAAATAGAATTTTAATTTTCTCTGGGCATTGGGCACCATTTGTTGTTTCTTCTTCTGAAATGGTATTATTTTCTTTATGATCATAGGACTGGGTTCATCAGAGCACGTGTTGTCTTCTTAGTGTACCCTCACTGTTTATCTTTGGAAAGGAAGGAAGACAGGAGCAGAGGGACGACATGGAAGGAATAACTTAATTATGCACACTGGTGACACTGAAGGATGGGGAATAATGACTGTTAGATGCTTTAAAAATAAGTATAGATCACAGTCATTAGCGAAATTTAATTTGTAAAAGTAACAAGTTTTGATGGTGTATGTAAATGAATTTTCGCATAAAACTCTTCTCTCTTGAGTACTCATAATCTTTGGAGGTTGTTTTCAATCATAGATATTCTTATTTTAAAATATATTCCAGTATAATGGACTGGTAACTCTGCAGGGAGAGGGTGGGAAGGGAGAGAGGGATGAAAAATCTCCTCTCGGTTACCATGTATACAGGTGGGATAGCAGGTACACTTTAAGTCAAGACTTCTTCACCACTGTACAATGCATCCATGTAACCACAAACCATTTGTATTCCCTAAAGCTATTGAAATGAAAATAAAAAGTGTTCTTCCACATAATAAAGAGTTTAATGCTTCCATTTGTCAATAGATGCTCTCAAAGATACAGAAAAATTTTACCTATATTGTTTATTTAAAGTGACTAATAAAAACCGTATATGTGATTTGGAGTCGATCATACTCAGTGATTTATCACAGAAACAAAGAACTGAGTTCCATATGTTCTCACTCATAAGGTGACCTTGAACAATTATAATGCTATAAGAAAGCGATTGGCAGTAGTGGGAAACTGTCAGGGGAGGCGATCTGGGACTGGCAGTTGAGGGAAACTGCTAGGGGAGGGAGGGGAATACCTCGTCAACAAGAGTACCTGCATGATCAATGTTTATATACCTAACCCTGAATTATACCCCACATCTTTATAATAAATAAATAAATTTTAAAAAATACTTTAAAAAAACCATATATCGCAAATTACTTGGAAGTTTAACATTTTTTTCATATACATAAGTACTCTGTTAATAACATCATCATCATTATAATCGATACTTTTTAAGATGAAACTTTGGGGAAAACAATCAAATATTGAAATCATCTAACTTTTTCACTTTTTTCCTAAATAGCAGGTTGATTTAAGAAGGCTTAGTAATTTGATGATGTTTGCCTAAGTCTACAAAATTCACTACATTTTAAAATTTAGAAATTCTTCGCTAAAATGATGAAAATATTTTCCAATCTCTGACTTACTCAAACCGGAGAAATCATACATAACCTTGATAAGCTTCATAATGCTAATGCTGTTTTGATAGAGAAAACCACAAATAATGCAAATTAGCGGCCTTTACTCTGTAGTACAGGTGTGTAATAAGCACATATAATTAAACCAGAGATACATAATGGTTTGTTGTTGGATATGCATTTACAACAGCTGACTACGCTCTTAATGTGTGGTTCATGAGTTAGGTAATTTTCTTATGTCTCCGTTCCTTGAGCAGGATATTCCTTATGGACTCATATACAAAATGATTCTGTGCCTTTTACATGGTAGACTCCCACTGCTGCCTGTAATTTAGCGTCTTGCCATATCAGCATTACCTACAGATGATTAAAAAGCGCATGTAAATTCACAAACAAGTCATTTTATTTTTCAACTTAAATAATTTAGAAATGTCCCCCAAAAGGAAAGTTATCAAAATGTAAGGCTTTCGACATGGTTTCCATCTTAGTGAAATATATCAACCGTGCATTTAATCTCTGTTATCCATAAAATATGGTTTATAGCTCTGCTCTATATATCAAATAAACTTCTTTGTATATTATGAATCTGAGTCCTCTAAACGGCATAAAGCAAATATAAAAAGCTAGTACTAGTTTTTAAAAATCAGTATAGAAGCAGGCAGCAATGCCAAAACTATTTTCAGTTATTTTTAATTCTATACTTCATTGGGATTTTAAAAAAATAATTCAAAACACACATACACATATATGGGATTTTGAATTGGGAAAAGATAAGAATGATGAATCCATATAAATAGTGTGTGGATTTCTTTTGTTTTTGTTTTTGAAGACAGAGTCTCACTCTGTTGCCCAGGCTAGAGGGCATTGACACAAATTCATCTCACTGAACTTCTGGGCATAAGCGAGCCTCCTGTCTCAATCTCCCAGGTAGCTAGGACTACAGCTACCACACCCAGCTAATTTTTATTTTATTTTATATTTTGTAGAGACGAGGTCTCACTAATTTGCCTAGGCTGTTCTCAAACTCCTAAAGTCAAGTAATCCTCCCCCCAGCCTCCCAATGCTAGGATTACAGGTGTGAGCCAGCGCGCCCAGCCTATTGTGTGTAAACTTCTTAATTTTAAACATTTTTAAGCCTTTTCCCCTTCCACTGTGATACTATAAAACATCATGGTACTATAAGACGTTTGATCATTATATACACAACTGAGATGATGCTTCCTACTAAAGATGGTCTGAAGAGTCTGTCCACTAAGGTTGATAATGTGGAGAAAAATAAATAATGTAATTCTTTTTTAAAAAAGGTGATACCTTACACATATATTGAACTGTAGTGTGTAGTAAATATGGTCGTGATAATATCCAAGCTCAATAGTATTTTCCTGTAAATTACTGTGTAGGTACCATTAATCATTGTATTCAAGTGCTTAACATCACCTGTTTAATTCAGTTGGCTCTGATTTGCACATCATTTCCAAGAATGCAAAGGAAACCAGACTGAAGAGTGGCTACTTTCCATGTTAGCTATCCAGCTTATCCCCATAGAGTTGTATCTCACAACAGAAACTAAATGACCAACTTCATTTCTTGGTTAACTTTTAAAACCTTGTTTGCAACGAATTCTAGGCAAACTCTTTGTTTTATTTTTATTTTTATTTTTTTGAGTTGGCGTCTTATGCTGTCACCCAGGCTGGAGTGCAGTGGCACACTCACAACCACCACGGCCTCGATCTGCTGGGCTCTGGTGATCCTTCTGCCTCAGCCTTCTAAGTAGCTGGAACTACTGGTGCACACCACCATGCCCAGCTAACTTTCTGATTTTATTGTAGAGACAAGGTCTTGCCAAGTTGCCCAGGCTGGTCTCGAACTGGTGGGCTCAGGCAATCCTCTCGCCTCGGCCTCCCAAAGGGCAAACCCTTTGTTTGAATGGAATCTCTAGCATAAACTTTAAAGAGTGGAATTCAGTTTCAAGGTAGTCGTAGTTATTCCTGTTGGTATTATTTTGGTTCCTCATGAAATAAACTAGTTATTTCTCCCTCCATCTTCTCCTTTACGATCTTGAGTTTGTGTGATTGTGTGTGTGTTGGAAGGGGTGGTATGTCCTCAGTCCTATGTTTTGTTAATATTAAAGATTTGGGGTGTTAAATTTCCTTTTTCAAAAAAGAAATCACCAGAAGAAAACTTCCTGACCTACCCACCATGATGTGAAATCCTACCTCTATCTGTTTCCAAACTCTCCTCTCTTCCTCCTCCTTTCAAAGGCCAGTGAGTCCAGCTGTGCCCTGGTGCACCCTCCTTCCCTTTTCTCAGATTTCACACCACTGGTTACTCTCTTGATCTCATTCACTCTCTTTTCTGCGGTTTTCGTTTGTTTGCTTTGAGTTGGGGTCTTACTCTGTCACCCAGCTGGAGTGCAGTGGCATGATCATGGCTCACCACAGCCTCTACCTTCTGGGCTCAAACGAGCCCCCTGTCTCAGCCTCCTTAGTACCTGGGACTACAGGCATGTTCCACCACACCCAGATAATTAAAAAAAACCATTTTGGCCGGGCTAGGTGGCTCAGCCTGTAATCCCACGCTTTGGGAGGCCAAGGTGAGTGAATTGCCTGAGCCTAAGGGTTCGAGACCCACCTGGGCAACTTGGCGAGACCTCGTCTCTACAATAAATCAAAAATTAGCCGGGTGTGGTAGCGCGTGCCTGTAGTTGCAGCTACTTGGAAGGCTGAGGCGGAAGGATCGCCGGAGCCCAGCAGGTCGAGGCTACAGTGGCCGGGAGTGGCCAGTGCACTCCAGTCTGGGTGACAGAGTGAGACTCCAGCTCAAAAAAAAAAAATTTTTTTTTGTAGAAGGGTGGAAATAATAGACACTGGGGACACCAATAAGGGGGAGAGGTATGAGGGTTCAGAAACGATCTACAGGGCACAATGTTCACTATCTAGAGAATGGGTCACCTGAGTCCCAATCCCCACCACTACAAAATATGTCCATGTAGCAAATATGTGTGTGCATTCTCTGAACCTAAAATAAAAACAAAAAGTTATATATATATATATATATATATATATATATATACATATGTGTATAAGTATATAAGTATGGGTGGGTGTGTGTGTGTGTGTGTGTGTGTGTGTGTGTACATGTAGAAAAGAGGTCTTGTTATGTTGTTCAGGCTCAAACTCCTGGACTCAAGCAATTCTCCCATCTTGGCCTCCCAAAGTGCTGGGATCCTAGGCGTGAGCCACTGCACCAGCCTGCATCGTGTCTTCAACTCTTCTCTTACTAAAGGCCTCTTTCCCTTGGCACTCAAACAGGCTCTTCATGTCATTGAAATCACAAAACCCACTCAGACCCTAAAGCTCTCTCCTGGTCCCTCCCGTGTTTTTCTTTTTCTCCCAGTGTTTTCTCCACACAGTGATTCTACTTCTTCACATACCAGTTACTTGCTAGCTAACTCTAATCTAACTTCAGCCTTCACGATGCTACCAAACCTGTCCTGCTAACATCCCTGTCTCTAAACCTCACAGACCGTTTTCAATCCTCCTCTCTTGTGATGTCTTGTCGACTCTCTGACTAGAGGACACGTCTCTCTTTCTCTGCTTCCATAGTCTTGTATTCTTGTAGATTTCATTCTAAATCACTGATGACTCCTGATGGGTTTTCTCACTGTAGCTCTTTCTCCTCCCCCTGAACTTTAAATATTAGAGTAAATATGAAACTCTGTCTTGAACTCATTTTGTAACTTCTTCATTCTCAGGTACTAGGAGGTGAGCATATCTAATTTCCTTTCTTCAAATAGGATCTATATGTTCATGATGTCCCAGTTGTTACCTCTAGCTCAGTTTTCTGAGCTGCAGACCTGTGTGGCAAACTTTGTACTTGACATTCTTTTTATGGATGTTCACAAGCATCTCAAGCACATCACGTCTAAATCACAGCCCATAGTTTTCTCTTCAAACTCCTCTAGGCCTCATCATCTTAGTAAGGAGCACACAGCTTCCAAGTTGCTCTGCCAGAAACTCAAGAATCCATCCCAATATTTCCCCCTTATTTATCCTACTCATTCAAGAAATTTCTGAGTTCCAAATATCATTCAAATCTATCCATTTCTCTATATCTCAACACTAGTTTAGTCCACACAACCACCATTTCTCAACCAGACTATTATAATGTATCTGTCTGTTTTTTTCTGAATTCGTTCTTACCTGATGCCAATTCATCCTCTACATAGGAGTTTGATTTTGATTATGAAATTCCCTTGCTTAAAACTCTTAATGACTGCCTGTTGCTCTTAGGATAAGACTAAAATCTTTAACTTGATCTATAAGGCCCTGCCTAATTTGGGCTCTATTTCCCTGGCCTCAGTGCCCCCCTATGATCATTACGCTAAAACCTGGTACATGGTCATATCTCAATAAATATTTGCTAAATGAATGGATGAAGACTAGATGAATGAAAGGATGGATATATGGATAAATGGGTGCATAAGAGAAAGAATCAATGAAGAAATAAGATAACCCAAGTCCATCTTGAAGAGAATGTTATACATTTATCATCTTCCCTTTCACTCATTTTCATAATGCCAAGCCACACTCAAAGCTCTGTTTTTATTTCAGATGACTACGTATAAGATTTCCTAAATATTTGTCATTGATTTTTAAAGAATTTTGAACTTCATCTCACACACACACACACACACACACACACACACACACACACACACTACTCTTTTTCCAAACATCAGGCTGAAGAAGATAAGGAGTCAATCTTATAGATGAGAAAATTCCAGTTGAGAAAGTTGAGGCACATCCCAAGCAGAGAATATCTCCATGCATGCTGAAAAAGTCAGTGGCAAAAGTATCTTGAGTTTCAAAACTTCTATCCTACCTAAGACCTCTCTTAGAAATAACTATAGAAAATTAGAGTGACATATGTAAATGTCACCCAAGCAGCAAGTCTTCACAAACACAAAGTTTTCTCCTTGATAATAGACCATTCATTTTGTATCCCATTAGGGACAGGATGGGAGCTTTCTGAAGGTTTCTAAAACAAAATGAAGATTGATACCAAAACCTCTAAAAAACTCCTGATTATTTCTGTATGCTTACGAAACTATATGTTAAAAGCCAGAAAATACAGATTAAAAAAAAGTTAAAATGAAATTTTGACCATTCATTAATAATTATGGGTATCTATGTTTAACATTGAACACCACGTTTATAAACTTTAGTTATGTGCAAATGCCAAAATAAAAAACTTAAAAATGGTCTATGTTGCACAAAATGTCTTCCAAGTTGCTTGTTGAGTGCATTGTTAATATATTTGAAATATTCCCATGTTAATAAACATTCATTTTTTTCTAAACTTTTATTATGAAATATTTCAAATACATAAACATGGAATAATATAGTCAATACAAAAGTACCCATCACCCAGGTATAACAACTGATGACATTTTGTTATATTTGCTTCAGATTTAACAACAATTTTTAAAAACATTTTTGCTTTTTTTGAGTTGGTATCTCATTCTCTTCTCCAGACTGAAGTGCAGTGGCACATTCATGGCTACCACAGCCTCCGTCTCTTGGGCTCAGGCAGTCCTTCCACTTCAAGCTTCCAAGTAGCTGGAACTACAGGTGAGTGCCTTAATATATATATATATATATATATATATATATGTATGTGTGTGTATATATGTATATATATATTTTTTATATAGTAGTGCCTTTATATATATTTTTGTATGGTAATGCCTTAATATATATTTTTTTAATATAGTAGTGTATATATTTTTATATATTTATTATATATAATATATACTTATATATTATATATATATTTAATTTATTGTATAAATGAGGTCTTGCCAAGTTGCCCAGTCTGGACTGAAACCACTGGGCTCAGGCAATCTTTCGCCTCCACCTCCCAAAGTTCTGGGAATACAGGCATGAGTCACTGTGCTTGACCTCAAATTGGTTTTTTTTTTGAGTTGGAGTCTCACTCGGTCATCCAGACTGGAGTGGAGTGGCTGCTCCCGGCCACAGCAGCCTCGACCTGCTGGGCTCCGGCGATCCTTCCGCTTCAGCCTTCCAAGTAGCCGGAATTACAGGCATGCGCTACCACGCCCGGCTGATTTTTTGATTTATTGTAGAGATGAGGTCTCGCTGCCCAGGCGGGTATCGAACCCGCGGACTCAGGCAATCCACTCACCTCAGCCTCCCAAAGGAGCGGGATTACAGGCTGAGCCACCGAGCCCCAGATTGATTTTTATAAGGGTGAAATGTAACAGATAAGGTTGAGGGCATGCCTGTAAGTCTCCTTAATGCTTTCACTCCCATTCCTACCCTAAATTGCTTGGTAGGTTTTTCTATCTCTGTTCTTATTCTTTTACTATATATGTCCATAACAATATATAGCATTGCTTTGTGTATTTTTTAATGTACATAAATGGTTTTAGGTTGTATCTTTCCCCATCTTGTGTCTCTTGTTCATCACCATAAGTTTGCTATCTATTTGTGTTACTATATGTGGATTTTATTCTTTGTGTCTGTTTTATAATATTTAACTGTGTGAACAGCATATTTTCACAACATCATTTTAGTTGACTGCAAAGTATAACTTTTTTGAGCATGCCACATTTACTTCAACCATTGCTCTATTGTTAGAAATTTAGATTTTATCCAAACTTATCAAATATTACATGATCCTTCTAGGAATATTTTTCTAGCTATACCTTTGTATACATCTTTCATTACTCTTCTAGGATAAATTCCTAAAATGATTTTGTTGGATCCGAAGATATATATGTTAAAAAAAGTTTTCTTTATAATTTCAATTATACATAGGAGAATGTATAAATGTATACTTCTACGTCAACATATAAGAATGTGTTTTCACTTCACAGCCATAAAAAAGAATGAAATCATGTCCTTTGCAGCAACACAGATGCAGCTGGTGGCCATCGTTCTAAGTGAATTATCACAGAAACAGAAAACTGAATACCACACGTTCTCACTTATAAGTGGCAGCTAAACACTGGGTACACACTGGCATGGGATGGGCACAACAGGCACGGGAGACTCCTAAAGGGGGGACAGTGAGGGGTAAGTGTTGCAAAACCACTCACTGGGTACCACACCCACCGCCTGGGTAGCCTCACCCTCACACAACATACCTATGTAACAAGCCTGCACGTTTATCCCATGAATCTAAACTCAAATCAAATCAAAACATTTAAGAAAGAGTGTATAATCTTTTCCAATTTGGTATATCAAAATAGATTCTTATTTTAATTTTTATTAACTTGCTATTAATAAGATATAATTTGTCACTTTTGTTATTAGTCACTTATAATTCATTTATAATTTGTGTATGTCCTTTATCCATTTTTCCACTAATTCATTAATCTGGGTTTTTTCCCCACCTTATATTGATGTAATACTTATAATCTAACTCTTTAAACTTTTGCTTATCTACTGCAACCAGTTTAGATATTTTTCTAAAGTAACTTTTTAAAAATTTACAGTTTCTGCTCTTGATATCTTATTTTAAAAGCTGTTTATCCACACCTTCAAAATTCTAAATTCACACAATGTTCTTCTCTTACCACAACTAATATAAAATGATCTTTAATTCAGTATACCTAAGGTTAATATCACCCTACTATTTACTCAGCTTTGTATTTGATTGGGAAGTAAGAATTCAGTATATGACAAACTATTGAGGAGGGTAAGCGTTTTCTGATCATTTTTTCACAGCATTCTAATTACTTGTATTCAACCCTGAAGATATGAACTTACTATTTAATTTGTTATCAAGGAAGCAACTCTTCAGAGCTGAGGAAATCAGCTACCAGAAAGTCTTGTGTATTTCTTCTTTCCCTTTTTAACTCTCATTTTGTACACGTTATTAGACTGAAGAATTTAAACACCAATCCTTTCAGTCATGTAATATTTTGACATAGATAGCTTTCATGATAGAACAGTTTCATGGCGTTCTCCCATCTTCCTGTGAGAGGGATTCAGATAGTGTAAAGGCAAACTTGGCTTCCCTCTCAGCCCAATAATGTGTCATGATTACTCAGATACATCAGGCTGTTCCTGTGTGTGTGCTTGGGGATGTTCAGTATGTGGAAACACAGAAGAAAATGTTAAGAAGGATCGTCTGAATATCAATGACTTTGCAACTAGTTTGAAAAGGAAACTAATGCAGTTAAGATTTGCACTAGTTGAGTTTTTAAAGCTTTTATGCGAACCTACACTTCTTAAAAGAAAACTTAGGAAATTTTATGCAAAATGTTTTTTATTCATTTTGTTTCTGATATTTCTCTCTATGCTTAAGTGTTGCATAAGAAAGAAAACAGAAAGTTACATAAAGTATGCACAAAAAAGTATAGATACCATGAGTTTTGTGATGTTGTATTTCTTAATAAAATGTAGATTAAAAAATTACATTTTCAAATGCAGCTAATGGTTGCCCTTCACGCAGAGCTGAAAAGTGAAAGCAAACAGTTTTGAAATATTACATATGAGGGGGATCCCCAAGAACCTGGAATGTATTTATAAAAAATTACACATTTATTCTTACATGTTTAAACTTCAGTCACCTTCAAAGCACTGTCTGTTTGATCCAATACACCTATCAAGATGCTTTTCTACTGCTCAAAACAGTTTTTGAACTGGTCAATTTTAATGCCTTTTAGTGCTTCTGCCATTCTTTTCACCTCTTTCACATCAGCAAAACATCCCTTTGAGGACTCTTTTCATCTGGGGAAGCAAAAAAAGTTGTTTGGTGCCACTGGGTGACTAGGGAAGGTGGGGCATGAGGGTCATGTTGTTTTTGGTCAAACACTGCTGTACACTCAGTGTAGTTAGTGTGGGCAGGTGTGCTCGTAAATCACCCATGATGAAATGGACAAACACGTTGAAAGAATCTCCACAAAAATAAATAAATAAATAAAATTCATTGAAGCTGAACACAGCCTCTTACAACAATGCTAACTGGTACACTGATGCCGGTGGGTTCCTAGAACACTTAACTAGTGGGAAAACTTGTGCTACGAAAGGGCTGCCCTCCAAAAAATTATTCTATTATTTTGGGGTCCCCCCTCATATCATGTACACATATAAACATATTGACATATGAAACGGTACTCCTACTTAGCTATGTTTGTGTGTGTGTGTGTGTGTGTGTAAATTTTAGATTTGGGGGTACAAATATGTGTGTGTTACATGGGCATGTTGTGTGATGGTGGGGATTGGGCTTCAGATGTCCCTATTCCCCAAATGGTGAACATTGTACCCAATAAATTACTTCTGAACCCTTGACCCCCTTCCTGGCTTTCCCTTTTTAGTGTCTCCAGTATCTATTCTTTTCATCTTTATGACCAGTTAGCTCCCACATTTAAATAAAAACGTAGTATTTGTTTTTTTGTTTCAGAGTTCTCTTAGGATGATGTTTTCCAGCTTCATCCATGTTATTGCAAAGGACATGATTTTATTCCATTTTGTGGCTGCGTAGTATTCTATAGTGTATATATATATATACCACATTTTGTGTATCCAGTCAATCGTTAGTGGGCACTTTGGCTCCATGACTTTGCTGTTGTGAATAGTGCTGCAATGAACATACGAGTGCAGGTATCTTTTTAATATAATGATTTTTTTCCCTTTGTGTCGATACCCAGTAGTGGGATTGTTGGGTCAAATGGTAGTTCTATTTTTAGTTCTTTGAGAAATCTCTATACTGTTCTCCACAGAGGCTAAACTAGCATATGAACATTCTGTTTTGTCTGCATCCATACCAATATCTGTGGTTCTTTGACATTTTAATGATGGCCATTCAGACTGGTGTAAGATGATATCTCATTGTGGTTTAAGTTTGCATTTCTCTGATCATTGGTGATGTTGAGCATTTTTTTATATGTTTGTTGGATGCTTGTGTGTCCTTCTTTGACTATTTATTCCCTTTGCCTACCATTTGATGGAGTTGTTTTATTCATGTAGAGTTGTTTGAGTTCCTTGTAGGTTCTGGATATTAGTCCCTTGTCTGAGGCATAATTTGAAAATATTTTTTTCCATTCCACAGGTTTTCTGTTCAATCTATTAATAATTTCTTTTGCTATGCAGAAGCTTTTTAGTTTAATTAAGTTCCATTTGTTTGTTTTTGTTTTTGTTACTTTCTTTCAGGGCCTTTGTCATAAATTCATTGGCAATGTCCAGAAGAGTTTTTCCTAGGCTTTCTTCTAGAAATTTTATATTTCAGGTGCTATGTATAAGTTTTTAATCCATCTTGAGTTAAATTTTGTGTATAGTGAGAAATAGGAGTCCAGTTTCACTCTTCCGCGTATGACTAGCCAACTTTTCCAGCACCATTTATTGAATAGAGTGTCCTTTCTCCATTGCTTATTTTTGATGTTTTTGTTGAGGATCAGTTGATTGTAGGTATGTGACTTTATTTCTGGGTTCTCTATTTCATTCCGTTGATCTATCTGTTTATTCTTGTGCCAGTGCCATACTGCTTTAGTTACTATAGCCTTGTAGTATAATCTGAAGTCAATCAGTGTGATACCTCTGCATTTGTTCTTCTTATTCAGCATTGCTTTGGCTATTCAGGTTATTTTTGGCTTCGTATGAACTTTAGGACTGTTTTTACAGTGAAAAATAATATTGGTATTTTGATAAGGATTGCACTGAATCTGTCGATTGCTTTGGGCAGCATGGTCATTTTAACAATATTGATTCTTCTGGTTCATGAGCGTGTGATGTTCTTCCATTTGTTTGTGTCATCTACAATTTCTTTCATTAGAGTTTTGTAGTTCTCCTTGTAGAGATCGTTCACCTCTTTGGTTAAATATATGAGGACCAACAATTAGGTTCTCAAACTATCCTAGAAAAAATGTTACGTACCTCATTGCTGAATATCACTGTGCTCAACTTTGAAGTACTCCTTTTGGGAAGCTATGTGCTGATGGATGGCCTAGTTCACCCATCAAAGCAGTTTTGGAGTTCTTTTTCTGGAATGGCCATCAGAGCTGTTGTTGGTATTTGTTGAGGACTGACAATTAAGTTCGTGGACTTGCCACTGTGTGCTTATGTTGGCAGCACTGTACAAATAACTGTATTGGAACATCCTCCCTACTCACCTGATTTGGCCCCAATGACTTATTTCTTTACCCGAAGATAAAGGACATATTGAAAGAAAGACATTTGATGACATTCAGGACATCAAGGGTAATGCGATGACAGTGCTGATGGTTGTTCCAGAAAAACAGTTCCAAAATCGCTTTGACAGGTGGACTAGGTACTGGCATTGGTGCATAGTTTCCCAAGGGGAGTACTTGGAAGGTGACCATAGTGATATTTAGCAATGAGGTATGTAGGGATAGTTTGTGAACTTAATTGTCACACACTTTATTCTTTGGTATCTGTGTGTGTGTCTATTGAAAATGTGACTGAGCTCTTGATTTAATTCTCAGTTTGGGCACAAATGTTGTATAGAAATGCTACTAAGTTCTGTATATTAATTTTGTATCCTGATATTTTACTGAAGTCGTTTATCAGGTCTAGGAGTCTCTTGGAGGAATCTTTCGAGTTTTTTAGGTATACGAGGGGGTACCCAAAAAACCCCAGAATTTATTTATTAAAAATCGTGTACTTATTCTTACATGCTTAAACTTCAGTCATCTTCAAAGTACTCTTTATTTGATGCAATACACCTATCCAGACGCTTTGTCACTGGTCAAAACAGTTTTTAAACATGTCAATTTTGATGATTTCCGTGCTTCTGCTATTTTTTGTTTCACTTCTTCCACATTGGCGAATGTTTCCCTGTGAGAACTTTTTTCATCTGGGGAAACAAAACAAAACAAAAAAAATTGCGTGCGGGGAAACAAACAAACAAAAAGTTGCTCAGGGCAAGATTGGGTGAATAGGGAGGGTGGGGCACAGGGATCATGCCATTTTTGGGAGTCAAAAACTGGTAGTGGGAAACTACGGGGCAGGGGGAGTTGGTGGGATTGACAGCAGTGGGACTCTGCCAGGGGAAGTGGGGGCACACCTCATCAACAAGGGTATCTGCATAATGAACATTTGTATACCTCATCTTGAATTGTACCCCACATCTTTAAAACAAAAAATTTAAAAAGAAACAAACTAACAACAACAAAACTTCTGAATACCCAGTATGGTGTGGGCAGGCACATTATCATGGTGGTACAACCAATAACCTTTTGTAACAACTCGAGATGCTTCTTCTGCAGCAAATTGTCTCTCATAACAACACTAGCTGGCACATTGATGCTGATGGGTTCCTAGAACATTCACCTAGCAGGCAAAGCCTGTACTACAAAGGGCTCACCCTCCACAAAGATAATTCCAGTTTTTTTGGAGTTTCCCCTCATACAACCATGTAATCAGTGAACAAAGAGTTTGACTTCCTTCTTGACAATTTAGATGCCATATATAAAGTTTGTATGTTGTTAGGCATGCCTTATTATTATTATTATTTTGAGTCAAGGTCTCATTTTGTCACCCAAGCTATAGTGCAGTAGCATGCTCATGGGTCACTGCAGCCTCAATCTCTTGGGCTCAAGTAATCCACTTGCCTCAGCCTCCTGAGTAGTTGGAACTACAAGTATGCATCACCATGCTCAACTAAGTTTTTAACTTTATGAAGAGACAAGGTCTTACTATGTTGCCCAGGCTGGTCTCAAACTCCTGGGCTGCAACAGTCCTCCCATCTTGGCCTTCCAAAGTGCTGGGATTACATGTGTGAGCCACCATGCCTGGTCATTAGTTATGTCTTATATATTATTGGAAATAGTTAGGTGTGATCACTTCTAAGAAAATTGGACTCAAAAAAGTTGAGTCATCACGTGCTGAAGAACCTCAGTGGGTTATATGATCTGCTTGTCAGCCTCCTGGTATGTATGCCCATGAATCCCTCAAGAAAGCTATTTTTCCTGTTCTTTTTTTTTTTTTTTTTTTGACTCAGAGTCTCACTCTGTTGCCCAGGCTGGAATGCACTAGTAACCTCACAGCCACTGCAACCTCGACCTGCTAGACTCAGGCAATCCTTCTACCTCAGCCTCCCAAGTAGCTGGAACTATAGACACATACCAGCATGGCCGGCTAATTTTTTGATTTATTTTAGAGAGGAGGTCTTGTCAAGTTGCCCAGGATGGTCTCGAACCTGTGGGCTCAGACAACCCTCTCGCCTCTGCCTCCCAAAGTGCTGGGATTACAGGTGTGAGTCACTGTGCTCCGCTATTTTTCCTGCTCTTACAGATCTCTAGAAATGGAGGCACCATGGCCTTTCTTTTGGTAGATGAATACGATTCCTCTTGTTGTTCTTATATGCTGAAGGGGTTTGGGAAGAGAAGTCATGGCAACCTGACAGTTCTCTTCATATACAGTTCAAGAATTGTATAAGCTCAAAGCTATGGGTCAGTGAATTGTACTAACCTTATTGCTATACCATGTGGTGCTATTGAAGCACCACGTTAACTAGTAACCAAGACTAACTACCATCCTTTATCCAAATTAGTGTAGGTTTTCATGAGTTTTGAGTATGCAAGATTCTCCGAAATGCTGTGTCACATAAAGTGAAACTTCCTTCCGTCTGAAGTGTTGTCATGTGGAGGAAGATTAGATTTCCATGGGCATTGTTCTAGAGTCTACGTAAAGAGTAATGGAGATACATCATGAGAAGGTGTATTTTGATATGAGGTGAAGGACTTTTTAACAATTAAAGATGTTCAAAAATTAAAATGGGTTGGCTAAGAAAACTAGGAGTCTCAGTCTCTGGAATTATTCGAGCAAAGATAGACTAGAACCCATCCACTGAAGGTTTTCCGAGAGCACTCACTAATAAAGAGATTGGGTGGGATAGCACTTAAGATATCTTCCTCTATAAGGTTTTACGACTAAATAGCTCAATTACAATAATCTTTCCTGATGAGAGCTATCGATCTTCTATTTTCAAAGTGATCTTGGTTGCCATTTATTAACCAAGATTATTTATATATATATATTATTTATATATATATTTATTATTTACATATATATACACCTTAACATATATAGAAGCCATGAATATGAAACATTTATCTCTTTATCTGTGTACAAACAATGCATTTTAAAAAATCAGACACTTAAATGACTCCTAACATTTTAGCAAAGGCCTGAGAAATCTCAAATGTAGCACAAGTGTTAGTTGCTGATATCTTGTAGGTTCATGCTCAGAATAAAGGCAGTTGTACATACTCCTAGGAACAGCATATTCTAGATCAAACTGTCCTTGATTTTGAACACCAGAATCAAATAAGATACAATTATGGCTTGGTTTTATTCAGTGCGTATGCATTCTCCAGTGGAGAAGAAAAGTGAGCTACGACCTGCTTTAGTCTTACTGGATATTCCCAACCCCACGTTCCTTTTTAAATTGATTCAAAATGACAGTCTTTTCTGACATAAAAAGATTTTTCTAGAATGATATGTTAGTGGCAGCGATATCTTCAACTATGGAAACTTTCAAATCCCAGACTGCAACTTAATGAAAAGAGCAACAAGCATGCCCCATAGATTTCAGTCCCTGAAAAGGAGATAAAATAGTAAGCTCTTTTTCTGTTGAGAATATAGAAATTGAAGTCAGAAGGGGTGAGGTGTTTGCCCCATGTCACGTAATAATTAAATGCTAAAGAACAGAAGTAAACTCTAGATTTACTAGTTCTTAATCCATCATCCCTTCCATACCACAATTATAGAAATATAGAGAATGCACAGCATATGAAGCATAGAGCACCAGAGCCAAACTGCAAACTATTGGGGTTTCAACCTTGACTCTGTTACTTACTGTGCCTCACTCACATTGCATCTGTTTTCCAACCTGAAAAATCGAATTAAAAAGTGCGTACCTATGAAGAGGTATCCCAGAATTTATATATATATATAGCACAGGCTTCCCCCACTAGGTAAGTTTTCTACGAACCCATTGGCATCAGTGTACCAGCTTGTACCAGTTGTGAGAGGCTGAGTTCAACTTCAGTGAATTTTTTTTCCTAGAGATTCTTTCAACGTGTGTGCTCATTTCATGATGGGTGATTTATGAGCATGCCTGCCCATGCTGTGCTGAGTATTCAGCAGTTTTTGACCAAAACGGCATGACCCCCATGCCCCAGCCTCCCTATTCACCTGATCTCACTCTAAATGATTTTTGTTTGTTTGTTTTCCCAGATGAAAAAAGTCCTCAGAGGGAAATAGTTTGCTGATGTGGAAGAGGTGAAACAAACAAACAAAAAAACCAGCAGAAGCACTAAAAGACATCAAAACTGACGTGTTCAAAAACTGTTTTTGGACAGAGGAAAAGCATTTCAATAGGTGTATTGCATCAAATGGATAGTATTTTATAGGTGACTGAAGTTTAAACATGTAAGAATAAATACACAATTTTGTATTAATACATTCTTGTTTTGGTGGTTCCCCATCATAAATTATAGTGTAGCCATACCTCGGAAATTAATTTATATAAGTGAAATGATTAAAACAGCACCTGGCACATAGTAAAACACTCATTTTTGTTATTATTTTAAGAGAGAGTATTTGGAAATAAAGTTCTTGGTTGCAGGGAGGGCTAAATATCTCACCTTAAAACATTTAAAAACTATTTTTAAAATGACTGCAAGTAGAACTAAAACAGCTTCGAGTAGATACTAGCATAGCTTTTAATGTCACCCATCTTTTGATGACTCCTAGGCTGTCTCTGACTCTTGTCTGACTCTGAGCTGCAGAACTATGTTCTACCATTTCTATGACATCTCTATGTGAGTGTCCCATAGGCAAGTCAACCTCAACATTAAAGGGGGAAAAAATCAAACTCTTTTCAAAATCTAGATTCCCGAGTCTCCTTGCTCTTTGTCATGACTTAAAACCCAGGCCTCTGTCACCTTTCCCTGGAGCTCTTGTGAATTTCAATTTTCAGGTGTACCTGCCACCAGCTTCCATTTTCCTCATGGACATTGGAGTGACCATTCTAAAACATGTTACCCTCTCCAGCCATCAGCCATTACTTTGGACTCTTTGAGGACAAGACTCATACTGCTTCCTTTGGACCTAGGTTGTCAGATAGTGGCATTCAACAACTTCATGGCTAGACTTTGTTGGATGGTTACTATTAGTTTTAAAATTATTTTAGAATAAAAATCAAGTAATTGAGATACATAACTTTAAGAGTCCAATGCTCACTAGCATAAAGGAAAACAAAAAAGTAGTTTCCTGCCCCATTTTCCCCCAATATCAAGTTCTATTCCCCAATGATGGCCAAATTTTCTGGTTTTTCCTCCCAGTATTTACTTAGTATTTCTAAAGAATATATTTTTGTAGCTGTTTTTTAACATTTTTATTTTATACCGTATTTATTGACTTTCTGAAATGATAGATTTTTTTAAAAAAGACATAGGTCTCCCAGATACCCTCAACTTCTTCTTCTTTCATTCTTTTAATAATATTATATTAGCCGGGCTTGGTGGCTCAGCCTGTAATCCCACGCCTTGGGAGGCTGAGGTGAGTGGATTGCCTGAGCCTGTGGGTTCGAGACCCGCCTGGGCAACTTGGTAAGACCTCATCTCTACAATAAATCAAAAATCAGCCAGGCGTGGTAGTGTGCGACTATAGTTCCAGCTACTTGAAAGGCTGAGGTGGAAGGATCGCTGGATCCCAGCAGGCTGAGGTGGCCGGGAGCAGCCACTGCACTCCAGTCTGGGTGACAGAGTGAGACTACAACTCAAATAATAATAATAATAATAATAATAATATTATATTACACTTTCTTGCTACATCAATAACCAATGCTTATATTCTCATGACCATGACCATGACCATGGGAATATCTTGGATTGTTGAGCTAGGTAATATTTCTGTTCCATTCTACTCTATTCCACTACTTTCTTGTACAATTGTTTCTTTTTCATAGAGATAATCATAGCCTTGTTTGTTTCCCTTGTTTCTATTGCATTTTCCCCAAATGTCCCAAAACTCTCATTGCATGGGTTCATCAATATTTTGCATTACTAAAATCCAGCCATTCCATTCTATTTCCACCTTCTGCCTGAAACATTGCTTTTGGGGTCTTGGATCCCTGCTCAATCTAGACCAGCTGCTCTCTGGGTCAGCTTCACAGTTCCCAATGAAACTTCATCATTCTCCTCTATCCCATCCTATCTCTTCTAAAACTATGTCTATCTCATTTGGTTAGCACCTTATTTTATGAAAGTACAACCTTCAGCAGCTCTTAATTAAGAGGGAAAGATTAGCTGGGCTCGGTGTCTCAGCCTGTAATCCCGCGCCTTTGGGAGGCTGAAGTGAATGGATTGCCTGAGCCCGCGGGTTCGAGACCCGCCTGGTCAGCGAGACCTCATCTCTATAATAAATCAAAAAATTAACCGGGCATGGTAGCGTATGCCTGTAATTCTGGCTACTTGTAAGGCTGAGGCGGAAGGATCGCCGGAGCCCAGCAGGTCGAGGCTGCGGTGGCCGGGAGCGGCCACTGCACTCCAGTCTGGGTGACAGAGTGAGACTCCAACTCAAAAAAAAAAAAGAGGGAAAGATTGAGAAGTATGTGTTGTGGTTCCTTCCGTTTCTGTAGAGAATTTATTCTCGCAGTTGATCGACATGATGATTGAGAATGCTAGGTTAAAAATTATTTTACTCAGAAGTTTGAAGCTATTGTTCCATTATTCTCCTAAACTCCATTGTTCCTTAGAAGCCTGCTATTCAGATCCTTCACATGTGGCCTGTTTTTTCTCCAGAAACTTTTAGAATCTTTTCCTTGTTCCTGATAGTCTGAAATTTTGCAAAGATATGGCCTTTTTTTTTTTTTTTGTCTTGGACACTTAGGGTTCCATTTTAATCTGGAAACATCTGTCTGTCAGATCAGATAACTTTCTTGAATTATTTCTTTGACAGTTTCCTCTCTTCTATTTTCTCTGTTCTAATTTTCTGGACCAAGATTTATTTAAATGTTAGATTTCTTGGATTGTTCCTCTAGTTTCCTATAAAACTTCCATCTCTTTTTCTTCTTTCTTTTTTCTTTTCTCTCTCTCTTTTTATTTTTGAGTCAGGGTCTCACTCTGTCACTCAGGCTAGAGTGCATGGAATGCAGTAACATGATCACAGCTCATCACTGCTTTGACCTCCTGGGCCAGGTGAGTCTCTTGCCTCCAGCCCAAAGTAACTGGGACTACAAGCACATGGCACCACGTTCAGCTAATTTTTTGATTTTTTGTAGAGGCGAGGTCTCACTATGTTGCCTTGACTGGTCTTGAACTCCCAGATTCAAGCAATTCTCCTGCTTCAACCTCCCAAAGTGTTGGGATAATAGGCATGAGACACCATGCCTGGACTCTATCTCTTTTTCTATTTGGTTTAATTTCAGTGAGGTTTTCTCCCCCCATATTATCATCCAATTGAAATTAATATTCTTATTATATTTTAAGTTCTTAAAAACTTTTCTTTTTTGTTACTTTTTCATGGTATTCTGTTCTTGTTTTGCACACACACGTTCTTTTTTTATCTCTCTGATAATCCTTTCTCTTCACACACATATATGTATGTAAACAAATATGAATATACACAAATAAATATTACATATAAATATATATGTATATGTGCACATATAGTTATACTTATATACACCCATAAATATACATAAGTGTAGATATATATATATATATGCACATATTTGTATGGATATGTACTTGTGTATATATATTTATATGTGTGTGTGTGTGTGTGTGTGTGTGTACAGTCAGTACTCACTTAACATTGTTATAGGTTCTTGGAAACTGTGACTTTAAGTGAAAGGACATATAATAAATTCATTTTACTATAGGCTAATTGACATAAATAAAAAGTTCTTATGGCATATCTCTGGTCACAAAAAACATCACCAAACTTCTAAATAAAGACCAAACACTTCTAATATTAAGTATTGAAATACATGTAAGCTATACATACATTTAATAAACATTAGTAAGGATTTCCAGCAAGATGGCAATAGAATAGGTTGGACTGTGAGAGTCTCTGCAAAAGCAAGTGAACATAAAGACTTTCTATGTGAGTGGGTGTGTGCCAGTGGTGAGTGACAGTCCATCTGAGGGGAGACTCAGGTTCATGCACCTGGAGCTGTCCTCTGGAGGTGACTGCAATCTCCCACTGATCTGAGATTTAACCCCCCAGGGGTTAAAAGATATGGGTGACAGGGCACAGGATTGCATGCTGTTCTAGGGGCTCTCCTGAGAAGAGGCAGTGAAAAGCAGTTGATCCTTACCACCTGGCGCCTAGCCCACATCATCACCTGTGACAGCAGAACAGCGGATCTCCAGGATCTGTGGAGAAATTAAGGGAAAGCTGGAAAGGAGTCTCGCCACTGGTGAGGAAATGCCAACCCGTGCCATTTTCTCTGTCCAGAAAGAGACCAGCATTGCCCCACCCAACTCTACCCAGCCTTCTACCTAGGACCTAGAGGTTATATCCTCATCAAACTTAGAGAGACAGATGCCTCCCCCGCAAGCTGGAACAGGCACAGACATGTCAGATCTAAGTGGGAAACTTGATAGCAGTGGCAGCAAGCCAGGTGAGTCCAAATCTGATCCACCCACCTCCCACAGTAGTCTGTGGGGCATCTGACCCATGCTGAGAGCAGCCCTATCTGGTTGACTAAGAGCAGAGGGGAGGGAATGGAGACCTGAGCTGAAAGGAAGTTGCAGTTGCAGGAATGTTCCCAGAGTGAGTTTGGTGTTTGTTTGTTTGCTTGCTTGGTTTTTGTTTGTTTGTTTGTTTGTTTGTTTTTTGCTTTAGTTTTTTTCCTCTTCTCTCTTTCTGTTTTTGCTTATGTTTTTGTACTTGCTTTATTTCTATTATTTTAATGCTGTTTTTTAAGACTTCCTGTTTGTGTATGGGTATTTTTGAGGGAGAGTACATCAGTAGGGTTTTTTTTGTTGGTTTGTGTGTTTGTATGATTGTCTACGTTTTTTTTTTAAATTTTTGTCTTTTCTGTCTTTGTGTCTCTTTTCATTTTAGTGAGTGTACCTGTCTGTTTTTCCTCTTCTTCTTCTCTCTCCACCTTCCTCTCATCTACCTCCTTCCTTTATGCATTCTCTTCTTTCTTCTTACCTCATTTTGCTTTCAGGGGGCAAACCTATGCCCCCGCTGTATGGACACACTGTTAGGCAGTGGGAAGTGGGTTCCAGAGGGCCCACATACTTGTCAGTGGATACTGGGATCTGCAGATAGCTTCTGAATCACAGCTCCTCCTTCAATTAAATCTCAAAACTGCAAAAATACAGTCCCCTCACCCATGGTTCAGCTTCAGAATTGAACAAAACCAGAGGATCTACATGAGGAAGAATGGGAGATTGAATAAACAGAAGTAAAAACTACTTCCCCATCCCTGAACAATAGAATTAAAGAAGAGGTTAAAAAGGAAGGAGGAGAATCTACATAAATAAAGAAAAAACAAAGGAAAAATATGGGTTTCACACAGACCCCTGGGAGGTCAACCACTGAGAATACAGATTTCAGAATGCAAACAATGAAGAGCCCCCAGAATGATCAGTCTCAAACCACACATGCAAATATCAAGATATTGATAGAGAGAATAACAGAAATGAGAGACAAGAGGAAAGAGTGAAGGAGTTGATAACTGAGATAACAGCAATAAAGAATATAGTGAATTAAATAAACAACAAACTGATAAGTATGGAAAGCAGAATTAACCAAGCAGAAGAAAGAAACTCAGAGCTTGAGGACCCAAATATGGAACTAACCCAAACTGCTAAAAACATAGAAAAGAAGCTTTAAAAGGCCGGGCTCAGTGGCTCAGCCTGTAATCCCATGCTTTGGGAGGCCGAGGTGAGTGAATTGCCTGAGCCCGCGGGTTCGAGACCCACCTGGGCAACTTGGTGAGACCTCATCTCTATAATAAATAAAAAAAAATTAGCTGGGTGTGGTAGTGAATGCCTGTAGTTCCAGCTACTTGGAAGGCTGAGGTGGAAGGATTGCCGGAGCCCAGCAGGTTGAGGCTGCGGAGGCCGGGAGTGTGCCACTGCACTTCAGTCTGGGCAGCAGAGTGAGACTCCAACTCAAAAAACAAACAAAAAAACAAACAAACAAAAAAACGCTTGAAAAGACAGAAAAAAACCTCCAAGAGATGAGCAGTTATTTCAAGAGGCTGAACCCAAGATTAATTGGAATCTCCGAGGTAGACAGAGAGACAGAGACTGCCCTGGAACAAACATTCCATGAAATTATCCAAGAAAACTTCTCTCATTTCATCCGTAACATGACATTCAAATACAAGAGATTCAGGGAACCCCTGCAAGACAAATGAAAAGGACTACTCTTAGACACATAGTAATTTGCCTACACAAAATAGGTATAAAAGAAAAAATCCTAAAGGCAGCAAAAAAAGTCAGACTACCTACTAGGGAAGACCAGTTAGAATAGCAACAGACTTATCTACAGAAACACTTTAGGCTAGGAGAGCTTGGAGCCCAATCTTCAAAGTTCTCAGAGATAAACAATTTCAACCAAGAATTCCCTACCCAGCTAAGCTAAGCTCATCAGCAATGGAGAATTAAATTACTTCCCAGACATTCAGTCCATAAGAGTTATCACTGCCTCCAGATCAGCTCTACAAGAAACATTTAAGAAAGTATTAAACACAGAAGAAAGGAAAAAAAGAGCACCAATGCGTTTCACTCACAATTATGCAGGAAAAAGATTGAAAACACAAATGAATCAACTCAAAAATCAAAAGAAAGACAACAGACAAATAAACAATAGGCAGCAACAACACAGTCTACAAGAACCTCACTATAGGGACAAACGCTCACATCTCAAATAATTAGCCTGAATGTAAAAGGACTAATTGCACCACTGAAAAAGCAAAGAATGGCAAAATGGATAAAATATCATGAGACAACAATATATTGTCTCCAAGAGACTCATCTCACCAGAAAGGACACTCACAGACTCAAAGTAAGAGGATGGAAAATAAAATTTCAGGTGTACACAACACATAAGAAAGCAGGAGCTGCAATCTTAATATCAGACAAAATACTCTTAAAACTATCAAAAATTTAAAAAGAAACAGAAGGTCACTACATAATGATAAAAGGCTCAATCCATCAACAAGAAATATCCATCCTAAACATATATGCACCCAACATAGAAGCACCAACTTTCATAAGGTAGCTTCTGGATAAGCTTAAAAAAGATACTGATTCTAACACTATCATAACTGGGAACTTAAATACTCCACTCACAACCATAGACATATCAACAAGACAAAAAATCAACAGGGAGATTCAGAATCTCAATGTGATGGTTGACCAAATGGACTTAATTGATACCTACAGAAGACTCCATCCAACGACCACAGAATACACATTGTACTCATCTCCACATAGAATGTACTCTAAGATCAACCACATTCTTGGCCATAAATCAAGCATAAACAAATTCCATAAGATTGAAATACTGTCATGTACCTTCTCAGACCACAGTGGAATAAAAATAAATATCAACGCCAACAAAGTTTCCCCCAAACCCACAAAGACATGGATACTAAATAGTATGATGCTAATCAGGACTAAGATGGGAATTCATATCTCTATGAACACACATGAAGAAAATGAAAAGATCACAAGTTGACAGCCTAACAAGTCACCTAAGGAAGCTGGAAAAGCAAGACCACCAAAATCTTAACTTCTGCAGAAGAATCCAGATCACCAAAATAAAAGCCCAAATTTGAGACATAGAAGACAAAAATATAAAACAAAAAAATCAATGAAATAAAAAGCTGGTTCTTTGAAGGGATAAACAAGATTGATGAACCCCTAGCTAAATTGACCAAGAAAGAAAAGGAGAGAAAAAGCCCAAATAAACTCAATCAGAAATGCAAATGATCAAGTCACAACTGACCCCAAAGAAATACAAGATTATCAGAGACTAGTATGTACACTTGTATGAAAACAAACTTGAAAACCTAAAGGAAATGGAGGACTTTCTGACGTCACACAACCTCCCCAATTGAAACAAGAAGAAACTGAGACCCTAAGTAGACCAATAACAATCCAGGAAATTGACTATGACATCAGAAAACTACCTACTAAAAAAAAGTCCTGGACCAGATGGCTTTCCAGCAGAATTCTACAAAACATACAAGGAGGAACTGATACCAGTCCTACTGAAAGTATTCCAGGCAAAGGAGAAAGATGGAACTTTCCCCAAATCATTTCATGAAGTCAACATCACATTGATACCTGAACCAGGTAAAGTTCCAACAAAGATAGAGAATTACAGGTCAATATCTCTGGTGAATATAGATGTTATAATATTCAACAAGATTCTAGCAAACTGGATCCAACAACACATTTCAAAAATCATCCACCACAACCAAGTAGGCTTCATTCCTGGGGTGCAGGGGAGGTTCCACATTCACAAAACCATAAATGTAGTTAAATACATAAACAGATGTAAAAAAAAAACCCCACATGATTATACCATTAGACGCGGAAAAAGCTTTTGATAAAATCCAGCATCCATTCTTGATAAAAACCCTCGAACATCTAGGCATAGATGGAATATACCTCAAAATAGTAAAAGCCATCTATGAGAAACCCATAGCCAGCATACTGCTAAACAGACAGAAATTGGAACCCTTTCCCCTGAAAACTGGAACAAGACAAGGATGCCCACTCTCACTCCTCCTTTCAACATAGTTTTGGAAGTCCTAGCTAGAGGAATCAGACAAGAGAAGGAGTTCAGGGATATCCAAATAGGAAGAGGAAGTCAAGTTATCCCTCTTTGTAGACGACATGATTTTATACCTTGAAAACCCAAGAGAATCTGTCTAAAACCTCCTTGCACTGATAAAGGACTTTGGCAAAGTCCAGGGTATAAAATAAATGTGCAAAAGACAGTTGCATTTCTATATACCAACAATAAACAAACAGAAACCCAAATAAAAAGCAGAATCCCATTCACAATAGCCACACAAAAAAAGAAATACCTTGGCATCTTCCTAACCAGAGACATGAAAGACCTTTACAATGAAAACTACAAAACACTGCTCAAAGAAATCAAAGATGACACAAACAAATGGAAAAATATTACATGCTCATGGACCAGAAGAATCAACAAGGTTAAGATTTCCATCCTACCCAAGGCAATCTACAGATTTAATGCAATATCCATTAAATTATCAGCAGCATTCTTCTCAGACCTGGAAATGACAATACAGGAATTCATATGGAAACATAAATGACAATGAATAGCTAAAACAATCCTCAGGAAAAAAAAAAAAAAAAAAAAAAGCCGGCCCATCACACTCCCAGACTTTAAATTTTATTATAAGGCTACAATAATCAAAACAGCCTGGTATTGGTACAAGAACAGGTATATAGACCAATGGAACAGGATAGAGATTCCAGAAGCAAAACCTCAATTTCTCAACCAACTCATCTTTGATAAAGCCTCCACCATCAACCATTGGGGAGAGGAGAACCTGTTCAGTAAATGGTACTAGGAAAACTGGTGGATCAATGCAGAAGATTAAAACAAGATCTCTACCTATCACCATACCCAAAAATCAACTCTAAGCCAATCAAAGACTTAAACAGAAAACCTCAAACTAAAAGAACTTTAGAAAATGCAGGAGACACCCTTATGGTAATTGGAAATGGCAGCCAATTCCTGATCAAAACCCTAAGTGCCCAAACCATAAGAGATGAGATAGACAAGTGGGACCTCATCAAACTGACAAGCTTCTGTAAAGCCAAAGAAATCATCAAGGAAGCAGGGAGACAGCCCACAGACTGGGAAAAAATATTTGCCAACTGTATATCTGACAAAGGCCTAAACGTCTAGGATCTACAGGGAACTCAAATGTGCTGAAAAGAAAAGAACAAACAGTCCCATTACAAAAGTGAGCAAAAGATATGAATACATACTTCTCAAAAGAAGACATACGAGCCGCCAATAGATACACAAAAAAATGCTCAGCCTCACTAGTCATCAGAGAAATGCAAATTAAAACCGCACTGAGATACCACCTAACTCCAATCAGGATGGCCATCATCAATAACTCAAAAAGCAACAGATGCTGGAGAGGATGTGGGGAAAAGGAAACGCCACTTCTACACTGTTGGTGGGAGTATAAACTAATACGACCTCTATGGACAAGAGTTTGGTGATTCCTAAAAGATCTAAAAATCAATCTTCCATATGACCTCGCAATTCCCCTACTGGGAATATACCCAGAGGAACTCAAATAACTCTATGAAAAAAAATACCTGCACACACATGTTTATTGCAGCATTGTTCACAATAGCAAAAACATAGTACCAACCATGCTGCCCATTGACAGAGGACTGAATAAAAAAATAGGGTATGTATACATGATGGAATATTAAAGGCCAAAATTATGAACTTCACAGTAACTTGGATGGACTTAGAGTCTATGATACTGAGTGATCTATCACAGAAACAAAGAACTGAGTATCACATGTTCTCACTCATAAGTGGACCTTGTACAATTATCATAATACTATAAGAAAAGGATTGGCAGTAGTGGGAAACTGCCAGGGGCATGGAGGGCAGGAATGGCAGTAGTGGGAATCTGCTGGAGGAGAGGCGGCACACCTCATCAACAAGGGTACCTATATACTGAACATTTGTATACCTAACCCTGAATTGCATCCCACATCTTTAAAATAAAAAAATTCTATACTTAGGTGTTTGAGGTTTTTATTAAGAAGGGATGCTGGATTTTATCAAAAGCTTTTTCTGCATCTAATGAGATAATCATGTGGTTCTTGTTTTTACATCTGTTGATGTATTTAATTTCATTTATGGTCTTGCGAATGTTGAACCAGCCCTGCATCCTGGGGATGAAGCCTACTTGGTCATGGTGATGATTTTGAGATGTGTTTTTGGATTCGATTTGCTAGAATCTTCTTGAGGATTTTTACATCTATGTTCATAAGGGATACTGGCCTGTAGTTCTCTTTTTTTGTTAGATCTTTACCCGGTTTGGGTATCAGTGTGATGTTAGCTTTGTAATATGATTTGGGAAGAATTCCATCTTTCTCAATTGCCTGGAATACTTTCAAATGAATTGGTATCAGTTCCTCCTTGTACATTTTGTTGAATTCTGCTGGAAAGCCATCTGGTCCAGGGCTTTCTTTTTGTAGGTAGTTTTTGTATGACAGAGTCAATTTCCTGGGTTGTTATTGGTCTATTTATTGTCTCAATGTCTTTTTATTTCAACCTGGGGAGGTTGTGTGATGTCAGAAAGTCCTCCATTTCCTTTAGGTTTTCAAATTTGTTTCCATATAGGTGTACATAGTAATCTCTGATAATCTTTTTCATCCTCACTCGTCATTAGAGAAATGCAAATCAAAACCACATTGAGATACTACCTAACCCCAGTAAGAATGGTCATCATTAATAAAGCGAACAACAGATGCTAGCAAGGATACAGAAAAAGGAGTACTTCTACATTGCTGGTGGGAATGCAAATTAGTGCAACCTCTTTGGAAGATAGTGCAGCAGTTTCTGAAAGAATTAGAAATTGACCTTATATATGACCCCAAAATTCCCCTGTTGGGAATATACCTGGAAAAACTCAAATCATTCTCCAAAAAAGATACCTGCACACATACGTTTGTTGCAGCTCTATTCACAATAGCAAAAACATGGAAGCAACTGTGTTGCCTATTGAAGCTGGCCTGGATTTTAAAAATGTGATACATGCACACAACGGAATACTATGCAGCCAAAAAGAAGGACAAACATATGGACTTTGCAGCAACTTGGATGGATTTAGAGTTGATCATACTCAGTGATCTATCATAGAAACAAAGAACAGAGTACCATATGTTCTCACTCATAAGTGGAACTTGAATAATTATAATACTATAAGAAAGCGGTTGGCAGTAGTGGAAAACTGTCAGGGGAGGAGAGTGAAATTGGCAGTTGAGGGAAACTGCTAGGGGAGGGAGGGGCATACTTCATTAACAAGGGTACCTATATAATCAACGTTTGTATACCTAACCCTGAATTGTACCCCACATCTTTATAATAAAAATAAATAAATAAATTTTAAAAATTAAAAATTAAAGAAAATATTTTCTCCTAGCTTGGTAGGATTCAGGAAAAGAGAGAAATTGTTTTCCAACTTCCCAGGAACACACATGATAAATCTTGGTGTTACCTTTGCTTTCTCTTTTCTTCCTACTCCAGGTCTGTTTGTAAAGCCTGTTGCTCAGAGTTCTGCAGCATCCCTTCAGTACATTTCTCTTTCCATCTTCATCACAGTCTCCCCAATTTCTCCCTTAATATTGTTCACCCAGACTATGACAATAATTCCCTGTCTGTTCTGCCCTCATTTATTCATTCAACAAATATGTAATGAGTGACCACTATGTTCACTTGGGCTACAGCAGTGAACAGCAGCAAAAACTCTGACCTCAAAGAGAGAAAGACTAAGCACATCTCTTCTGTCTCAGTCTCTTCTGCACACCAGCATCATTTTCCTAAAAGTCATGCTGGTGATTATGTTATCACCTACAAGCCTCAGGTGCCTCTATACCCTGAAATTAAGATGCTCCATGGACTTGATCTAAAATCCCTTTCTAGACCAATATTCCCCAAGCACCTCCATTTTTTCATTTGGTTGAGAAAACTCTGACACAGTTTGAGAGCTTCCAGTTCTCAAATGTTTCTCAGACTTTCCTTATTCACCAAAGCTGTTCTTTCTACAGTGCAACGCCTGGGTTCTCACCCTTTCATGCACGTATTTTGTTGAGTCTTCTCCCATTGAGTGTGTGCAGTGCCTGTGAATAAGAAGAGATGTCACACCTGCAGTTAGTCATTAACAGTTGACTGAACTAATCAAAAGGGAGACCATCTGGGTGGGACTGACCTATCAGGTAAATTTTTTTTTTTTTTTTTGAGGCTGGTCTCACTCTGTCACCCAGGCTGGAGTGCAGTGGCACGATCACAACTCACCACAGCCTCAACCTTTCTGGACTCAGGCAATCTTTCCACCTCATCCTCCTGAGTAGCTAGGACTACAGGCTAGCCCAGCTAATTAAAAATTTTTTTTTGTAGAGATGAGGTCTCACTACGTTGTCTAGACTGGTCTCAAACTCTTGGGCTCAAGCAACCCTCCCACCTAGGTCTCCCAAAGTGCTGGTATTACAGGCATGAGTCGCTGTACCTGACCTTTATCAGGTAAGTTTTAAAGAGGGATGGGCTCCTCCTACAGTCAGAGATAACACCTACTGGTCTTGAAGGGGCAAACTGCTGGGTTGTGAAGGGATTATCATGGCAGGGAATGGCAAGTAACCCTAGGACCTGAGAACAGTTCCCAACCGGTAGCCACCAAGACAGTAGGGACTGAGTCCTACGACTGTAAGGAACTGGATTCTGCAGACAGCCCGAGTGAACTGATGAGGAACTCAAACCTCAGAAGAGGTGGCATCCCCAGCTGACGTCCTGATTTCAGCCTTGTGAGATCCTGAGCCAAGGACCTGGTGAGCCCAATGTCTGACCCATGGACTCTGTGAAATGATAAATTGGTGGTGGGGTAAGCAGCTGAGTCCGTGGTAATTTGTTAGGCCTCAGCAGAAAAAGAATACAGCTGCGCTCCAGTGTCATCCAATGATCAAGACCCCATTTAAACGTTTATCTCCTTCAAGTTTGCCCTGATTTCCCCATCCCAAAGTGACCTCTTTTTCCCTTAATTACTTTCCTTCCCCTCCTCCACATTTTTTTAAGTCTGGGTCTCACTCTGTTATCCAGGCTGGAGTGCAGTGGCATGATCATCGCAGCCTCGACCTCCTGGGTTCAGGCGATCCTTCTGCCTCAGCTGCCTAAGTAGCTGGGACTACGGGTGTGCACCACCATGCCAGCCTAATTTTTTGATTTTTTGTAGAGATGAGGCTGGTCTCAAACTCCTGGGCTCAAGCCATCCTCCTACCTCAGCCTCCAAAAGCCTGCCTTGGCCTCCCAAAGTGAGGGGATTACAGGTGTGAGCCACTGTGGCTGGCCTCTTCTCCTTTAATTTCTATGGGCTTTGGTTTCTTTCTTATGACGTTTCCTTCCTTTTTCCTAGCTATTTGTGTATGTCTCACTTATCCTCCTGAACTGCAAGTTCATTGAAAGCAGAGATGGCCTTGCATATAAACATATATATATGCCTTGTAGAATCATTGACCCAAGTATTCCCTTGTGTCACCAAGTAAACATTTCTCAGGCATCCAAGAGTTAAAGCTTCAGCCCTCAGCTTCTCTCTGATTTTCCTAGTGTTTCTGAGTAGCTTCCCATGACTTGGCCCAAATACAGAATTTTGTGACCCGACCTTCCCTCCAACTGCCACCCCAAAGGCTAATTCCTTTGTCAGAGTAAACAACATGCAAGTTCAACATATTTAAAACCCAACGTTGAAGGTCATTACAAACAGATGTATGAGTTTGAAAATCTGCAGTTAAGCCAGGCAGTCATCAAAGCCCCCCAGGATGCCAGGATCCTTGCTGTGTAGATGTGAGGTTTGTTTGCGTCGGGTGCGATCCACACATCCTCTCCCTCTTTCCCTAATACCACATCCTCTCACCTCTGTGTGCTCCGGCGGGTTTAAATAATAAATAATGAGGAACCCAGGCTTCGGCAAGGGCGTCCCCCCAGCAGTGGAAGCATTACGACCAGACTTGGTTAATTGAAATCATGCATCGAACTAAGTTGCCACTCTGATGCGATCTGACAAAAATGATCATAGGATAAAATTGCCTCTTACTGATCTCCACCTATCTTACATTTCAACTTGCAGCAAGATTGAAGCAAACTGCTCCAATTTACTGCTCCCGACCTGCTGATAATGGACACTTTGCCGTGCACTCTCCCTTCATTACCGCTCAGGTCAGGGCTGTTAACAGGGACTCTTGCCACTTTTGACAGATAGTCACTACCAAGATGAATGGCGGTAGCCACATGACCACTTAGGACCAAGCCTTCCCTCTCCAGCACCTTCAAAATGCCTTTAAAAAATAAAATAAAAATAAAAGACCACACTTCAGTGTTTAACTCTTTATTAACTAGGAGAATCAATAGAAACCAGGCATCTGTGACCCGGTGATTCCTTTAAGGCTGCCACTGAACTATTTCAAAGAAACCACGGAACAGCATTTTAAAAACAAACTTTCCATTGGAGCTGCCTAGGAATATTTTGTTCTACTGGGGACTAGAAATCAGGCTATAAATGGAGTTCTTTGAGGGGTGGGGGGAATTATTAGCCTGAAGTCTCAATGGTGCTAAATCCTGTGAAGAAGTGGCTACTGTTCTGAGTTAAAATTGGCTTATTTAAGAAGGATACAAAATTATTTCTTAGGGAAAATAGGCTACTTTTACCACACAGATGGATGAAAACTGAGAAGCTGGTACCCTACCTATTCAATTGTTTATAATGCTTCATGAAGAACTTTTTAACACCAGTATCTCCAAATTATCCTACTTATTTTTAGAAAGAAAAAAAAGACAAGGGGAGAGAAAAATGCATGTATCATCCCACGCTATTTTCTTTAATGGATACACTACTGCTTAGATAATAAGTGCTAAGCCGGGCTCGGTGGCTCAGCCTGTAATCCCGCGCCTTTGGGAGGCTGAGGTGAGTGGATTGCCTGAGCCCGCGGGTTCGAGACCCGCCTGGGCAGGCAAGACCTCATCTCTACAATAAATCAAAAAATTAGCCGGGCGTGGTAGCGCGCGCCTGTAGTTCCAGCTACTTGGAAGGCTGAGGTGGAAGGATCGCTGGAGCCCAGCAGGTTGAGGCTGTGGTGGCCGGGAGTGGCCACTGCACTCCAGTCTGGGCGACAGTGAGACTCCAACTCAAAAAAAAAAAAAAAAAAAAAGTGCTTAATGAGTAAGTTTTAAGAGCAAGCAAAATAGAAATAGAGTCCATATGCTTTATGTTTCTTAAGGCTTAGAATTTAATTCTGAATCTACACAAAACACAATTTATACAGAATGCTTTAGTTTATATCTAATTCCTGATATGCCCATTCATTTTTGCATTTGACAAACAGTCAAATGAGCTTTCACAACTCTTACTAGATTTACATTGCATTGTCTAATTCACTTTGCCTCATGAAATTAGATGAACTATTAAATACCGTAATCTGTTATCCACCATTAAAATTAATTGATTTTCATGTCACTTTAGAACTAATGAATTGTCTAGAGATGATCTCATAAACTATTCAGCATAGTGGGAAAGCTATTTTATTCCCCATCATTTCTAGTAAGGTTGAACAGGGCTGTGACTTTGCTGGGTCTGATCTCCACAGAAATCTCAAAAACATAATTATTTCCAACACCGTTATTTTTATTGCTTTACAATCATGCTTGCAAATGATGTAGCTATGTTCAATAATTATACAGCATGGATAAAGGACACGTTTATGAAAAAGGATTTGGAAGATGGGGACGATACTTCACGTTGCTCCGGGACACACTCATGTGTCATATGGAAGAATATTTGCAGGTACAGAGTGGTGCGGCCATCAGGATAATATAATTTGAATGGATATGCCATTAAAAAGAAATAAAACACTACCAAATAGTAATAGTCATAAAGTAAATACACGCATAGCATTTTATTGTGTTGCCTGAACAAAATTTTATTTGGTATTTTGGTTCAAAGAGCATGCAGCCATATTACAATAATAATACCTCATAGTTATTGAAAATTGATTATGTGCCAGGCACTGTGCCAAGCATTTTCAACATGCATTGTTTCACTGAATCCTCAAAATGCTCCTATGAAATGGGCTTCATTTTTTAGCAACAGGCATAAGTTAGTTAATATCATCACTAATGGACAAGTTGGGATGTGCATGCAGTCAGCCTTACTTTGATGTCAAACTTTTATTTTTTAATTTTAATTTTTTTTTTTTTTTTGAGTTGGAGTCTCACTCTGTCGCCCAGACTGGAGTGCAGTGGCCGCTTCCGGCCACCGCAGCCTCGACTTGCTGGGCTCCGGCGATCCTTCCCCCTCAGCCTTCCAAGTAGCTGAAACTACAGGCGCACACTACCTTGCCCGGCTAATTTTTTTGATTTATTGTACAGATGAGGTCTCGCCAAGTTGCCCAGGCGGGTCTCGAACCCGTGGGCTCAGGCAATCCACTCTCCTCGGCCTCCCAAAGGCACGGGATTACAGGCTGAGCCACCAAGCCTGGCAATTTTAATTTTTAAAATTCATTTTAGAGTCATGGGGTACATGTGAAGTTGTGCTACATAGTAGATTATGGGAAGGCAAGGTTTGGACTTCTAGTGAGCCCTCTCTCCCTCCCAGTAGTGGACATGGTGCCCAGTGGGTGGTTGTGTGCCCCTTATCTCCATTCCTCTCACCCCCCATTAGCAGTGCCCAGTATCTGTTGTTTTTGTCTTAGTGCCGACATACCCAATATTCAGGGTCCACTTACGAATGAGAACTGTGGTATTCGGTTTTTTGTTTCTGTGATAGTTCACCTAGAATGATGGTCTCCAGCTGCATCCATATTGTGGCAAAGGACATGATTTTATCTTTTGGCTGTGTAGCATTCCATCTCATATATGTACCACATTTTCTTTATCCAGTTCACTCTCGATGGGCATCTGTGTAGGTTCCATGTTTTTGCTATTGTGAATAATGCTGTAATACACATACATGTGCAAGTGTCTTTTTGATAGAGTAATTTATGCTCCTTTGAGAATATTCCCAGAGTGAGATTGCTGGATTGTATGGTAACTCAATTTTTAGTTCTTTGAGAAAATGCCCCACTGCTTTCCATATAGGTTGAACTAGTTTATATTTCTACAAACAGTGTTTCAGGATTCCCTTTTCTCTGCAGCCTCACCAACACCTGTTGCTTTTTGACATTTTAATGCTAACCATCCAGATCGGTGTGAGGTGGTATCTCATTGTACTGTTGATTTCACTTCTCTGATGATTAGTGAAGCTGAGCATTTCTTCATGGGTTTATTGGCTGCTTGGATGTCTTCCTTTGAGAAGTGTCTATTCATGTCCTTTGCCCACTTTTTAATGGTGTCATTTGTTTTCTTCTTGTCAATTTGTTTGAGTTTCTTGTAGATCCTGGATGTCAGACCTTTGCTGGATGCATAGCTTGCAGATTTTTTTTTCTCATTCTGTGGGTTTTCTCTTGACTCTCTTGACGGTTTCTTTGGCTGTACAAAAAATTTTAGCTTGATAAGGTCCCACCTGTTAATCTTAACTTTTGCTGTATTTACTTTGAGGACTTGACCATGAACTCATTGTCTAAACCAATGCCCGGGAGGGTGTTCCCTACATTTTCTTCTAAAATTCTTATAGTTTGAGGTTTCACATTTAAATCCTTGATCTATGTTGAGCTTATGTTTATATATGGTGATAGGTAGGGGTCCAGTTTCCTTCTTCTGCATGTGGTCACCCGGTTTTCCCAGCACTATTTATTAAATATGGTAATGTCAAACTATTCACTTTTATATCCTGCTGCATCTAACATTTCTGGAAAATCATGATATTGCTTGGCATGGATGATATGAAGGCTATTAATAGTTCAGCATTTTTATACTTTATTGTTTAGTAAAACATTAAACCCTTTAAAAAATCCTTCCACCTGTAAAGAATTAACTCATTCAAGGAAATACATCAAGCTTTAAAAAAATATAGTTCAGTATCAATAAAATTGCTCCATATAAATTTTAACAAACTAACAAAGCTCTGAATTTAATGACATCCTCCCATTAAAACATCAAAAGAGGACAGAAGATACATAGTATATGCATCTTTGTTGAGGAAACATTAATAAGTGAGTTAAAAGATGGGCCAGCAATGTCTTGGGCGAAGGGGATCATGTGTTTTGGTGTGTCTGGGACTGTCTTGACCCAGGCACACCAAATTGCTTGAAGAACACATTTTTATTCTCAATATTGTCCCAGTTTGAATAATATAGGGCTATCTTAATTTTATTTTTTATTTTATTTTATTTTTAAAGAGATTTTCTTTCTTTCTTTTTTTTTTTTTTTTTTGAGTTGGAGTCTCACTCTGTTGCCCAGGTTAGAATGCAGTGGCAGGTTCACGGTCACTGCAGACTCAACCTTCTGGGCTCAGGTGATCCATCCACCACAGTCTTCCAAATAGCTGGAACTACAGGCACGCACCACCATGCCTGGCTAGGGTATCTTAATTTTAAGGGAAAGGTTATTCTGCTTAGTAGTAATCTCACAGGGTTGAACTAGGTTACTACTTGAGTGAGCTTTAAATATTTCAAAGGTGGATGTTAGAGCATTAAAAAGAGTAGACACCTATTATGCCTGGCCCCTTTCCCTTTTCTATTACTTTCCCTCTTTTTTTTTTTCAAGTCAAGGTCTCACCTGTCACCCAGGCTGAAGTGCAATGGCATGATCAAGGCTCATCACAGTCTCAGTCTCAGGTGATTCTTCCACCTCAGGTGATCCTTCTACCTCAGCCTCCCAAGTAGCTGGGAATACAGTTGTACATCACCATGCCCGACTAATTTTTTTGTATGTTTTGTAAAGATGAGGTCTTACTATGTTGCCCAGGCTAGTCTTAAACTCCTGGACTCAAGTAATCCTCCCGTCTTAGCTCCCAAAGTGCTGGGATTCCAGACGTAAGCCACTGAGCCCAGTCATACTTTCTCTTTTCACTGGGTCACTGTGATGCCCTTTATGATATGTCAGCTTAGCTAGGCTACAGCTCCCGATTTTTTAATCAAACATCCATCTAGGTGTTGCTGCGGAGGTGTTTTGAAGATGTGATTAAAGTCCAAAATCGCTAACTTTAAATCAGGGAGATTATCCTAGATAATCCAGGTGGCTTGATTCAGGCAGTTGAAAGGCCATAAGACCACAGTTGAGGCTTCTCTGAAGAAATCCCACCTTTGGACAGCAGCTTTCATGTGTGTCCAAGAGTCCAGCCTGCCCGTCTTAACCACCCACGCTGTGGATTTCAGATTTGCCTACCCAACCCTACAATTACATAAGTCAATTTCTTGCAATAATCTTCAGAACATATTTCCTACAGACTCTGCTTCTCTGGTTGAATCCTGACTGATCTTGTCATTAACGGCTACTGAGTCTTGCTTCAAACACTTCTCATACTCCACCAGACTTCACTTGATGCCTAGACAATGTCAATGACTCTTAGTCCCCTCCTGCCCCTTCTTAGCCTCAACCTGCTATGCTCAGGAGATCCTTCCTTATCAGCCTTCCAATTAGCTGGAACCACAGGCACATGCCACAATGCCCAGTTAATTTTTTGATTTATTGTAGAGACAAGATCTCTCCAGGTTGCTCAGGTTGTTCTTGAACCCGGGTGCTCAAGCAATCCTCTTGCCTCTGTCTCCCAAAGTGCTGGGATTACAGGTGTGAGCCACCATGCCCAGCTTGCATCTAATCCTTAATGAGGGTTAGACCTCCAGAAATCACCTCCAAGTTGGTTTCCATCATGGAAACTGCCCATTCTGCTACACTTAGGAAGGTGTGAAATCTACTGAAACCCTGATCCCTGGAGTCAGGAAGTTGTTGCTTGCTATCAATTCCATATCCGTCCGTCTCTGAGCTCCCATGAAACTAGTGGCTATTCACTGAGAAACTACAGGGAACCCACACTTCCATAATGCCTCTCTCCAGCAGAAAACGTGAAGCAGAAGGAAAGTGGCTTCCACTTTACTTCTGCCTTCCAAGTCTGCTGTGGGTGCACCTAATCGGCTTTCAGAACTCTAGCTGCAAGAGATTCTGGGAAATGACACATCAAGTGTCACAGTACACGATGGCTCAGCAGAAGGAGGTTGAAATGGATGTGGAGGGTCATCCTGCATTTGCCACCACAGCTGCTTTTCTCCAGTCTGGACTGCTTTAGCCTTTTACTTAGATGAATACTGACTTTAATAAAAATAGCAGTGTCCTTAGTACTTAGTGCAATTTCTAGCATATGCAAGTGCTTCCCATGTGTTTGTTGAATGAACTGATGAAACACAATTTTAATGTATTCACTTATTCACAATTGTAAATTGATGTAATTTGTCTTCTTTTTTTTTTTTGAGTTGGGGTCTCACTCTGTCACCCAGACTGGAGTGCACTATCCTGGCTCACCATAGCCTACCTTCTGGGCTCAGGCAATCCTTCTACCTCAGCCCCCCAAGTAGCTGAGACTATATGTGCATACCACCACACCTGACTAATTTTTTTTTTTTGGTAGAGACAAGCTCTCTCTGTGTTGCCTAGGCTGGTCTTGAACTCCTGGGCTCAAGAAATTCTCTTGCCTTGGCCTCCCAAAATGCTGGATTACAGGTGTGAGCCACTGCACCTGCCCACTTAAGTAAAACTTTTCCAATTAATTATAGAAACTATGTCCCACATAGCACCAGTACAATACTTGTGAGTGGAAGACATTCAATCAATATTTATCTGATGGATAGATCAATGGGTGTATGGTTGAATACACTGCTGCCAGAGAATAGGATCTGATACACATACCTCAAGCAGGCCTGCAGAACCAACATGAATGTCTCTGTAGGGCATGAGGCCTTTGTACTGGAAGATAATATTTACTTTACATGAATATTGCCTCTTTGTTTTTATGTGCAGGTCCCTAGGAATGATTTTTTTATTGGCCATCTCCTCCTGAAATTGCAGCTAAGTGAGAACAAGTGAATTCTAGAAAAAGTAATATAATTTTCTGAACAATGAATATCCTCCATTTAAAAAGACTAAAGGTAAAGAAGACATATAATATCTTGCTCCTGGTTAATGTTTGTAATGTGGGGAGGCAGATAAAACCTAAACGTGAGAAGTTGGGGCATCATTTGATATGATCGTGACAAATATAAAGAACTGGCAGAGGCTGGGCATGGTGGCTCATGCTGGAATCCCAGCACTTTAGGAGATCAGGGCAGGAGGATTGCTTGAGCCCAGGAGTTTGAGATTAGCCTGGGCAACATAGTGAGATTTCATCTCTACAAAAAATTAGTCAGGCAAGGTGGCACATACCTATAGTCCCAGCTACTCAGGAGGCTGAGGTAGAAGTATTGCCTGAACCTAGGTGGTAGAGTCTGCAGTAAGCTGTGATCATGCCACTGCACTCCAGCCTGGGTAAGCATAACTGGTACTACAGACATGCACCCTACATCTGGCTAAATTTTTTATTTCTTTGTAGAGAGGGGGGGTCTCATTATGTTGCCCAGGCTGGTCTTGAACTCTTGGGCTCGAGCAATCCTCCTGCCTCAGCCTCTCAAAGTGCTGGGATTACAGGCGTGAGCCACTGCACCCGGGCTAATTTTTTTTATTTTAATAACTTTAGGGGTACAAATGATTTTTGGTTACAACCTAAATACTAGATATTCATCAACTGTTCAGTGAATAATAAAAATTATATATATACATACACTTGTATATATGAGTGAGCCACAGCTCCCAGTCTTAAGTCACTTTAAATTGATTTAAATAAGCTTGTGTGTCTTATATCACACACACACACACACACACACACACATAAAAACTCCTAGCCTAATATGAAGAATAACAGAGTAAACCACCTTCTCCAGGAACAACTCACCAGCTCAGGATACTGGGGCATTATATATATATATACATATATATATACATAAATAATATATATATAATGGGATACTAGTCAGCCATAAGAAAGAACAAAATAATGTCTTTTGCAGCAACTTGGATGGAATTGGAGACCATTATCTAAAGTGAAGTAATGCAGGAACAGAAAACCAAATACTGCATGCTCCCACTCATAAGTGGGAGCTAAGCTAACAGTCTGCTAAGGCATAGAGAATGCTACAATGGAAACTGGAGATTCAGAAAGGGGAGAGTGAGGATGGGTGGAAGGATGAAAAATTGCCTACTGTGCTTTTAAAATGCCCCAGTGTCCAGTTAGGGACTGGTGAGTTATACTTGGAGAAGCTGGTTTTCTTCATATTAGGCCAGAAATTGTGTGTGTGTGTGTGTGTGTGTGTGTGTGTGTGTGTGTGTGTGTGTGTGAGAGAGAGAGAGAGAGAGGAGAGAGAGAGAGAGAGAGAGAGAGAAGAGAGAGGACATAACATGCATTATTTAAATCAGTTTAAAGTGACTCAAGACTGGATGCAGTGGCTCATGCCTGTAATTCCAGCACTGTGGGAGGTAAAGGTTGAGAGGTTCGCTTGAGCCCAGGAGTTCGAGACCAGCTTAAGCATTAAAAAAAAAAATTAACTGTGTGTGGTGGCATGTGCTTGTACTTCCAGTTACTCGGGAGGCTGAGGTGGAAGGATCATCTGAGCCCAAGAAGTTGAGGCTGTGGTGAGCCATGAGCACGCCACTTCACTCTAGCCTGGGTGACTGAGTGAGACTCCAGTTCAAATAAATACTTAAATAAATACATAAATAAGTGTAGTGACTCCAAACACTGATTTTTCAATTAAGAAACACAAATCTGAGAAGCCAGACACTCACCCTAATTCCCATTCTTGTGTGTTAGATTACTATATAACTATTTATTTTCCAATATTTGGAATTTACATTTCATTTTCACCAAAGTTTTATTAAACTTTCTTCATTTTGACTCAATTAAAATGGAGTTAACTCAGGGAAGTGAACTGAAGTGTGTCTTTCAGGCTGACCTGGAGGGAAGGAAACGGCCATAAAGCTCACAGAGAGCTTGATCCTCTTTCGTAATGGTAGAGGGAGGCATCTTTTGTGTCGCCTTTGCTTCTCAAGCCCTGCCATCACCATTTTAACAAATGTTCAGTGTGCCAGGTCACTCAATGGACCCTTAGCCGGGATGGGGCTGTTCCGTTGAGGTTTGATCCAATGGTGCCTATGGCTCTATCCCCAGTGCGCTGGGGAAACGCCACTTGGTTTTGTGAGGGTGTTCTTGTGATTCCTCAAATAAATCCTCTGGCTTGCCCCACCCCAACCTCCTGCTCAATCCCAATCCTTTGTACTTTAGATTTCCTGACAAAGAAGATCACACACACTGTATCTTTGTATCTTCCTTTTATGTTATTTACTTATTTTTTTGAGTCAGGGTCTCACTCTGTCACCCAGGCTAGAGTGAAGTGGTATGATCACAGTTCACCACAGCCTCAACATCCTGGGCTCAGGAAATCCTTCTGCCTCAGCCTCCCAAGTAGCTGGGATGATAGGCACTTGCCACCACACTTGGCTAATTTTTTGATATTTTGAGGTCTCATTATTGCCTAGGATGGTCTTGAACCATCCTCCCTCCTCAGCCTCCCAGAATGCTGGCATTACAGGTGTGAGCCACTGGACCCAGCTGTATCTTCCTTTTAAAACATATGCTTTGCTGTTTTTTAAGAGAATGTCGTTATGCTGTTTTAAAGTTTTCAACTATATGTCACACTAGTAAAAGGAATCTGTATTCTTTTCAATCCCTCCAAAGCTAAATTGGTACTTAGCAGCACACAAATTCTGTAGTTACTACCTGAGAGTGCAGTCACTGGGAAAGTGAGGACAGAATCAGCCGGAGATTCCTGGCATTTCCTTTGCTTGTGCTAGAAAAGCATGCCATAGCCCACTGGCCTCAGAAACACACTTGAATGACCCAACTGCTTCCTTTGCAGCACTCTGGAAGCAAGAAGGTCTTTCCTGTATATTCTCTGGGCTGGCCTGAAGAAATCCATGACTTTCTAGATTCTCCAGGGTGGTTAAATGTTCCAGTAAGTTCTCGATCTCTACAATAACACCCACTTTCTTCAGGGCTGGCCTTTGAGGGGGATGACCAGTTCTAGAGTGCTGAGTACAGCTGATCCACTGCATCTGATCCTGATCAACTTATATCTCAGGCAATTCCTGAGGGAATCAGATAAAAGAGGTAGGCTAAGTTGACACTGGAGCAAACTCTGCAATAGACCAAGTCATCTAGGGTAAGCCCTGAGGTAGGTTAAGTCAATATTAGAGGAGAAGAAGAAGAAGAGGGAGGAGGAGGAGGAGGAGGAGGAGGAGAGGAGGAGGAGGAGGAGGAAGAAGGAAGAAGAAAGGAAGAAGAAGAAGGGGGAAAGAGGAGGAGGAAGAGGAGGAAATGGAAGTGGTTAGATCTCCAGTGTAATGAGTCCTATAACAACTTTTATTGTTGAGGAAGTTACTTTACCAACAGCCATATGAGGAAAGCTAAGTGAATGTGAAAAATTGCTCTGAGGTAGGCTAAGTCAACACCAGAGCAAGTTCTGAGATAGGCTAAGTCAACACTAAAGCAAGCCTTGAGGTAGGCTACATCAACACTAGAGCAAGCTATAAAGTAGGTTAAGTCAACACAAGCATTTCTGTCATCATCAGCAAAGTCACTTGAGGTCTCCCCATGGGCTCCATACTGTGGACTGCCTACACAGAAAAACCCAAGGGGTCAAGTCTTTCATTAACTCATCCAGTTGTTTATAGTAATCGTGAGGCTACACATGGATCATGAGGGAAATGAAACCATGGATTAATAAAATTACATGCATACCTGCAACCTACTGCGTTGTCCCTTTAGGACTTCCGCTGGAACTGTTTCTGAAAGAGTCCCATATTGACATATTGCTATATTCATACAATAAAGTGCAACTTGGTATAAACATGTCTTTGCAAACTCTAGAATTCAAAGCCAAGAGATCTGAGATCCTCATGTTTCTTTGGCAAAGAACCAGTTTCCATTCAGATTGGCTCCAATGCATTGGAAACAAGGGAATCTTAATTGTTCACAACCTTCTAAGCTAAAAGGTTGCAGCATGAGCCTCATAGCAGAGCACAGCCATAAGAAACGACCTGTGGGCCAATTAGAATTCAACAAGCAGGAGATGTGTTGGAGTGGGAACTGGGAGTGCTCATTTTCCAGTAAGAAACATAGAAAGAAGTGGATTTTGTGAGTCTAGGAACCACCTGTCTTATTTTTTGGACAGACTTGGGAGTTGTTGACCTAGGAGCAATGGTGAGAGGTGAAACGCCTCTGAAGTCCTTCCGACTAAATCCTCCAGGGAGGGGGCACTTAACAGAACCAAAGAACCCATGGAGACCACCCCCAGCTTCCTTGTGCTTGATATGGAGAAACTCCTCTCCCTGATTCCCTTAAGGAACAAGTTCTTTGGTTAACCTAGTGAGGAATTCCTTCAGCAAGTATTTTTCAGCGGCTGCTAAATTCTAGGTGTTGGCAATACAGCAGTGAACAAAACAGACCAAATCTCTACCCTTAACTCTGTGCTTAATTCTAGTGGGGAGGGGGAAGAATAAGAGCCAACGTTTTGAGCTCTTGCTATGGCTCAAGTATGGGTTTGAGCCCTTGACTTGTATAATTTCAATGTATACCCCAATCCTGATGTGTAAATCCTATTATCATTCCCATTTTATGGGTGCAGAAACTGAGGCTCGTAAGTTGAGTCACTTGCCTAGGCAGCTTGGATTCAGAGCCAGCGATGCCAACCACTCTTATCTTTCAGAGACAGGGATAGGCTTAGGAGCAGAAGGGATTATGATGGCCAGGCTGAGCTGTTTGTTGTGAATTTGGAGACTCTGAAGCGTGTTGTAATGCCTAAACACATTTCTTTAGTGGAACAGTCAAAATGGACGTCTCACACCTGCTGTGCCTGAGTCCGCAGGCTGAGATGTGAAACAAGAGTCCTTGTTCTTCCTTGATCCTGGCCAAACTGCACTCTCTGCTTATGTAAGTCTGTTTCTGTGAAACTCTTTACCAGTGAATTTAATCTGCTCATTCCATACCTGGGGAGTCAAGCTTTTGTTCCCGAAGCTCAGTCACTTTCAAGGCTCCCTCCGCCTGAGAACCTGTTTATCAGGAAGTAGCATGGATTCACAGAGAGTTTCATGTCATGCAGTGCAAACAGGAGAGAGTTCATAAGTGGACATTTCGGGGCTAAACAATGAAGAAACTAGGGACAAGATGATGAAAATAGACCCTCATATGCAGAAACGAAACTGCCCAGACATGCATACACACACTTATCCATTTCATGTCCAATAATGACAACAAAAACGACAAAAATGGCCACACACCGCCAGATGTGTACATTTGCAGTGAGAACAAAGGCAGCTATAAATATTCCAAGGAGCCAATAAAAAGTAGAAGATGAAGAAGAAGAAGAAGAGAAAGAAAAAACGGGAGTGGTTAGCTCTCCAGTGTAATGGGTCCTATAAAAGCTTTTATTGTTGAGGGAGTTACTTTACTAAGAGCCATATGAAGAAAGCTAAATGAATGTGAAAAATGGCATGCAATAGCCTGAGCTGAAAGATGATTATCAACCTCCAAGTCCTGTATTTTGGAGTGAGTTAGTGCTGCTATTAGAAGATTGCCATTGTAGTTAAAGAAAAGCTTGTTTTGTGCTTTTCTCCCCCTTCTGGGTAAACAGCCAATGTAGGCCTCTCCTCTGTGCTAGTCCACTTATCTGAACAATTATTTTAAAGATGTTATCCAATCTCACAGTCCTGCTGGAAGCAGAAGTCCTATGAACCTTTCTATCAGAGTTCTGCATATATGACTTGCTCAACCAAGAATGGAGTTATTTCCAGCATGTACTTCTTCCTTCCCCATCTGCCCTCGACCTCCACCCCATTCTTCAGCCATCTGTTTGTTTTGTCCTTGGCTGTTGACAGGACAGTGGGCTACATTTAAGGGAGTTGACTCATCTGCACTTCAGCCATTCAAAGGCTAGCCAACTGGGATTGTGAAAAATGCAAAACTGGAATTTGTGGGTAGTTTTTTTTTTCCTTTGGACATTACTCTCTTAGGCTGCTGGTGTAGTTTTCCTGTATTCTGTTTGAAGGACCCTGCTCTGTCCTTTCCTGGACAGATAGAGGCGGTGCAACCTTCCAAAATGTTAGTGGGGTTGGGGGGGTGTTACTTTGTTTAAGAGATAATATTGTTGAACAGATGTTAATGATTGATGTTTCTAAAATTCTGTGTCATGTCATTAATATATTCTGGGACAATGGTTGCTTTATTATTGATTTAAGTTTACTCTGATGCGTTATCAAAGTACCAGTTACTCATGTCACAATATGGAGTAAACTCTTTGGAAGGTCCAAATAAAATCAGGATTAAACTAATTCAATCAGATATCAGGAGGACAGTTTAAATGACTTTTTAAAAAAAATTATAAAGATGTGGGGTACAATTCAGGGTTAGGATACAATCGTTGATTATGCAGGTACCCTTGTTGATGAGGTGTGCCCCTCCCTCCCCTAGCAGTTTCCCTCAACTGCCAATCCCATCCCCCTCCCCTGACAGTTTTCCACTACTGCCAATCCCTTTCTTATAGTATTATAATTGTTCAAGGTCTGCTTATGAGTGAGAACATATGGTACTGTGTCTTTTGTTTCTGTGATAGATCACAAATGCCTTTAAAATGTCTCTTCTAGGCTGGGTGCAGTGGTTTATGCCTGTAATCTCAACACTTGGGGAGGCCAAACAAGAGAATTGCTTGAGCCTGGCCTGGGAGTTCAAGATCAGCCCCAGCAACATAGTGAGAACTTGTCTCTGCAAAAACAAACAAAAATTAGCCAGGAGTGATAGTGTGTACCTGTAGTTCCTGCTATGTGGGAAGCTGAGGTGGAAAGATCACCTGAGCTCAGAGGAGGAGGCTGCAGTGAGCCACGATCCTGCCATTGCACTCCAACCTGGGTGACAGAGCAAGACCCTGATTCAAAATAAAACTCTCCTAAATATATAAAAAATATTCAGATCAAACATGTGGTGACTTTCTTTTCACAGATTATATAATCAGCACATTCAGAAGGGCCTTGACATGAGAGGGCAACTTGACTTTTCCCATGTGGAACACTCTAGGATTTCCAGCAATCCCCAGTACTCACATGAGTCTGGGCAAATGAAGGCTCATCAGCTTCATGGGACATCCACACTTGACTTGTTCTCTTATGACACATCACCTTAGAATAATGGTAAAAATTCCAAATTTATATGCAGCCTCTCATGTGGTTAGAAGTCTGTGGGAGAGAAAGTATTGATAAAGATTATTCCTGATGTTGATTTCTTTATTATTATTATTATTGTGTCAGGGTCTTACTCTATCTGGGCTAAAGTACAATGGCACCATCATGGCTCACTGCAACCTTGATCTCCTGGGTTCAGGCGATCCTTCTTCTTCAGCCTCACGAGTAGCTGTGACTACAGGCATACACCACCATGCCAGCTAATTTTTTTATTTTTATTTTTTTGTAGATACAAGGTCTTGCTATGTTGCCTAGGCTGGTCTTGAACTCCCGGATTCAAGTAATCCTCCTGCCTCAGCCTCCCAGAGTGCTAGCATCATAGGAGTGAGCCACCATGCCTGGCCTGTTGATTTCTTTTTGAAACACACATAAGTGGGTATGTGTGTAGAGTCTGATATATAGAGAAGTTGATCCAACTCTTGTTCACCCTAACAAAATCAGGGAAGAGAGCAGCAGGCAGTTCTGACAAGATGAGTAAGATCTATCCATAAACACAACTTCTTTTTCTCTCCCCTCTTGGACAGAGTTTTAGAGGCATATTACACATGCCTATAAATCAATGCATCTTGAGTACTTCGAGTGCATGTTGTCTTTTGGATATGTTTTCTTGCTAATGGATTGAATATGAGATATGAGAGGAAGAAAGGGGTCAAAGATGACCCCTATATTTTTGACTGGAACAGTTGAAAAGATGGATTGTTGTTTTCCAAGAGGGGTAAGATGGGAAACGTGACTAGGGTGGAGTGAAGAGGTGTTCAGTTTGGGGAATGTTAAGTTCAATCTCCAGGTGCACTATCAAGCAGGCACTTGGATATACAAATCTGGAGGTGCGTGGCAGGGGTCAGGAAAAGTGGTGTTCTAGTAAGTGCTTAAAAACTGGCTCTGGGGGAGAGGCCTAATGTATAGTATAGACCAGTTTCTTTGGTGTAAATACATGTCCATAGTTACCAATGTGAAGTCACTGTCATTAAATGCAGAGTTGGGAAGAACTAGGTACACTCTGTTCTTGTAAGGTGAGCTGGCTCAGGTATATCACTGGAATAGACATACATTTGGTTGTCATCAGAATGTAAATGGTTCTTTTATTTCTTTTCTTGAGTTGTAGTCTCACTCCATTGCCCAGGCTGGAGTGTAGTGGCATACTCATGGTCACCCCAAAGTTGACCTGCTGGGCTCCGGTAATTCTTCTGCCTCTGCTTTCCAAGTAGCTAGAACTACAGGAGTGTGCTATCACACCTGGCTAATTTTTTTTTTTTTTAAATTTATTGTAGAGGCTAGTTCTCACCGGGCTGCCTGGGCTGGTCTTGAATCCGCGGGCTCAGGCAATACACTCTCCTAGGCCTCCGAAAGTGCTGGGATTACAGGCTGAGCCACCGAGCCTGACTGTAAATGGTTCTTAAAACCATGAAACTGAAGGATGCACTTAGGAAGTGAGTATAAAGAGAAAAAAATTCCAAAATGGAGCCTTGGGTACACCAATGTTAAGAGCTGGGAAGATGATGAGGAAACAAAACAAGAAGATCAAGAAGGAACTAAACAAGGGTTTTTAGAAGGAGGGAATGCTTGTCTATCAAAAGCTACTGGTGGGCCAGATAAGATGAGGACTTATTAGGTAAGTGCAAAAGTAATTTTGGTTTCAGACTGTGAATTTTAAATCATTATAACTAGGTTCAAACACATCTTTATTAATCAAAATTGGAACCATTACAATCAACACATTTTTGCCAATGAGAAATAAGTTTGTTTATCCCTGTAGCATAAAAATCCATTCTTCGGGATTCGACAAAATCTTGGAAAGCATTTTTTGCATCCTGCTGGTTGTGAAAGCATTGTCCCTGGATAAAGTTGTCAAGATGCTTGAAGAAATGGTAGTCAGTTGGCGAGAGGTCAGGTGAATATGGTAGATGAGGCAAAACTTCATAGCCTAATTTGGTCAACTTTTAAAGTGTTGGTGGTGTGCCATGTAGTCAAGTATTGTCATGGAGAAGAATTGGGCCCTTTCTGTTGCAATGCCTGTTGACCACAGGCATTGCAATTTTTGGTGTATCTCACTGATTTGCTGAGTATCCTTCTCAGATGTCATAGTTTCGCCAGTATTCAGAAAGCATAGTGGATCAGAGTGACAGCAGACCACCAAACGTGACCATGGCCTTTTTTTGGGTGCTAGTTTGAATTTGGGAAGTGCTTTGGAGCTTCTTCTTGGTCCAACCACTGAGCTGGTTGTCACTGGTTGCCGTATACAATCCACTTTTTGGTGCATGTCACAGTTCAGTTGAGAAATGGTTCACGGAGCTGGGCTTGGTGGCTCAGCCTGTAATCCCACACTTTGGGAGGCCGAGTTGAGTGGATTGCCTGAGCCCGCGGGTTCGAGACCCGCCTGGGCAACTTGCTGAAACCTCATCTCTACAAAAAAAAAAAAAAAAAAAAATTAGCCAGGCGTGGTAGCGCCCGCCTGTAGCTCCAGCTACTCGGAAGGCTGAGGCGGAAGGACCACCGGAGCCCAGCAGGTCGAGGCTGCGGTGGCTGGGAGCGGCCACTGCACTCTAGTCTGGGTGACAGAGTGAGACTCCAACTCAAAAAAACCAACCACAACAAAAAAAAACAAAACAAAAAGAGAAATGGTTCATGGTTGTTGCGTAGAATAAGAGAAGATGACACTTTGAAGCAAGAATTTTTTTATTTTTGGTCAGCTCATGAGGTACCCACTTATAAAGCTTTTTCACCTTTCCAATTTGCTTCAAACGCTAAGAACAACAGCAGAATGGTTGATGTTGAGTTCTTTGACAAAATTCTCATGTAGTTGTAAGAGGATCAGCTTTGGTGATTGCTCTTAATTGGTATTGTCAACTTCCAAAGGCCACCACTGCACTACTCATCTTAAGGTTCTTGTCTCCTTTGCAAAACTTCTTGACCCACCACAGCATTGTTTGTTCCTTAGAAGTTCTTGGGTCAAACGCATTGTTGATGTTGCCTCCGCTGCTTTACGACCCATTTTGAACTCGAATAAGAAAATTGCTCAGATTTGCTTTATGTTTAACATCATTTCCATAGTCTGAAATAAATATAAAATAAGCAGCAGGTAATAAGTTATTAGCAAAAATAGATAAATAAAATGAGACATGCACATTAAAATGATGTATAACATGACCACATTTATTTAAGAATGTATTCCAATATCAAATGGCAAATATCAACAATGCAAAACCTAAAATTACTTTTGCACCAACCTAACAAAATAAGACACTGAGTTTGGCATATGGGGGCTTTGAAGCTTTGATGGGAGAAGCTTCAGTGGGGAGGAGGAAACAAAAGCCTAAAATGTTCCAGAACCTCCCTGACCTTCTTCTCAAAAAAGCAACACCTGGAGGCAGGGGTGGCCTTGGCAGCTGAACCCTATATTAACATTTTTAAAATGCACATTGAGCCTTTGAATTAGAGTTGATTTCAGAATCACATGATGCTAGGACTAAATAAAAATCTGGTAGGTTGCTTGGCTTAAAGCCTTGGAGGGATGGAAAGGAGGAAACTGGTCTATGTTCAGTAATCTGAAAAGATATTTTAAAATCTTTACAAACCTTGTGTCCTGCAATGGCCTCTTTTTTCATGAATAAAATCAGGGTCTTTCATCTGGGTTTGCTGACCAACACTCCACTTCCTGAACAAGGCGGAGATTGCATGACATTTTCTGAGAGTCTGAGCCTGTGTTTCTAGCTCTCAACGACTCTCCCTGTTTTCTCTATGACTTCTCATCCTTTCACACTTTTTAATACAACAGGAATGAGGTCCATCTGGGCTATCTACTATTTGCAGGCAAATACTATCAGTGTTTCTTTATTTCTAGGCAAATCTATTACTTATGCAATCTTGCTCCAGTGATAGAATGAATTAGCTTTTCTTGGCTATTCTTTGCTGTCTCTCACTTCATCATTCATTCATTCATTCATTTACTCATTCATTCAAAACCCAGTAGAGAGAAGAGGTTGTAGCAGGGGAGGATAGGGAGGGAAATTTTTTCCAGAGAGAGGTGGAAAGACAAGGAATTCTCAGATAATATGTCACATTCTAGAAACTACAAGGCCTACACATGTGGGATTGGTGAGTTGTGAGACTAAAAAGGTGGGCTGTGCCCAAAATCTGAGGGATGTGGAAAGGATGGATTTTAACCTAGAGGCACAAAAGATTTTAAATGTAAAGGAATATCATGATCTGATTTGTGTTAAGACTTGTGAGAAAAAGCCAGGTTAGAAGAAGCAATAAACAATGATATTAAAACAACAGCAGAGCAGATGGGTAGGTAGGGACAGATTTGAATAATCTTGGAGGAAAATTGACTGGGGTTGGAGAATGACTGAAGGTGGTCTGGAAGAGGGGTGGAAAGAGGGAGGAAAAGGGAGTTGGCAGTTTGTTGTTTTTTTTGAGTCGAAGTCTCACTCTGTCACCCAGGCTGGAGTGCAGCGGCATGATCACTCCTACTGTAGCCTCAATCTGCTGGGCTCAGGCAATCCTTCTACCTCAGCCTTCCAAATAGCTGGGACTCCAGGTGTGTGCCACCATGCACAGCTAATTTTTTGATTTATTGTAGAGATGAGGTCTTGCTGATTTGCCCAGGCTGGTCTCAAACCCCCAAGCTCAGGCAATCCTCTCACCTTGGCTTCCCAGAGTGCTGGGATTACAGGTGTGAGCCACCACATGTGGCAGCAATTATTAACTATTGGAAATCCTCTCAGATTTTGATGTATGATGCAACTAGAGGTTTTGCAGGCTCAAGCTCAGCTCAGCTCTCTCGGTCACTCCAACCAGAAGACCACCAAACCTCAATTTTTTTGGCCACTGCCTTTGTCCGCTTGGGCTGCTATCAGAGAACACCATAAACTGGGTGGTTTATGGACAACAGAAATTTATTTCTCTAGTTCTAGAGGCAGGAAGTCCAAGGTCAATACCCTGGCAGATTTGGGGTCTGGTGAGGGCCTGCTTCCTGGATCATACATCTTCTTCTTCTTTTTTTTAGTTTAAATTTTTATTTTATTTTATTTTAAAGATGTGGGGCACAGTTCAGGGTTAGGTATACAAATGTTCATTATGCGGGGACCCTTGTTGATGAGGTGTGCCCCAGCTCCCCTGTAAGTTTCCCATGGCTGCCCATCCCTTTCTTATAATATCACAATAGTTGTTCAAGGTCCACTTTTGAGTGAGAAAATGTGGCACTCAGTTCTTTGTTTCTGTGATAGATCACTCAGTATTACAGACTCTAAGTCCATCCAAGTTGCTGTGAAGTTCATAATTTTGTCCTTCAATATGGCTGCATCTTCTTGTTGTAACCTTACATGGTACATGGGCAGAGGAGGTCTCTGGGGTCTCTTTTACAAGGGCACTAATCCCATTCATGAGGGCTTATCTCTCATGACCCAATCCCCTCCCAAAGCCCCACTCCAAATATCATCCCCCTGGGGATTAGGTTTCAACATAGACATTTTTGGGAGGACACATTTAGTCTATAGCATCCACTATCCAGTCCCTTCCTGTGATCAAAAACTGTGTTTGAGCTGGGAGTGGTGGGTCACACCTGTAATCCTAGCATTTAGGGTGGTGAAGTGAGAGGACTGCCTGAGCCCAGGGGTTCAAGACCATTCTGGGCAACATAGCAAGACACGTCTGTACAATAAATTAAAAATTAGCCAGGCATGGTGGCACACACCTGTGGTTCCAGCTACTTGGAAGGCTGAGGTAGAAGAATCGCCTGAGCCCAGCAGGTTGAGGCTGCAGTAGCTGTGATTGTGCCACTGCACTCCAGCTTGGGTGACAGAGTGAGCTCCAACTCAAAAAACAAGCAAACAAACAAAAACTTTTTTTTTTTTTTTTTTTGAGTCAGAGTCTCACTCTGTCACCCAGACCGGAGTGCAGTGGACGGCAACCTCGACCTGCTGGGCTCCAGCAATCCTTCCACCTCAGCCTTCCAAGTAGCCGGAACTACAGGCACGCGCTACCGTGCCTGGCTAATTATTATTATTATTATTTATTGTAGAGATGAAGCCTCACCAAGTTGCCTGGGTGGGTCTCGAGCCCACGGGCTCAGGCAATCCACTCACCTCGGCCACTCAAGGTGTGGGATTACAGGTTGAGCCACTGAGCCCCGCCAAAAACTTTTAATTCCCATCACTGCCACTCTCTCTGTTTGGTCCTTGACACAGCCTTCCGGTGTCTGCCCAAGCCTTACTATTCAGGAAAGCACTTTTGCCTGGATCATGCCTGAGATGATACCTCTGCTGTGAAATTGAGGCCTTTTCCTCTTTTTTCCATCCTACCCTTTAACCACATTCTGCATGTTTGTTCAGTTGCTCTGTTCCAGCAGCCAGTTCCCTTCCAGGCCTCTTCAAGGGCATGCTCACTCCTCTTGGTGCCTCCTTACCCAGCAGGGACCCTCTGGCTCTCATATCTGGCTGACTCGGACTGCCTGCTTCCCCAGCCTCGCCATCTGTCTTTCCTCAGGCAACACACCTCCCCTGCTGCAGGTGCCTGGTGTAGCTCACCTGCTCCTAACGGCAAGGGTACACACACACGTCAAACAGGGGCTCCAGACATATTACACATGTGTAAAGAGAACAAAGCACTCCATGAAATATTCTGGGTATTTTAAAAGGCTAGTAAAATGGGATGTTTATCTTGATAATTCAGCACTGCCTAAATTAAATGCCTCCTCCTCTACCCTGGGAATTTTATTACTTTAGTAAAATCTGACCATCTCATAGTACTCCAAGAAACAGGTGATTAAGTGTTTGACTAATTAAAAATGGGGGGAAATGAGGAGTTTAAAAATAGTTTTTTGGGTTTGTTTTTGAGTTGGAGTCTCACTCAGTCGCCCAGACTGGAGCGCAGTGGCCGCTCCCGGCCATCGCGGTCTCGATCTGCTATGCTCCGGCGATCCTTCCACCTCCGCCTTCCAAGGAGCTGGAGCTACAGGCGCGCACTACCAAGCCCAGCTAATTATTATTATTTTTTTTAAAAAAATAAGATAGAGATGAGGTCTCGCCAAATTGCCCGGGTGGGTCTCGAACCTGCGGGCTCAGGCAATCCACTCACCTCAGCCTCCCAAAGCGTAGGATTACAGGCTGAGCCACCGAGCCCAGCTAGTTTTTTTTTTTTTAAATCTAACTTTTAAGTTTGAGATTGTTGTAGATTCAAACGCAATTGCAAGACATAATATAAAGATATCCTTTTATCCTTTACCTAATTTCCCCTAGGGGTAGCATGTTGTAAAACTGTGGTAGAATATCACAACCAGAAAACAGCCTTACATAGGGTTGAGACACAGAAGAGTTTCATCGCCACAAGGGTCCTAGGTGTGTGAAGCGGGTATTGGAGTCATTATCGCTGGGTTGTGTTGAGTCCATTTTCTCCACTAAGGTGCCTCTGATCCTTAGGTTAGAATTAGGGTCAGGGTCAGGGTTAGGATTAAGGTTAGGGTACACATGGGATACCTTCTTACTGCTGAATGTGGAAGTCCACACTCTCCATTTGATGTCCACTGGAGGTGTTGGACAGGGAAAGGTTCAATGTGGGCCAGAAGGAATGAATTTCACCTTCCTATTTGGTCTTCTCTGTCACCATTCCATTGGGGTTGTTGGAGTGCCTTGTCATAGCCTGTGAAGGTGGCAATCTAAGCTTTTGCTGGGTAGGTGGGGCCAGAGCCACATTTTTTTTCTGTGGTGTTTAGCTGGAGTAGTTACTGTGTAAAAGTTTTTGTGTTAAGATGCCCCTTTCTTGATCCTTGGGTTAGAAAGAATCGGCTTTTGTCCGGGCTCATTGGTTTTCCAGGTTCCTGGATTCTTCTGCTGCGGGTCTGGGATATATGGGACAAAAGAAAATAGATAATGCATCACCAGGGTTCACTGGACCTCTAGGTTTGCCCATTTGCTGCCTTCTCATCTTTCAGAATCTTCTTATGGTTGTTTTATATCTAATTTTTCAGTTTAAAGATAGTACTTGGAAGAATAAAGAAAAGTGCATCTATACCATCTTCTTGGAAGCAAAAGTCTCCAACATAGTGGGTTTTTTTTTTTAAATTCAGAAGTTATTTTTAAAAATAAGATACAGGGTCTATACTAGCGGAAGATTTAGAGACCATTAATTTGTCCTATCAGTTAATTGCTATCCACTGATATCTTTATATAGTTTCATTTTATTTTTTTCCTTTAAAAATGTCTTCCTCTCTGAGTCCTTTCCTCCAGAAAGGAAGAAGTGGCCATACTGTCCTTCAAGCATTCCTGCCAAACAAGGCAAATTAAACCAAAGTACGCTGGGGGAGCTCAGAGGTCTTCAGGGGCTTATCCTCAGGATTTTGCTGGATTTTCAAAAAAGTTATCACAAGAAGGATTCTCTTCGGCTTCCATTTCTGCTGGATCTTGCAAAGAAATTTCAGTCCTGGATCTTCTGAGCACAGATGTTATCCAGTTAGAGGCAGATAACATTTGTTAAAAAAAGGTGTTTGTAGACACAGCCTTGGCTGCTAAGGAGCTAAGGAGAACTTTAAATCAGCATGGGATGGAATCAATATGTGTATAAAGAGAAAAAGGGAAGATTTTTAAGTTTAGCAGGTACTTTATTTTTTAAATAAAGCTAATTAGGATATAGTGGCTCTAATTTTTTTTTTTTAAGTCATGGTCTCACTGTCCCTGTGGCTGGAGTGCAGTGGCATAATCACAGCTCATCACAGCCTTGATACTCCTGTCTCAGCCTCCCCAGTACTGGGACCAGAGGTTCACATCACCATGCCTGATTAGTTTTTAAATTTTTTGTATAGATGGGAATTCGCTATGTTGCCCACGCTGGTTTTGAGCTCCTGGCCTCCAATGATCCTTCAGCCTTGGCCTCCTAAGATGCTAGGAGTACAGGCAAGAGCCACCTTGCCTGGCCTGATTTTTTGCTTCCAAAACAGGAAGAACTTCATGCTTGGGAATAATAGTTGTGGGGAATCTGAATGTCTCAGAAGCTGAGCACTGTGGCCAAATAGGGTAGAAATGTGAGGAGGTGAATTTTTGCCTGCCACAGTGAGCAGGGGAGGACAGTACCCTCTGGGTCAGTTGGGCTGGCCTGATGTCATGCCCTGCAGCCCCCAAGGCACTTGTGTGGACCTCTTTCTCAGGAACTCTGTGAGGGTAGAAAAGACAGAATGGTGGAGCTAAGTCGCCTTCTCCCTCCACCTTCTCTTTCCCTGACTCTGTGCCAGACTCTGGCACTTAAGGGTGTCTATCCTTGGGGAGAGACTTAAGGATTCAGTGATCACATTATTTCAGGGTAAGTGATCCTTTCCCCAGAGCTGTGGCTCTCTGGATTCAACCACTTGCAAAACATGGAAAATCTGTTCTGAAGGTAGATTCAGGCTAGGTTGGGAAGTCATAAAGTCCGTGAGTCATTTTCCCCACTTCCTGACTTGATCCTTACACAAGGGACACTTCTTTACATGATTACTGAACTTCTCAGCCATAGGGAGGAGAAGATTTGATTTGATGAGTATCTATCCCAGGTTTCATGAGCCCAAACACAGCCATTACCTGATGCGCGCGCGCGCATGTGTGTGTGTCTGTGTGTATGTGTGTGTACATGCATATGTGTGTCTCAAAGAAGAGAAAAAAGGACAATTTGAATCTAGACAGTCTCAAAGTGAGGGAAGGAAAAGGAATGTTGCCAACTGGCTTGGGACAACCAGCAAGGAGCAACAGTTGAGATCTAGGAGATAAACAGCTTCCCTGGGGTTTGTGCTGAGGAATTTGCTTCATTGTGTTCTAAGAGTGGAGAAATAAGAGAAATGCCACTGGATAATTAGCCAACAGTCAGGAGACTTCTAAAACATGACAGGTAAGTAGATTTATGAAAAGCAATCGTGACTTGCATTTTTCCGAGTTTAGTGTTTCACTAGTGGAATATAAAATTAAAAAATCCAAGATTTATTTCCACATTTCCCATGCTTGATTTAAATAAAAATACTTCATAGCCAAGCAGCTTTGTGTCTACTTGAACCTGGGAAAACATTTTCTGAAATAGTTATGGCACACCAGAACACATTTCTCTCATCTAACATTTCCAGGCTTAAAGTCAACACAAAAAGATAAAACAACAGTGAGTTGAAGCGAGGGATTAAAATTAGAAACACAGTCAGGTACAACATGAAAATAGAAGAGATTTTTTAAAAATCTTTCTTAGTTTAAAACTTTATCTTCCAACCCTCTGATTTCTTTTACTATGAAAGAAAAAACAGTGCTCATTTATACTCAGGTGTAAATGACTGATAATGCTTGACATATTGTAGCTCCCATAGAACTTCACATCTGAACAGAGTTCAAGAACATGAGTCAAATGGAAAAAGAAGCCCAGCATCAAATGGAAAAGTCAGAGATCTAATGGGAGAAATTATTTCAGTGGCCCTTAAATCAATCACCTCCCTTTATTCTTTAGTCAATCAGCTTAATTATTCTAGCTCTCTTCTTGCTGACTCTCATTCAACTCATTTCTAAAGCTCACTCCACCTGTCAGAGAGAATTTGAGCTCTTTCCAGCATACAAGTTTTCTCTTCCACTCTTCTCCATAGGAAAATGAAAGCTGCACAAAAATGAAACAAAGAGACCAGTGAGAAAATAATGATGACCAAGAAACTAAAACTTGAACAGGTTGCTAAATCATCCTGAAAGAAAAGACTTACAGACCTGAAAAGAAGACTTACACACCTGAAGCCATAACTGGGTCGGAAGGCTTCAGGCTTCCTCTCGTTGGACTTCACTGGCTCACTTGTTGAGCCACGGGAGAATATTTTGTTCATAATAAGACCTTATTGGGTTTGGTTGCTGTAAGCCTCTCAGCTTCTAATTATGGTGTTTAGAAGACAATGGAGACAGCTTAAAATAATAAGAATGCTGCTAAAACTAGTAAGATTGCTGCAGTACTACAAAGAGGAATGTTGGCTCTCTGTGTATAGTATACATTTAACCTGTCAGCAAACACAGAGCATTTTACAGGTAAAATGTAAAAGGATGCATTTAGGAACCATCACGTGAATGATGAGGTTTTTAGTTTTGCTTTCAAAGCGAGCTCCTTAAGTTATAATACTAGCTTAATATAAATTAGAGTTTATCCTTTTGAAACCACTTGCAATTTGCTTCTGTTAGGCCGCAGGTCATTATGATGCAAAGTTAAAGGTTCCTGGAACATAATGTGATTCAGGCCTGCATTCTTGTTACCATGTCCAATTCAGCTGAAAATGAGAATTATAGTGAGAGCATTTCCTGGTCTTTGACCCTTCGTGTGAGCTTTTTAAAAGCGGGGTTTATGCAGAATACTAACCTCCTTCTCAGACATTCAGTTCTGACTAATATTAGCTGTGTTAAAACTCTTAAGTAAATTGGAACTGTTTTAAAAAAATACCTCATTCCAAGTTTAAAAACAGTGGACATACCTTCTGCTTTCCTTCCTTCATATGCAGAAGGATTTGCCCATGAAATAGATATTTAAATGTTAAAAAAGACCTCTCTTTGCTTGTTGCCACCAATGTACTCAGACAACACAAAGGACAGTCGTTTAAAAATCTCTAGTCTGTAACTGACCGAGGAGAGATAATAAAAATAGTAAGAAAACACAGTGGGGTGTGGTGGCTCACGCCAGCACTTTGGGATGTTGAGGCCAGAGGACTGCTTGAGCCCAGAGATTCAAGACAAGCCTAGGCAACACAGCGAAACCCCATCTCTACAAAAAATAAGCCAGATGTGGTGGCTTGTGCCTATAGTCACAACTACTCAGGAGGCTGAGGCGGGAGTATCACTTGAACCTAGGAGTTTGAGGCTGCAGTGAGCTGTGATCATGCCACAGCACTCCAGCCTGGGTGATAGACTGAGACCTCAACTCAAAAAAATAAAAATATTAAGAAAATAATATCAAACTTATAGGTATATTTAATATGCCAAGCTCTTCAACATTAATTTCCTTGTTTAATCTTCACATTAACCTTATTACTAGAAGCTCCATTTGGCAGAGGAGAAAACTGAGGAGCAGAGAGGTTAGTAGCTTTCCCAAGGTCACACATTTAGTGACTGGCAGAGGGGAGATCTGAACCCCTACCTCTCAGGATGGGTGAGGATTTGAGAGGGGCACACCTATTTGGGGTTGATTTGACATGTAAAAGACACTTTAAAAACTAATACCATAACATGTACATTTTTGAAAAAAAATACAAATGACCAATTCATGAAGCAAATGAAATGTCTAAGCTCCTCCCTCTTCACCCCCCCAAAGGTCATTTAAAGTCAAGCTTAGAATATGAGATTTAATTAAAACCCACATGTACACTGCACACTGGGGCAGAGTAGAACTTTCTATAAGATCATAGTATCACATAGGGGCCCAGGAGAAGACAAAAGCCCAGGGTGTGAGTGACAGTATTTAGTGAAGAAATTGAGGTACAGTGAGGAAGCCAGAGGGTCATTACGTTCACCTGCTCTTCCCACACTTTTCCAACCTGAGTACGTACCCTGGGAACACAACTTCTGCAGGAGATGGTGCACTGGTCAAAATCATCCCCAAACAAATGGATCAGAACAGACTTACCTGTGTTCCAAATACCAAAAAACTCCCCTGTCCCAAAACAGAAAAAAGCAAAATCAAGGATCAGATCCAAACACAGCACCTATGAACCTGTGCTTACCCAAGTTCTTATCCTGGGGCTATGCAAAGAAGCTAACTGGTATGAGCTGTGTTTGCCAATCAGAGAGGATTTACAGGGTGAGGTGGAAATCCCCACCCTCTCAGCGGCACCCAGGCATCAGAGCGATGAGCAGATCCCCAGAGACTGTTCACTGAGTGTAAAGAAGGACCTTTTCTGCTCTGGCTAGTGCTGGGTTGAACCAAGGGACAGCAGAGGCCCCAGGGAATACTAGGGTATTGTGAATCACACGCAAGGACCCAAGCATATTCTAATAGTCAGTTGAAATTGGATGTCGCAGTAGCCCCTGTGCGTGTGGGGTTATTTCCTTGAGAAAAACTTGCCCTCTATGCATAGAAAGACTGAACTCCAGCTCTGATGGAATTCTACTTCAAAACCAGGTGTGGGAGCATTAAAAGTAGTAGGTATTTAGAACAGATGGTCCTAGTGACATCCCTCTGTCTCCATGTCCTTTTGGGCTCTTCTACAGATCCTTAAGGACAAGGGGGTCTAGAGATCCAAAGTTTGGAAGTCTGATGTATCTGGGAGTCTCTGTGGTTCCTGTTCCTTCCCTCGCTGTGGTAATAAAACATTGCAAAAGGGAGGGGGTGCGATGGGGGAGAGCAAGTTGTAGGGGGAAGGGAAAAGGTATACAACCAAGGAAATAGAAATAAATGGATCTTTTAATTTATATCCTGGATTTTCAGGGAGAGAGACAGAGACAGAGATAAGAGATAAGCAGAGACAAAGACACACACTCAGAAAAGGAGAGGGAAGTGGAGGTGGGAAGGAGACAATGGAAATTTCATGAGCAGGATGAGAGGAAGGAGAGAGAGAAATGGAGAGATAAAGGGAGAGACAGCAACAACTAGAGACACAGCTAGGGCACAAGATCTGTGGAGATGTCTTTTGAGGAATAGAAGAGAAATGGGTTCAGCCCAGCAGGGTCATGGTTTCAGGTAATCTGAAAGCAGGGTCTTGAGCAACACACTTGTCCAGTTTCCCCCAGCTGGTCTCCTCTCCTGCGCCTCATCTTAGACCAAGAGAGAGATGCTTTTAGCACAGCTGAGCACAGGTGTTGCCACCTCCATGCCTCTGGAAACCCATGTGCAACCTGTTGCCGAGCCACCAATTCCCCTCTGAAGCCAGCACTGCCACTCCTGGATGTTGCAAAAACAAAACGAGATCTGTGAGATGAGAAATGAGGAAAAGAATGAGGAAATGTTAGAGAGATACAACCAGATGTCTCAGTCTCCTGGGCTTAGTCTTGGGGACTCTGGTGAAAGGGTACACAGTGTACTGAAAAACAGGAACAAGTCCTACTTGGTTGGTCTGATCCACTGGTCACCACAGAGAGGTGTTCTTTCCACTGACAGTGAGGGACATTTGAAAATTGTCCAATGCCTGCTTTACGACATCTTTTCTGATGGGGCCTGGTAATCTGCGAGAAATGAACTTCAATTGCTTTTTTCTGCGAGTGCTAAAAAGTTACTCTTACATCTCTGGAGGGCCCCGGCAAAGCACATGTCAAGGACTGGTAGGTCAGTAGGCCCGAAATAGCAGCTGTGAAATGAACACTTGATACTGTATATAAATTGAATGATCAGCTGGGTGATTTTAGAACTACCTGGGTGGAATTTATGTGTCTTCTGGATGAGATGACGGTTGTTGGCCAGTGGGAGTACCTCTGACACACAGTCCAGCAATCAGCGTGAGACAGGAGGAGCACTGGGCGGGAAGAAGATGGTGAGTGGCTTGACCTCGACCTTGTTCTTTTCACCCCTCTCTGCTGAAGCTCCACAGAGCACTGGCCTGGCAGCGTGCACGCTTGGGAGACAGCTCAGCTTTGGCTGTGTGTGATGGTCAAGTGCTCCTTGACATCCTGATCTCTGGCAGATTGGGCAATTCTGAGAGTGAGCCTGACCATTCACAGTTTTTACTTGGAAAAGCAAATTATTACAGATTGAAGATCAATAAAAGAAAAAGCAATTATTCATATACTCAGCTTTGATCTTTTAATTTATATCCCGGATTTTCAGAGAGAAGTAGAGACAAAGACACACACACTCAGAAAAGGAGTGGGAAGTGAGGGTGGGAGGGAAACAATGGAAATTTCATGGGCAGGACGAGAGAAAGGAGAGAGAGAAATGGAGAGATAAAGGGAGAGACAGGGACAGCTAGAGAGACAGAAGGAGCCAGGGAGAGACATCAGAAAGGGAGAGGGAAGATTGGGCAAACAAGAAAGAAGAAAAGGCAGAGAGACAGAGGGGCTTAGCTAAGGCATAACATAACTCATACTGTTATTCGGAATGTTGACTTTCACAAGAAAACTCAGCTTCCTTTCATTACTAGTTATCCTTTCTTATTCGCTAATCAGTGCTACTTTGTCTCTTGGTGAGGATAACTTAATTTTCTTTTTCTAAGTTACAGTGACCACTTAAAACAAAAACAAAACTGGAATTAGTTTAAGATTAAATACATTTTTAAAGGTAGCACTGGGAAAAGAAAAAGAAAAGACGGAGGAAAGGAAATCTCAGCAGCCACCCAGGACTCTGGAACCCTTAGGTTAGCGCGCGCAGTTTTGAATGGTCTGGACCAATCTGATTTCTCCCAGAAAATGTTGATGTTTACAGTCTTTGCATTCAAAAGTACCTGCTGAAAACAGCTTCACTTGTAAAACCTACTTCATACAAGGAAATGGGGTGGGAGGACGCTTATTAGGGAGGGGGTGTGGAGGGCTATGGAGGTATATAAAGTTGTTCCCAGAGTCCAGGGTTGGAGAGAACTTTTATTGAGCATCTTTTCTGTGTTAGTTCTGTGTGTTTTACATACATGATGTCACCTTCAACCCCACATTAACCATGTGTGCCTGGTAAGTCATTTTACAAGGGGCATCTCATTTTAACTAACTGAAAAAGGTTGAGACACATCGATGCCTATCCTGGTTGCTCACCGTGCAGCCTGGGCCCCATGCTCACTTATCAAGTAATTTAACAAGCAGAATGTATGAGCAAAGCATCTATAGTCTCAGTTCATTCCATGCATCAGAACAGAAATTACTGAAGCATATTTGTACATTGTTAATTTTCCAATTAAGGTAAGAGACTAAAAAAGCTAATTCAAAAGAGGTCTACTGAATTCTGGTAGGTAGAAATTCTAAGTATATTTCAATAGAGGTAGGTACTCCAGAGGCTAATTTTTGGTTGGGTGCAGTGGTTCACACCTGTAATCCTAGCACTTTGAGGGGTTGTGGTGGGAGGACTGCTTCAGCATAGAACCAGCCTGGGCAAGAGAGTGAGCTTATTTCTATCCCCTCAAAAAAGAAAAAAGAAAAAAAAATTAGCCGGGTATGATGGCACATGCCTGTAGTCCCAGCTACTCTGGAGGCTGAAGTGGAAGGATCACCTGAGCCCAAGAGGTGGAGGTTGAGGTGAGCTGGGATCAGTCTGGGTGACAGAGTGAGACCCTCACTCAAAAAACAAAAACAAAACAAAGGCTACATTTCAAAAAAGCCTCAGACTTGTGGGGAAATTTGTGCTGCCTCCAGTCATGCAAACTGGTACTTAATTGCTCACAATTACTTGATTTGCAATGGACTGAAAATATTTCATCATACTGACCTACCAGACCCAGGCAAAAGTTGGAAATCTTGGGAAATTGGAGCATTCCTATGATCTGAACTCAAAGTTGGACTTTCCTATTTTATACAGGTAACACGTATTAAAACCTTCCTGTGACATATTTACACTGCATGGGTTGTACTTTTTCTCCAAGGAAGAACACCTTTGAAGATACTGGGCTGCACAGTCTGCTAAGATTTACTTAGCTAGAATTTGCATTAGAGAAGGCGTTTGTTCACTTATTAATTATTCCTGTTCTTTCACTTCACACTTCCTTAGTTGTACCACCAAATACATAAACAGCAATCGCAACTCTTGTTGCTTTCTTTCCTGATGCATATTCACTTAAAGTGTCTATTCCAATTCCATAATTGGGAAAATTATGTTTGTTTCTTTACAAGGGGCAGTGGCAGTAAGCAAATTCTGAACAAGGGAAAGAGCAAAATCATTTAAACCTGAAATGCTATCCCTTTTAATGCAAAACAGGCAGAATCAAATCTTGAGATAGTTCTTCCAGTCACCACATAATCGTAATCGAGGTGCAGGTGAGAAAACATAATATGAGTTATACATATGGCAAATTGGGGCTTACATTTAAATTGTTTTTCTGGAGGACAAAACTGTATTTAGGGCTAGGATATCGATGTCAAATAATCGCCCTGTATCTACTTGGGGTCGTGTTTGCCAACTGAAAGGGACCAAGTGTGGTACACATTCACATTTGCACCCACCTCTAATTCTAGCCTGGAAACCTGTACTGGGGATGCCCCTCTGCTCCTGTGTGAACCCCCGGGACAGTGGCCCCACTTGCAACAAAATAAAAAATAAAAAAAATCACTGATTGGGAAAACAAAATAAGATCATTAATTCCCACAAACGCAGACACGCTGGAGAGAGGAACCTGCTCAGCCCACATCCCGGGAGAGACCTGCACATGACGATTTGCTCTGATGAGCTTTGCAGAGCTGACGGCAGTCAGCCTGGCCTTCCACCCCCTGGAAGTAATGAACACACAACACCGTCGGATCTCAGCGCTGTACATACCTTTCTCGGAGCAATTTTAACTTTTCCCATGTCCATTAGGCCTTACAGCCTAATCTTGCTCTGCCAATTGCTCCCATGGTGAGATCATTAAGTAAATTATTTTAAGATCAAACACCCTGCAGGGACAATGGCGTCCCATGTAAGGTAAATGCTTCAAAGGCCCCCCTTTCAAATTACAGCTCTCCGGAGTTATTCATCAGGCCTCGGTAGGGCTCGCCCGGTCATTACGTGGCTTTCTGCCGCAGGCGAAGGTAGCACTGCTAATTGGCCTCTGTAACAAAACTGACCTGTGGACAGGATAAAACTTGTTTGGAGCTTAGAGACAAAAATTATTCAAGGTTAAAAACACATGAATGCCCCAGCTACGTCATAAAAAAAAAAGGAGTGAATGAATGTCTTCCCCTGCGGTTCCTAATGTGAAAGAATGCGCTCCCGGCGCGCCTGGGCCCAACAAAGGCTCCTTCAGGTAGCAGAGCCAGCCCGGCCTCGGGATCTCTCCCCCTGCGGGCTGTTAACCCCTCTCTCCACGCTCCTCTCCGCCGGCCTCCTCCTCTTCAACTCCGAGGCCAGGAGCTCCAGCCTTTGCACCCCTCCCCGGGAGGGGGCCTTTGATCTCCCGGGCTAATGGCAGATGGAACCATTTAACTGCTCGGTACAGGTGCAGAGGGCTTCCTTGACAGGTCGGGGCTTTTATTTCTAGCACATTAGCCGGGCGCATTCAAATGGTTTTTTGACAGATTCAAGCAGGTAAAATAGCACGCCGAGGCTCCGCGAACGCGCGGTCACACCTGCCGGGATGGCACAATTGCAAAATACGGCATGCATTAGAGACAGGTAAAACCTCTTGGTCTCCTGCTGTGAGTGCGCTCTCTTTCTTTCTTTTTCTTTTCTTTTTTTACAACTTGCGAAGGTGGAGTGTAGGGGGAGAAACTCCAACGGGTAAACAACAAATGAACCCCTTGATCTCCCTGTGCTCAAAGGAAGCAAGGCGCGGTCAGGGTGATTTCAAGTCGGTGCTCCTGCGGCTGAGGCTTGTAACACTTCATTGATATTCGCCGACATCTAAAGGGGACGTGGAAAATAAAGACGGGCCCTAAGATAGTTCCCCTTCTGCCTCATCCCCTGCCCCCCGCAAGGTTTCTCTCCAACCCTTCCCCGCCCCCACCTCCTTGCCTAATCACCCTTCTTCTTCCCCAGGTGAAAAATTGATAAACAAATTGTGCTTAGGTAATACGACAGCTTTTCCATTGAAAAATCTTTGGTGGACATTACATTCTAAGGGTGGGCAATACAGTTAAGAAATGTCGCTGGAGATATTTTAAACATTTTCTTGTCCCTAGAAAATAAACTATCTTGTTGATAGGCAAGACCTTGTTCAGTTAATCTTGCTTTTTCTAGAAAAAGATGTCATGTAGAATTTTTTTTTTAATTCTTCCAACGAGCACATAATTTTCTTACAACAAAAGTATTCCAGGACATTCCTTTTGTGAAGTTTCGAAGAGGGTTAAAAGTTGCATCAAATGATGGTATTTGGTGAGAGCTTTTTCTTTCATTTTCTTATTTTACGTATGAGTTTGTGATAATATTCTTTATGCCATCAAATTCGATTGTAAGTGAATAATTTAGAATGAAAACTTTTTCATTTCTTTCTTTTTTTTTTTTTGGAACAGTTTCAGGGGCTTTGCAAATACAAACTTTTCTAGTTCTCAGTAATTGTAAGAGGTGTTGCAGTCAATAGGTTACAGATTCTGGGGGAAAGGGATAATCATTTCTTGACTGTGTGTCCAGCCCAAGTAAGATTAAACCTTGCTTTCTCTCTTTTTTCTTTCTTTCTTTCTTTCTTTTTTTTAACCCTGTTCCTTACTAATGAAATGAAAAAGCCCGGTGTTTAGAAACTGCATTTCCCAAATGGATCAGAGAATCTAGTCCCATCTGTAAAAACAGGTGAACTTCCAACAAAGGCGCTCTCTTTGGAATATAAGGTGTCTATACCTGCTCCTTTGAACAGACTTTCTACCTCGGACTTACCAGTTCCTCCTCCATGAAAATCTCAATCTTACTCCAATATTGCACAGAATCATAAGATTTCAGATTACTCTCTAGGTTTTATAGAGGAACTATAAATAGGAAGGAAAATCCTGGGGCCAGAGAGATGAAGTGGATTTTTTTTCCCCTCTGGAATAGTTTTTGATTGCTTGCCTGTTCAGTAATCCTCCTCCACCATCACTGGGTACTACCATGGGAAAGTAGGGGACATGCAAGTGTGAATGCGGTGGTCTGCGTGGGGCCTAGGAAGCCCCTTCTTGATTAGAGGTGTATGCATACACGTGTGCATGTGGGGATTATAAGTAAATGCATAATTAGCATTAGGATATTAAGCTCTACACACTTGCAGTAGACAGAATACTGCAGGAGCAGAGAGGGTCGAGGAACCAACCCTACCAGGAGTCAGTGATGACTTCCCAGAGGAGGTGATTCTGAACAAAAGGTTAGTTGATAAGTAGGAGTTTACCTGGCAAAGAAGGGGATCATGTTTATCTGAAGTAAAGACCCAAAGGCATGAAAGATTTCAAACTGTGTAAAAAACAATGTAAAAATGTTGGGGAAAGCCACAGGAATGAGCCTAGGAATGAGCCCACGTGAGGTCAAGTTCAGCATACACACTATAACTACCAAATACCATCTTGTACTGTGCAGATGAAGACAATCCAAGGATGAAAGGGACAATATGGAGGAAGCTTGGGTCCCAAACTTCAGCTTCCTGCCAGTCCTGGAATACTAATTTCAAGACAGTTTCCTGAGGGAGAAGTCGACATCCATATATATGGTTTATGTCCCTGCATTTTAGGTCTCTGTTATAGCAACATGGATCACAATTGTAACCAATAAATAGTCGTGGATTGAACAAGAATGTGAAATTCTCAGACAACTATTACCACTACCAGAAATGCAAAGAAAGGGATCTATTCTAATGAGGGTGGGCTGATGGCATCTCTGTAAGACAGCAAACTACTGCAACCCCCTGTGCCTCTCTCTGGAGACAGGGACCCTCTGAGATTGCCATGAACCTTTTATTCCAGCTGAATTCTCCAGCTTTGCTCTGGGTATTCAGAAATATATCTTCAATGCCACATTTTTTTTTCACTCAAAGAAACTATCGTGTGTATGGGATTGTGACTTTGGAAAATATGAAAGATGTGCTATGTGAGAAAGAGAGATCATAGCTGGAGTGTCAGGTCTAAACCCAGAAAGCCAGGGTCAGCTAAGCCTTCTTGTGGGGGAAGGAAGTGGAGAAGATCCTTTAGGAGGCTGTGGTAGGAGCTTGAGATTTAACTGATCATCATAGACCCCCCTACAAGTACGAAAATAGAGCTCTACTTTCCAGCGGAGGAAGCTGAAACTTGACCATACTCATATATTTTTTTTTTTTGAGTCGGAGTCTCACTCTGTCGCCCAGACTGGAGTGCAGTGGCCGCTCCCGGCCACCGCAGCCTCGACCTGCTGGGTTCTAGCGATCCTTCCACCTCAGCCTTCCAAGTAGCTGGAACTACAGGCGAGCGCTACCACGCCTGGCTAATTTTTTGATTTATTGTAGAGATGAGGTCTCGCCTGCCCAGGTGGGTCTCGAACCCGCGGGCTCAGGCAATCCACTCACCTCAGCCTCCCAAAGGCGCGGGATTGCAGGCTGAGCCACCGAGCCCGGCTCAGATTTTTTTTAAAACAATTTGCCCAAGATCATATGTCTAGCAAGTGTTCAGGCTGGAATTCAAACCCACTTTGCCATTGGTGAGACTCTGCCATGAAAACATCATTTTCTCCTGGTAAATGTTTTTATCAAGTAAATTACCTAATCATATGTTTGTGGAACTTTCTGGCCCCAAACTGAAGTATCCCTTGGTCATCTGCCATCCCATTGCTTGATTTTATTTTCCTCTCAGCCAATGTGTCTGTTGATTCTTTTTTCTTTTCTGTCCACCGCTAGATGTTAACTCCATATCTGCTGTACCCTTCATGCCCCAAACCTTGCCTGGCACACAGTAGCCACTCACTCAGTCACTATTTGTTGAAGAAATGAATGACCAAATGAACCCAAGAAGCTGCAGTCACAATGGCTTGCTCTGAGCTGCTGCGGAATTTGCCATCTCTCCTTGTCCCTCTGTGTGTCACCTGTCATAGGGAGGCCCAGACATAGGGAGGCTGTGGGCAGGCCTGCATCTCAGAGCATGTCACCCCTCCTTTTCTACTAGTTTGATTGGACACCATTTTACTTCACATTGATACTTTGGCAAGCTACTCCAAAGCAGCATTCCTTTGTACCAATCGAACACATTGCACTGAGAGTCCCCAGGTAATGGCATCCCTAAACTTTAGTGATGTGCCTTGTTGACTTAAGTGCCTGCCTGGCACCAGGTAGCAGCTACAGGTGTCTCCCTAAACTCTGCCAGTGATGGGGACTCTGTGGAAGTACATTCATCCCCACACTGCCCTGGGAGGACAGGAGTCTGACAGATGGGGGCCAGTGTCAAATAAAGAAGGGCCACTTGGTTCAAGGGCCTCTGAGCAGTGAACACAGACCCACCAGGGAGCTTATACTTCTAATTCAGCAAGAGATTCTATCACCGTTTCAGGCTGAGAAATGGTGTTCCGCCAAGGCGAATTAAAGCAATATGTTGAGAAATTGCAAAGAAATTGCTCTTTTCAGTAGAATACATTAGAAATGTAATAAAATGGTCAAGATTTTTTTACAGTGGGTAAGGATCACTACATTAAATTCTATAAGCCTTCGCCTCCATTCATGCTCTCAAATACCATGAAATACTTTTAAATCATCACAACATCAGTTTCTTTCCTGTTTAACACCGCTTGAGCCTGACAACTTTGTATTGAAATTCCTCAGAAACTAGGAATGCTTATTTTCACTCTCAGGCAATTGTATTCACCTGTGCAGTTCCAGCCACCATCTGTGTGTTGGTGATTCTGAAGTTCGTATTTTCCACTCAAGCTTCCCTCATGAGTCCCATGCTTGTACATGAACCGTCCACTTGATGTGGCTGTTTCAATGTCTCATGGGCACCTTAGCCCCCAAAATTCCAAAATGAGAACTTAGAAATCTCTGTTCACCCCCAAATCTTCCCCCTCGTTTTTCCTCATTCATGGATGGCACCTCAGAACAACTTGAGTCTCAAGCCTAGAACCCTGAGAGTCATTCTTGACTTCTCCTCATATTCCACATAAAATTCCACATTTTATATGAGGAATTCCTTCATATTCCACATACAATCAATGGCCAAATCCTGTTGTTCTTGTTTTCTAGATGTCTCCTTAATCCATAACTTGGATAACTATTAGCCACCCTTGTCTTATAGTGTCACCTTTCAGGTAGAACTGGTTATTTTAACTGGCCTACTCCAAACACCTGGTTATTACCCCACAAACTCCCTTGCTTTCCTGGAATTTGTTGTCCACCCTGTATCCAGGTTATCTTTCTGAAATGAAGATGTGTCTAAGTTATTTCCTTTTTTAGACCTTTCATTGCTTTCTACTATTCCTGAAATAAAACATAAATGTCTTAGTATGTCCTGAACACCCTGCAGATTTGGTCTCTGCCTGCCAGCAAGCCCCACTCAGTGCCACTTTCACTGCTCCCTGGACTGGCCATGCTCAGTCTTTCCCTGATGTTCTCTAGGCTCTAAATATTCACCTTTCTCCTCTTTTTGCAGCCTCCAAGCTGCTGATTCAATATCATTTTTCTTAGGGTAGCCTCACCTGGCTGAGACTGCCGCTAAGTTAGACCCCCTGTGTGTTCCTTGTTCATAACCTCTCTTACCTCCACACCCAGCTCAGTGTGCAGCCATAGAAGGGCCTCAATGGCACTGGCAAATGAGAGAATGGACAGTGCAAATAATCATGTGTTGAACCTGAAGGGCAAAGGGCAAAAAAGGGCAAAGTAACTCAAATTAAAGTTGTATATTTATGTATGTTGACGGAATATGTTGTTGTCTTATATAGTAAGACATGGTATTATGCTATCTGACAAAGCCAGAAAAAGATCAGTAGGATAAAATAACCATCTAGAAAATGAAATGGGTTTTAAAAAATTCCCTTTAAACACACACACACACACACACACACACACACACACACACACACTCTCACCCACACATGCAAAGCAAAGCAAACAAAGAAATTCTTAGAAATAAATTTGGCAAGAAATAGGCAGCATCTGTTAATAAATAAATATAGAAGCCTGAAAAATCAGAGAAATAAAGGGCGTGTAAGAATATTTGAACAAGGCCTTAAACTTATGCGTAAGGAAAATAACAATTTGGGGTAACACCTGAATCCTCACTGCAAATGTGAGATGAATTTTTGAGTGGGTAAAGTTTGCCCCTAAGGTGAACTGCCTACTTAGCGGGTTACCTGGGAGTCTCGATCTGCCCATCCCCCTTATTAAAAAAAACAAAGAATATTTGAATAAATGGAGAGTCATACCAAGTTCCTGGATGGACATCTATCTTGTAAAGTTATGAATCCTCCTTAAATTAATCTCTCTGTACATATATTTTATAAAATAGCAATTAAATTTCAATTTGATTTCTGTAGGAACTTGATGATATGCCCCTGATATTCACCTGGAAAAATTAATTGGAAGGGCATGTGTAACCAAGAATATATTTATGGTAGGAGGAGTTGCACAGTAGGCTACTAAAACAGTGTAATGCCAAATAATTAAATTGGTGAGATAAGAACAGTGTTATAAGAACAGGTAGCTAGGACAAAGGGATGTAACAGAAATCCCTGAAACAGATCTGCACATATATAAGAGTCTATTGTGTGCTAAAGAGGGCATTTCAAATTAGTGAGGGGAAACAGATCATAATTAATTTTTTTTTTTTTAGTGAAAGCTAAACGGGTAACTATTTAATTACTTGGAATAATTAATATAACATCCTTTCCTCTTTTTACACCAAATTATTAATTATAAATTAAAGATAAATGATGGTACTGAAGTAAAAAATCAGTAAGGAAAAGACAGGTATGACTCCACAAAAATTTCAACCTTCTATCATGAGCTTCCACAAACTGGGGGGTAGGGAGTATCTACCACAAACACATTTCAAATTTCAAAATCAAATAATAAAATGAAAACATACCATAATATTATGATAGCAAAATGGGCAAAGATGTGAAAGGATAATTTATAAAAGAGGAAATACAAATAATAGATAAATAATATGTTCAGTTTCACTAGTGATCCAATGAATACACATGAAAACAACAAAGTACCATTTTTGCCTAACAAATTTATGAATGTTGAATAAGATGATAATCTTTGTAGCATTATGCACTTTTAGAATGTCTCTAATTCCTGCCAGATTTATGAAGTGGGAATTATGTGTCACTTGTACCTCACAATTATCCTTCATCTCTAGCATAAGTTGGCATATGTAGTAGTTCAATAAATAGTTTAAAAAATAAATACATATTTCAATGTTGTGGATTTCAAAATACAGATACTTTCAAAACCATTGATGTAATTGGTATGGTGTTTTTAGATGGCATTTATGACAAAACTGTCAAATATATGAAAAATTTATGTACATTTGGAATAGTGCAATTGTCTATGGCCTGGTTAGCCAGAGGTAAGTCTGTTGTCTTGGCATAATGAATAATCGTATCTCCTTTCACGAGCTGTCATGGTTTGGATGGTAAAGTACATATGGTCATCATACTCAGCAATAGATAAATAATTATGGGTGTGTGCTACAAAATTCTTTTGAACTGAATCCTTTCAGAGTTATAATTATAAAAACAGGAAATGACTTACCTAAGAAAAGATAATTTAACTTAGTGTTTGCGATCATCGACTGACTATTAGAATCACCTGGGGGTGCCTGAATGAAACGTAATTGTACACCTAACCCTTAACTGTACCCCGCAAAATCATAATAAAAAATATTGATAAAAAAAAAAAATCACCTGGGAAGCCAGGAGTTTGAGATCAGTGGCAGCAATTTAATGAGACCTGTTTAAAAAAAAAAAAAGTTTCACTTTTTTTTGAGTTGGAGTCTCATTTCATCGCCCAGGCTGGAGTGCGATGGCACGCTCACTGCCACCCCAGCGTCGACCTGCTAGGCTCCAGGGATCCTTCCGCCTCAGCCTTCCAAGGAGCTGTAACTACAGGGGCACGCTACCACACCCGGCTAATTTTTGATTTATTGTAGAGAAAAGGTATCGCCAAGTTACCTGGTCTGGTCTCGAACCCGCGAGCTCAGGCAATCCACTCGCCTTGGCCTCTCAAGTGCTGGGATTACAGGCTAAACCACCCAGCCCTGCCAAAAGTTTCACTTTTAACCTAGTCCCCATGGAGTACTCATAGGGTAATTTACCAAAGACTCTGAGGGGAGACCATCATCTGCAAATTCATGGTGCCTGGAGGGAGTAAGGTGCTGCTTTGGTAGAATGATTGTTTGGGGTATAATAGGGAGCTATGCTAATTAGGCTGACTCTCTTCTGGTCAGGTTGTACTTTGGGCAGAAAAACTCATCTGTGAATTGTGCTTTGTCTTCTCACACTAGTCCTGATCCCGTAAAACACAACCAGATACTAGATTATCCCTATCCCCAAATAGTAAAGGTAGGGTGTGAACTGTGTGCCTGTGAAATACTTCACCAAGTTTGGCCGCAGGGACCGTTTAAGACCATGTTAAAGTTTCTATTTGTTAGGCTTGCATGCTGAACAATAAAATATGCCTCATCCAGCCATATTTCTGTTAGAGCTACTACAGGTTTATGAGAGTGCTAAAATAGTGTAGCAAACATGGAAATTAGTGTTACCATCTTCTAAGACGCTTTATATATCACTCTCATTTTAGGAAAACATATGATGGTTATTTGGCACCTTCAGATAAGTAGGTTTGTTTTTCAAAATTTGAATTCCTGTCATATCCACAGCCAATCCCTCAGTCGGCTGCTTCTCAGCCCCTTTCATAGACGAACACCGTTGAGCACTTCAGAAATATCAGATTCATATTAATACCCCATGGATTAGAAACCAGACAAAAGTGGGCTTACGAAATACTGCAAGGGGTGGGGGAGAGGGGTTCAAGGTAAGCACGCATCATATCAGTTTCCTTCAGGGCTCAGCTCTCAGAAATGAGAGGGGCCAGAGAAAAATATTTGTCATTTCGATGAAGCATCAGAGGAAAACCAAATGGCTCGCCCAGGACAGCCTCAGAAGCTGTTTCTCAAGAGGGGTTTGTGGCTAGCGCTCCAAATGGAACATTTCTTCTTGGCTTTTCTTGTCTTCGACCCCATTTTCTTTTTCTCTCCTTTATGCATGAAGTCTGACTATGGACACAGCTGCCCATTCATTATGCAATGGAAAAATCCCTTGACCAGCACTCCAAAATACTAATGTCATTATACACTGACCTGACAAATGGCTTTGGGTTCTAGGTGTGAAGAAAAAGAAGCCCATTATATCAGCTATTTAATACACAAATGGTGTTAAGGCGAAAACAAGGCGAAAAGGCAGCCAATGTGCATGCTTGTCTTGGTGTCATTCCACGTGTGTTTATGACTTGCCACCATCTTCAGACATATGCAGATAACAAAATTGCAGCCATGAAGACGGCTGCATACTATGTACTCGTGTATAAAAATTTCTGCAAGGAGCGTTCAACTGCCTTTCTGGGAAGTTTCTCTGTCCAGCCTCCTCTGAGGCATTAGCAACTCCAATTCTTAGTGCTTATGATTGCCTCTTTGCTAGAGAATCTAAGTTTGCCCAAAGCCCATCACATTTCCACATTTTTGTAGGCACCTTTTGTATACTTGGTCATTTTTTTCTTTAAAGCTCTCCAGGGCTCTTGCTGGAGTTTAGATAATTAAAAATCCCTCAGATCATTATTCGTATATTCTAAAAGACTACTCAAATCAATGGCACATTCTTTTCTTTTCTTTTTTTTTTTTTGAGTTGGAGTCTCACTCTGTCGCCCAGACTTGAGTGCAGTGGCACGCTCCCGGTCACCACAGCCTCGACCTGCTGGGCTCCGGTGATCCTTCTGCCTCAGGCTTCCAAGGAGCTGGAACTACAGGCGGATGCTACTACGCCCGGCTAATTTTTGATTTATTGCAGAGATGAGGTCCTGCTAAGTTGCCCAGGTGGGTCTCGAACCCGCAGGCTCAGGCAATCCACTCACCTCAGCCTCCCAAAGTGTGGGATTACAGGCTGAGCCACCGAACCCGGCTGGCACATTATGTTCATTTCCAATAGTTAGTCCATGGACTTTTAGAGACAGAAAGTGTAATCGCTCAAGATTCTGAAGAAGAAATTAATGATGTAGTTGTTTATTTCCCCAAACAATGACATGTGAGCTGTTGTTATATTTAGATAGATCGTGAATGACTGTTGGAGGTATTACATTGTTCTGTGACTATGAAAATATTTATGAAAAATATTGTCTAACTGGTCACTCCTTTTTCCCTGCTGTAAAGGAATGAAAAAGACCTTTGTTAATTTCTTTTATTATGTGATTGTCTTTGCATTATGGTTTTGTGGTTTTCTTGTTATATGAAGGAGGATGCAAAAAACTGGAATTATCTTTTGGAGGGCATACCCCTTGTAGTTTAGGCTTTCTCTGCTAGAAACCTATCAGCATCAGTGTACCAGCTAGTGTTGTTGTGAGGGGCTGTGTTGTCAAAGAAATGTCCTGAATTGTGGCAGGCAGGTGACGGATTCTTTGCACCCACTCATACTGTGCTGAGTGTTTAGCAGCTTTTGACCAAAAACTGACATGACTCCCATGCCCCACCTTTCCTACTCACTTGATCTCACGCGGAGCAACTTTTTTTTGTTTCCTCGGATGAAAAAAGTCCTCAAAGGAAATGTTTTACCGACGTGAAAGAGGTGAAACAGAAAACGGCAGAAACACTAAAAGGCTTCAAAGTGTACAAGTTCAAAAATTGCTTTGAGCAGTGGAAAAAGTGTCTCAATAGGTGTATTGCATCAAACAGAGAGTACTTTAATGGTGACTGAAGTTTAAACATGTAAGAATAAATACACATTTTAAAAATGAATAAATTCCGGGGCTTTTGGGGGGTTCCCCTCATATTTCTTGTTCTTTCCTCAGTATTGCTCTACTTTGTTCTCCATTTTCTAGAAACCTCTCTAGTGATTTATTATGAGAAGATAATATGTTTTAACGGCAAAGTCAAGAGGAGAGGAGAAATCAGGGTGCCGAATTGCAACTTGGTTTCACTGCAGACTCAAGTAAACCTTTTCATCTCTTTGGCTATCAATTCCCTTCCCGAGGCCATCAGTCTAGTCATATCATTCTTATCCTCTGCTCATTATTCAGCTAACTCTGTTTTGGAATACAGTTGACAGTGAGATGTTTACTTGCTCACTCTGAATCCAAACAGAGTAGTTAAGATCTGTGCACTGAAGTGTGGTTGTTTTATTAATAAATGATTCATCACTCAAATGTGTTTTCTCTTTTTTCACGGGATCCTCTAACAAGCTGGGATGTCTGCTTTTCAGGTCTATAGCATATTTAAAGTCATAGAACAGGTGGTCAATAAATGTTGATTAAATAAATTGAAGAGAGAGGAAGGGAGAAGGCAGCTAGAGGTAGTAATAGCAACATGTAAGAGAAGAGAGAAAAACTGTCACAGATATGAATTAAGAAGTACATCTAGTTTCAAACTCAGTAAAGAGTTGTAAGCACCCTCATGGCCCTTAAAGAGTTAATGTTTATAGACTGTATAATAATCTGGAAATCATAATGAACTTCCTTCACCTTTTATCATAAATAATTTCCTCAATAAGAGTTTAACACAAAAGAATCTGTGGTTCTTAGTTACTTGGGAAGTTAAATTAATGACAATCATTATTTTAATAGGCACTGGTTAGACATAAAAACACCCAAATAAACTATGTATCAAACTTTGAAATCTGAGCATACATGAAGGAAGTAGTTTGGTGGAATCAGTTATGCTCCAACTGCCTTCTCTAATCTTCTCCTATTAATTTTTTCAAATCATTCATTTGTTTATGCATACTAATTTAGTACATACTTATTGAAATCCAACTACAGGTAATGGTGTGTGCTATTTATTGTGGAGGATGGCAAGATGCAGAAGAAACTCTGCCCTCTGAAAAATAAAGTCTAGAAGAGATGAGACCCATATACGCAATGCTTCCTGTACAAAGTCAGGTGTGACGAGGACAGGGAGAGTTATTCACATCCAAAACTCTTGATAGTCTGAGCAAGAAGTGATTATTATTTGAGGCTGAGGTGATCAGAGCAGACTGCCTGACAAAGACAGCATTTTTTCGATCCTCGAAGGACTGGGAGGATTTCTACAAACTGAGAGAGAGTAGGGCTCTTACACTTAAATCAACATTTACTGAGCACCCAAACCACAAACACACTATGAGAAATGCACAGATGAAACAGATGTGATCCCTGACCTCGCAGGTTGATAACAGTAGAATGGAGTGAACTAACGCAACAGGAAGGCAAAACAGCACAAAGATGACGACAAAGGAATACACTGATGACATTCCAGATTGGAGGAGCAGCATGAGTCAAAGTTTGCAGAAGAGAAAGCCAAATTGGAGCTAAGCATGCGCCACTGGTACCCAGCTACTGAGTCTATTGGCCTGGTAGAAACCAGACTGTGTGAAGACCCCAGTCATAGAGTCAGAGAGGCTCTGTGGCACCTGAGAGTTAAGAACAGGAGGAGGCAGAGCCTAGAGTGAGGGAGAACCAACAGAATAAGAGAAAGGAAGAAGAGGGAACAAGAAAGGGCAGGACATTGGTCTCTAGCGCCCTCTGAAGAGTCTCAGTGCTGGGACTGTGAGGCACTGTGATACTTATCTGTCTTCTTTCACAGGCCGGTGCTAACCTTGAAGAAAATGTTCTTGCCCAGCCTGTTTGTCCTTCACCCAACTCTGTGCCTAGCACATGGTGTCAGTGGAGCAAGCATTTTCTGAATGAATACAATAATGAGTGAACAAGGTCGAGTCAGCCTGATAGAATTTTGGGTTCCAAAGATTCTTGATCTCTCCAAAATGTCTCCTGGAGAACTGCACAATGTACTTAATTACACTACCTTAGATAGTTCAAGAGTGAATTTGAGTTCACAAGTTTTCTCTTTTAAGACGCAAATCCTTCTGGAAAGCGCTCCCCTTTGTAGCTCATCTTTTTAGTTAGATAGCATCTCTCCTCTCATTATGGGGGGAGGTCAGGGACCCCGGATGGAACCAGATTTTGGAGTCACTAACTCCTGGGCTCAAGTGATCCTCCCCCTCACTCCTGAGCAGCTGGGACTATAACCACTATGCCCGGCTAATTTTTAAATTTTTATGTAAAGACAAGGTTTTGCTATGTTGCCTATGCTGATCTCAAACTCCTGGATTCAAGTGATCTTCCTGCCTCGACCTCCCAAATTGCGGGGATTACAGACATGAGCCACTGTGCCCGGCCTAAATATAAATCATATGTTCAGAATTACAACTTTAATTAATACAAGGAAAATCAATTCAATCTTCTATTCTCTCATTGTTTTCAGAGATAATATGTCAAATACAGAAACCTTCCTATAGATTTCAGAACATCTGAGCGCAATGTCTACTGGGATTTCTTGTTCAGGTAAATGAATCCACAGCTTTGGTATAGGAAATTTCCTTCGAGATATATAGGTTGACAATCTGGCTCCTGTATTTTTAGATTTTTGGATAGCTAGTAAAAATTCCTATCCCACTGCATTCTTATCTGTTTTCTGACATAAGTTGAGATCCTAGCATGTTATGTTTTTTAGACTTCTGGAAGGGACCACACACACAATAAAAAGCAATCTCCATAACCGCTGATCATGTGTGAAAGACTCACACAGCATTTGTTAATCTTACTTAGGTCAGTGAACTCATGGCTTGACAATGTAAATGCCCCTACTTCACACTGAAGTTGCTAAAACAAGGAAGGGATATTCCAGATTTTATGTAAGAAATGGGCCTGTCCATCCTAATCCCAGAGGTCAATGGAGATTGGAAGGTCTTGGAGGAGTGATTCGACAATAAAAATCTACCTGGGAAATTTGACCTTCAACACAATTTGTATTCTAGTGTCTTTTGTGCCTAAGCTGGGTTGGAGATGCACTGGGGGAGAGGAAATAAACCTTAGGTCTCTTGTTCTGAAGTTAATTATGAGGTCTCTTGGTGATTCAAGAGTGGGCTATATTCATAATTAGGATCTCACAATTGAAGTTCACAATTTGACTCACTTTACTTTCTAGAACCTTCATCTTTCTCTTCCCTAGAACCTTTGATCCCCCTCTGTTTTCAAAATTATAGTCTCCTATATGTGTGTATATTGTGTGTGTGTGTGTGTGTGTGTGTGTGTGTGTGTGTAAGTTGAGCAAACATTTTGTGAATGAATAAAATAATGAGTGAATGAGGTAGAGCCAGTTTGATAGAATTTAGGGGAATCCAAGAAGATTTCTGACATTCCCAAAATGTCTCCTATAAAGTTGTGCAGTACATTTTATTTCATTGCCCCAGACAGCTTAAAAGTGGATCTGGATTCACAAGTTTTCCTTTTTAAGATACAAATCCTTCTAGAAAGCATTCCCTTTGGTAGCCTACCTTTTTAGTTAGGTAGCATCTCTCCTATCATGTTGGGGAGGTCAGGGACCCCTGATAGAACCAGATTTTGGAGTCTCTAACTCCTGGGTTCAAATGAGCCTCCCATCTCACACCTGAGTAGCTGGGACTACAAACACATGCCACCATGCCCAGCTAATTTTTAAATTTTTATATAGAGATAGGGTCTTGCTGTGTTGCCCAGGCTGATCTAAAAACCTACTGGGCTCAAGTGTGTGTGTATATAGTATATACATAGTGTATGCATAGTCTCCCACACATGTGTTTGTGTGTGCGTGTGCGTGCGTGTGTGCGCGCGCGCGTGTGTGTGTGTATTTAGGCTGGAGTGCAGTGAGTGCAGTAGCTATTTACAGGCATGATCATAAAGCACTACAACCTTGACCTCCCAGGCCCAAGTGATCCTCCAGTCTCAGTCCCCCAAATAGCTGGGATTATAGCACTGAGTGATAGTGCCCAGCCTGTAAGTGTTTTTAAAATCCACTTTCCTTGAATCTGCCCCTTTTCTCTTACCAGTGTCTTGTTTTTCTCTTTTTCCTGCCAATGTTTTTTACTTCGACTTAATTTTTTTAAATTTAAACATTGTGTATTGGTGAATTATGTCTGTCTATATTTATGAGATACAAAGTGATGTTATGATCTTTGTGCTTGATTTTTCTCTCCCAACAGCCTTCTTCATCTTAATCAGCTGCAACCACTCTGATGCCCTCTGCTCAAATGAAGGGCATCCATGATATTAGTCAAGCCTTGACCTTGACTTCCGAGTGCTCACTCCTTGCATGATTTCTTGCACTTCAATGCTACTCATCTCATGAAAACTGACTGCTTTCTTGGTTTGCAGACTCCCATACCATTCTGGTTTCTCCCACACTCTGAGCATTCTATTTTCTGTTTTTTTTTTTCCTTCATATTCTGTGCATTCTGTAATTTTGTCTTGGTCTTTCCTGCTTCTCCTTCCCTCTTAACAATGGGCATCAGCCGGGCTCGGTGGCTCAGCCTGTAATCCCGCGCCTTTGGGAGGCTGAGGTGAGTGGATTGCCTGAGCCCGCGGGTTCGAGACCCGCCTGGGCAGCGAGACCTCATCTCTACAATAAATCAAAAAAAATCAGCCGGGCGTGGTAGCACATGCCTGTAATTCCGGCTACTTGGAAGGCTGAGGCGGAAGGATCGCCGGAGCCCAGCAGGTCGAGGCTGCGGTGGCCGGGAGCCGCCACTGCACTCCAGTCTGGGCGACAGAGTGAGACTCCAACTCAAAAAAAAAAAAAAAAAAAAAAACAATGGGCATCATACTCTAAAATTCAAATTTTGGACTTTCTGCTTTTCTGGTTTTGAGTTCTTTCAAGCAAATTATTCATCTTTTCAATGCAGAAGACCCTTAAACTTACATTTCCACATCATTCTTGTTTTAAAAAATCGAGCTGGAAGTCCTGTATTTCATCTGTCCCAAGAGCATTTAAATATCAGTTTTAAAATCAGCCCAAACTCAAGACTGTCAAAATCAAACAAGCTCTTCTTTCTGACATATGGATTTTGTTAAAAGGCTCCCTTTTTTTACTTCACCAAGTTCAAAATCCCCAAGTCATTTTTTGTAATTCTTTTCAACATTTAGTTATCAAATCCTGTCAAATCTTGCTTTGAAATATCTTCCCTGTCTCTTCATTGCTCTACTTCTCATGACCATCATCTGGGCCAAGGCCCTTATCAGCTCATTCCCGGATTATGGAGGCAGCCACCTATCTGGCCTCCCTGATCCCAACTTTCTTCTCTCCAATCCCACCTTCCTGCCACTGCCGACTAATCTTCTTTAAATGCCACTTTCAACTTGTCACTGTCTGTCCAATAGCCCTTTAATCACACAACTGTGAATGGAAGGAGACCCTGGAGTTCATCTTGTCCAACCTCTCATTTTAAAGACAAGGAAACTGAGGCTCAGTAAGAGGAAGTGCTTTACCCAAGGTCAGTGTCAATATGCCACAGAAGTGCGGTTCAAAGCCAGTGTACCTTGGGGACCAAAGTACCCTGCGACTAGTGTTCTTTCTACTCTCACAATGTTTCCCAACTTCCATTCACATTCTGCCTTTAAGATTTGTGTCAGATCTGTGTACCACTTATATCAGTTCTTATTTTGTGAATTGTTGAGTATTCTACTCTTTGAAAAAATGTGTCTTTGAAGCAAATGTTATATCACAGTGGTAAAAAGAAAACCATGATCACTTAATGGAATTAGAGGATAGCTTTAAACTTAACACAATGGAAACATAATGTCATAATGTATAGATGGTTAACTACCAGCCAGAGGTTTTATTCCTGAGGTTTGTTTTCTCTTTTTTTTACAAAAAGAAATTAACAAGTGGTAGAGAGATGGCAAAATGTTACCAGTATAATAAAAAGAACTGGCCGGGCTGGGTGGCTCAGCCTGTAATCCTGTGCTTTGGTAGGCTGAGGTGAATGAATTGCCTGAGTCCGCGGGTTCGAGACCTACCTGGGCAACTTGGTGAGACCTCTTCTCTACAATAAATAAATAAATAAATAAATAAACTGGGTGTGGTAGTGCGCGCCTGTAGTTCCAGCTACTTGGAAGGCGGAGGCGGAAGGATTGTTGGAGCTCAGCAGGTCGAGGCTGCGGAGGCCGGGAACGTGCCACTGCACTCCAGGCTGGGTGAGAGAGTGACACTCCAACTCAAAAAAAAAAAAAAAAAAAAAAGAATTGCAGCTCACTCTTGTGTTCCCACATTTTGGGAGGCCAAAGCAGGAGGATTGCTTGAGTCCAGGAGTTTGAGACCAGCCTAGGCAACAAAGTGAGATCTCATCTCTGCAGAAAAAATCCAAAACTTAGCCAGGCATGGTGGTACATGCCTGTAGTCTTAGCTCTCTGGGAGGCTGAAGCAGAAGGATTACCTGAGTCCAGAAGGTTGAGAATGTGGTGAGTCATGTTCTTGCCACTGCATTCCAGCCTGGGTGACAGAGTGGGAACTCAACTCAGAAAAAAAAAAAAGAAAAAAGAAAGGAAAATACTTTTCTTATAAAATGATACAATGTTCCTTAATACTGTTTCCATGTGTGCCTAAAATTATCTTCCTTACCACATGTTATAAGATTATCTTAGGGAAACACAGCAATTTGTAATATTTCCTTCCACCTGACACCTGGAATGTTACATTTTCCTGTCCTCTTGTAGCTGATCTCACCTAGCCAGAGAATATTCCCATGAGTTGCTAGCACACGTCTCTATGGCAAAAGCTCAATTCCCCTTCCTGTATGTCCATCCTCAGATAGATTCTCTTGCTTAGAAGATCTTTCTGATCCCTTCTCATCCAGTTGAACTTAATCTGGCTTTCAAAGCCTAGTACACATTCTCATGACAAACTTCATAATCACTACTGAATAATCCAATCCTCATTGCTTTCAGCCTATTCTAAATTCCCAGCATATTCTTTAAACTAAACTTGGGAGTCAATTACACACTCTTGCATATGACTCTATAATTATTTTGCGTGTTCACTTTATTTCCCAAACAGCAATGTAAGCTACTTGAGGACAAATCTTCTTTTTTATATGATTTCCACGTCCGAGTAGACCTAGTTTTGTTCTAGGCACACACAAAGTGCAAGACCAGTTTACTTATGACCACCCAATCACTTAAAATTCTCAGCATGTGGTGGCTGCTCAGAAGGGGACTCACTGATATTTTGCATATTTATTTATTTGTTTATTTATTTATTTATTTATTTTGAGTTGGAGTCTTACTCTGTCACCCAGACTGGAGTGCAGTGGCATGCTCCTGGCCACCACAGCCTCTACCTGCTGGGCTCTGGCGATCCTTCCGCCTCAGTCTTCCAAGTAGCTGGGACTACAGGTGCACACTACCACACCCGGCTAATTTTTGATTTATTGTAGAGATGAGGTTTCACCAAGTTGCCTGGGTGGGTCTCAAACCCGCAGGCTCAGGCAATCCACTCGCCTGGGCCTCCCAAAGTGCTGGGATTACAGGCTGAGCCACTGAGTCTGGCCTATTTTGCATATGTAAATGTTATCAGGGACTTTGGGTCTTTTGAATGGGAGAGAGCCTACATTCTATCTTTTCTGCAATAGACAAAAATGTACAGTAAAGTAATCATTGTTTGCCTCAGTGAAGGCTGAAGCTATTAGTAAAGGAAAAACTGTTGGTACTGACATAGCCACTAGTTAAGAAGCATTCACAGTACAATATAACTAGTAAAAGAAGATGACATTAAAATCACTCTCACATCATTTGGTTTAGCATCAGATTTTTTTTTTCAATTGTGGTCAAATACATGTAACATAAAAGATATCATCTTACCATTTAAGTACAGTATATTAAGTGCACTTCAGATTCAGTGGCATTAAGTACATTCACATTGCCCTGCAGCCGTCACCACCATCCATCTCCAGACCTCTTTTCATCTTGCAAAACTGAAACTTTGAACTCATGCAAGAGTAACTTCCCATCATCCTCTCCCCCAACCTCTGGCAACCACCATTCCATTTTCTGTGAGAGTCTGATTCTTACAGCTGGAGGACATCTTTGAGATTACGGATTATCTCATTTTGTAGGTGAAGAAGAAATCCAAAACCAGTAGACAGGTTGCTTGGAGTTTCAAAGCAATTAAGAGTCAATTGATGTCTCCTCAATTCCCTAATCCTGGGGCCTCAGTTTTCCTGGAATAGTCCTGGTTTGGGTTTGTTGTCCCCACCTCTTGTCAGTAGTGCCTCTGCTCCCTCTTGCAATAGCCTCGGTTTGGGTTATCTCTACTTCCGTAAACCTACTTCACTCCTCAGTCCAACATTCTTCCTCCCGTATTTAAATAAAAAGCACATGTGTTTCTTTTTGCATTTTTTAATATTAAGTATTCTTCTCCAAGATGCTTGATATTGCTTTTAAACCCCAATGACCAGTCAATGTCAGGGAAATCAGCGAAACCAGGGAAAAGAGGCTTGAGACTGGGCACAGTGGCTCAGCCTGTAATCACAGTACTTTGGGAGGCTGAGGCGAGAGGATTGCCAGAGTCTGGGGGTTTGAGACCAGCCTGGGCAACTTGGTGAGACTTCGTCTCTACGATAAATCACAAAAATTAGCTAGGCGTGGTGGCATGCGTCTGTAGTTCCAGCTACTTGGAAAGCTGAGGTGGAAAGATCGCCTGAGCCCAGCAGGTCGAGGCCATGGTGGCCATGAGTGTGCCACTGCACTCTAGCCTGAGCAACAGAGTGAGACTCCGACTCAAAAGAAAAAAAAAAAAATTAGCCGACGGTGTGGTGACGCATGCCTGTAGTTCCAGCTACTTGGAAGGCTGAGGTGGAAGGATCACCCAAGCCCAGCAGGTTGAGACTGCAGTAGCCATGAGTGTGCCACTGCACTCCAGTCTGGAAGGCAGAGTGGGACTCCAACTCAAAAAAATAAAATAAAAGAGGCTTGAGACAAAATGTGCAGTATTTCCATGTATAAAGAGTTTTTTTTTCCTGTATGCACAGATCTTCTTAGAAGCTAAATTTACACGAGCAATAGATGAATTTTCGACAACCTCATTTGGTTACTTTAATAGAAACAGAGGTCTAGTGTGTTATTACAGTTACCATAGAAGGTAAATGACTTATTACAATTAACAAGAAAACTGTTCACCAGAATTTATGGATTTTGTTCTTTTTAACCTAATGAGCACTGTGGCATATCATCACTTACATTGCTCTAGATTGCCCAATCACCCTGCATAATATTACTTCAATCTATTTTGAAATAGGTCCAAATTGTCATTTTTTTTTTGTTCAAGTAATGATCAAATATTGATGTTTCTTGAGTTCATACAAATGGCTACAACCTCCGTGTATATAGCCTAGTCAATAGAGTCTGATGTTCACATTAGGGATTTGGAAATCAATGTAGTTTTCCTGTTATTCTTTTATGATTAAATCAATTGAAGTTATTTACTCATAGCAGAAAATATGGGTGATTGCCAACCCTATGGCTTAGTGAATTGCTTTCTCGCTACTGCTGCCCTGTAATGAGAAGGTACATGTTCGCTTCAGGGGTTGACTAAAACCTGTTCATGTATAGCAGCAATTTGAGATGCAGAAAGTGTTTATTATTAAAGGCTAAGAGTGTTGAATGCCAAAGGGCATCTTTATCATTTGGCATTGCATTAACATTGACAAAGGAGGGAAGCCCGCCCAGAGAACCCCTCAGCATTGGCCCAAAGATACTCAGTTACAGCCATGAAGCCAGGCAGCAACCAATGGACATCCTGCCCTCCCTGTGTGCGCTGTGATGTGGAGACCTCGGTGAAAGACAATGGAAATGTCAATTGTGCTGAACGGCAGAGCCTATTTGCTGATGGGTTTTCTCTCCTTCCCATGTGGTGGTTGACCTACAGCATTCTGATGTGAGAATAAATAATGACTTTATAGCATGGCTGCATTTAATGTGCTTGAATACAAAATGGTAGAAGGGTAAATGCAAAGCGAGGCAGCAGTGGGGATGGCTGTGGAGGCGGGAGGAGGTTCTGTAGGGAGCTGCAGGGAGAGCAGATGACCTACAGCCCAGGAAAGTGGCCTTTGCTCCTGTAATCTCTATCTGAAGTGAGTAATAAACAAACAATATAAGAGCCATCGCATTTCTAGACCAATTCTGTGTGAACAGATGTACCAGACCACGGTGATGCCAAGCCCTTTTTAATTACTTGATCCTTCTCCTCTGTTGGATGAGAATAGTGCAGACATGGGGAAATGGGTTGCTTTGATCAACTTCTAAATGTTCTGTATGTCTCTTAACTTCTTTAACTTTCTTCTTCAATAAAACTTGCTCATGGGAGATGAAAATCACTCTACTAGAAATTTGCCATTAAAGATTTACCTTCTGCTCTTGGAGAAGAGTAAGGAAATAATCTGCATTTTTTTTTTTTTTTGAGTTGGAATCTCACTTTGTTGCCTAGGCTAGAGTGCAGTGGTAAGCTCATGGCCACCCCATGTTCAACCTGTTGGGCTCCGGTCATCCTTCTGCCTCAGCCTTCCAAGTAGACGGAACTATAGGCATGCGCTACCACACCTGGCTAATATTTTTGATTCATTGTAGAAATGAGGTCTGGCCAAGTTGCTCAGGCTGGTCTCAAACCCGTGGGCTCAGACAATCATCTCACCTTGGCTCCCAAAGTGCTAGGATTACAGGCTTGAGCCACTGTACCCGGCCAATCCACATTTTTAAGGAAGACGTGTGGTTGGTTGGAGTGTAGAGTCAGGTACACCTGGGTAGGGGAGGCATACAGCGGTTTCCTCCCTCCATCTGTATGCATCTACTAATGTAACAAGAGAACAAGGGGCTGCTCTGAAAAGCCCTCAAGTCATGTCTATGATTGGTGTTCCAGAATATAGGGGTATCTTTCCTTTAACATTTATTTTACTTTAAAGATGTGGGGTGATTCAAGATTAGGTCATCATGCAGGTAAAGTTTGGGCCTCCTTTTGGTCCCCACTTTGCCAGGTTTGAGATCATGTACACTTATTGATGTTATGTGCCTGCCCCATCCCCTGGCAGTGTCCTGCTACTGAGGATCCATTTCTTTTCTTCTCTTTTTTTGAGTTGGAGTCTCACTCCTTCACCCAGGATGGAGTGCAGTGGCATTCACACTCATGGCCACCCAGCATCAAGCTGCTGGGCTCCAGTGATCCTTCCGCCTCTGTCTTCTGAGTAGCTGGAATCACAGACATGCGCTACCACACCCAGCTATTTTTTATTTTATTGTAGAGACGAGGTCTCGCCAAGTTGCCTGGGCTGGTCTCGAACCCACAGCCTCAGGCAATCTACTCACCTTGGCCTCCCAAAATTCTGGGATTACAGGCTAAGCCACCAAGCCTGGCCCAATCCCTTTCTTGTATAGTATTATGGTAAATGTTCAGGGTCCACTTATGAGTGAGAACATGGGGTACTAAGTTCTCTGTTTCTGTGATAAATCACCGAGTATTATAGACTCTAAATAGATCCAAGTTTCTGTGAAGTCCATACTTTTGTTCTTCTTTGTGACTGCGTAATAATCCATCATGTATATGCACCATATTTTTTTAATCTGGTCCAGTTTTGATGGGCAACGCGGTTGGTTCCATGTTTTTGCTATTGTGAATAGTGCTGCAATAAACATGTTTGTGCAGGTATCTTTTTTTGTAGAGTGATTTAAGTTCCTCCACGTATATTCGCAGAAGAGGCATGGGGGTATCTTAAGATGCAGAGTGAGGTGAAGGTTGTGGAGGGGAAGTATAAACCAAGTCACAAGAGAAGACTCTGGGGTTTTTAGCAAAGGATTCAAAGGAGAAGGGAACAGGTGTGATGACTGGGACCCACCCCCCAGTTGCACTCCTCAGAAGAGAACATGGTTCTGGAAGGAGCATGATGGTCTTCACAGAAACGTTTCCATGACCCAACCAATTGGCACATAGACATGTAAGGCAGGATAGTGTGGTGTGAGGGACATACATCCTACAGTCAGACTGCATGGGTGCTAAGCCCAGCTTTGCTTCTTACTAGCTCCGTAACCTCTATTCTTCACTGGCCTATTCCTCCGTTTCCTCAACTGTAAAATGAGGGTGTTAGTCATAGAAGCTACTTCATGGGATCTTTGTGAAGATGCCACGAGTAAGCACAGGTAACATGCTTAGCAAGTGCATGGTAAGCTCTCAAGAAATGTTAGCAATGATAGTTTTTACTGTGGAGTGGTCACTATTACAGGTGATAGGTCAATGGGAAAAAGCCCACACACTCCCTAACACTTCCAGGGGTTGAGTCGTCTTGCTGTCTACCCCTCCCAGCAGAGTGTAACACATGGAGAGAAACAGTGGGTCCTCTTCCCGTAGTGCCTTTGAGGTCAGGCTGCCGCCACACTCCACCTTTAGGATTGAAGTCATAAAGCCGAAGCTGTGACAGCAGCACACTGTCTTGAACTTGAACTCCCCAAGGAGAGGGGCCTCCTAGTGGGCTTATGATAGCAGTGGTAGTGGCAATCGTGAACTGTGGCCCCTCTGTGGCTTAACTGTGGCCCTGGCTCGGGACAGTGGGTCATAGATGCATGCAAGATTCTCCTTGGAATGTCCAAACAAATTTGTGGGAGAGAGGAGGAATCTCAGAGGTGGGTTGGATCAAGGTTTTAAAATAATGCAGATGTGAGCTAAAGATTGAGTTAAATCTGTGGTTTGATGATAACAGACCACACGGGCTGTTATGAGGCCGAGTGGCTTTTTGAGCTACCTGTTGTGGGGTTCCTCTGGGGTTATTTGAATCTTGAAGTGTGCACTTTTGCACCAGGGATTAACTGCTGCCCCAGGGATTGGAGCAATTGATTTGTTTGTTGGAACTCCCCCTCAGGCATAGAGAATGCTTGCCAGAATGCTCAGGAGAGAAGGAAACATAGATACAGTCTTCCAGAGCTTGCAGAAGATGTCAACTTTCCTTCTGTCCCTAGGAAGATACAAGGAAAAAGTTTAATCCTAAGAAAAAGTATTTTAAATTCTTCCCCCTTGCTTATAGAATTTCCAAAAAAGTGACTCCTGGAGAAAGACTAGGTGGAAGATATTGCCAGGATCCTTGTCCATGATAATGGTCCTCTCTAGCCTAAGCTTGAGTGTACCTCTGCGCCTGAGGGTGCCCATCCACAGGGTGAGGCAGTGAGGAGGAAGTCAGCAAATGATGGAAGAGGAAAGAACTGTTAACACGGCTGTCACAGGCCACGCAGTGCAACTAGCATGCCAGGCCTCAGGAGGGGCAAGGAGAAGGTGGTAGGACAGCCTGGTTTATGGACAGGTGTACCAGGCAGACTGCTACGAGAAGGGAGAGGTTAGGCAGGTGTTCAGACATATGGGCCAGGCGCAGTGGCTTGTTCCTGTAATCCCAGCATTTGGGAGGCCGAGGCAGGAGGATTGCTTGAACCCAAAAGCATGAGACCAGCCTGGTCAACATACTGAGACGTCTCTACAAAAAAATCAAAAATCAAAAAAAAATGATCCAGGTATGCTGGCATGAGCCTGTAGTCTCTACTCAGGAGGCTGAGGTGGGAGGATTGCCTGAGCCCAGGTGGTCAAGGCTGTGGTGAACCACAATCGTGCTCCTGCACTGCAGCCTGGGCAACAGAGTGAGATCCCAACTCAAAAAATAAAAACAAAAAATTGTCTAGCCTTGCTGGTGCTATCCTAAGACTTAGCAGTAGGCAGGGGCAAGTAGGCAGGGGCAAGTCTCCCTAAGTATCATGGTTAGAAACTATTTCAGAAGGGCCCTGTAACAAGATGCAGTGCAAATTGTGCCAGCCTTGATAAGCCCTGTTCAGTCTAATTTCAGTAAACTGCTTTGGGTCAGACATGCAGTTTCCTAGAAGAGAAGGAGACCACTTCCAGTGGCTTAAAAGAGACTTTTGAAAGAGGCCCCAAAGTCCCCCCTCATCCCCACCAGTCCTTGAGTGGTTGGAGGAACCAGATCCTTTGCACCTCAGAGATGGTCCAGGGTGATTGGAGCACATTGTACATAGAGAAAGCACCTTCCATCTCTTCACGGCAAAATTGTTGGGACTCAGTGAAGCAGGCCAGCTGCCATTTTGTTTCTCTTGCATCAAAGAGAGTAGTGTCCTTGTGGAAAGTAGCACTGTCAAGAATCAGCCTTGGGGCTGTCTGTGAAAAATGCAAGTGGACCCACAGTGTGTGCTACACCTGCCCCACAAATGGCCCTGGTAACTTCTGAAATAATTTCCTGAAGACACTAAAATAACCCAGTTTGGCCATCAGACAAAGGAGGAGGGAAGAACAAGAGACCGTCTCAGGTAACCACTGTGATTTACCACAAGTGAAGCCTGATTTGCATTTTCCCTTCAATAACTTGGCTCTTGCAATGAGGAAGAGAGGGAGGAGACACTCTAGAGGAGGGCAGGAGCCCCCATCTCTGGCCATGTGGAATCCAGACACCCAGTGATGAAGTTCACTGGAAGACGAAGAAGATGAAGCTAGAGGCAAAGGGCTGGGGAATCAGCTTGCCCCTCTTGACAAACCTCAATCTCTGATCTCATGCCTAGGCCAAACCAGCTACCAACCTCGGGTTCTTCAGAGTTAAGAAGAAACTTACCTGTAACCAGAAGAAACTTTGCCTGGGACTATGGTTACTTTGGAGTTTTAAAGTGTGACTAGGGAGAAGCTAGAAGCAGAGACAATTCAGTGGACTGCCCTCAGAGGGAATCGAATTCCTTAGAAATTCCTTGGCTCCAAGGAGCATTGGCTTAATCTGATTCACAAACACATGTAAGTCAGTCCCAGTGATTTCTGAGTGGGGAATAGTCATTCTGAAAGACCAAGGGTTGAAGTCCTGCAGTTACCAGCTAGGAATGAACAAGATTGAAATTTGGGATCTCAGGTTAGTTACCTTAAATAACAACTTCTCAGGAGAAGCTTCACAGGGGACAAAGGCAGTATGCAAACAGGCAAACTAGACTCAGTCTACCAGCTTCCTCATCAGGACGGTCCTCCATGGAGAGATTCTTCTGAACCCCTGTACATATTGTGGGGGGGGAGGGGTGCAACACACCTATCAGGATGATTGGTGAAATCCCACACTCACCATTGTCCAGGCTTCTTTCTCCTCTTCCTTTAGTCTTGCCTAGTGCTCCTGGTGCTCTATGAAGTCGGCAACTAAAAAGCCAAGTGTACCGGTCCCTGCACCCAAATGTGAAGTGTGTTTCTTATTTTATCTGTGGAAAGACATGGGGCAAATGAAAGAGGCTAGCCTGCCTCTCTCCCTCCTCCCTTCCATTTCTGTCTCTTCTAATAAACGTGTCTTGTACAGTGACTGTGTAACCTAGTGCTTACAGTCCAGAAGTAGAAGTTAGACACGTGCATAAGTAATCCTACTGCAAGACCCAAAGGGATAAAAGCCATACATAATGTCCAATTGTGCCAAGGATTTTTCAAATACAGGGTCCTCATATGCACTCAGGTCAATTTTCAGCTCTTTTTCAGCTACCTAGGGGTCCATTTAGTATAAAGCCAGGTAAAAATAATCTAATGGCCCCATTATGGTATAAAAGAGTTGCTGAGTCCATTTGGTCACTTACAGAATTTAAAAAACACTTAAAGAATTTAAAGCCATAAAAGTGGTAGCTCTATTTTTTGAGTGCATGGTGTGAGTTTTTATCTGTGGGCAGGGTGGTGTTCTTGCTTGGTTATTTATTCACCTGCACAGAGTCTCTTTTTTGAATCTCTATTGCTATATGTGGCTGAGAACGCAGCTTCAGGGATGCAGTTGTTCCATCCTTCCAGAGGTCCTGGCACCCTCTGGAGGTGCATCCCTGCGAGTCCACATGTCTCTCTGCTGCATCTGGGGTACGAGGGTTCAGGCTATAGGGGAATATAAGTCACTGCTACCCATTTAGCATTACTGCCAGTGCAAAATGCAAAGCTGGGGAAGTGGTGTTGGGGGCCTAAGACAGGTTAAGGTAATTTGGAGACTTGGCAGCATTATGATCTGGTTACAGTGTCATTGAACGACTATTTGCTAACATTACTCAATGAAGACAGTATGCCAAGGTCCTATGCCCAGGAGGACCCATGCACTAGTGTTATGTCCTCTCACACTTCCTCTTACACAGGTGAGCAGAAGACTGGAAAATTTCTCTTGCCTGAGAGAAATAGGTCTCATTATGCACTTTCTAGGAGTGTAGAGTTGAATAAATGTGCTTGGCCATACATGCATGACCAGAGGCAGCTGGTACTTAAAAGGCCTATGAGAGTTAATACCATGACTTCCTGCTTATTCCTTAAAAAAAAAAAAATTCCAGCATCCTCCCAACCAATAAAGAGGTTTGCACTTCACCGTAGGTCAACCTGAACAGCCACCCTTCAGATATGCAAGCCAGCATCCACTACTTCTGGGTAAAGATCTCAGGTACTTAATAGAACTATGTTGCCCAATACCTGAACAGAGCAATTAAAACTGGTATATCAGTAATGATAATGGAACATTTATTAATCACTGATTTTTAAGAAAAACTGGTTCAAAGATGTTTAAGAAATAACTTTCCTGAAAAATAGACTAAATGATGGAGAACAAGGATTCTTGGGAAGATGATGGCAGAGCCAGTCGAATCAAGTGAGTTCCAGTGTGAATGAGTGAGGGTATGAAAATTTTGTATAAATGTCATTGGGTAAGTGGGCATGTGAATGGCTGACTGAGTAGGGACTCAGGAACAAGTGGCCAGGGCTCTCCTGGTTAAACAACTGGTGTCTCAGCTGCTCTGCTTTGGTCTCCAGCACTTCCTGGGCACAGAAGCTGAGTGCCAGTTTTTTAAAAAATCAACAGAGTCCTTTCTGGGAAGAAGCTGCCCAGAGAGACTACTGGCTCCAGGCCCTGCCTCACCACTGCAGCACCTGGCTGGACTCTGGCAGCAAGGGCTGTGGAAGGAGCACAACAAGGGATCCCAGAGGCAGAGCCCCACTGGAGAAGATGAAAGAAGCACCCTACCATCATCTTGAAAACCAAGTAGGAAAGTGCTCTGGCTTGCTCACCATAGAGTGATGACCCCATCAGATCTCTATGACCAGCAGATTAACTACTCAGGGGATTGTCATGACCCAGAGAGAATATCATAAAAGCACAAACTCTGGAGGGACAGGATGAGTGCTGAGTCTCAGGCTCCACCCCCTACCCTGATTCAGCTGTGGGACAAAGGGTACGACCAGAAAAGGACAAGGAAGATCTCCAGAGAGATCAGTGGTGAGTCCGGGATTGACCCAAACCCTCCTCCCCAGCAATCCTCTGAACGTCAGACCCACACAGCTGGACCACGACTAAGATAGATGAATCCAGGTGAAGCCTGGACCTCAGCTGCAATAGGAGGACTCCACTCGAGGATAAGCCTGGTTGTGGTGCTCCACACCAGTACCTGGGGAAGAGACAATCCCACACCTCCACACTGGAGAGGATCCCCTGACCATACTAGAGTGGGAGGGGAGGACTGAGGCCTTATCCACCCCCACTGCTCCCTCCTCCTTCCCTGTGCCGGACACTGGGGAGATTGTGAATGAGGTTGAACTTCTGCAGGAGATAGCAGAGGGGCAGCTGAGAGGAACAATTGCAGAATCTGTGACAAAAAGGAGGGTATTTTTGTTATTGTTATTTTTGTTTGTTGATTCTTAAATATTTTTTCTTTGTGCATGAATATGTATTAGAGAGTTCGAGCTGCACCCTCCCTACTCCCTCCCTTCCTTTCTTCTTTCTTTTTCCATTTATGTGTGCATGTGAAGGATTGAGTGTTAATATTTCAGGGTTTTTTGTGTTTTCTTGTGTGCTTTTTTGTTCTTCTCTCTTTTTAGTTTAGTGTGTGTAAATACATGTGTGAAGGTTTGATTTGAATTCCCTTTTTTTCCTTCTCTTTCTTTTTTCTTTTTTTCTCCTTCTTTCATTTTGGGTTGGGCAGGTGTGTGTGTTTGGTTTTCCCTTTGTTGTGGTTGTTTTTTGTTTTGTTTTGCTTTGTTGTTATTCCAGTTTGTTTTGGTGTGTGTGTGTGTGTGTGTGTGTGTGTGTGTGTGTGTGTTTAATTGATTTTTACTTTGGTTTCTGCTCTTATAGTTCTATATTTAAAAAAAAATTTGTTTGAAAATTTCTGTCTTTCACACTTCATTCTACTTTTCTCTGTTCTCCTCATTGCTGTTACTGTATCTTGGACTTGTGTGCACACATGTACCCGTTGCATTGTCATATACAGTGGTGGTGGGAAGTGGGTCTCAGGGAACTCATATCACAATCAGTGAACAATGTGATTTGCAAGTAGTTTCTGAATCCTAGCTACTCATCCTCCATCTTATTAGATTCTCAAAACTACAAGAAACAGCAAAGTTTCCCACCCACAGCCCTGTTTCAATATAGAACAAATTCAGATCAGGGAAGAATAGAGGACTAAGCAAAAATCAGAAGTGAAAGTAACTTCCACTGGCACTGAATCATAGAACTAAAGAGAAAAGAAAGAGATCTATCACAAATGAGGAAAAATCAACAGAGAAACACAGGTAATTCCCAATGTTACAAAGAGAAAATGCCTGAAAAATCAGACATCAGAACCCAACAATGGAAGTCACCAATGACTGGCCCCAGAATACAACAGAGATGAGGGACTGTGTTAAAAGAGTAAATAAGACTCAAGAAAGACAAGATGCAACACTGAAATTATTTGTAATGAAGATTTTGGTCACAAAAAATTTCATCCAGGAAATAAATAACAAGATGACAAGCATGGAAAGCAGAATTAATCAGGCAGAAGAAAGAATCTCAGAACTTGAAGACTAAAACATAGAATTAACCTGATCTGTAAAAACATTGAAAGAAAACTCAGAAAGAAAAAACAAAGCCTCCAAGAGATGTACAATTATATCAGAAGGCCTAACTAAACTTCTGATTGGTATCTCAGAAGAAGAAAGGGAAATGCTGAACAACTTGGAGGAAGTATTCCAGGAGGTTATCCAAGAAAGATTTCCCTATCTCACCAAAGATGTGACCATCCAAACACAAGAGACACAGAGAACCCCTGCAAGACATCAAATGAGAAGAGCAACACTTAGACACATAGTAATTCACCTAAACAAAATAGGCACAAAAGAAAAAATTCTAAAGACAGTTAGAGAGAAAGGTCAGACTACCTACTGGGGAAAGTCAATCAGAATAGCAGCAGACTTATCAGCAGAAACACTGAAAGCTAGAAGGGACTGGAGTCCAGTATTCAAAGTTCTCAAAGATAAACAATTTCAATCAAGAATTTCCTATCCAACCAATATCAGCTTCACCAGCAATGGAGAATTAAAATCCTTCCCAGACAGTCACTCCCTAAGACATTATGCAGCTTCCACACCAGCTTTATAGGGTAAGCTTAAAAAGGTATTAAGCACAGAAGAAAGAAAAAAAAGAATGCCCCCATAGCAAGAGAACAGCAGAACACAGAGTCAACAGAGAATACGTGATGGCAAACTTGAAAACACACACATACATCAGTCCAAAAGCTAAAAGTAAACAAACAAACATAGAAAAAAATCTTTATAAGAACCTCATGATGGGGATAAACAATCACATTTCAGTAATCAGCTTGAATGTGAATGGACTAAGTGCACCACTGAAGAGACACAGAATGGCAAGCTGGATAAAAAACCATGACCCAATAATTTGCTGCATCCAGAAAATTCATCTAACCATAATGGATGCACACAGACTCAAAGTTAGAAAGTGAAAAATGAGTTTCTAGGTGAATAGATCACAAAAGAAGGCAGGCATTACAATCTTAATATCAGACAAAACAACTTTAAGCTATAAAAAATTTAAAAAGACATGGAAGTACACTACATAATGATAAAAGGTTCAATCCATCAACAAGAAATATCCATCCTAAACATATATGCACCCAACACAGGAGCACCAGCATTTATAAAACAGCTACTAAGTAAACTAAAAAAAGATATTGACTCTAACACTATTATAGTTGGGGACTTAAATACCCACTAACAACTCTAGATAGATCATCGAGGCAAAAAAAAAAATCACAAAAAGATCCGGAACCTCAACTTGATGCCTGACCATATAGATTTAACAGATACCTACAGAATTCTCCACTCAACAACCACAGAATATACATTCTACCCATTACCACATGGAACATACTCCAAGATCAATCACATCCTTGGCCATAAATCAAGCATAAACAAACTTCATAAGATCAAAATACTGCCATGTACCTTCTAAGACCACAGTGGAATAAAAATAAATGTCAACACCAACAAACTTCCCCCAAAACCCACAAAGTCATAAACACTAAACAGTATAATGCTGAACGACTACTGGGTCAACACAGATATCAAAACAGAAATTTAAAAATTCCTGGAAACAAATGAAAATGAAGAAACATCCTACCAAAACCTCTGGGATGCCATGAAAACTGTTCTAAGAGGGGAATTTATATCTCTATGAACCCACATCAAGAAAATGGAAATATCACAAGTTAACAGCCTAACAAATCACCTGAGGAAGGTGAAAAGGCAAGACTACCAAAACCCTAACTTTAGCAGATGACTCCAGATCACCAAAGTAAAAGTCCAAATACGGGACATAGAAGACAAAAATATCATAGGAAAAAAAATCAACAAAACAAAAAGTTGGTTTTTGAAAGAATAAACAAGATTGATGGACCCCTAGCCAGAATGACCAAGAAAAAGAGAGAAAAAGCCCAAATAAACACATTCAGAAATGCAAAAGAACAAATCAGAGCTGACCCGGAAGAAATATAAAAGATTATCAGAGATTACTATGCACACTTGTATGGAAACAAATTTGATAACTTAAATGAATTGGAGGACTTTCTGATATAAACCAACATCCCAAGGTTGAAACAAGACATTGTGATCCTAAATAGACCAATAACAACCCAAGAAATTGACTTTGTCATAAGAAAAACTACCTACCCCCCCCAAAAGCTCTTGACCAGATGGCTTCCCAGTGGAATTCTACAAAACATACAAGGAAGAACTGATACCAATCCTATTGAAAGTATTACAGGCAATTGAGAAAGATGAAATTCTCTCCCAATCATTTTAAGAAGCTAGCATCATACTGATAACCAAGCCATGTAAAGATCCAACAAAAAAAGAGAACTACAGGCCAATATTCCTAATGAACATAGATGCAGAAATTCTCAACAAGATTCTAGTAAATCAGATCCAACAACATATCTCAAAAATCATCCACCATGACCAATCAGGTTTCATCGCCAGGATGCAGGGCTGGTTCAACATCTGCCAGACCACAAATGTAATTAAACACATCAGCTGATGATATAATCCTATATCTCAAAACCCCAAGACAATCTGTCAAAAACCTGCTTGAACTGATAAAGGACTTTGGCAAAGTCTCAGGGTACAAAATAAATGTGCAAAAGATGGTTGCTTTCTTATACACCAACAACAAGCAGGCAGAGAACCAAATAAAAAGCACAATCTCATTTGCAATAGCAACACACACAAAAATGAAATGTCTCAGCATCTTCCTAACCAGAGAAGTGAAAGACCTTTACAATGAAAACTACAAAACACTGCTCAAAGAAATTCAGCAAGACACAAACAAATGGAAAAACGTTCCATGGATAGGAAGAATCAACATTGTTAACATGGCCATCCTACCCAAGGCAATCTACAGATTCAACACAATACCTATGAAATTACCAACATAACTCTTCTCAGCCATGGAAATGACAATACAGAAATTCATATGGAAACACAAATGGCCACGAATAGTCAAAACAATTCTCAACCAAAGAAACAAAGCAGGAGGTATCACACTTCCAGACTTTGAACTTTACTGTAAGGCTACAATAATCAAAACAGCCTGGTATTGGTACAAGAACAGGCATATAGACCAATGGAACAGGAAGCAAAACCTCAATTACTCAATCAACTCATCTTCAACAAAGTCTCCTCTATCAGCCACTGGGGAGAGGAGAACCCATTCAGTAAATGGCTGGGAAAACTGGTTGACCACATCAGAAGATTAAAACAATACCCCTACCTATCACCATACACAAAAGTCAACTCCAAATGGATCAAAGACCTAAACGTAAAAATCTCAAACTATAAGAACCTTAGAAAATGCAGGAGACACCCTTATGGAAATTGGAACTTACAACCAATTCCTGATCAAAACCCCAAGTGCCCATGCTATAAGAGATAAGATAGGCAAGTGGGACCTCATTCAACTGAAAAGCTTCTGCAAAGCAAAAGAAAGCATCAAGGGAGTGGGAAGACAGGTCACAGAAGGGGAAAAGATATTTGCCAGCTGTTTATCTGACAAAGATCTAACATCTAGAATCCACAAGGAACTCAAATGTGCCAAAAGGAAAAAAACAGCCCCATTAAAAAGTGGGCAAAAGACATGAATAGACACTTCTCAAAAGAAGATATATGGGCAGCCAACAGGCATATGAAAAAGTGCTCAACCGCACTCATCATCAGAGAAATGCAAATCAAAATCACATTGAGATACCACCTAACAACCCCAGTAAGAATGGCCATTGTTAACAAAACAAACAACAACAGATACTGGCAAGGATGCAGAGAAAAAGAAATGCTTCTACACTGCTAGTGGGATTGCAAACTATTGCAACCTCTTTGGAAGACAGTGTGTGATTTCTGAAAGAACTGGAAATTTATCTTCCATATGACCCAGCAATCCCCCTACTGGGAATATACCCAGAGGACCTCAAGTCATTCTACCAAAAAGATACCTGTACACATGTTTGTTGCAGCTCTATTCACAATAGCAAAAACATGGAACCAACTGTGCTACCCATCAAAACTGGACTGGATAAAATAATGTGGTACATATACACAATGGAATATTATGCACCCTTAAAGAAGGACAAACATATGAACTTCGCAGCAACTTGGATGGATTTAGAGTCTATCATACTCAGTGATCTATCACAGAAACAAAGAACAGAGTACCACATGTTCTTACTCATAAGTGGACCCTGAACATTCACACTATACTGTAAGAAAGGTATCGGGAGTAGTGGGCTACTATGGGGGGGGGGCACAACATCAATAAGGGTACTTGATCTCAAACCAGGCAATGTGAGGACCAAAGAGAGGACTAGACTTTACCTGTACGATGATCACTTGTATACCCAATCCCGAATTGAACCCACATCTTAAAAAAAAAAAAGTTTTCCCAAAGCATTTCCCTTTATATCTCTGATAAGACATGAACAGATCCTAAAAGTTTAAAAGTAATGTATTCATCTGTGTTCTTCTTCTTGGTATTTTTAACTTCCAAAAGTATTTGTATTCATTTCCTACTGCTGGAGTAACAAATTGCCACCAACAAATGTATTCTCTTAAGTTCTGGAAGTCATAGACCCTATCATCAAGGTGTCAACAGGTTGTTCGCCTTCTGGAGACTCTAGGGAAGCGTCTGTTTTCTTGACTTTTTCACCTTCTAGAAACAGATGAGTTTTTGACTCGTGACCCGGTATCCCTTGGGTCTCTACTGTTGTCTCATTTACTCTGACTTTGATCTTCCGGCCTTGCTCCCATAAGGACTCTTGTGATTACTTTGGGTACATCAGATAATCCAGAATAATACTCCCATCTCAAGACCCTTAGCTATATTCACAAAGTGCCTTTAGCCAAGGAAGTAGGTAACATGTCTATAAGTTCCAGGGATTAAGATATGAATGTCATTGGAAGTCATTATTCATTGTACCACAGTATTTTATTCTGAGGAATATCTCTCCTTATATAAAGGGTTCTTAGTGGCTTTTTTTCACATTCCAGTTTTGTTATAATATATTTACTCATCTGAAAATCCATCCATAAAAGCGGTGCCTTCAGGTTCTCTTGTCTTTCTTTCTACCTCCACCCCACCCAAAGCAAAACTAAGAAGAAACCGTAAATATGGCAGGGTGCTGGACATAATTACCTCAAAACGTGTTGAATTATATTATTCTTTAGGTTGTTTACATGTAATTACATGAGCATGTAATTCATAGCATTTGGTGTAATCATCACTGCTAATTCTTAGAAATGTAGCATCAGGTTTATAGATCAACCATCCAATATGAAATTTCCTATGGAACAGTTTTATTCAAGTCTATCATATTCATGTTTTTAATTTAGAAAAACAATGAGTGAACATTTTGAGGTGGAGAAGTAGCATTTTGTTCTTCTGAACATAAAAGTATTATGAGCAAACTGTCATTTGGGAAGCATAATATAATTTTATGCTATTTATGAAAAGTAATGATTAGGCACTGGATTCAGCCATGCCAAGTTTCAGTCAAAAGTAAATTTTATGGCTGTGTGCTAGGTCCCTTAAAACAAGGGTGTGTAATGGAAATTGTGACAGGCACTTAATTATAATGACGCTACTCAGTGTGGATATAATAAATGTGTAGAGCTAGTTCATAAACCACTCGAATGTAGCCCGGAAATCTGTGAGTAACACGAACAGTCACCAAATAGCCATGTTTTTTGAGGTTGCTTTAGAAACAAAAAGGAAGAAAGAATGCCTCCCAGATGCCACTGGCTACTGCTGCTCCTTAACTCAGTTTCATGACATGGAGACTTACCTTCAAATGGCAAAGAAAGGAGATATCAACTCTCAGTAATAGAGGGTCTCAACTGTACCTTCCTTTGGTACAAAATTGATACCAGTCTGAAATGCAAGTCAATACCCTCAGAAGGTGATTTGAGTGAGCATTGGATTAGGTGATGCTATCTGATTGGCAACGGCAATTTGACTACGGTAAAAGCTGCTGATAGAAGTTTCCAGAGGGCCAGTTAGAAAGAAATTGCAGTACTTCCCTTAGCAGGTATGTGAAAGTGCCAAATAGCTGAAGACAAGTGGTAGAGAAGTGATCGTCTTTTCAGGACTCAAGAAATAGGAGAGCCTTCTGCCATTACGGACCTGCATGTCACATTATGGGTGAAAGAGACAACATTTAGTCAAGTTTTGAACTGGAGAACTGCCAAAATCAATAGAGGTCACATTTATTTAAGGAAAATGACTTCTTCAGTTGATAAAACAGCATATGATATCGCGTGGCAAATAAATAATCCTGGGCAAATTTATGAAACGAGCTCTGCTGGACAAGTCAGTGTGCTGAGAGAGTAGGAGAGCAAATTGTTAGAATCACATAGAACACCAGAGCTGAAGAAGAGAGAGGTTAGACATGTGCTACTCAGACTTCAGTGTGCACGTGAAGCCCCGGACTATCTTGCTAAAAGGGCAAATTCTGATCCAGCAGGTCTGGGGTGGGGGCTGAACTCCAGCATTTCTAATAGACCCCAGTTGATGCTGATGCTGCCAGTCTGTAGACCGTACTTTTCAGAGCAAGGATTTTGAGAACTCCCAATGTGGAATTCCTGGTTTCTTCGGCATTTTTGAAAATATAAATGGAAGTCAAACTGGTTTCCATGTTTCAAAAAGCTTAAGAAACAGTGGGTATTCATTTTACCCAGAACGAGATAGCACAAGGAAATTAAAACATCGACTTGCATCAGGTTGATCCTCACTGGGATTCTGGCCTTAAACTGCCCACTTTTTACTTCTAACTATATGTTCTCAGGGACATTTCAGAACTCCCTTCTGCCTTTCTCCCATCATCTGTAAAAAGGGACTGACAATAAAATCTCCCTTGCAGGACTGGGGGGATTAAATGAGTTAATATCTGTAATGTGCTGACAATGATGCCCAGCTCAGTGCAAGTCTCAATCAGTGTTAGCTAGTGTTATTATCAGATGTGCAGATCAGTGGTGCCATGCCTTTGATTTTAACAAAAAACAAAGGGGTTATTTTAAAATACATTCAGGATGGTAAACAAAACCTTCAAACCTGGGGTGTAACTGAAACGTTAAGAGGTTGGGAACCTTTCAGATTGTGGAATAGAAAGTCAGTCGTACTGCTTCTTGACAAAAGTCCACAGCTACTTACAACAGCAGAGTTAGCATCTGGGTTTCAATCTCCAGGTGAAAGTCTTTTTCTCTTACTTACAAAAATACTTTCAAAAGGTTTCCAATAACTTAATCATGGAAATAAGTGATTTATGAATCAAAGTCAAACTTTTCAAGCAAGTGATGCTCTGTTCATTTCTATTTTCTCATCATTCACTTTCTTCCTGAATTCTTGCAGTTTGATCTACATTCCTATGTTATGTGGACCCACCTTTTCTGTACCTACTGTGGGCAAACCTGAGGGTCCAATACCCATCTTTATGCTTCTTGGTCCAGCTAAGCATGAAACCCTATAGTCTGCCTCTTATGAAGTGTTCCTTTTGTGACCTTCATAAAAGCAACACTATGTTGAGGTTCTTCCTACATCTCCTATTGCTCTCTCTCTGCCTTCTTGGATCTATCTTTTCTTGTTCTAACTACAGACCGCTAACTCTACCTTCTGTTATCATCTTCTGTTCTTATCTTTGTTTCCTTTCTTAATAGCTTCTCAGAGGTATTAACTCATTCCTGTTTCTTCAAACTTCAGAGGCTTTTAGCATTAGAAAAACAACTTTAGAATTGCATGTAATCATCTCTAATAAATGTTTTTACTGGTGAATAAACTGAGTTTCAGAGAGGATGTTTCCTGAGGGTCACATACCAAATTACTGCAGAGCCAGAACTAGGACATGTGTCTTCCAAGACAGATGTCAAGAAAGAGTCTAGGGGGAACCTGGGCTCTGAAGTCAGGCCTCCATGCATGCTCTCTCTGATCCTACCTCTCCTTAGTTGCCTGGGAAATTGGGCAAACAAATTAAACTTTCTGGGCCTCAACTTCCACTTCTGTATATGGGCATACCACTGGGCTTGGGCCATGATCCTGAAAGATACAGTCCTGAATGCCATAATTCCAAATGTTGAAATCCCAAAAGATCAAAATGCTGAACATATAATGCTGGATTAAAACAATTTAAAAAGATATTCTAAAGACATTTATTTACACTTTTAAGGGGGAGTTTACTTGAGAAACATAAACACCCCAGAACACTTCACAAGGCACTTTATACAACAAAATAGGCAATAACCACACACATATTTTTATAAGCATAAATACTTAGGTATACTAATAACAACCACATGGGTGTAACAGTCATGAGCAGACAAACTGTATTCTTGAAGAAGTAGGTCAAAAAGCAAAATATAGATGCATAGCACAGTGGTTGGTAATCATCTGCACCTAGCTTTATAACTGTAGTCATTCAAAATACCATGACACACAACCTAAGTCTTTTGATCAAAAAATATGATGGATCAATGCCACAAATGCAATTGCCCACAGAGCCAAGATCTTGAGAAATTTTATCTTTCACAAAAGCAGATGTACAAAAAATGCATTCCCTTATTTACTGAGGAAGTTTCAATGTTTTTACATACATGCACAGTAATTACATACAGTCAGTATTATGATAATGCACTTTCATGGAGTGAAATTTGCAAAACATGTATAAAACAGATTAAAACTATCTAAAGTCTTTATACAATGTCTTCCTCTAGTACTGGAAATGATGCAAAGATGAAATAGCATATTATAAAAAAAAACGCTGACTGACAATTTAAAATAGTGGGGGGAAACACTAAAAAAAAAAAAAAAAAAAGAAGAGAGAGAGAAGGAGAGAACAAGACAAAATACCAAAATTTAAAAAGAATAACATTTTACATATGAAACAGTATAGTATAGACTGGGCACAATGGCTCAGGCCTATAATCCTAGCACTTTGGGAGACCAAAGCAGGAGGATTGCTTGAGTTCAAAAGTTTGATACCAGTCTAGGCAACATAGCAAGACCTTGACTCTACAAAAAAATTCAAAAAATCAGCTGGACTTGGTGGCATGGACCCATAGTCCCAACTGTTCGGGAGATGAGGCAAGAAGATTCCTTGAGCCCAGAAGTTTGAGGCTGTGGTGAGCCATGATCATGCCACTGTACTCCAGCCTGGGTGACAGAATGAGACCCCGACTTATAAAAAAAAAGTGTATTGCAGAGATAGATTATGGGCAATTGCATAGAAATAGTTTATAAGAGATGGCTGATTTTCAACATCATATACTCGGCCCTTGAGCAACATAGGGGTTATGAATGCCAATTCCCCACATGATAAAAAAAGTGCATATAATTTCAATCCCCCCAAAACTTAACTATTAATAGCTTACTGTTGACTGAAAGTCTTAGTGATATCATAAACAGTTGATTAACACGTTTTGTATGTTATATGTATTATATACCATGTATAACAAAGTAAGCTAGAGAAAAGAAAACTTTACAGAATTTTTTCAATAACTTTAGGGAGTACAAATAGTTTTTGGTTATGTGGATGCATTGTATAGTGGCAGAGAAATCTGGGATTTAAGTGTACCCACCACTCCCACCTGTGAACATTGTACTCAACGGGTGATTTTTCATTTCTCCTTCCCTCTCACCCTCCCCCTTCTGAGTCTCCAATCTCTATCATCCCATTTTCTATGCCTTTGTAGAGCTAAGGTTCTACAAAGTGAGAACATGCAGTGTTTGGTTTTCTCTTCCTGTGTTAGTTCACTTAGGATGATGTTCTCCATTCAGGTTGCTGCAAAGACATTATTTCATTCTTTTTATGACTGAATAGTGTATCCATGGTGTATATTTACCACATTTCCATTATCCACTGATCGGTTGATGGGCATGTGGGTGGATTCAACATCTTTTCAATTATGAATTGTGCTGCAATAAACATACAAGTGCAGGTGTCTTTGTTGTATAGCGATCTCTGTTCCTTTGAGTAGATGCCTAGTAGTGGGGTTACTGGATCAAATGCGAGATCTACTTTTATTTCTTTGGGAAATCTCCCTACTGATTTCCAGAGAGATTGTGCTAATTCAAAGTCCTACCAACAGTGCATAAGTGTTCCCCGAGAAAAAAAATGTTATAAAGAAGATGATAAGGAAAAAAATATTTATTTACTCTTCATTAAGTGGAAGTGGATCATCATAAAGGTCTTCATCTTTGTAGTCTTCACGTTGAAAAGACTGAGCAGGAGGAGGAAGAGAAGGGGTTGATTTTGCTATCTCAGGAAGAGGAGGAAAGGAGGAAGGGAGGTGGGCACACTCATTGTAACTTTATGAAAACGCATCATGATTTCTATCTGACTTTTTTGCTTCTTTATTTGTCTAAAAGTGTTTCTATATGGCCCTTCTTTCACAGTTTGCTTTTGTTTTGGTCCATGTCATGAAAGAAGCCAAAAGCAGTGTTGAGTAATCAGAACTCTTCTGCCAGATTGTCTAATGTCAATTTATTTCCTGGCACTGTTTCTTTCTTTCTTTCTTTCTTTCTTTCTTTCTTTCTTTCTTTCTTTCTTTCTTTCTTTCTTTCTTTCTTTCTTTCTTTCTTTCTTTCTTTCTTTCTTTCTCTCTCTCTCTCTCTCTCTCTCTCTCTCTCTCTCTCTCTCTCTCTCTCTCTCTCTTTCTCTCTCTCTCTCTTTCTTTCTTTCTTTCTTTCTTTCGAGTTGGAGTCTCACTCTGTCACCCACACTGGAGTGCAGTGACTGCTCCTGGCCACCGCAGCCTCGACCTGCTGGGCTCTGGCAATCCTTCTGCCTCAGCCTTACGAGTAGCCGGAATTACAGGCATGCGCTACCATGCCTGGCTGATTTTTTGATTTATTGTAGAGATGAGTAGGTGGGTCTCAGGTGGGTCTCAAACCCGCAGGCTCAGGCAATCCACTCACCTCAGCCTCCCAAAGGTGCGGGATTACGGGCTGAGCCACCGAGCCCGGCTCTGGCACTGTTTCTTCTGTGACTTCATCCTCATCATCTGGTACTGGTTTGGAAGAACCCATCTTCATCAAGTTGTCTTTTGTAATTGCTCTGGTGTTGGGGTCTATTGGCTCTTGAATTTCTCCAAGACCCAAATCCCTTCACCCCACATCTTTTTTTTTGCAATGCCCACAATCTCTCTCAAGAGTTCCTTAACTGACTCTGTTAGAAATCCTGTGAAATCATGCACAACATCTGATTTCTCCTGCAGGAATTTATTGTTTTAGGCCTGATGATTTCATGGCTTTTTCTGTAACAAAAATGGCATCTTCAATGGTGTAATCCTTCCAGACTTTCATGATAATCTCCATCTGGGTTCTTTTTCATAGTATTGACAATTCTTTGCATAGAGTACCCATGCACAGTGAGACTTAAAAGTTCTTATGACTCCCTAATCTGGAGGCTGGATTAGAGGCACTGTGTTTGGGGACAGGTAGATCACTTCGAAGCCTTTAGTGTTGAATTCATGGGGCACTGGGTGACTAGGGAGAGTTGTCCAATATCAAAATATCTTTAAAAGGAAGTCCCTTACTGGCAAGGTATTCCCTAATTTCAGAGACAAAGCACCAATGGAATGAATCCAGAGAAAGCATTCTCATTGCCCAGGTCTTCTTGTTGTCCAACAAAAAGACTGGGTGTTGGTGTTTATTTTTTCCCTTCAAGACTTGGGGGCCAACAGCTTTATAGACAGGACAGTCCTGATCATAAACATGACTGCATTTACACAAAACAGTAGGGTTAGGATCTTCCTGCCTGCCTTAAATTCTGGGGCTTGATTCTCTTCCTTACTAATAAATATCCTGTGTGACATACTGCCTCCTTCTCCGCCCACCCCCCAGAATACGGTACCTTCATCCACATTAAAAATTTATTCAGGCATATATTTTTTTTCCTCAGTGTTTTTCTTAATGGTGTCTGGGAACTCGTCTGCTGCCACTTGGTAAGCAGAAGCTGCATCTTACGTTATCTTGACACTTTTAAACCAAGTCTCTTTCTAAAATTATCAAACCATCCTTTGCTGGCATTAAATTCTCTACCTTTAGATCTTTCACCTCCTTTTGCTTTAAGTTGCCATATAATGACTTTGCTTTTTCTTGAATCATATTAAAGTCTATAGGTATGTCTTTCTTACAACAATCCTGCACCCACATAAAGGCCGCATTTTTCAATATGAAATAGAAAGATATTAAAAAAAAAAAAAAGCGTGAGGTTTTCATGCCTGCTGGAGTAGCTATTGTGATGGCTTCACAGATTTTGTTTTCTTTTTTTCCACAATGGTCCTTACACTGGATTCATTTATTGTGAAATAATGAGCAACTGCAGCTGCAGACTTCAATCTATAGTACACCTGGGTTCTCAAGCAAATCAACTTTTTCTTATAATGTTATGACTGTCCTCTGCTTCTTGGGAGCACTTTCCAGTGCTATTGGTGGCACTTCGTATCCATGGTGTTATTCAATGTTGACAGGATTGCACTAAATACAAGAAAGATACGAAAGAATCTTGAGAGATCACTTTTTACTGCAGTAGGCAATTTGAAGAGACAAATTGCTCACACAGAGATGATTAGTGTCATGTAGCATTTTAAACAGATACTCGTAACACTACTTGAGCTCACCACCATAGCAACAGGTGGTAGCTACAAAATTACTTCAGTAGGACAGTAGGCACTACAGTTAATTTTATGCAGGCATGGTTTAAAATTGCATCTTTACATTTGTGTACATTTCTCTTGACTGTGAATGGCGCCATATGCCATCTGTGTTTGTGTGCATATGTTTTGATACATGCTAACTTTTTATAACAGATTTTATGGTAGTAAATGATAAAATGGACTAGTATCTACATATATTTTATACATTCATGACATAACTTTTTCTTTTTAAAATATATTTCTAGGCTACACAGTTCATCTGATAGTTTTTTCAAATTATTGCAAATCTTCAAAAACTTTTCCAATATGTTTACTGAAATAATTCCCCATGTTAGGCGGAGAAGGAGGCAGTATGTCACACAGGATATTTATTAGTAAGGAAGAGAATCAAGCCCCAGAATTTAAGGCAGGCAGGAAGATCCTAACCCTACAATTCAGACTTGTGTTGTTCAAGGGTCCACTGTATTTTGAAGTCTTGCATCATGATGAATAGCTGCTTTTTTTTTATCTTTTAGGGCATGGCTTTCCTCGGAGAATATGTTCACATTCACTTTTTAATGAGGCACTGCTCTTTTTGAAATTCTTCTGTGCTTCAATATACACCAGCATGAGCATTCCCTATTAAAATTTTCTGTCTTCTGTGTCATGCTTCTATGTTGTTTTGGGTACACAGAAATTTATTCTGCATGCACTGGTGCACAGACAACAAATTTGGTGGAAACAGTACTGGTGATCAGACGGCAACACTGTTTCTTCTTTTCTTATTGTTTCTTCTTATCTTACCTTATTGTGCACTTAATTATTTTCAAACCAGTCAGTAACTCTGCTGGCTTCTTCAAACAAATGTGGATTTAATTCATTAATACCTTCTGGAATTTCAACTGGAAGGAATGCAAGTGCAAACAAATGATGCATTTTTAAATTGAAGTTTTAGCTGGGCATGGTGGCGGGTGCCTATAGTCCCATCTACTCAGGAGGCTGAGGTGGGAGGACAGCTTGAGACCAGGAGTTCAAGGCTGCTGTGTGCTGTGATCAGGCCTGTGAATAGCTATTGCATTCCATCCTGGGCAGCATAGTGAGACCCTGTCTCCGTAAAACATAAATAAACAATTTTTTAAAAGAAACTGAAGTTTTTATTGTTGCATTGTTGAGTGGCCAATCCACTCGTCTGTATTTTCTGTCAAATGTGAATAAAAAAAGTAACAAAGTAATAGTTTTACTTAACATAATGCAACCAACATGATGTAACTATCCTGTTACAGTTGAAAACACACTAATAATCCCTTCTCCAGTTTTCAGCTTTTAGGATTTCAACATTCAGGATTTTAATCTTTCGGGATTTTAGATGTCGAAGATTTTGATCTTTCAAGATTTTAACATTCAGGATTGTGATGTTCAAGACTGAGTATTGGGGGTTGTGGTGGGCACTGATATCACCTCCTATGTCATAGGGTTGGGCTGTGGATGTTTAGGAAGTTTCTTACAGGGTACGCAACCTAGGGGGGCCATTCAGTGCTGTTCCCGCCCTTCTGCTCTTCTGCTTATAGTTCACTGTCTGCTCCTCAGGAGATGACCCTTGGGTGTGAACTCAAGACCTGGTCTTTTGTTGGGCACCAATGACCTGATGTAGTTTTATGGAATTCACGATCTTTTATGCAGTTCATGGTCTTCTCAAATTCAACATGTCTTGAACTGAACTCGTCACCTTCAAACCAAACAAAACCAAACCAAATGAGCAGTTAAGGTTGCCACATCTCTCAGTCGCAGTCTTGGAATTGCCTCTAATACCTCCTTTCTCTATTCCCCACTCCCAGTCACCAAGTGGTATGTTTTTCACCAAGTCTCTTATATACCTGTACCTTCTTTTTCATGCCCTCTTCCACCATCCTTATTTAGGCTGTCACAATCTCACTCCTCCAGTGATGACATGTAGTCACTCTGAGCTCCCGCCTTCACTTTTGGGTCTGCATACCACTGCCCGCTGAAGCTTCCAGAAGCACAGTTCCAACAGTGTTCTTCTCCTACTCAGAAGCCTTCAGTGATTTCTCATCAACACAGTGTTCACTGAAGACGTTCTGCAATCTAGTTGGAACCTTTCTTTCTAGCTTTGCCTTAATTGTCCCTTATATAAACTTGTGCTTCAGCCAAACCCATGCATTAATTTTTCTCTAAACTGCTCTTTTCTACCTCTGAACTTTTAAAACAACTGTGGTAAAATCTCTATAACATAAAATTTGTCTTAACTATTTTTAAGTGTGCAGTTCAGTGGCATCAAGTGCATTCACATTGTTGGGTAACCATCACCACCACCTTTTCATTCTGGCAAAACTGATACGCTGTACTCATTAAACAAAACAAATAAAAAAAAACCCTCCCCATATCCCAGTAGATTGGTTGCCCCTAACAACCCCATTCTACTTTCTGTCTCTAAATTTGACTCCTCTGGATTTACTTAATAAGTATAATCATATAGTATCTGTCCTTTTGTGATTGGCTTATTTTATATAACATTCATCTGTGTCAGAATTTCCTTCCTTTTTAACCCTGAATAGTATTCCATTGTATGTATACATTACGTTTTGTTTATGCATTCATCTGTCAATGGGCACTTGGATTGTTTTTATAAATAACATTGCTATGAACATGTGAATACAAATTCTGCCTCTGAACTTATCCCATGCCATCACTCTCCTGGTGAAAATATCCTTTCTGCCCTTCTCCACTGATTAGGAGTCGACCAAAACTTGTTGAAATAACCTTTTGCCTGAAGGTGTTCCAGATCATCCACCTCTGACAGCAGGTATTGTTGGGAATGCTCACTTGGCATTTATAAATCCTCATATTCAGATTATGTAAACCTTTGGGGTCTGGATATAGTGGGGCTTTCTCCCCTGCTGCTTGATTGGTTGGTTGATGGGTTGTATAGGACCTGGTTGAGTAATTTTCCTAAAGTAGTTGTGTAATTAAAATAAATTTTATGGAAATCATGAGAAGGAGGAAGCAGAGAAAAAAGCAAAGTAGCAAAGATTATTTTCCTATTGGTTGTAAATAATGTAGTTGTTGGAGTCCATAGTAACAAAAAGACTGGGCACGGTGGCTCAAGCCTGTAATCCCAGCACCTTGGGAGGCTGAGGCAAGAGTCCAGGGGTTCAAGACCAGCCTGGGGAACTTGGTGAGACCTTGTCTCTACAATAAATCAAAAAATTAGCTGGGCATGGTGGTGCGTGCCTGTAGTTCCAGCTACTTTAAAGATTGAGGTGGAAGGATTGCCTGAGCCCAGCAGGTCAAGGCTGTGGTGGCTGTGAGCATGCTACTGCACTCTAGCCTGGGTGACAGAGTGAGATTGACTCAAAAAAAAAAAAAAGAGTAACAAAAATATTCTCATTTGATCTTTCCTAACTTTCAGATCTTGTAGAAAATGTGTCATCACAGAACTAATAACTGCACAAAAACCCAGCGTAGCATAAAAATACTTATGTAGTAAAGTATTATTGAAGTCAGAAAGGGTAATGTGACTTTTTCAAAGATACTTTGGTGAATACAGAACTGAAGACCAGAACCCAGGTCTTTGTCGCCTTTCCCCCCATCTGATGCCCCTCCCACTTCTCAGAGCTCAGTGACTTCAGAGCCTGAAGGGTATTTTACCCATTTTTGTGTTGGATGTTCTTTCACAGATATTATCCTTGTCTTGTCCTCTCATAGGAAAAGAAAACATAGACTCTTCAAATCTAGCCTGAGAATTTAAAGTAGTTTTGACAAGCTCGCAGTGTGGCTTAGAGTAAACAGAATGAAAAGTCAATGTGATTGATCATAGCTCAGCAAATTGTCGAAATATGCTCAGGAGAATGGTAAAATACTATGCACAGCATGAAAACATTTAGAAGATAGTTGACCAAGAGCTGAACATGAACTAGCCATGCAGGAACTTGAAGCAATGGTATGAAATGGATTTTGAGAGGATATCATAGAAAAAATATGACATGAATGACCTATGTAATAATTCTTTCCCACTCCCCCTCCCAAAGGAAAAATGAGTTATTATTAGATAAATTTTCTTTCTGTTATTGGAGATTTACAATTTGTGGATGTATTTTGAGGTCAAAAACCATAAATATATTCATCCATTTACTTAAGTATGTTAAATGCCAGGCATTATAGGAGGATTACAGAGGAAAATACAGTCCCCATCTTAAAAAAAGAAAAATCTAAAATGTAGCTTCAGAAATAGGCAAAGGAAACACAATTAAAAATTTAAAGAGATATATAAATGAGGTCCTCAAATAAGAACAGAAGTGCCTGGCCTCAATTAGTTTTCAGGATTCAGTCAGGGAAGGCTGCCTGCCTAAATTGAGAGTTAATCAGGATGCATGGGGTGGGGGGGCGTCATGTAGTTGGGGGCAGGGTGGTCCTCTCATGTAGATAAAGCCACTTGAGTCATGAGAGGAAAGTAAGAGAAAATGTGGCTGACTTTTGCTGGCTGGGAAGGAGTAAGAGTGGCTGATGTCATAGGTGTGGACCCGGAAAGTGATGGGAAATAAGGCTGGTGTGCTCTGGTCATGACTGGAAAGCTTGACTTTCCAGCTATAATTTATTTTGGTGTCCCTAGGACAGTATTTGACCCATTGGCAAGCATTGTGGGTTCACTGGTTGGACAAATAAAAGAATGCTTCACTAAACCAATGTTAAAAAAACATAGAAACCAAGGTTATTTTCACATCTAATTCATAAAAAAAAGAAAGAAACCAAGGTATTTGAACTTAAACACATGCAGCCCCTGAATGCCGTCGTGTGCGGATGGTTTATGACATGTTGCCTATATCCCCTGATGACAGCACCAAACAGAATAAGGGGAAACTCACACAGAAAAAGACAAGTTCTGTCCAAGAAAGATCTTGCTGCCCATGACCATTCATACTCAGGGGAGTCACTGATTCTTCCTTAAGGAGCCCTTGAAAGATAATGACAAACCGCAGTGAGTTCAGTTCAGGTGCAGTCTTGCCTGTGTACTGAGAAAGCCTTAGCTACAGTCTGGGGACCAGCCTCCTCCTTCCAGGACACCCACAACAGCTCCAGGTGCAGGTACAGCGTTAACATAATATATTTCTCCCTACTGCATCCTGACTGACGTGATTACAATTTTATTATTTTGACTGCGTTCAAGGTAACCTTTTCTGCCCTTTATGTGTATTCAAGATAGTTGGCTAGTAGTGCCCATACTGCTATGTAGTCAGCTATGGGGTTAGGGGAGCGGAAGGGGAGGGATAGAGGACATTTAAAAAAAAGAGCAGTTTGCTGAGCTCCCTCCAGAGACCCTCCTGCCGACACCCCTCATTACTTCTACTAACATTCTGCTTTTCCACTGTGGCTCATACCTATAGCTTGGGAGATGGAGTGGTTCACACCTGGGAGCTCCCAGAGCATCCAACAGTGTTTGCTACCCATTTGCCCAGCTTGGGGAAATCTCCCTATTTGTAAAACGCTTTGCACAGTTAGAGCCAGTGCACAGCAACATACACTCTGATTTTCATGATAAAAGACCATTTTGCAAATGCGAAACATGCTTCAAACACTTGTCGGGCTGACAGATCCCCAGTGCCATCTTTGCTGGCCCAGTGGCAGCCTCCTTGGGCTGACTAGCAGCAGAAGGAGTCAGACAATGTCTGCATGAGGGCAACCACAGCCAGGATTTCCTAATAGAGACAATACCTTGCCCCAAAGGCAGTTTCCAGCTGCAGCCCTGAAGCACATACGTTGAGAATGTATCACACAGAACTGTCAGTCAGTGCTGGAGCCAGAAAATTGTTGTTTCAAATGTTACAGTACAGGAAAATCGCCTCTCTGCACTTGCTGCCAAAAAAATGACAGCTTAATTTATGCCACACTGAAGCTACATTACAGAGCCATTCAGCTTGGCAGTTAAGTACGCGCCATGCCCACATCCTTCCCCCATGCAAGTGTGCTGGAGAGAAATACACAGGGGCTATAATAGCGACAATTGGCTGTGGGGTTTGCCATGTCAGTGGAACTAAATACAGGTGAAACAGTATCAGCAATAAAAGACATCACCCTCACCTTGTTTGCAAAACCCACTTCTGCCTGTGCAGTTGCAAATATTCAGGAAGGTTCTTTGGCAACATTGTTATGCACCGGATAGATTAGGGAGAGATGCACTGGTGTCAACCCCCTGGGTTTTATGTTAAGGGGAGGTGCTGCGGTATTACCCATGACTGAAAATTATGTCAGTATCCTTGATGCAGACCTTCAAAACTTGGCAATGTTTACCCTTTCTGAAATTAAATATCTGACAGTATTATACTATATCCAAGTATTCGTATTTTTCATCTAGATGTACATAGAGTGTTAAAGATACATTTTATAGTCACTTTAAAGAAAAGACAAAATAATTATCATCAAGGTTGTATTTCACACCCACTTCTGTATTTTTCACGCACAATGAACCCTCATCTACTTGAACGCAAACAATATGACTTCTTGGGGCAGCAATAACAGTAAAGTTAGACATTAGCTAGAGGTGATCTATTCTCCATATTCTCAACTGTGAAACTTCCCAAATGTCACTCAAATTCTAATACATAAATGGTCTAATTTATATTGACACGTCAGATGAGAAATCAAAGTCTTCTTGATGGAACTGTATCATGGTACACAGCTACCCTGTAATATAAAGATGGTTAGATCTCAGGGTCCCTTTCATGGGTACTCTCTTTCCCAGAATGACCACCTAGAATCAGAATATTCATTGGACTCCAGGATATTTTGCCAAGAAAAGATTTTTTTTTTTTTTTGAGTTGGAGTCTCACTCTGTCGCCCAGACTGGAGTGTCATGGCCGCTCCTGGCCACTGCAGCCTCAACCTGCAGGCCTCCGGCGATCCTTCCGCCTCAGCCTTCCAAGTAGCTGGAACTACAGGCGCGCGCTACCACGCCCGGCTAATTTTTGATTCACTGTAGAGATGAGGTCTCGCTGCCCAGGTGGGTCTCGAATCCGTGGGCTCAGGTAATCCACTCACCTCAGCATCCCAAAGCATGGGATTACAGGCAGAGCCACCGAGCCTGGCTACCAAGAAGAGATTTATAAGTAATTCACAAAATATTTATAAGGCAACCCTTGTAAAAATATCACAGCCCCAAGAAAGCTGGTTGTTTGCAGTTGGCTCCTCTCTGTTCTGTAAGCCATTCATAACAAAATGAGCAGCCCTCAAAAGAGAGCAAATGCATTTGCAATGGCTGTTGATGTGCTATAAATCATTCTCAATAAAATGACTTGCAGAGATAAATGATACATATCTATTTAATAATCCATTATCCAAAATAAATATTTTACCTTAAAATAAAGCAAATGTACTTGCTCTGCTTGTTGATGTGTTAGAGCTGCTCAGGTTAATGGTAAAATCATTTGCAAAGGGGAGCTCTGGTGTTGGGCATTGTGTCCTGTGTGCTCAAGAGAGATTAATGTCTCTTCATAACTCGTCAATAGAAATGTCCCAAAGTAAAAACACCAGCCAAAATGGGCCCAGATATCTCTAGCCAAGCTCATTTTGGCTTCTTCATTGGGTGCCTTTGTTGTTAAAACATGAGCTTTCTTAGAATGGGTCTGTATGGGCAGGGTGGGCTAGTAGGCTATGACAGAGAAGACTAAATAGATCTCTCACCCTAAGGAGTTTGTCGTATAAAATAGGCCACTGCTAGACACACCAAAATCGATGCCACACAATAAGAAAGGCATGCACCTTTTAAGTGAACATGAAGATAAGGAGTTATTCTGAAAAATGGAAGCTGCCCAAATTTAAAATCCTATCAAGCTCAATTCACATGGCTATTCTCCATCCAAATATCGTTTTTGGTTACTTCTTCCAGCATCCTTTGGTCCATGCAACTCTTGGCTCAGCTCTCAGTGGCAGGTCACTAAGCAGGATGACCTTGGACAAGTCCACTGTGTTGCTTGCTTGCTGGTCAATCTCCAACAAGAGGACTCAATCCTAAGTGACCTTTAGAACTTCTAGCTTTAATCACGTATAATTCTTAATATGTTGCCTTTTAAAAATGTTTGTATTTATAATCTCACTCTTTTCTCCCCCCCCCCAGTTTTTCTGTTGGATTTTTTAAATTCTAAAAGTAAAGGTTCTTTTTAATTAAGTCAAACACTATCAGGAGGTATGGTGGCTCATGCCTGTAATCTGGGAAGCAGAAGTGGGAGGATCACTTAAGCCCAAGAGCTCAAGACCAATCTGAGCAACACAGAGATACTTCATCTAAAAAAAAAAAAAGCAAATAAATAAATAGATAAAATAAAATAAACAAGCCCATGTCATCCCACATAGTGAAAACTTTGAAAGGCTAACTGTGGTCATACTTATGGGAATATGTCATATTCAAGTCATTGAATTTATGACTCAAATATTTCCCTGCATCTTTACAGAACATGGCTCCTTCTTCCACTCACCACCCTGAGTCCATCACAGAAGAATCCACTTGTTCAGTGGCCTCCAGCCAGGTGGTGTTTCCTGTCCTTTTGCTTGTCTACCATTTGCAATCCTGTCTGTAACCACAGTCTACCTGTCACAGAACTCTGGCCTAAAGTTAAATGACAGGTGAAGTCTGACTCTGATTAACTGACAGTTCCATAAACCCTTAACACACCCCCATGTCATGCTAGATGTTACCAGTTCATGTGCCCAGATTTTTAATACTCCTTAATTGGAGCATTTCTGCTGCTGTCTGATATATATCTTAATGAGCCGGGTTGAAAACATTCCAGGCAATCAGTGCCTGATAGGTAGACTTCCACTGAGTCACAGGGAACTTTTTTGCAGTGGTCTTTTCCCTTTTAGTTTTTATCGGTCCACTAAGAAGGAGAGTAAGTTGCAAAAACAAAATGTATTATTCAACAGGTATTATTGAATAATTGCCATTGGGCCATGTATTATGCTTAAACATTAGAATAGACTTCATCTTTGCTTCAAGGAATATATAAGTTGCTGGTTCTATAGGTAACTTTTTACCTTTAATAAAAACCTCTCATTACCATACATTTTGATACACTTCTTTGAAAATAGCATATATCTTTTCTTCATGAACAATGGAGCACTTATGCCTTCAAGTTTGTACCTTTGACACGTCCTTGACTTTGCAGCGAACAAGCTCCAGAAGGCAGTGAGGTATGGTTCGCATTTGGTGAAAGTTTCAATTCCAGATTTCTCTAATATGAATGCAGGTTCCCACCACTTTAAGATCAACTGTTCCTAAAACTATGGAAACAACAGGTGTACCTGCTGTCAATTAGCATAGCAAGGTGTGCAGCGTACCTGCAGGTTGGCCCACCTGCTCGACAGCCTGATGTTTCTCCTCCTGCTGGCCTCTGCATGGCTTCCCAATTTTACTCTGAAAAACATCTTTCTTCTTCCCTACCTGAACCATTTTTCCTTTTTAATTTGGGAAGTTAATTTTTCTTTTCTTTTTTTTTTTTAAAGTATAATTCTAACTCTTCAAGATACTTTTTTTTTTAGTCAGGATCTTGCTCTGTTGCCCAGGCTGGAATGCAGTGACACAATCATGACTCACCACAGCCTTGACCTCCTGGGTTCAGCCATCCTTCCCCATCAGCCCCCTGAGTAGCTGGGACTACAGACGTGTGCCATCATGCCTGGCTCATTTTTTGATTTTTGTAGAGATGAGATCTTGCTATGTTGCCTAGGCTAGCATTGACTTCTTGGGCAAAAGCAATCCTCATGCCTTGACCTCTCAAAGTGTTGGGATTGCAGACATGAGCCACTTCGTCTGGCCTAACTTTTCCTTTTAACCTCTTGAAAGAAAAGTAATATCATGAGTTTTTTGTTTTTTTTTAAATAAGGCATATGGTGCTCCATAATGGATTAAGGGAATGTAAGTAAATATTGAGAAACCCAAAGAAAAATGACTCCTGACAGATTTAAATATGGATTTTGCCAAAACAGCTGACTTGTTAGAGATGCATATTTGAAGGTCAGTCCAGATCCTTGTCTCTTAATTGGAGCTTGATTCACAGTTCCATCAGTAGGAAGTACACAGGACTCCTCACAGAGTTTTAAATTGTACGTTCTGCGCCATGGCCTCCACTACCAGAACATGGGTATGTTTTGAAAGCTCTAAAAGCCCTTTGTTAGAAAGATCACTGGCAACTAGGCAGCAAGCAGCCTTACAGGAACCTCTGCTGAGCCAGCAGGATTCATGACATTTGGATGTAGTCATTTTGATACAAAGTCAGAGCTTCAGTGATCAAATATTCTCTGTGTCTAATAGTAAATAATTTTCAATACTAATTAAAAGTAAAGATTGAGCCAGGCATGGTGGCTCATGCCTGTAATCCCAGCACTTTGGGAGGCCAAGGTGGGAGGATCGCTTGAGCCCAGGAGTTTGAGACCAACCTGGGCAACACAGTGAGACCTCACCTCTACAAAAAATAAAAACATTAGCTGGGTGTGATGGTGCACAACAATAGTATCAGTTACTTGGGAGGCTGAGGTGGGAGGATCACTTGAACCCAGGAGGTTGAGGCTGCAGTGGGCTGCAGTGGGTAGTGCAAATGCACTCAGCTTGAGTGACAGAGTGTCACCCTGACACACACATGACAACACACACACACACACACACACACACACACACACACACACACACGTGCATGCACACACACACACACACGTGCATGCACACACACACATACAAGATATATAACTGCTCAAGTAACTTAGGTTTATATGATTGTTCTTGTATCTGCTAAGATCTATGGAAAACATATGATTTAAAGACATAAAAGCAGATGCTGGCTGGGCTCCGTGGCTCGCCTGTAATCCCAGCACTTTGGGAGGCTGAGATGAGTGGATTGCCTGAGCCCACAGGTTTGAGACCAGCCCGGGCAACTTGACGAGACCTCGTCTCTACAATAAAAAATTAGCCAGGTGCGGTAGTGTGTGCCTATAGTTCTGGCTAGTTGGAAGGCTGAGGAAGAAGGACCCCTGGAGCCCAGCTTGTTGAAGCTGGGGTGGCTGTGAGTGTACTACTGTACCCCAGCCTGGGTGACAGAGTGAGACACCAGCTCAAAAAAGCAAAAAACAAAAAACAAAATAAAAGCAGATATTGTGTAAAGAGACATTTGATGCTGCTATTTCATGAAATCCAGGGAAAGATCTCAGATTGCTGCATCTGAATTGGACTTTGCAATGTGGTGACTGGTAAAAAATGAAGATTTGCAGGTTGTTTTCCTTATGCTGGACTCTGGCATTGTCTGTCTCAGGTAAAGCACCTACTAAGTTGGGTTATATTTTTTCTGTTTCTATTAAGTTACTCAATTCATATAAAGCCTTATGAGGTAGTCAGGACTGTGGTTTTTGGTTTAAAAATGAGCAAACCAAAGCATCAGGAGATTGAGTCCTTTGCTCGTGGTCATACAATTCGTCAGTAGCGAGCTGGAATTGGAACCCAGGCAATCTGGCTCCAGGAAATCTATTAACCACCATACAGTGCTTTCTCATCAAGAAAAGAGAAACCATTTAAAATGGCTTCCATTATAACCCATTTCAGCGTGGCCCAGAATTTAGGACAAGGCAAGGCTTGGTTGAGTCCTGAACATGGAGTTGGGAGTTCTTAGAGGACCTTACTCTTGGTCTACCTCACAGGACAGCCTCTCCATTTCTCTGTCCCTAGCCCAGCCTAATGCCTGGAATGGTGAAGAAGATTATTAAAGCTCTGGTGCGGAGATGAGGTTGTGAAATGAGAGATCGTACCTGTGATCTCTGACGAGGCATGGCTCTCAGCATGACTTAGAGGCTAAGTGCATGTGTTCCAGAACCCTTGGACTTAAATTCTGACTGGGTTCATGGTGGCACCAATGGACAACTTGAGCAGGAGTGATGGTAATCTCCGCTGCCTTTGCCACCCTAAATAAGCCTCTACTCTTCAGCAAAAGCATAACACCTACCTGAAAATGCAGCTCAGGACTACTCTTCTGGTTTCTGCTAATCCCCAGCACTTCTTCCAACAACACTGCTTTGGTCAAGCCCTTCCCATATCAATGTTCTGCCACTCTCTTCACCACTGAGGACAGGCAAGTCATCTGTCCTGTCTCACCCTCAGTTTCCACATCTCAAAAGTAGGAATGGCTACAAAGATGAAACAAAATCATGATATAAATCACTCAGGACATCAGCTAGCCCAGAGTTGACACTTAGCCAGCTAAGTAGACACTATTCTCCCTGATTTCCCCTTGATAGGGGAATGTAAAGGAAAATAATAAAGACTCACAAATGCTCTTCAATATTTCAAACAGGTCCCTGGAAATTACAGATTTATTTGCAGGAAGTCTGCATAGGCTGAAACATGAAATTTCTTTGCTTTTGCTGGTATTATAATATAGTGTCTTTTTTTTTTTTTTTTGAGTCAGCATCTTACTCTGTCACCCAGGCTGGAATGTAGTGGCATGATCATTGCTCACCACAGCCTCAACCTCTTGGGCTCAGGTGATCCTTCTACCTCAGCCTCTCAAACTCCTGGGCTCAAGCAATCCTCTCTCACCTTGACCTCCCAAAGTGCTGGGATTACAGGCATAAGCCACCACACCCAGCCTTTAGTGACATTTTTTATGTGTCCCTAATTAAAAAGTGGGACAACAATTACCTTAAAATGTAGTTTAATATATAAAAACTATCTAAACATTTTAATTTGCATGCACAGGCTTAAATGTTAAATATTATTAACTATAGTAATACAATTATAATTCTATAGATTTGTATTGATTAACTTTTCATTATTAATCTCAAAAAACATTTATTAAACACCTACTTATTTAATTAAGAATTTAGTAAGCATCAGGGACCATGCAGAAATGTCTGGATTTTAAAGTCTAGCTGGCTGGTTCTTTAAGGGTTGAAGTCTCATATTCTATGAAGGCAAACTAATTTGTTGAGACACTGATCTGTATTTGTTCTGACTATACTTTTTCCTACTCTTCCTCCTTCAAGCAGGTTTTGTATTCCTTCTTCTGGAGAGAAGAAAAGAGACCTATTTGGGAACAGGGTTATTGTTGTGGGTAGAGAAAACAGGAGGTACTTAAAGTCAATAGCAATTCTGTTCTCCGAGTAAGTTTAACCTCATCAGTAACACCCCTGTTTATCTTGGTGGAGGGTGTTTATTCAGTTGCAAAAGGGGAGAAGGAGAAGAGATTTATTGCAGGCTAAGAAGGTTTATAGATTGTTGGAACAGAATAAACTTTCCTCAGCCCCCACACATGCACTGCTTGGTGTCTTCACTCTGGTAGGTGGCAAGATCTCCAAGGAAATGGTCATGTGTATACCCTTCCAAAGATCAGACATAGGCATCAAACAAGGGCTTCCATCCTCTGCAAAAATTACTGTGTCTCACAAAAATTATGGAAACAAATTACTGCCAGAATTCAAAGACTGTATTGACTTTTATCTGGGTAATGGCTCAATGGTCCAGAGGTTTCTGATGTTTTAGGCACTGTGTAAGTCTTCTGAATTTTTGTATGACCTAGATAGAGATGGAGATAGAGTATTAATGCTGCTTTTTTTAGGTAGGAAGTTCAGAGTCAGATCTGAGTTTATTTAGATAATATAATGAGAGAGGCTGGAAGCAGTGGCTCACACCTGCAATCCCAGCACTTTGGGAGGCTGAGGTGGGAGGATCTAGGACACAGGGGTTCTAGACCAACCTGGACCTTGTCTCTACAAAAAAAAAAAAAAGAAAACAAAACAAAAAATTAACGGGGTGTGATGGCATGCACCTTTAGTCCCTGCTAGTGGGGAGGCTGAGGTGGGAGAATTGCTGAAGCCCAGGGGTTCTAGACCAACCTGGACCTTGTCACTACAAAAAAAATTAAAAAAAAGAAAAAGAAAAGAAAAGAAAAAGAAAGAAAGAAAAGAAAAAAGAAACAGAAACATTAACTGGGTGTGGTGGCATGCACCTTTAGTCCCATCTAGTGGGGAGGCTGAGGTGGGAGGTCAAGGCTACAGTGAGCCTTCATGGTGCTGCTCACTCCAGCCTGTGCAACAGAGTGAGAGTTTGACTCCAAAAAAGAGACTTGCCTTGCAGATCATACAACTTGTAGACTAATAGTCCTACTGCTATCCAGCGTTAGCAGAAAATTTTGCATATGTTAGGTGTTTAAGAAGTATCTTTTGAATTGGTGTGAAATTTGCACCTGGAAATTCATGTCAGCAATGCTAATTGACGGTTTACACAATAAAGCCGACATTCCCCCAACAGAAATCAGAAACTATCTAGAAAGCTTTTACTTTGGTGAGAACCGTGATGTTGCCACAAGACAAGTGTGCCTTACAGAATATGTCAAAAAGGATAAACAAAATAGTGCCAGTTTAGTGTGAGGATCTTTGTGTCATTTGCTAGCTGAAAGGATGAGTTATGCCCTTGTTTAATTTGTCAGTGTTTCAATTAGAACATCATGGGTGACCCTTCCTTCTGACACGGGCCATTTTGTTCTTGCAACACACTTGGCCATTGGCCACATTTCACGTTATTGATGATGTGCATTTATGTATTGCAGATATAAATGATTTAATTGCATATATAAATGATTTAATTGCAGATTAGATAAATATGATGTAGGCATTTCCAATCACATAATTATTTAAAAGATGATAATAATTTGGTCCCATTTGTCAAATAACATTACTGCATTTTAATTTACATTTTCAGAAGATTTAATTAACCAAGTTCTAGGAACTTAGACAGGAACAAGCCGCCTTAAATCCTTCTTGGAACAAGGGAGGATGTAAATAAATAAATAGACAACAGCAGATTGTCCCTTTTACTGATATGATTTCTTTCCTTTAAGTATTCCTCCTTTTTTTTTCTCTACTGGAGGAGAAAGTGGTGTACTTGTGAGTGACCTACCAAAATTAAAATTAATAATCAGGAAAAACAAAAGGGCATCCTAATTTAAGACTAACATTTTAGGATCCACTTTTTTTTTTCTTTCAGAGAAAAGGTCTCACTCTGATGCCTAGGCTAGAGTGCGATGTCGTGACTTTGGCTCACTGCAGCCGCGAACTTCTGGACTCAAGCAATCCTCCCACTTCAGCCTCTCAAGTAGCTAGGACCACAGGTGTGTGCTACCACACCTGGCTAGTTTTAAAAATTTTACATAGAGACAGGGTCTTACTGTGTTGCCCAGGCTGGTCTTGAACTTCTGGCTTCAAGTGATCCTCCTGCCTTGGCCTCCCAAAACCAACTATAGATATGAGCCACTGCACCTGGCCCAGAGCCACTTTTTTGAAACTGTTCTTTGACTTCAATTTAGACCAGAGATACTTAATTAAAAATCCAGGTGACATGGGGAAGAAAGTGAGGCCCAAACTTTACCTGTACAACGACCATTTGTATACCTAACCCCGAATTGTACCCTATATCCTCCAAAAAATAATTCCGGTTTTTTTGTTCCCTACTCGTATTCTGTTACATAAATGTGAACTTAGTCAACTGCCCTGTTATCCCGCAATAACAACTAACACTTGTCCTCAATTAAAGACTTCTCCTTATGAACACTATGAGTAAATCCAATAGAAACAGGAACATGTTTTTGAACTTGCTAGATTTTCTTTTTCACTAACACCAGTTTCCTACCAGATGCTTAAACAGGTAAGTTTCCTTGGCTTAGATATTTCCAAGTAATTTAATTTTAAGCTTCCACTTCATGAAATAAATAGCTTTGGACCAAGACATTACTTCCACATAGGCTCATCAAATACAATCTTATTATCTCAGTTTGAAGGGAAATTTTAAATAGATTGTCAAATGATTTTGTTTATTTTGAATGAATTCTCCATCTTTCTAATCTTGTTTTCATTGCATCTGAGGAATGTTTCTTCTAATTAATCTTTTGGAATCTCAAAATGGATCTCCGAATAAATTATCTGCTGGGTAACCAGTAACCTATATTTTGGCCCCTTGTATCTAGTGATGTGTAATGTTATCTCAAAGAATATGACAGAATACCTTTGATTTTTTTCAAAAGCTTCTGGTGAGGAAGGCCCGATGTTGAGCATTAAGTTAAAACTATATTACTAGCAACTCTAGTTGGTTTGTACTTTTACTGTTGGCAAAAAAAAAAAAAAAAAGAAAAAAGAAAAAAAAAAAACCCACGTATTTGCAGCAGATAGCAAGATGGTCTCTGTCAGGACCCTGAGGACTTTATTTTGAAAATAACACAGGAGCTGCTGCCTTGGCAGAACTAACTGTACATCAAGAACAAGCAATAGCTGAGAAAATGCTACTTAAGATAGATATAATTTTGCAGTAATAATTGATCCTTTTAAATGGTAAGTTTATTTCTAATCATAACAGTCTGACTTCTGTTAGCAACTAAATGTATTTTAGCAGTACAGCTTTGAAAACAATGACTTGTGATCATTTTAAATTTTAAGGTGGCAACCCCTTAAAGTGAGACCCAAGAGGCAATTTAACAATTTTCTACAAAACATAAGAGTTTCACAATAAACACAGGGAAATTTCTAGTTGCTAAGAGACCTGCCTTTAAGGAGAACACCCCTACTAAAGAAAAGCCTTATGAATTATGGTTTCTAATTTTTTGATACAATTATGATGTAGTTACCATTTTATTTAAACAACATGTCTTACTACATATGCTGCTTAGGCTTCTAATGTTTGTTATTTAAATACATAAGCAAACATATTTGAGTCGTGACAGTTCTTTCTGAATCTCAAGAGAGAAAATAAGAGGAACAACTTAAAATGCACATAATTACTGTACAGAAGAATTGTTTGTAATTGTCTCCAGTTCATGGTCCCGGCCCTTTAAAAACTAAGAAGCTCAAAAGTCAGTGCCAGGGCTGTGTTTAAATAGAACACACTTTCTATTGATTGACTTTGTATTATCTGTGCCTTTGATCACCTAAGAGAACTTCCGTCCAGCTAGTCCGGCCAGCTATAGAATACTGAAGAAAAACCTTTAAAGAGTCAAGTGATGTTTGTCAAGAAAATCAAATACTTAGCCAGAGGGCATCATAAATAGCTTGGATCTCTCTTCATTTGATGCCCCTGATGACCATTAGAAGGCATCTCTTTAACTCAGCTCAATCTGAGAGGAAACTAATTAAACCTACATTCAGATAAAGTTGATTAAGCTGGAAGAAGGGCTTGAAGCTTGATGACAAGGACGGAAACACTGTGCTGTTTCAGGCATCCAGTGGGGGGAGAAGTCTGTGGGAAAGTTCTTATGCTTGAATACAAACTGATTTGACAGAGAAACTGAGGTCTGCTATAGATAATTCATGTAACCCTTTATATTGGAAGATAAGAAGGTATGGGCTAAAGGTGGTCCTATGCTTTTTCTGTACTGCAGCCATTTTTATCTGTAGAACTACAAATGTAGGGGCAGCTTGGTGTAGTGTGATGTTCTTCAAAAGATCTGTGGAGCAGACCTGTTTTTGTCTTGGCTTTCCACCCCACCCCCCAATTTGTCTTAGATCAATACTTTCACAAAATACAGTGCAAATGTATTATTAAAATACAAAATGGAGCCGGGCTCGGTGGCTCAGCCTGTAATCCCCGCCTTTGGGAGGCTGAGGTGAGTGGATTGCCTGAGCCCGCGGGTTCGAGACCCGCTTGGGCAGCGAGACCTCATCTCCACAATAAATAAAAAAAAATCAGCCGGGCGTGGTAGCGCATGCCTGTAATTCCGGCTACTTGGAAGGCTGAGGCGGAAGGATTGCCGGAGCCCAGCAGGTCAAGGCTGCGGTGGCCGGGAGCGGCCACTGCACTCCAGTCGGGGCGACAGAGTGAGACTCCAACTCAAAAAAAAAAAAAATACAAAATGGGGCCGAGTGTGGTAGCTTAAGCCTGTAATCTCAGAACTTTGGGAGGCTGAGGCAGGAGGATTGCTTGAGCCCAGGAGTTCAAGACCAGCCTGGGCAACATAGTGATACCTCATCTCTAAAAAAATTAAAAAATGAAATAAGAAAAGCAAAGACATACAACTTATTCGCCTTATTTTTTTTTTTTTTTTTTGAGTTGGAGTCTCACTCTGTCGCCCAGACTGGAGTGCGGTGGCCACTCCTGGCCATTGCAGCCTCGACCTGCTGGGCTCTGGTGATCCTTCCGCCTCAGCCTTCCGAGTAGCCGGAATTACAGGCATGCGCTATCACGCCTGGCTGATTTTTTTGATTTATTGTAGAGATGAGGTCTCGCTACCCAGGCGGGTCTCAAACCCGCAGGCTCAGGCAATTCAATCACCTCAGCCTCCCAAAGGTGCGGGATTACAGGCTGAGCCACCGAGCCCGGCTCTTATTTTTTTTTTTTTACTATTACATTTAACAGGTATTAAATTAACAAATATAACATTACTCTGTATATATGTTCCCAATTCCTGGACTCACCTCCTTGCAGGGGTCTGCAGACCATACTTTGAGTATTTATTACTGATGTAGTGGATAGACTTTGGTTTCAGACAGATTTATGTTTGGGTTCCATTTGTCACTTCTCAGTGTAACTTAAGAAAGTAACTTGTGTAAGTAATGATGTGTGATCACTTAAAACACAGAATTGGCACATATTTCCTAATCTTTCCAGTATCATGTACAAGATCCATTTTGTAAATGAGAAAATACTGACAAATCCTCATATTCCTTTTCTTGTTGTTGCCATCTGAGATTATCATCAGAAGACAGTTTTTCCCACTTCAGTTAAGATATCATTTTAGATCATCACAGGTACTAACGGGGTTAAGGTTTGCTAACCGTGCATCAGGAAAGACCACAGGTTGAGTTCTGGTTGGGAGATTGGAAAAACAGCATAACCAAAATCACAGTAGAGAGCCAAAATGAACAATTCAATCTCCCAGATAGACATCTTGGGTGACCTACCACCAACCAGAGGGGAGGGTAATTAGTGGAGAACCCAATAAGTATTTGTCAAATGAATGTTGGGAGCAGCTGGTTCCTCAGCTGACAACAAATGTCCATTGGGTAGAAACACAGATGGTGTGTTATTCCCTGTGCAATACCATTATTGTTTTACTATCTCAAGTATATGCTCTAAAGTTACACACTGACCTACTTACTGGACCAGCAGTTTTCCAAATAGTTTGAGCCATAAAATTTTATCTTCAAATGCAACCTGAAATGGAATCCCATTATACAGAACAGATGAAAGTACCATTGTGCTGGTTGAAGCAGTAGGCGTTGGAAGACAGAACATTGACTATTTTACCTTCCTGACTCAAAATGCCCAAGACTTGCTGAGTGTGATGGCTCACACCTGTAAGCTCACTTTGGGAGGCCGAGCTGAGAGGATTGCTTGAGCCCAGGAGTTCAAGACCAGCTTAGGAAACAAAGCAAGACTGTGTCTCTACAGAATAATAAAAAAACTAGCCAGCTGTGGTGTCACATGCCTATAGTCCCAGCTATTTTGGAGGCAGGAGGATGACCTGAGCCCAGAAGGTTGAGGCTGCTGTGAGCTATGATTGTGCCACTGCACTCTAGCCCAAGTGACAAAGTGAGACCCTGACTCAAAAAAATAAAAATAAAAAAGCCCATGACTCAACAGAGCACACTTTGAAACCATTGCACTAAAACACCACTGAATTCCATGATAGTCCAAATGATGAGTCAATTGCTCAAAATAGTCTAGCATAGTTCTCATCCATAATTGTCAGGTGTTCCTCCAGTTCACAGTTCCTCATTAAGACTTTTCAAAGATTTTGCCACACATTGATCCTGCTTCACTGCAGCCTGCCACCAATCCAATTTACCTGCCCAAGGCTATCTTCTCTCGGGGTTTTTGGTTCCTTTTTTTTGTTTCTGAATATCTTACCCTAATATCTCTTCTGCCTTTCTTATTTAAAAGACCTATAATAAACTCAACTCAAGGGCTCTGCCATATTATAAGAGATAGCAGGTATAATGGACAAAGAAAGTGTAGGCAACTTGTCCGTATTCTATCTCTTTTTTGTCTTAGTCCTCAGCTCTGTCTGGTTAGAGCATCCAGTGAGCCATTTCTTTTACTGGAGATCACACCTGTGAATATCAAGTGAATAAACATAATATTGACATAATTGGGGTTGTATCTATTTCTCTGGGGGGTAAACTCTCTTTAAGTCTACGTCTGTAGGTTCTTAGAGTTTAACTCCCACTTCAGATTCATTTATGGTTGGAGGTAAAGTTTATAGAAAACCCAAACATCTTGGAATTTGATTGGACTTTTCTTTTTCTTTCTGAGATTCTGCCTTTTAATATGTGACCATAATAGCTCTTGTAATACAATTATTTCACTAATTCAACACTAATGAAATCAAAACACTGTGGTTACATACTATTCTAGAATATGGATTTTGGAGTCATTGTAAGCATTCAGGATGAACTATCTCTTCAAATGAACTACATCAGTGTATTCCCCTATAAGTCAGATCAGCCATGTTCTACAATTTTACAAGACAGAGGACCTGAGTCCATCTCATATTCAATTTTAATTCAAGATATTTAACCTTTCCCATTTACAATGACATGCTTTAGAGACACATAACAAACAAGACTCATTTTCTTTGCAAACATTATCCTTAATAATTTCTGAACTTGCTAACATATAAACAGTATTATGGACAATCTTAAAAATAACTCTCTTAGAGAAAATTTATTTATATTAGGTTGGATTATAGAAGTCAATTAACAAAATATTAGGCAAATAAAACTGTCTTGAAAATATATTTCTTTTCTTCTTATGCATAATTTTGGAAGACAATTAAAAAAAATTTAGCCTGGATGTGGTGGCTCATGCATGCAATCTTAGCATTTGGGAGGCTGAGGAGAACGGATTGCTTGAGACCAAGAGTTCAAGACCAGCCTAGGCAACATAGTGAGAACTTATCTCTACAGAAACACACACACACACACACACACACACACACACACACACAAATTAACCAGGCATAGTGGTGTGCACCTGTAATCTCAGTTACTTGGGAGACTGAGGTGGAAGGATCACCTGATCCCAGGAGGCAAAGGCTGCAGAGAGCTGTGATCATGCCACTGCACTCAAGCCTGGGTGACAGAGTGAGATCCTGACTCAAAAAATAAAATAAAATAAAAACAACTTCTCTCTAACCTCTAACCTCAAAATACTACTATAGGCCAAAAACCCTTAATGCCTTCCAAAGAATATTAATATGCTATAACAACTCTATAAATTCTCTCTTGATAATTAACTAATTATTTTTAAAATGTTTAAACTTTATTTTTTAACTTTATTTTGTTATAAATCTGTGGGGTATAAATCAGGATTAGGTACATAAGTAATCTACTTATGTAGATTGAAGGTGGAGCTTGGGCCTGCAACTTGTCCTCCCTTCCCCTGGCTTAGGACCAGGTACCCTTAGTGATGTTATGTCCTCTCTTGTTATGTTCCCTGGCAGTAACGTTACTACAACTTCCAATCCCTCCCTTGTGTTATTGTTGATCTCAGATTTAAAATATGACTAAATATAGTTGTGAAAGATGGGGGTTTTCTAGAAACGTTCCTGCTAATGATGCTATGAGTTACTTATAGGAGTTGAGAGAATTACCTGGTGCTAAACCGCAAAAGAACACCCATGCAGTTAAGCAAGGCCAACGAGTGTGCTGCTGTGTGAAGGTACTGAATGGAAGAAGCTAATGAGAAAAAGAGTGATTGTGACAAGCAATTATGTCACCTATGTGAACAGCTTAATTTTCTAAATTAGCCACTTTGATAATTATGACATCTCATTTGTCTTTTAATTCCATGAGCCCTGAAGTTTACCTTTGATTTTTTTTCCAATCAGATAAGAGGCTTTGATAAGCCAAGGGTCTATTAAGTGTTTGAAAAATTCAGATTTCAGACTGATTGGCCTTGCTGTTTGCTTGAGCCAGAGTAAATGGCTCTCTCTATAAGAGCTCTCCAGGCCTCGCTTGCCTAGTTTCTGTTTGCAGGAGTGATGGAAGAAAGAGGGAAGGGGGGCAGAAAAGGTTGCAAAGCAAATTAATAGTGTCAACAGGGCTGAAGAGAAAACTATCCAGCCTACTTCAGGGGAAAGGCATACTGTTTTCAAGTACATTACACATCGTTTTAGCAGTATCCATTTCGCATGCATGCCCCCAGATTACCAAGGTAATTGCAAATCATTCTGATCTACTCATTGAAGCACCCAAGATCTTCAGAAGAATACATATTCTTTTTGTTGTTGTATTGACTTGGGAGGTTTACAAAAAAGTTGAGGCTTATATAGCTAGGTATATTAGAAAGATAGATTTCTCAAAAGGGGAATTCCGATAACCACTGCCAATAGCCAAATGTATTTCTTTCTTTTTATTTTTGGAGACAGTGTATTGCTCTTTTGCACAGCTAGACTGCAGTAGCATGATTATAACTCATTACAACCTCAAATTCCTGAGCTTCTGAGTAACGGGGACTACCACCACCACACCTGGCTAATCTTTATTTTTTTGCAGAGACAGGATCTTGCAGTGTTTCCCAGGCTGGTCTCAGATTCCTGGTCTTAAGTGATTTCCCACCTTGGTCTCCTCAAGTGCTGGGATTATAAGTGTGAGTCCTCTCTCTCCTAGCCTGCCAATTGAATTTCTGAAGCTGTTATGTATGCAACGAGGAGGAGTTCTGACTCCATCAATTTTCAGGAACTTTTGTAACCAGCTGATCTCCTTTACTTGATGTGTATGTGTACTAGGCAGACGCATGTCCAGATGTGCCAAACAGGGTGAAAGGGTAACTGGTTTACACCATGGCGAAGACATGTGTGTGTGGTATTCCAAAGATAAGTGCCTATGACGGGAGTTCAGATCACAATGTGATTCCCCCAACACTTAGGAAAGTCAGGAGCATTGAGTTAGCCCATCACATTATAAGGGAGGGGCGTGTGTATAAAAAGTGCAGTGGCTTAAGGAGGTAGCCTGCAGGAACTAAGCGATGACTTGACTGTTCATATACACACACTTACACAAGCATCATACACATTCTCATATATATTTTGCTATCCCACCAGGGACTGACCAGACATTATTAATCATTGGATGACACTTTCTTTCCTATTTTTGATGTATGAGGGGGGACCTCAAGAAATGGAATTATTTTTTTGGAGGACAGGCCCCATCTAGTACAGGCCTCCCGCACCAGGTAAGTGTTCCAGAAACCTATTGGCATTAGTGTACTGGCTAGCACTGTTGTGAAAGGATGAATTTTTTTTCCTGGAGATTCTTTCAACATGTTTGCCCATTTCCTGATGGGTGATTTATAAGCACACCTGCCCACACAGAGCTGAGTGTTCAGTAATTTTTGACCAAAAACAACATGACCCCCATTCCTCACCTTCTCTATTCATATAATCTCTCCCCAGGCAACTTTTTTTTTGTTTCCTTGGATGAAAAAAGTCCTCAAAGAAAACTGTTTTGCCAATGTGGAAGAGGTGAAACAAAAAACAGCAGAAGCACTAGAAGTCATCAAAATCTCGATAGATAGGCGTATTGCATCAAATGGAGAGTACTTTGCAGGTTATTGATGTTTGAACATGTAAGACCAAATACACAGCTTTTTATAAATACATTCCATGTTTTCTTAGGTCACCCCTTGTATTCCAAGGATGGTATGGTATCTTATAGCTTACTTTTCTATTTAGGGTTGCTCTTGAAGTTTATTTTAACCTGATTTTACCTTAAAAACAAACAAACAAAACTTTTCTTGCACATTCCCGAGCATCTCATATTTTGTAATTAGTAATAACGAAAATCATCAGAACCAGTGGTTCCAGAATTTGAGTGATCAGATTCTCTCCCTTGAATATAAAATACTTGGCATTCCAGCAATGGTCTGGAACCCTTCCTGGTCATCAAGTCTGTGTCTAGTTATTCTTGGACTCATGAAGAACTCTGCCCTGTGACTACTCAAAATATAAGACTTGTCTTGGTGCTTACGTACCTAAAATGTGTAGCAGGTGGGGTGGTTAACACTAGTGATATCAGAATGAGATACTCTGCAAGAAAAAGAACCAGGTACAAAGAACTAAGTCAGATTTTTTTAAAAGCCACCAATTCTCTCCTTTTTAAAATATATTGAAAGTATCTATAAAAGGTCCTGTCAAACTTATTATCATTAGTTTATCTTTCATGTTAGTTTTGTTAATGAAATTGGTTCTTAATAGTTTAAATTCAAGTATAATTTACACATAGTAAAATTAGGGGGTTTTTAAAGTGTGTAGTTCTGCAAGACATTGCAAACACATACAATTATATAACCACTACTACAATAAAGAAGAGTTCTATCATTCCAAAAAGTTCTTCCATGCCCCTTTGTAGACAGACCCCTGGCCCCTAAACCCCTGACAACTACAGTCTGTTTCCTGCCTCTAGTTTTGCTTTTTTTCTTGATGCCATATAAAATAAATTATACACGTGATAGTCTTTTTGATTTGACAGAACGCATTTGAGATTCATCCATGTTGTTTTTTCTCTATCAATTGTTCAGTCCTTTTGGCTGATGAGTATTATTCTGTTATATGGACGAACCATGTTTGTCTATTTACACACTGAAGGACATTTTGTTGTTTGCAGTGTTTGGAAATTACAAATAGAGTTATTATATGTATTCATGTATTTGAATCAGAATCCATCAGAGAGATTCTTGGATTAGGGCCAGACAAATTCACAGGACTCTTCCATAGAATGAATCATTCAAGCACCTGATTTCAACTTTCCTTGGACTTTGGATCCTTCAGGTCTCCTGGGGAGACTTGTTTTATTTCTTCACACAAAACTTTTAAAAATTCACATTAAAGATCATCTTAATAGCTTTTATTTTCCCAGCATTTAGGTTTCTACACACTAATTGATAAAGAAATATACAATTGGACCTTGGTGTCTGAGGGGACTTGGTTTCAGGACCTCTCTCGGAGAGCAAAATCCATGGAAACTCAGGTCCTTGATATAAAATAGTGTAGTATTTGCATATAACCTACATACATCCTCTTGTATACTTCAAGTAATCTCTACATTACTCATGATACCTAATATGAGTGTTATGTAAATAGTTGTTACATTGTACTTTTTGTTGTTGTTATTTGTTTTTTTTGTTTGTTTTGAATAGGACTCTCACTCTGTCATCCAGGCTGAAGTGCAGTGGCACGCTCATGGCCTTTGCAGCCTCGACCTGCTGGAATGGACTCAGGCGATCCTTTTACCTCAGTCTTCCAAGTAGCTGGAACCACAAGTGCTCTAGCTAATTTTTTAAATTTACTGTAGAGATGAGGTCTCGTCAGGTTGCTCAGGCTGATCTCGAACCCTTGGACTCAGGCAATCCTCTTGCCTCCCCCTCCCAATATACTGTACTGTTTACAGAATAATGACAGGGGAAAAAAAGTCTATAGATTGGGCACAATGGCGCATGCCTGTAATCCCAGCACTCTGAAAGTCCAGGGCAGGAGGATTACTTGAGTCCACAAGTTTGAAAGCAGTCTTGACAACATAACAAGACATGTTCAGCACAGATGCTGTTTTTTTCCTCCAAATATTTTTGATCCCCAGTTGGCTGAATCCACGAATGCACAATCCATGGAAAGAGAGGGTTGATATGAGCAAGTCCTATAATCTTTACTTACCACTTTATTTTAAAAGAAATGTCTTCCTTACTTGCTGAGGATTCCTACACCTTGAGCTTGCCTTTCCTTCTTTTCACATTTGATACGGTAGGGAGCATGCTCTTAGCATTTAAGTGAATGGCTCCAGCGAGTGATATTTAGTTCTTTCTTTGGTTTAGTGTATTTTCAATTTCCAGGTAGGATGAAGATTTTACTGTTTCTGAAAATCACATAAATGATAGCTAAGAGAGAGTGAATGTCTACAGTGTTCAGGCATGACCTGAGAGCTTTTGAAGTCATGTAAGATGTTTAGCCTTTTAATAGGCAACCCCAAGTTTAAGGAAAAGCAGTTTGAGAAAATTCCAATTAATAACCCATGCATATCAGATTCTGGATAGGCACCTCCAGCGTCATTTCTTTCTGAAAGCATCCACCAGAGGTTTCTATTTGGAAAGCCACTCTCTTATCCTCTTACTGCATTTAAATGTCCCCTTTCAGCAACCTCTCTATTGCATCCAACATGATAGAGCACGATTTTATTTTTTATGCTAGTTTTATTTTATTGGCATGTAATGACTACTCATCCTCTCTGTATTTGGGGAGCGGGAGCTATGAGGGGACCGTGGAAAATAGTGAGGCCTGTTAATTTTTTCATGAGATCATTTTTTCCTTGACATGCAATTTGACGCTTTACAGTTTTTCTGAAAGTCAAAAGGAGTCCTACGTTCTCTGGTTTTCACAGTGCTATAAATATCCTCTCACAAAGCACAATGGTATAAAAGAGACGGCACTTCTTTATGAAAGAATTTCCACTGGAAAGATAAAAGGAGGTCAAAACTCTGATGTGAGGCATGTATTTTCAAGTATTCATAAAAATAGAAATCATCAGCAGTGGGAAAATTCTTGATGATAGACAGTCACATAGAAGATATTGGAGCCAAAGCCATTTTTACTGGTGCCAACTGTAGTTTGAATGGAATCCAGCCAAGAAGCGGCTGCTGGGCATTTAGCTCAAGTGTCAATAAAGGGAGGAGTATGCACACGCACGCACACATGCACACACACTCCAGCTTGTGGAGGTATTTGCCAGAAACATTTTCAGGCCTCTGCCATCTGGGTCCTACAGCCAAAATCAGGTCCTGTGGTGACTCCAGCTGCAGGCTCCCACTTCTAAACGTAGAATAATGTGGAAACCATGAAAGGGACAAAGATCAGGGGTGCACCTACACTAGCTGGAAGGGTCAGCTACAGATAACACTGAGATAACATAAAGAGCCCAATTAGCTTGTAATGACTCCAGTGAAATAAAAACTTTCAGAATTCCACTTGTAAGTGTTGATACATGCATTTGCATTGTTTTTATTATTGATAAATCACCAAGAAAGGATAGGATAATTTGCAAAACATTAAAAAAGAACAGAACTTGTCTTACTGGGTTTAGGAGCTGGCAACCCCCCCCAAAAAAAATTGGGGGCAGCATATGAATTATTTTAAATCATTGGTGCTCATGACATTGAGCCAACATGTATTGAGTACATTTTGTGTCAGGCATTGAGTTAGTTCTTTATAACAGTCTCTATTTTAAACCTTTTAACACCACACAAGAAAGGTATTCTCAGTAGACTCATTTGCAGATGAGCAAATTGATCTTAAAGGGGTTCAAGTGACTTGCTCAATATCCCGCAACTTGCATGAGGTAGTGGCAGGATTTGAAACCAGGTTGTGTTTTATTTTAAAACTAACGCTCTTAATCTCCACTATCCCACCTCTCCTTAGGAGTGTGTTTAGTCAGTCCCCCATGAGCTAAAAAAACAATCTCTGTAACTTGCAAATATTCTGAATTTATAACAAGGGAATGGTAGACCCATGAAGCATAGACAGTAGTTCTTCTGGTGTTTTCTATGCAAATGATTCTATCCAAGCCACCCACTCCGGGTGAGGTTACTCTGTTATACGGCCATATGCAGAATGCACAGCAGTTAGGTTCCTCCTCTGAATAATGATGATTACATTGCCTCAGCACCCCTTACTTGCAGGGCCACTCCACTGGGCCTTTGGACGACTTAGTTCTTGTGCAGAGAGTAATCATCACTGTTCACTTCTCTCATCCTTAGGAGATTGAGTGCTAGGGCTGGAATGACAACTGAAAAGTTAACATGACTTCCTGGCAGCAAACGTTTTCCTCTCTTCGCTTCTAGTGTCTGTGCCTCTCTGGTGATTACTTCCTGCCACACTCTCAGTGATTACACGCCACAAAATGCAGGGGAGGGGGAGAAAAAAAATTAGGTAGGGTCAGGTTTTCGTTCAAATCATCGCTTGGTTCATTTCTTCCATGCTCAGAACTCCCTTTGTCATCAGGGAGAAAAAGAACTTGGGGGAAGAAGGGAAAGAGAACTGGGATTAAAGTAACTGATAACCAGAGACAACTAGATCATTTTATACCAACATGGTACTTTCTCAAATTCTCATCATTCATACCAGAAGTCTTTCTTATGGACTAATATTCCTGTGCTTATGAAAACATTGTGTGCAGTTGAACTTGCTTAGTCTGTGATCATTCTGCCTCTTTGAAGAGTTGAGGAAAGGGTATTATGTCATTATAGTGTTAAAACGCATCAGTGACTTGATCATTTGAAATGCTTTAATAAAAATGAATTCTGTTAGCTGATTCTGATTATCTAAGAGCCAGACTTTATAGGCTTTTAAGACGTTTCCCAGTTGTCAGATATTTTTCAGTGAGACATTTAAATATTTAGATTCTATTCTTTCTGGGTATTCTAAATATAGGAAACAGATGTCTTAATAGCAGAAATATTAACAGGATTACTCTGTGGACTGTCTTCTCTAATGGCCTTTTGAAAATCAAATCATGTTCCTTGATTATGTATCAAACCTTTTTGCTCAAAGTGAAGTAGTGAGTAGAGATCCAGGACCCAGTTCTGTTAAGATTAGGTGTTTGTTAAAGAAATGCATTATTATGGTCAATTAGAAAAGAATGCAGCTCATTGAGCTGCCCCAGAGACATCCCTATTAGTAGTAATTGTCAATAAAGGCTATTCTATGTGACAGTCAAGTCTGCATTTAAATGTGTGTGTATCATTAATTCTCTGATATCTTTGCAAAACTGCTCATTTGCATACATGAACATGCATGCCATACACATATGTGCATACACACACACACACACATACACACACACACACACTGATTTCCATGGTAAAGTATTAGGAATCCTGCAGGTAGAAATAATAATTTTTATGTACTAAGCAATAATGTTTTCCATTGCAAATTTTTAAAAAAAATTATTTTTCCTATGGTGTAACTGTTTTGATACTGAGCCATTACAAGTATTTCCTTTTGACTCTGGGACTTTTTGCCCATTTTAGTTAGACTATGAAGAATGCATTTCCTTAGCTGAGGTATCTTAATGTAGCAAAGTAGATAGAAGGCATTTGGTACACCAAAAAGAAGGCTCAAAGCACAAGTTGGAAGAAGCTCTCCTCCCCCACAACTCCAGGTCCAATCTGAGGATATAAAAAAATTCATAGGATGGAGGGAGTGTGGAGAAAGTCAGCGAGGGTACTGGATTCAGAGAGATCTTGTAGAGAGGAGCACAATCACAAGACAGTAGCCTCCCTCCAAATCCCCCTAACTGGTGTTTCCCTCAAGCCAGGAGGTTTCAAGGGTTGTGACCAGTGTGGTCACACAGGACCCCATGCCTAGGAAGGCCCTGCACTTGGGATTTAATGCTCTGCAGTTATCATCTTAAAATTCTCTTTGTCTTTGATTTTGTGTCTTGCCAGTGAAATCTAACAGGGCAATGGAGCCTTGACTCCTGCACAGCCCCACTTTCTGCTGCCTCCCGGCTTCTCCAGGATGAGCTCCTAGATACTTTCAGGTGCCCTGGGCCTCTCCCAACCTTCACCTTCTAGCCTCCTAGCAATTTTTCCTGCCCTCTACTCTCTGCAAAGGTCCAGTGGTGGGCATGGAGAGGGTCAGACTCAGGTTGTATGCACTTCATGGAGTCTCCAGATGGGTCATGGTGGTGGCTGTCCTGCCTTGAAGCTGGCACCACCACGGGTGTTTAGAAGGTATTTTGGCCTAGAAGCCTCTCAACCACCCCCATCCAGGTACCCAGTCCATCCTGGCATGAAGGTTGCAACCCTTCAGGTGTTGCTGTCCACCATGAGTTGGAACGACAAGTTTTTGGAAGGAGAGATTAACTTTCCCATCTCTACTGCTATGAAATTAATTAGAAATTAATTAGCACAATTCCATGCCTTAGCACAACACATATTTATTATCTCATAGTTTTCATGGGTCAGGAATCTGAACATCACTTAACTGTGTTCTCTGCTCAAGGTCTTGCCAGGCTGTAATCAAGGTATTGGCTAAGATGTGTTCTTATCTGAAGGTTTGACTGGGGGAGATGTGTTTCAAAGATTACATCCATGGTTGGGAGAGTCCACCTCCTTGTGACTACAGGACTGAATCCTCCTATTTTTGGTGACTGGCTGTTGGCTGGGACCGTTCCCAGCCATTAAAGGCAGCCTGCTATTCCCTGCCATGTGGCCCTCTTCATGAGCAATTTAAAACATGGCCATTTGCTTAAGCCCAGAAGAATAATCTTCCTCCTTCATCTCATCATCCTTGGTCATATTTTTTCAAGTCTAATTCTCACTCTGTCACCCAGGCTGGAGTGCAGTGACACAATCACTGCTCATCCTGGGCTCGGGTGATCCTTCCACCTCAGCCTCCAAAGTAGCTGGGACTACAGGCACACACCACCACACTCAGCTAATTTAAAAATTTTTTTGTAGAGATTAGGTCTCACTATGTTGCCAGGCTGGTCTTAAACTCCTAGGTTAAAGCAATCCTCCCACTGCAGCCTCCCAAAGTGCGGCCTCCCAAAGTGCTGAGATTACAGGCTTGAGCCCTCACACTCAGTCAACTTTGCCATATTCTACTGGCTACTTGAGGGGGGGGGTTACACTGGCATACTACAAGGGAGCTGAGATCATGAGGCCACTTTAGTATTCTGCCAACCACACCCCAGGTGTGGTTTCTTCTTTCAAGGAGCTTACATTCTAGCTGGCAAAACAAGATGAACACTCCTGAAACTTCAAGAGATGGGACAAAACATTCTCATGTCCTGTCCCCTGCTTTCAACAATCCTGATAAAGAATAGCCAGGAAGTGACTGTGAAGCCCTGGGACAGTTTTGCAGTCAAATGAAAGTAAATAACTTACTCATTTGTGCCATAAGGATGACTGTGGGTAAATTATCTCCTCTGGTGCAGTAGGTTATTCCATTTTTATAACTTACAAGAGAGGAGATGCCGGATGCCATGGCTCTTTCCTGTAATCTTAAGACTTGGGGAGGCTAAGGCAGGAAGATTGCTTGAACCCAGGAGATTGAGACCTACCTAGGCAGCATAGAGAGACCTTGATTCTACAAGAAATATATAAAATTTGCCAGGAATTGTGGCATGTACCTATAGTCCCAGCTACTCAGGAGGCTGAGGTGGAAGGATCGCCTGACCCCATGCGACAGAGGCTACAGTGAACTGTGATTGTGCACTGCATTCTAGCCTGGGCAACAGAAGGAGACTCCAACTGCGAGAGAGAGAGAGAGAGAGAGAGAGAGAGAGAGAGAGAGAGAGAGAACGTCCTCCTTCCTCTTTCTTATGCCCAGGTTCGTGCGACTCTCTAAAAGGAAGCTGAGCTGGGAGCTAGTTGTTATTGCTGGAGGGAGTTCACCGAGCTCTTGTTGGATGCAGGCTTAGGACAGGAATAGAATTCTGTCAGCCACAGATGAACATTCTGGGGATGCAATACAAAGTGCCCAGAAAATGGAGAACATTCCTGTGTGGTGAAGACAGAGTCACCTGCAACATGGACAGTGGAGACATCCAAGGAATACGAAATTCATCTTCAAGGTCTCAGATTTTGCACCACAGCATTATCCTGGGCTTGTGAAGACAGCACTGAATCCCAGGAGCATCCATGTGCTTGCAAGGTGGGGTAGCTCCACTATCCAGAACAGAGATGCTTTAGGAAAAACTCCCAAGTGCCTCTTTCCTCTGGTCTCACACTACCACAGCAACACTCACCAACATGGACTTCTGTGGCCAAAGGTGTGGGGTCTTCCCCACACACCAAGCAGCAGACACTAATGAAGTGTCTTCCAATTCAATTCCAACACTGTCTACCTGGAGATAGTGTCAGAATCCACAAGGTGAGGGCTCAGACTCCTCCTCCCTCTCCCAGTCGTAAGTCCAGGTCTCCAGAACTTCTGACCAACTGACTTCAAGTTGGGGTCCCATGATGTCCCACTTTGGGTTTGATTAATTTGCAGGAGTGGCTCACAGAACTCAGGGAAACACTTGCTTACATTTGCTGGTTTATTATAAAGAATAGTGCAAAGGATAAAGATGTGCAAGAAGAGGTATGGGCGAAGGGGGCGGGGTTTCCATGCCCTCCCTGTGTCTCCCATCCTCCAGGAACCTCCATGTGTCCAGCTCTCTGGAAGTTCCCGGGACAAATACTCTTAAGTTTTTATGGAAGCTTCATGATGTCAGCATTCCTTCTTCCAAGATGTAGGGTAGGATCTTCTCTAGGTAGGGTCTTTAGACCCATACTCTGAAGGTGGGAAGATCAGAGTCCTGCCTTGGGGCAGGTGACAGTAGGGTAGGAGACAGAGAAATTGTTTCCTGAGGTCTAACACACCTAACACTGAACAAATGACTGTAACTAGAACTATGGAAGCTATGAGCCAGGAACCATGGATGAAAACTGATATCTATATCATAACACCACGAGAGAGGACTTTTGTAAAGGTAAATCCTGTGTTATATAAGCTACTCAACCCAATTATTACACCACAATATTAAAAATGTATTTTCAGTTACTGAATATCTGCTGACCAATTCAACAGAAGACTCTGAAGTCCTTTAAGTCAGAAACGCATTGTTAACACAAAAATTGGCATATCAGTTACTTTTTCAGAGCACCTTCATTTCTATTATTAGTCAAGAGACTTGTCCGAAATTCACTCCATGGTTGGTAACTTGGAGAGAGGGTCTTGGAATATTTTATAGGAAGTTTATTTTGAAATACATGATACAGCTGTAATTTATCTCCTGACATGGGGAAGAATGTCAGGTAGACTTTGAACTACCACCCAATGGAAAAGGATGCTATACATTAGGATGGTGATATGGTAGCCTGAAATGTGTTAGGTAGATTTTTCTACCATGTTTTACTCACAGAAAAATTGGCACAGTGACTCTAACATAGCATCCTCTGGAATTCCTAACTTTACACCATGCCCATTTGGGGTCAAGCCTTTATTCAGTAGCTGTCTGGTAAACTTTTCTTCTACCACAGATCAGATTTTGTTCCTTGTTTTCACTCATTTAATAATTATTTATTAAGTCCTCTCTCTGGGCAAAACACTATGTTAGTGTAACAGAAAAAGTGATAAGTGATAAACAAGGACTGACCCACCCTGCTTGCAGTTTTTGTGTTTTGTTTTTTGAGTCAGGGTCTCCCTCTATCACCCAGAATGCAGTGCAGTGGCAGGATTACAGCTCATTGCATCCTCGACTTCTTGAGCTCAGGTGATCCTTCCACCTCAGCCTCCTGAGTAGCTGGGACCACAGGTGTGCAGCACCATGCCCAGTTAATTTTTTTGATATTTTGTAGAGATGAGGTCTTGGTATGTTTCCCAGGCTGGTATCAAACTCCTAGACTCCAGCAATCCTCCCACCTCAGCCTCCCAAAGAGTTAGGACTAGAGGCGTGAGCCACCATACACAGTGACAAGTATTATTTTTTGCTTCGAAGTCATCTTTCTCTCAAGTCTTGTGTAATGAAAGGTTTAAATGAAGCCGTCTGCTCATATTTCAGTCGTAAACACATATCTTTTCATTCAGGAATTTGTGTAATGATTTTTCCCAGGGTCAATTATTAAATCTAAAAATGTACTGATCTTGTTTTGTTGCATTGTGATTTTTCTCATCAGTCCTCTACTTTCTCTCTGAAGGGCTAAATCAAGCATGATATTCTTTTTGTTTGTATTTTATTTCATTGTTGTCCTCTTAATATCTACCTCTTTAGCCGGGCTCGGTGGCTCAGCCTGTAATCCGGCCTTGGGAGCTGAGGTGAGTGAATTGCCTGACCGGGTTCGAGACTGGGCAGCGAGACTCATCTCTACAGTAAATCAAAAAATCAGCTGGGCGTGGTGCATGCCTGTAATTCTGCTACTTGGAAGGCTGAGGCAATCGGCAGGTGCATCTCCAGTCTGGGTGACAGAGTGAGACTCCAACTCATATCTACCTCTTTGATTTCTACCAACTGTAAAAAGTGCTCTTGGCTAAATACAATAGCTGTATTTCTGAAACATTGCATGCAAATTGAATTTTTGTAAATTAAATCACATTTTTATTTAGACTATAATTTCAGAGGTGTTGTTAAAAAAGAAATGGTCAGATAATTTCTGATGCCTACTAGCAATTGTTAAATGATATGCCTGTATCTTTTCACTGTGTATAGAAATTCAGGCTAGAATCGATAAAGTAGACTTAGAAAAAAAAATCCACTGTTTAAAGGAGGTAAAATTTTGCATGAATATTGACATATTTTGCTGGAAACTCTACCTGTGTTTCAGACTTACGATGCTAAATGAGAGCTAGTACTTTCTCTGACTGGCTGATTCAATTATTTCACTCACAGAGAACTGGTTTGGGGCCTGATTCTCTGCAATTTAAATGTTGCCATCAGATTATTCTGCAGTTTGGGATTATCATGTAGAACATTTCATTCACTTCTTACCTTTTCTGACACCTTGCAAGTATTTCAACTTTCTCTTTCAACACTAGTCAATATAATTCAAAATGTAAGTTCTGCTGAAAAATTCAAATAAGAGAGGGATATAGGTGCAAAATGGAACCGGATTATGTCGACTGTCTTCCATCTGTCAAGTTCAAGACTAGGTACACATTATTTTTAATTTCCTCCTATGCTAATGCTAGGAAGAATATGAATGTATTCAGTTCACGGTCAAGGAGACTGTGGTTTGAGAAGTTAAGTCACTTGCCTAAGGACACAGGTGTATGTGGTCCAAGGTCAAAAATGGAGATGTGGGAATCAATCAGGCACTGGACTTGAATACCTACATGACACTGGGATAGAGATTTAAACTCTCTAAGACGTAGCCTTTTCTTCTACAAAATTGGACTCCTTCCAGATTCATTGTGAAGATAAAAATAATGTATGCGCAATGTCTAGCATATGACAGATGCACAATAAATTACAGCATTGGCTATATACTGAACCCAAGCTTAAACCCAAACTCACAGCCAAGGTTCCTCCCAGTACCTCACCCATTTAATAATGGTGACTTAGCTACAGAAACCAAGAAACCATAATAATCCTTCCCATGATGGAATTCTTGGAAGAAGCTCAAGAAAAACTAGACTGTTTTCTTCTTCTTGGTTTTCCTAACATCAGTCAGCAAAAAAGTCAGTGAGGAAAGAACCTGTATAAGCTGAATTCCAGTCCTAGCTCTGAACATAAGCTGCATGACTGTGGGTGAGTCATTGAATTATCTGAACATCAGACCCCTTCACCTTAAAAAAGCTAAATTGGATAAGATACCCTCTAAGGTGACTTCTGGCTCTCAAATGTGATTCTCATTTGACCAGGACCTGGGAGACATATTCTGATTCTTCTCTGTGTGACTCTTCTTTAATAAGTCTGTCAGGCAGAATCTAAACCCAGAGAAGTGAATGATCAGTTGATCATTTGAAAACCCGTTTCCTATTCTTTGTTCCAGTTTATCAGAGATCTTGTCATTGAACCTCACATGTATGCTAGAGCCCGAAAAAGTCCCTACAATAGAGCTGCTTTCAGCCAAGATGGGTTGAAATGTACCAAAGCAGCTGATCAGAGATAACCGCTGGCCTGCATGTATCGTAGACCATGTAACTCTCTATGTCAAATTAAAAATGGAAAAGGCTCTCTGAACAACAAGAACAGCCTTTCTGTAGCTTCAGTATCTGCCATCAGAAAACAAAATCAACTATCCAAGGTCCATTCAATAAAGGGCTCGCTTTCTGTTGCATTTTGTCAGGTTGCAATAGATATAGGTTACATCAAGACTAGCCAGCGTCTAAAATGCACAACCTAGTGTTCCCTTCAAAGGGATGCTACAGTGGCTATTCACTAAACCTGAATGCTAAGAGACATAATTCACTTAAATTATCTTGGCTTCTGATGAATTGTCCTGGTTTATATATTTTCAATCTATACCTTTAAGAAAGTATGATTCAAAAACTCAAGTCAATACACATTAATCGAGTATCTGCTGTTTGCCAGGGTCTGCAGTAGGCATTACAGGGACAGAACAAAGAAAAAGGGTTAAAATAAATACAACATGATGTCTGCTTTAGAGAAACTAATAGTTTAATAATTTTCTTAGCTATAAAGTAATTTTGAGCCCCCAGTGTTAAAAATGAGAACTTAGCTTAGAAAATATTTTTCTTAGATCCTGAGACAGATTAAAACATTTTTTTTCAAGGACTGAAATAATTTTTTCTATATGTGGAGAAAGCCCAGTCCATAGGGAGGGCTGTTTAGGGGCGCAAGGGGAGAAAGACAGTCCCTCCTCATTCTGAGCTATCCCCATCTGTCACATTTGTTGCCTTTTTCTATATTTCTTTGGATTTTGTGATCTTAACCAGAATATGGGGATGGGGTGCAAAGAATAAGCATGTTGGACAAAGTTGTCAGTTAGTAACGTTGTCTTTTGAAATGCTTTTTGCCCCATTCTGATTTATATGTATGGGAATAAAGAAAAGATTAAGAAAGTCTAGCTCAGTCACCAAGTAGCTCACAATATGGCTTCTGCCATAATCAAGAGGTAGGTGAAGGGAGAAGCAAGGATGAGAGGTGGGAAATCATTTCTCTCTCCTTAGTTACCCTCTCTGTCATGAGGTGAGAATTAGGCTATGACATTTTATGACTAAAATTTAATTTAAAGGCTGGTATGTGAACATTGAGATTTGTGATGTTGAAGACTCTACTCCAAATACGTTATCTTACTCATTCATATAGTTTATAATCAGAAACCCTGATTAGATCTTAGATATGTTTTCTTTATATATTATTATTGATATCCTTGTACACAAATCATATACAGGGTGCATATTTTACTTAGCCATATTATACACAATGAAGATAACGGATTCTGGATGATACTGAATATATAACTCTTAAGCTTTTAATATTATTCTTCAGATCTGAAAAAATCAGAACCATATCATGCTCTCCATTTTGAACTTGTTGAAGACAATTTTGTAATATTTTTCCCACAGAATGTAGTAAAGAAATATGAAACTTTCAGTGAGTTTCTACAGGGAAGATGCTTGGTCGCCACCATCTTGCTACTGCTTTCTTGCCCTCGCTACTATTAGCTATTATTGCTTTAGGACCCTATAGCCTGAGTAATCTCTTCCTGTCTTTCCCCCTTCTAATCCCTCCCTCCCACATCTACCAGATTAGTAGTCAAAAAATCCCACATTCTTCATAACATTTACCTGTGCAGTCTTCAATATCTACCCAGTGCTTGCAAGACACAGTTAAACCCCCCCCAGAATTTCACACTCAAAGTTAGAATGACTGACTCTGGTATACAAGCTCAGACTTGCTTTGGTTCAGTAAAGCTGAGCCTTCACCAGGCCTTTACCAGCAATAAAACTGGGCCTTCCCTGACGTTTTTCTCTCCTGTCTAGAATGCCCCTTCTCTCGTTCGTCATTCTTGATACTCTACCCACTTTTCAAGGTCTCACGACTTTTGTCTTGATCACTCTAGCTACTAGATGTATTGAAGCATGCATTCCCCACAGTCAGGTCCAAAGCCATCCTCTCCCACCTCTTCATTTCTTTTCTTCTCTTTTTTTTCCGTTGAGGTCTCACTCTGTCACACAGCCTGGAGTGCAGTGCCATGTTCATGGCTCACTGCAACCTCAGCCTCTTGGGCTCAGGCAATCCTTCCAGTTCAGCCTCCCAAGAAGCTGGGACTACAGGCATGTACCACCACGCCTGGTTAATTTTTTGATGCTTTTGTAGGGGTAGGGTCTGGCTATGATGCCTAGGGCAATCTCAAACACCTGGGCTCAAGCTATCCTCCTGCCTCAGCCTCCCAAAATGCTCCAATTACAGGTGTGAGCCACCAAGACTAGCCCTCATTTCTATCCAGATTTATCTGACTTACGTTTTTCTTCTGATGCAATGTGGAGTCAGGAAGCATAAATTATACTCCACAGCATCAAGCAAAAAATGGGCTTTGACAAGACTGTGTTTTTTTAAAGAAACCAGTTGGCCCATTGTTACAAAACAAACAAACTATAAGAAAGTAGAGGTCAAGTAGAAAAATAACAGTAATAGTCCTCAGAAAATCAAAGTGGGTTCTTTTTCCCAACACTGGTAATTGACTGGATATACTTGACCAGTTATTTAACTCAGAGCACATACTGGCAAAGTTCACATGTTGCTTGTCTTTCTTGGGGGACATAACAGAATTGGTAATTATTACTTGTATTTATACCATTTTTTTTTTTTGTCAAAGTTTCACTCTGTCACCCAGACTGAAGGCTGGAGTACAGTAGCATGACCACAGTTCACCATAGACTCGACCTCCTGGGCTCAGGTGATTCTTCTACCTCAGACTCCTGAGTAGCTGGGACTATAGGTACACACCATCACACTCAGTTAATTTTTTAATTTTTTTTTGTAGAGACAGGTTTCACTCTGTTGCCTAGGTTGGTGTCAAACCTGTGGGCTCAAGCAATCCTCTCTCCTTGGCTTCCCAAAGTGCTGGGATTATAGGCATGAGACACCATGCCTGATTTCTTTTTTTTTTTTTTCCAAGCAGGATTTATTGAGAGGATAGAAAAGCTCCCAGAGCAGGAGGGGACCTGAGGGGGTTGCTCCTGGTTTCTATCTGTTTTGATGGTAGCAATTTTCATCAGAGTCTCTGAAAGAGAGTCATCTGATTGGTGGGAAATGAGAAATGTACAGCGAGCTAATCTACATGGGTTAAGTGTGAGTAGATTCTGTAGATTCCCTAGCAGACTAACATCAGCATTCTGGAGCTCTGGCAATGGAAGAAAAAAAATCACCAAGTAGGAAGGCGGAACAACTAACTCTGAGGTCCTGGAACTCAAAGATTCCCCATTCCCTTGGGAAAGCTCTTTAATGATTATCATCTCTACTAACAGAAGGGTCTTGGGAATACTGCATCTTCCTTAAAGCCCCACTCAAGTATAGATAAACCTCTTCCCTCAATCAATAAAGACCTTTTCTATAAAGTTGAGGAATAAATCCCCATGTGGGAGGAAACTCTAACCACGCCTATGAATTCTCTAATTCTTTAGAAGTTTGTATTTTCTTGGGTGGTCATTTCTGGTCCTACCACATGTAAAGCAATGCGCCAACTTGCTTATGCCAGCTGTCCAGAACTGCTGAGTCATATCCAGAGACAGAGATACCCTGAAGACAGCCGTGATGGCTCCTTCTGGCATGAGAGATGTTGGCTCCTCACTTCTGGAATAAGAGTTAATGTTAATGTGATGAATCAGGGTGATGTTCTCAATTCATGTTTTACAAAGGAAAAAATGGGTTTTTCTTCATTATTCCCACATAGAGCTCTTGATATGCAACTTAAAACCTTGGGATATCTTTACTGTAACAAAGTACATCATGAAGTTTGGATTAGAAGGAGACAACAACATGACTTTCCTAAGAGGAAGTCCTGATTTCTGTATCTTCTTAGAAATAAACTATGTTGGAATATATTATAATAAGGTTAAAAATGTGGATCATCAATCCTACAAGAAAGAAATTAAAAAAACCACAGGTATGTATAGGCTTATTCACACTTACATGAAAACTTTCTTATAAGAGATATTGATGTACAATAAAAGTGTTATTAAGCACTGGTGCCCATGACAATATTTGGCAATATAGTAGGTGCTTCATAACTAACTATTTGTTGAATAAATGAGAGTATTGGACTATAGTGTGGTAGAGCCAAAAATCGTAATAATGGTTACCATTTTTGGATTTGGTACATGTAATTGACTCTCTCTATTGTCTATAATCCTCACAAGATTAGAGACAACAGGTTTATTAATCCTATTTTTGCAGGTGGAAAAACAGGTTTATTGAGGCTAAGTAACTTGCTTAAGGTCACGTGGCTAATGATTGGTAAAGTTGTTGTTTGATATTAGCATTCTTATTGAAAATATCTGTCCTTTTTTTCGACCACACCAATGCTGTAGGGTGATGAATATCATCTCCAGTAGGAAGATGAAAATTCTTTTCTACAATGAATTTTTGTTGCCAATTTGTTCCTCATCAGGTCTACCTCCCACTTACTTCTTTTCATGACATTGCTACTGCCAGAGTACATCAGGATCGTCTCAGAGCTTATTTGCTCTGACTGGACAAGCTCTAGGAAGATTCTGGATTCAAAGGGGCTCACAGCTAAAAAAATAAAATAAAATAAAAAATCTAGATGCAGAAGAATTTGGAGATTGGTGCTCAAGTTGCTCAGAGCCTGGATGGAACTTGCAAGGAAGTGTTCTATTTAAGAATAAAGGTCTTGGGGGTTGTAGTTAGGATGCTTTTGGCTGTGAGTAAGAGGAAAGAAATATGAAACTCTCCCTCAAAGACAGCACAGGAAATTAAAAAGGCAAGTATGTTCTAGGCATAATCAGCTACCCTATGATGCCATCAAAGATCTAGGTTTTGTTGTTGTTGTTGTTTTCCCTCTCCCTTTTGCAGTTCTCAGGCTTTGTACTAAGTTGATTTCCTTCATAGGTGATCCAAGATGGCTGCCAGGTCGATTGAGACTGAATATTTCCTTGGCCTCTTGCAGCAAGAGAGAGAGAGAGAGAGAGAGACAGAAAGAGATGGGGAATGACCTTTGGAACATAATGGGATATAATTTTTTTCCTTCAGCCTAATTAGGGTGACTTAAGTCATATGTCTACTCCTAGCTTAATAAGGACTGCCAGGGGACAGCCAAGGCACTAATTTGAAGTAGATATCTGAGACAATGGGGCAAGGAGGTTCTGTTAAGAAGACAGTGGAAGGTGGACTATTAGGAGAGATGGCTCAGATGATAAAAATTGGGTGAATGCTAATGACTCCATGACTGGTTGAGGCAGAACCTGCCGGCCCAACACACAAAGGCAATTTTGGAAAAGTGTTTAACATACACATATATTTCAGCTTTTTAAAGAAGGGGTCATAATATGACATTTCATTAATAGGCATTTCATTAATAAAACTTTGACAAATGGGATGTTGTCAGAGATTTACATAGAAAAATAGTTTTTATGCAAATAACTACACATTTAATAAGATAATGCTGTTTACTTTGAAGAGTTTAGATAAATTGCATAAAGTGATCTTTTTTGGTTGTTTTTCTAAGTAAGTCTGTAACAACCTTCCATTTAACATGCCTGTACATTCTCATGGGGAGATAGCTCACTGGCATCCTTAAGAGTGTGCACTTGAACACTAGGTGGCCTGGGCTGAATTCCCCACCCTGCTACATAACAGCTAAATGATCTTGGACAAGTCACTTAACTCTCCATGACTCAGTTTTCTGATCTCCATGTAAAATGGGAATGATAAGAAGATCAATACTAGGTCACGCTGAGATTTAAATGAGTTAATAAATGCAAAGTGCTTAGGACAGTGACTGCCTCAGATATTTGGTGGCTAAAACAAACATCCCAGTGTTTACCAAAAAAATTGTCTACCTTGAATTGACTCCTGTACTGTGTTGTTCTCACACATCTCCCTGGCCCTTGCGGGCTTTTTCCATTTGGCATTCAAGGGGGTTTTCTCAAGACCCGAATTCTGCTTTCTTCATCCCTGCTTCAATCAATGGTCCACAATCTGCTAGCATCCGACTTCGTAGGTCAGCCTTTCTTATTTCACAGAAAACAAAATGGAAGAGGAGAATTGCCAGCTGTCTGGTGTTTAATGGGGATTTTCCCCCTCCCTCCCCACCATTTTTTTTTTATAGTTCACCTATCATACTCGAGAGCAATTGAATGCCTCTCCCGTACACTATACTTGCCAACTCTATCTCCAGTAATTATTCTGTTTTAGTCCACTGCAATGTACCTGCCAACAATCTGAAATGTGCAGGTGGTGGCTGTGCATGCTGTCTGCTTGGCTCTCTCCCCTATTTGCATGCACCCTGTGGTGGCAACCTAATGTGATGATTCTGACACGGCTTACAATGAAGACAATGACAGGAGGCCAGGGCTGCACAAGTGCCTCTTCTATTTACCATCCAGATGATGATTTTTTTTCCCATTCCCTTTTCCTTCTTTTCCTTCTGAGAAGACAAGGTAAGAGCCTGCACCACGCTTTAGGCTGGTGCGAAACACATGCAAAATACAAGAAAACGAACGGCCCTCAGTGCCTCAGGAAGAAGGCATCTCCTCTTCCTCCCTCACTTTCCATCAATTCCTGAGTAATTAAACATAGCACACAATTCATAGGTGCCTCCTTTCCACTCATGCGAGTTCATTTTTCTCTTGACTTTTGTCAACAAAAATATCTTCTAAAAATGTAGTCTATATTCCTTTTGGGAATGTGACAGATAACAGCTGAAAACGATGGTTTTTGCTCTAACACGCCATTTTTGTCCATCGATTTCTTTCTCTTTATTTTCTCAAAAAAAAAAAAAAAAAACCTTCAGGACTAGAATTTTCTAAGATTGAACTGAACTTAACCATTATCTTAAAAAAATTCATTATTTCAAAATGGGTGAGCTACATTCTTTCAATTATTGTTGAATTATGGAAAAAATACAGTTTTCCCACTCTGACAATGGACTCCAACCATTTACTGGTATGACTCAAAAATAGCGATCAGCTTCAATCTGACTAGACTAGCTTTTCGTGAAGAGTGAAAAGGAATCCAAATTTGAAGTAGCACGTTTGGAGCCCTTAACATGGTGAATTTCAGAAATTACAAGCCTGAGTGTGCAATTATTACATTTTTGTCTCAATCTTTCTTAAAGTGCTTCTGTTAAAACTCTCATTTTGAAGCAGCTCCAATAAAGTATTAGTAACAAAAAGGCAAAAAGCCTCAGATGTTTCAGAATTTGCTGTCTGAGTAAAAGTGTAGATCAAAAGGCTCTTAAAGCCTCCGTCCCTTTTCAGACCTGTGTCTTCGACCACAATTCTCTTCTCTTAGACCCGCTCTTCTTTCTGCTTGCTTCTGATCCTTTTTTTCTAGCCATTGCCCTGTTCCTTTCAAAATGCTAGCCTCCTTGTTTTTCCTTCTGCCATTATTGTTATTTTGAGTCTGGGTCTCACTCTGTTACCCAGGCTGGAGTGCAGTGTCCCTATGACTGCAACCTCTAACTCCTAGGCTCATAGCAAGATCTCATCTCTACAAAAAATTTTAAAAATTAGCCAGGCACGGTGGCACGTGCCTGCAGTCCCAGCTACTTGGGAGGCTGAGGTGGAAGAATTGCCCGAGTCCAGGAGGTCGAGGTTGTGGTGAACCATGATTGTGCCACTGTACTCCAGCCTGGGCAACAGAATGAGACCCCGACTCAAACAAACAAACAAGCAACAAATAAAAAACAGTAAAGAAAAAGGGGTTAGAGATGGATATCTATCTTTTGCAAGTGCCGGTCAGTAAGTGCAGTCAGAGTAGCTATCACCCCTCAGAGACCAGCAGCCGTGGCTTCACCTGCTTTGGCCCCAGAATGTCCATTTACCCAACTGCTTCTGAGATGGCAGGTTGATTCCCTTGAACTTGTTTGTTTTTCCTCGCTTTCAGTTTCCAAGTAAAACTTTTTTTCATACTAAAATTTCCAGTAGCTTTGTCATAAGAAAACTGCTGCTTTTAAAAAGCAATAGGAAAGGCTATTTAAAAATCTCACTAAACATAACTTTAAATGATCATATTGATTATGTATTTAAAATTTTCTGTAGATATGGTGTATTTGATCCCTATAGTAGTACCATCACTTTGAAAATTACACAATTATAAATGGAGATTTTGTGGTTCATCTTTTTTTGGGGAGTCAGGGTCTCACTCTGCTGCTCAGGCCAGAGTGCAGTGGTGCAATCATGGTCACCACAGCCTGACCTCCTGGTCTCAGGTGATCTTTCCACCTCAGCCTCCCAAATAGCTGGGACTACAGGTGCGTGTCACCATGCTGGGCTAATTTTTAAATTTTTTGCAGAGACAAGGTCTCACTATGCTGTCCAGGGCAACATTGTCTCATACTATTGGGCTCAAGCAAGCCTTCTGTTTTGGCCTCCCAAAATGCTGGGATTACAGGTGTGAACCACCACACCTGGCCTCTTTTGCCTATTTAGCATGCTCATTTGCTAGTTCATGGCAGCAGACAAATAGAATATGTGATGCCACTTACACAACATAGGCTGTGACTAAAATCTAAACACATGAGCACCTGCTTCTAATTCTGATTACAAACGTGATCTCAACCCCTCTTGTTTATTTGGTAAACTTCATAAGATGTCTGCTACATGCTGGATGGTGTGCTGGGTGCTAGTAATGCAGAGCTGAGGCATTAATGTTTGCTTTGGATGGTGGTGGAGACCTGTGTTCAGATTGGTGTGCCTGGATACTCTCTCACATGGCATTGTCAATGGATTAGGAGAGTAAGGGCGGAGTGAGAATATTGCAGTAATCCATGGAAAGGATGAAGAAATGCAGTGGCAGCTGAGAAGGAAAAGCAAGAAAGCACAAGAGTGACAGAGCCAGGAGGTGAAAACGATCGGATTTTATGAGATGACAGAGAAGGTGATGGCCAGGTTTCTAAGCTTCATGACGGAATGAATGACTGTGCCATTTGCTGACTTATGGAAGAACAAAGAATTGTAGATGCCAGTGGAGCACCCCAGGGAGGCTTACTAGTGGGTCATTGGACACAAGCACTGGGGCAAGACATAGACATTTGAGGATCATTGAATGGGTCCTTACATGAAGACATATGAATGGATGTGTTTCCTTTTTTTTTAATTTTTAATTTTAAAGATGTGGGGTACAATTCAGGGTTAGGTATACAAACATTGATTATACAGGTACCCTTGTTGATGAGGTATGCCCCTCCCTCCCCTAGCAGTTTCCCTCAACTGCCAATCCCATCCCCCTCCCCTGGCAGTTTCCCACTACTGCCAATCCCTTTCTTACAATGATCATACAACTTTAAGAAAGGGATTGGCAGTACTGGGAAACTGCTAGGTGAAGGGGAGTGGAATTGTTAGTTGAGGGAAACTGCTAGGGAAGGGTGGGGCACACCTCATCAACATGGGTACCTCTTGATAATCAATATTTGTATACCTAACCCTGAATTGTACCCCACATCTTAAAAATAAAAAAAATAAAAAATGAAAATAATAAACCCATCTAAGTTGCTGCAAGGTCTGTATGTTTGTCCTTCTTTATGCCTGCAAAATATTCCAATGTGTATATGTACCACATTTCTTTTAGGATGGATTTGTTGATTGGGATATGCGTCTCTGATGGAGTGTGTCTCTGACGTGTGTCTCAGGTGGATGCCTACCATAGCAATAATTAAGGGATAAGGTGAGAAGACAAGGAGTGAAGTCAGAATAGTAGGAGGAGAACCAGGGAGGAGCAGCTTCTCCCTGGAGGGAATGACACACAGTGTCAATTGCTATTGAGATAAGGAGTGAGATATGGACTGGAACTGCATGGCAGTCAGCTATTGGGAGGCCATTGATGACTTCAGCTAGAGCATTTATAGTGGACTCATAGATATCAAACATCTTTACAAAGACAAGAAGAGATGAAATCGAATCCAGGCTGTTAAAAAATCACCATCTGCAGGGCATTGGTGGCTCACCCCTGTAATCCCAGCACTTTGGGAGGCCAAGGCAGGAGGATCACTTCAGCCCAGAAGTTCAAGTCAAGCTTAGGCAACATAGCAAGACCTTGTCTCTACCAAAAAAAAAAAAATTAGCCAAATGTGGTGGCGCATGCCTGTAGTCCTAGCTACTCTGAAGGTGGCTGAGGCTGTGGTGAACCATGATCGTGCCACTGAACTCCAGCTTGGGCAAGGGAGTGAGAACCTGACTCAAAAAATACACACACCACACAAACACACACACACACACACACAAACACACACACACACACACAAACACACACACACACAAACACACACACAAACACACACACACACACAAACACACACACACACAAACACACACACACACACAAACACACACAAACACACAAACAACACACACACAAACACACACACACACACAAACACACACACACACAAACACACACACACACACACACACACAAACACACACACACACACACACACACACAACACACACACACACACACACCCTGGGGATGCCACAAATATATACACATTTTAAGAGATGTTATATATGTAATCATTTTTAGTTCACTGTAGTCAGAAGTGTCTAGACGCTGATAGTAAGCTGTGAGCATGTCTTGTAATTGCAGAAGTCAAATGATATGTATTGAGTATTATAATTTTAATAGTTTTTTCTTTCTTAAAAAGTGCAACATTGTTTTGGCGCTCTCTCTCTCTCTCTCTCATTCTCTCTCTCTCTCTCTCATTCTCTCTCTCTCTCTCATTCTCTCTCTCTCTCTAACCATCTATCAAACCTTGCCCTATTGTTCAAGCTCCCAAACAAGAAGTCCTCCCTAATGACCCCTTTTTACCCCAGGATACTCTCTGACCCCTCTACCCCTCCCCCTCCTAATTCAGTCAATCAGTTCCTGGAGAGCCTATCCCCTTAATATTTTCCCAGTGTGTATCCTCCTCCCTCTTCCCACAGTCACTCCCTCAGCACAGGCCTTCCTCCTTTTATCCCAGGTTCCTACAGAAACCAATTTTTAATTTTTTCCCAACTGGAAATAGCCATATGGTTTAATCTGTCTGTAAAAGTGTCACATGCTTATCATTTAAAAAGTAGTCAACAGTACAAAAAGAAAAAAGCCCGAGAATCACTCATGTCCCCAACACTTAGAAATAAGCACTTTCAACATTTTGGCGCACATCATTTCAAACTATAAAACTACTATCTTGTAACCTGCCCCATGCACTTAAAATGTTGTTAAGGTCTTCTCACACTGTGAGATAATTGGCCATTAAGTTCATTTCATAAGTCTCTGTAGGGCAGTGGTTAAGAGCATAAACTCTAGAGCCAGACAGCTCGATCTGAACTCAGCTCTGCTATTTCCCACTGTGACTTTTCACAGGTTACAAGTTGTGTGTCCTCCAGTCTCCTCAGTTGTAAACTGAAAAAAATAATAGAACCAACCAATGTAATAAGAATGAACTTCGTTTTTATATGAAAAGTGCTTAGAGCTACTTGGGAGGCCGAGGCAGGAGGATCATTTGAGCCCAGGAGGTTGAGGCTGCAATGAGCTATGACTGCACCACTGTACTCCAACCTGGGCAACAAGTGAGATTTTCTCTTGAGAAAAAAAGAAGAAGAAAAAAGTACTTAGAATAACACCAGCACTTAGAAACACTATGTAAATATTCATTATAAAATGCACAGTATTCTGAGGTATATAGTGTGCATAGTGGATTAATTTCAATACGCTCTTATTGTTATATAAAATAACCTTTTTCAGGTCTTGATCTTCATGCTCATCTCTATCTAATCTATCTTTTACATATATGTATATAATATATATATATTATATAGGGTTGAGCTCTCTATTGCCCAGACTGGAGTGCAATGGCACAATCATGGCTCACTGCAGCCTCGACCTCCTGGGCTCAAGTAATCCTCCTGCCTCAGCCTCAGAGAAGCTGGGATTACAGGCATGCGCCACCATGCCCAGCTAATTTTTTAATTTTGTAGAGATGAGGTGTCACTCTGTTGCCTAGGCTGGTTTTGAACTCTTGGGCTCAAGCAATTCTCTTGCCTTGGCCTCCCAAAGTGCTGGGATTACAGGTGTGAACCACCACACCTGGCCTTTTATAACATCTGTTGCCTAGATGTTTGGTATTTCTATAACAAAATCCTGAGAAGTGGCATACTGGTTTTAGAAATGGGTGGCAGGCAGAAGCTGAAGGGGCCTGAGGACACTCTTAGTAAAAACTGAAAGGTGGCTGGGCTCAGTGGCTCAGCCTGTAGTCCCAGCACTTTGGAAGGTGGAGGTGAATGGATTGCCTGAGCCCGTGGGTTTGAGACCCGCCTGGGCAACTTGGTGAGACCTTGTTTCTACAATAAATCCAAAATCAGCCGAGTGTGGTAGCGCGCGCCTATAGTTCCAGCTACTTGGAAGGCTGAGACGGAAGGATCGCCAGAGCCCAGCAGGTCGAGGCTGTGGTGGCCAGGAGCGTGCCACTGCACTCCAGTCTGGGCGACAGAGTGAGACTCCAACTCAAAAAAAAAAAAAGCTGAAAGACCTCAAGAAAACTATTAGTGAAGGTTGGAAAGACAGTGAGAAAAATATTACTGGAGCTGGAGAATAGGAAAATTTTGTTATCCAGGGTGGAAGTTTTAGCTACCCCATTGCCTTTGGTTACATAGAAAATAGAACACCTAATGTGTTTATGTACCTGGTTGGGGAGATTTCCAAGCAGGATGTAGAAAAGTTCTAACTGGTTTCTTTTGACCTCTGTAATAAAACATGAGAAGATAAAAATGAGCTATCAAAGGAACTATTCGGTTTTTAAGCAGAGTTTAGAGGACATATAGTGAGCACAGGAAAATCTTTTGAGCCAGAAAAAGATTGACAAGGTAAGAAATGTCCTTAAAGCAAGGATTGAAACTAGGGTAATAAAATGTTGCTACAGGATAAAGTTGAAGTCAAGGATGAGATTATACAACTTTTTGTTAAGACGTCAGAAAGATGAGATGTGTAGACACTTTTCATTAGACTAAAGATCTTTCAAAGATCTTAAGCATGCTCCTTTAAGGCTTTTTCAATTAAACAATGAACTTCTAAGAATCATAGAGACATTGTCTCATAGCCACCTTCCAGGAAGCCCATGGTAACTAGAAAGAGTAATTCTGAAAGATACTGTGGGGTGGAATATAATTAGATGCACAAGTATTCCATAAAATTTTTAAAGGAATTATGCCGGCTTGAACTGGAATGGCTGAAATGAGAATTGCTACTAGAGCCCTGAGTCTGTAAGAAGTCTGTAAACCCTGCTAGTGAGACCATGTGAGGAGGTCCTGAAAACACACAGATAAAAAAAGAGGCCCAGCTGGAGGCAGTCTTCCAGCCACCCTGAACAAGACAACAAATGTGCGAGTGAAGCCTTTTTGGGTCCTCCAGACCAGACTCGTCACCAAGTCAATATCATCAAGCGATGCCAGTTGTTGCCATGAGTCAGTAGAATCTCCCAACTGAACTTTGCTCTAATTCCTGGCTTGATAAAATGAATAGTTTAATTTAATTATTTTGTCAGAGTCTCACTCTGTTGCCCAGGCTGGAGTGCATTAGCACGCTCATGGCCACCGCAGCCTCGACCTGCTGGGCTCAGGTGATCCTTCTGTCTCAGCCTTCCAAGTAGCTGGAACCACAGGTGTGTGCCACCACACCCAGTTAATGAATAGTAGTTTTAAACTATACTAACTGATTTCTCATGTTGCAACAGATAACTGGCAAAAAATGTAGTCACTGCCAGACTGACTTTAACAATGACAACAACAGCAACAATGCAACAATCATGTTTCTCTATGCTTTAAACCTCTCATTGCTTTCTTGCCAGATAAATGGAACTCAACTCCTGAGTATGGCAGTAAGGCCAGGAAGAAACTAGACTGTCCAAATTTTTGTAATTTTTCCTTCATGTTAATCTACATTTCCAATCATATACCTAGTGCTTTTTCCACTATGACGGGGTTATCTGAATGTTCTACAACAATCCAACCTCTGGGCAGCTGTGAAAATGATCTTAATCAATGCAGATCTGATCTTGCCAATCCCATTGCTTCAGACCCCTTAGCGATTGTTCTTGAGATCAAGTTCACATTCTGAACTGCTTATCCTTTCAGACTTTTCAGTGCCATTTATCCAGCATGCTGCAGCTTCAAATCTCCTAATAAGTTGTGCTAAATCTCACTTCTGGACACCAGAACACTCTATTGCTTTGACTGGAACATTCTGTTTCTGAGTTCTCTTGGCTAACTCTTGGTCATTTGAATCTTAGTTTAGCCATCACCATTTTAGGAGATTTTCTAGAACTTTTTCTCTAAATTCTTAGACTTGTGTTTACAGTAGTTGTCACCTTCATTTGAATTAATTCTTACTTCAAAAAGTGTATATAATTATGTATAAACTCATTTTAATAACCTTATGTTTTTAAACATCTAAAAAATTGACTACTGAATAGTTTTTGGAAGACTGTTTGCACTTTAGGATTGGTGAACCAGTGAGGGCTTGAGAAGCTCAAGGAGTAAAGTTTGTCTATGTTTGTTTTTCTTCCAAGATGTTCTCTATTTCTAAATGAAAATAATTTCAAAGTAAAAAATTTGACTACTAAAATTAATTATTTTTGCATTTAATACACTTTTAATTACAAAAAAAGCAGAGAAAAAAACATTAGCAGCCCACACTCTCTTGAAATAGTAGCTCAGAGCTACCACATTATCATTGGTGTCCTTATGAAATTTCATGGAAATGAAAATAGAGACACTCAGAGGTATTTCTTAAAAGATTAAACTTCTCATTTGTCTTTCCTATAACAAAGTCCTGTGTCTGTTCTCTATGTTTATAATGTTTTTCAAATGTGGTTTTTGCTGATAGGCTACTTTTTCTTTTTTAATAACAGCATTTGAAGCAAAGGATTTTATAATAATGGGTTAAAAAATTGAACCCTATATTTTCTTCAATTATAATTATGGGGTGAACTTAATGAAATAACTTCGAAAGTACCAGGTTACAATTCCTACTAAAGAAGGTGATTTTTGACTTCAAGTTTCTCTGTTCCAGAGTCAGTAGAAAAATTGAGCCAACCAGACCTTCAAGATTTGGGCTGGGTGGGCTCCTTCCAGCATGCTGCAGGAGAACTGGAGTGATCATGCTTTCTTCTTTTCCCAAAGACAGAACATATCTAGCACATCTTGGGTGCTTAAACGAGAAGTTGATTCAAGATATTTATTGACTCTCTTAAGGGATTGAGATAAGACTTTTAGGACACCCTTCAAGTAAAATCATGTGGCATTACGGTAATTTACTTCTTGCCTTTAGTTGCTTTTTCATGATAACGATCTGAAATATTTTCAGTTAAAAAACTCATCCCAGAACTAGCAAGGGAGTTTACCAATATAGGTGTGATTTAAATGCTTTAACACAAAGATTTGCCTTGCCATAGAGTAGCTTCCCTTTAATTTAAACCCATAAAGGAAAATCATGAGAAAACAATGGAGTTTTATTAAAGAGCAAAGAAGGCCCTACAACTTCTTTTGCAGCAGATGGGAGGAATCTCCAAATTATTTTCTTCTCTGCGGTGAAGTTATAATTGTTTAGAGCAGGACTATGGTCTGTTTGTTCATTTGTTGTTTATTTAATAGAGGCGGTCTCTCTATGTTGTCCAGGCTGGTCTTGAACTCAAAGTCGTTGTTGTATTACCCTCGATGTCCTGAATGTCATCAAATGTCTTCCTTTCAATATTTCCTTTATCTTTGGGTAAAGAAAAAAAATGTCAAAGGGGGCCAGATCAGGTGAGTATGTAGTGTGTTCCAATACAGTTATTTGTACAGTGCTGCCAAAGTAAAGAACACAGTGGCAAGTTCGTGGACTTCATTGTCTGGTCTCAACAAATAATGACAACTGGCCGGGCTTGGTGGCTCAGCCTGTAATCCCAGCACTTTAGAAGGTCAAGGCGAGTGGATTGCCTGAGCCCATGGGTTCGAGACCCGCCCGGGCAACTTGGTGAGACCTCATCTCTACAATAAATCACAAATTAGCCCAATGTGGTAGCTGGAACCTGTAGTTCCAGCTACTTGGAAGGCTCAGGCAGAAGGATCGCTGGAGTCCAGCGGGTCGAGGCTGCGGTGGCCGGGAGTGTGCCACTGCACTCTAGCCTGGGTGACAGAGTGAGATGCCAATTCAAAACAAACAACAAAACAACAAAAGCAAATAATGACGACAACTCTGATGGCTATTCCAGAAGGAGTTCCAAAACTGCTTTGAGGAACAGACTAGTAGCTGGTGTTGGTGCAGAGCTTACCAAGAGGAGTACTTCAAAGGTGACCGTAGTGATATTTAGCAATGAGGTAGGTAGTACTTTTTTCTAGGATGGTTTTGAGAACCTAATTGTCAGACCTCGTATATCCCTTTTCCACAATTGAATGTCTCTGCTGTCATAGTTCTTCAGAGATCCTGAAAAACTGCCTTCCGAGACAGAATGATCTCACCACATGTGGTGGATGTCTGAGGCCCTTGGTCTGACTTGCAGGTGTGATGCCTTTCCCAGCTGTACCTTTGGGGACCACTTTCCTGATGCTGATACGCTGAAGTAGACACAGAATTTCCTGTTAGCTGACTGTTCATTCTTCACCTCAGTGCCACTGCAGTTAAAAATCAGAGAAATAAAATCCTCATGGTTAAATTTCTATAAAGTTTGTATTCATTATTTGGGAAGGACATGGTTGTAAATTGGAAGCTGCCCACCAAATCCTATGAGATTAATGAATCAGAGAAAGTGGCATGGCTCTCTTGGGAGGGAGTCACTGCCTCGGTTTAAACAGAAGGCATTTGGTCCGTGGGGGAAGGCATGCTAATGAGCTGCCTTGCCCCCCAAATCATCATCCAGGTTCCCAAAGCACATTAGCAAACCAATTCCACCTTGATTTAAGAGGGTTTTTCCATGTTATACGAATAAACTGAGCTTCTTTTGTTCTAAGGACATGAATATTAGAGAAATTTCAAAATATTTAGATTTATGCCTATGACTAAATTTGTTCTAAAGCACACCTCCCTTTGTAATGAGCAATCCCTACCTTTTTTATTACAGCAGAATGCACTGCATTTGTGATTTCTTCTACAATTGTGGCTGATGAATTACAAGAGCAAAGGACTTTGGGAATTTAGCTAAGTGAAAAGAAATTTTTCTCTTTGAATTGCTAATATTCTACATACTCCTTATGGTACTCTCTGGCCTCTTTTATGGATTTGATAATGTCATTTTGAACATTTTTAATTTTAAAAGATATTGCTGTAAAGGCTAGCTGTAGATTGGGGATATATATGTGTGTGTGTGTGTGTGTGTGTGTGTGTGTGTGTGTGTGTATAATATTACACACAAAAAATTAAAGAGCTTATACAAATTGATAAGAAGACCCCTTTAGAAAAAAGGTAGTGACAATTAAGATGAACAAAAGAAAGAATAAAGCATGTGCATATGGAAACATGTTAAGCCTTATTAATATTTGAAAAAATGCAAATTGAAATGAAATAAAATTTTTATCTTTCAAATAATTATGCTGGAGATGATGTTCTAAATCTAAGATTTTGGTTCCATATTATGTGATCCTGTCACAGCAATGGGTTGAAATTGCTAAATTCAATCACCTAAAGCTGTTCCTTGCCCTTAGGCTTGAAATTCTGATGTTCATTATTAGGTGACAGCATTCAAGTAAGACCAAGTACTTAAAAGAACACTTATAAATACTTGCATTAAATAATCATTCCTTTATTTCTTGAACAACAAAGAAATACTACAGAAATAATACTCAAGAGAAACAAAATCATTATGCACTGATTAGTGCTTGCCATTTCAACTATTTAATTGCTAATCATATTACATTTATTCATTTGTTTAATGAACATTTCTTGTTTTTTGCTTGTTCATTTTTTTTTTTTTGGAGTCAGAGTTTCACTCTGTCATCCAGGCTGGAGTACAATGGCACCATCACAGCTTCTGCAACTTCAACCTGCTGGGCTCAGGTGATTCTTCTGCTTCAGCCTCCCAAGTAGCTGGGACTACAGGCACACACCACCACACTCAACTACATTTTTTATTTAATGTAGAGATGATGTCTTCACCATGTTGCCCAGGTTGGCCTCAAACTCCTGGGCTCAGATAGTCCTCTCGCCTCGGCCTCCTAAAGTACTGGAACTGTAGGCAAGACCCACCATGCCCGGCCTATGAATATTTGAGCAACTACTATATACTCAGCATGCTCTAGGTCTTGGAGATGCAAGGGTAGCAAGTCAAAAAGACTCTTTTTCACATGAATTTTACATTACAATAGATTATGCTATTATAGCATAACTTCTCTACTTAGAAAAAAAAGAAAAACTCTGTTTTTCTACTTATATCCTAGATTAACAGCACTTAAAAATTACTGCTATTTGCTTATTAATAAGCCTTAATTATTTTTTAAAAATTCGATATTTAGCACTAACCAGAAAAAGCACTAGGTTTCTTGCTCTGATGGCTTCTTGTGTCTAAATCCATCGTATTTCCTTCCCAGTCAGCTCCAATAAAATTTTGATGAGGTAATCAGATTTAGGTTCTCTTCCAACTCTTCTGGTAGAGCAGCATTGATGAAGGAAGATGAGAACATGGCCAAGGAAGTCTAGGGATGAGAAACAGGATAAGGAGGTTAATAATAGCTTGAGCTTTGGATTAGGAATCCTGGTCTGTGCCCTCCACTTACGAGCAACCCAGGCTTGGGCAAGTAAACGTACTGCTTTAGGCCTCAATTGCCTCCTTCTCAAAAAGACAATAGGAGTTCCAACCTCCTAGAGTTCCTTTTGAGACTTGGATGAGATACTACCCCACCCAGCACTCAGCTAATAGCTGCTGCCATTTTTATTCCCTCGAAACAGCACTCAGCATGTCCCAATTTTCTAGAAAACTCTTTGCTTTTAACAATTCATGCAACTGTAACATTTTATAATAATATATTTGTTTTAATATACAAATATTGTCCTACACTTGGACCAGCTGTTTTTGTTTTTTAAGTAAACTGACCTTTTGGGAAGGAGTGCCATGTCCCTTCGTGCCTTCACCTGCCTATTTGCTACTTAGCTTGTGAAACAAGACCTTTTTCTTGCTCGTTCCATTGTTTCTCCTCTCCCCATTGTCTACCCTTGTCCCCGCCCCCACTCCTGTAGTGTAAGGTGTTATTTATTCAGCACTATAATTGCGGCCATTTGCAGGTAGCTTCATAGCCAACCAGTCTATTTTTTATGGTGTACTTCTTAAAGGGTCAGTTATTTTTCTTTTGAACACCGATGACTCAATGTAGATGTTGAATAGACTCTGCCAGGAAGGCATAATCTGGATAATAGCACTATCCCAGTTGAAAGAAAGAGAAATTTATTCTCACATTCATGAGACTTCCAGAACACAGAGACTTTATATTTATTCAGTCTGCATATTATAGAAAAAGAACACCAGCCTTCCAACTCCTACTCTTTATATTATATTTAAGGGAAGGTGGAACCTTTGTTTCATTCACCCATTCATTCTTTTACTTCAGTTAAATGTTATTATTTTAATTATTATCAGAGACGGGACCTCTGTCAGTGCAGTGGCATAATCCCGGCTCACCAAAGCCTTGACCTCATGGGTTCAATTGATCCTCTCTCCTCAGCCTCCTGAGTAGCTGGGACTACAGGTGCATGCCACCATACCTGGATTTTTTTCCTTTGGAAAGACAAGGTTTCACTATGTTGCCCAGGCTGGTCCAAATATTACTGAGATGTATATTTAAAGTGATGGATATTCCGATTACCCAGATTTTATTTTTACACATTATATGAATGTATCAAGTTATCACATGTATTCTAAAAATATGTACATCTATTATGTATCAATAATAAAATTAGTGAGAACCTATATCTAAATGCCATTGCTTTGCTATTTTTTGAGTATTCTGTTTGCGAGAGACTCCTTTTTGACATGTGAGATAACACTGTGTAAATAGTTTACTCCAGTTCATAAAACACCTACTTTCAAAACCCCCATTTCAATACTTCTCTTCCCACCAGTAAATGAACAGCCAAATCCTGCTGGAGAAATATGTAATTTGTCATAATTGTCACACCCTTAAGTATGATCTCTATAATTTTTGTTATTAAATATCAATTTCAATTATACAAAATTCTGAAGGACTTAGGTCATATTATTCCTGATTCTTATATTATAAGCGTAAGACTAAATGATAGGACAATTATTAAGCTAGACTAGGACAGTAGCTCACATAGGTCATTTAAAATGTGATACCTCAAAACTGAAAACCAAGTCAAGCTGAATTGTGAACTTGCTTGTTTAGTTACTGTGATGGTTCATTTTTTTTTTTTTTTTTTTTTGAGTTGGAGTCTCACTCTGTCACCCAGACTGGAGTGCAATGGCCGCTCCCGGCCACCACAACCTCGACCGGCTGGGCTCCGGCGATCCTTCTGCCTCAGCCGTCCAAGTAGCCGGAATTACAGGCATGCGTTACCATGCCCGGCTGATTTTTTGATTTATTGTAGAGATGAGGTCTTGCTGCCCAGGCGGGTCTCGAACCCGCGGGCTCAGGCAATCCACTCACCTCAGCCTCCCAAAGGCATGGGATTACAGGCTGAGCCACCGAGCCTGGCTGGTTCATTTTTTTTAAACAAACTCTTCCAATCCTGATGTGATAGTTAGTTTTATGTCTCAACTTGGCTAGATTATAGGGAGCAGTTGTTTGTTCGAACATCAGTCTAGATGCTGCAGTGAAGGTATTTTTAAATATATAATTAATATTTAAATCAGTAGACCGAGTAAAAGTAGATTAGCTTTTATAATATGAGTGTGCCTCATCCAATCAGTAGACTTCAGTAGATAAAAGACTGAAGTCCCCCAAAGAGGTAGAAATTCTGCCTCCAGATTGCAATATGGAAATGTTATCTGATTTTTCAATCTCCAGACGAAAGATTACAACCTCAAACCTTGACAGAATTTCTAAACATCTTACAGATTTCAGGCTTACCAGCCTCCACAGTCCTGTGAGCAAATTTCTTAAAATTAATCTCTCTTTCTCACACACACACACATACACACAGAGAGAGAGAGAGAGAGAGAGAGAGAGATCCTATTCTATTTCCCTGGAGAACCCTGACCAATACAGTTCCACAACATTTTTACTTAGTAACAGTTAAGTATTAATATATTTATTGCTTGCTGTGGTTTGAGTGTCCCCTCCTAAACTCATGTTGAAATTTCATTGCTGTTGTGATGATACAACAGGTGGGACTTCTAAAAGCTGATTAGGGCCTTTGCTTTGGTAAACTCTGGTGTGGCATGTGGCTCTTGAGGCTATGGCCAGGCCATGTTTCCTAGCTTTAGACCCTTCCTCTACTTGGGGAGGTGAATCTCCTCTTTTTCTCTCTCCCTCTCTCTATTTTCTAAATAAACTATATTTTCCAAGCTACAAAAAAAAAAAAAAAAAAAGAGCTGATTAGGTCCTGAGGACTCTACCCTAAAGAATGGATCAGTGCCATTAATGTGGGAGTGGGTTAGACATCTTGGGAGTTCAGCCCCTTTTTTCTCTCTGTCTCACTTGCTCACTTTTCCTTCCTCCATGGAATGGCCCTTGCAAGATACTGATACTGTGCCCTGCCGTCAGGCTTCACAAGTCTCCAGAACCATGAGCCAAATAAAATTCTATTGTTTAAAAATTACCTAGCTTCAGGTGTTCTGTTATGGCAGCAGAAAATTGACTTCAGACTTTGCCTTAGCTTATGTGGAAAAGTCTGCCTTCCCTATAGAATATCAAAATGCCAGCCGGGCTCGGTGGCTCAGCCTGTAATCCCGCGCCTTTGGGAGGCTGAGGTGAGTGGATTGCCTGAGCCCGCGGGTTCGAGACCCGCCTGGGCAGCGAAACCTCATCTCTACAATAAATCAAAAAATCAGCTTGGCGTGGTAGTGCATGCCTGTAATTCCAGCTACTTGGAAGGCTGAGGTGGAAGGATCACCGGAGCCCAGCAGGTCGAGGCTGCGGTGGCCGGGAGCGGCCACTGCACTCCAGTCTGGGCGACAGAGTGAGACTTCAACTCAAAAAAAAAAAAACAAAAAAAACCCAGAATATCAAAATGCCTTACTGATGAGGCATGTGCTAAATTTTTTGTATATAAGAGTGAACAAAATGGAGAGTGGGCCCCTTGTAGTACAGGCTTCCCCCGCTATGTAAGTATTCTAGGAACCCATCGGTATCATCAGTGTACCAGCTAATATCTTGAGAGACTGCATTTGGCTTCAGTAAATTTTTTTTTTTTGAGATTCTTTCAGTGCATTTGCCCATTTCATGATGGGTGATTTACAAGCAGTTTTTGATCAAAAATAGCTTGACTCCTGTGCCCCACCCTCCCTATTTACCCAATCTTACCCTGAGAGACCTTTTGTTTTGTTTCCCCAGATGAAAAAGGCCCTTAAAGGGAGCTGTTTTGCCGGTATGTAAGAGGTGAAACAAAAAATGGTAGAAACCCTAAAAAGGCATCAGAATGGATGAGTTCAAAAACTGTTTTGAGTAATAGGGAAGGCGTCTCGATTGGTATATTGAAGCAAACGGAGAGTTCTTTGAAGGTGACTGAAGTATAAGCATGTAAAAACACACAATTTTTTATAAATAAGTTCCGGGTTTTATTTGTGTGTCCCCTCTCGTATGTCCAGGTTCCTACAGACTGAATGGCACAGACATCTTGTCTTCAGCATCTCGCTGTTTACTAGAGAAGATGACTGCACTGATATTTGGGCTAATGTTACCTGTGCTGTACTTCTGCTCTGGGCTCAGGTCTGGAACGATGCTTCCCCTTGATTATGAGGGTATTTCCAGATTTGGAGGACATAGGTGTGCATAGAGTTACAAGCTTTATTTCACAAAGTGACTAAGTTAATCACTATAGCTACTGTCTGCTATTATTACCAGTTCATAAAAACAAGACAAGAGAAAGGCCACAACCTTAAGATACAGGTTAGTCCTTGAAAAATCAATAGATTTATTTTATTAAGGCTCGCTATAGTTTTCTCATTTTATACCAGTACGTGAGGGCAAAAGTCTACCAAAACATGGGATACAAAGCAATAACAGAAATGTACATTTATTTAATATTTCTTACTTTCTCTTGTCTTGAAAGGAAACATGTCAGAATTTAGCATATATAATTTTATTTTATTTATTTTATTTTATTTTTGAGATGGCATCTCACTCTGTCGCCCAGGCTGGAGTGCAGTGGCACGCTCATGGTCACTGCAGCCTCGACCTGCTGGGCTCCGGCGATCCTTCTGCCTCAGCCTTCCAAGTAGCTGGAACTACAGGCATGCGCTGCCACGTCCGGTTAATTTTTGATTTATTGTAGAGAGGAGGTCTCGCCAATTTGCCCAGGCGAATCTCAAACCTGTGGGCTCAAGCAATCCTTTTACCTCGGCCTCCCTAAGTACTGGGATTATAGACATGAGCCACCTCACTCGATCCTAACCTATATAATTTTAAAATACAGAAAACAAAAAGTTGAGGTACCTTAAAATAAAAATAGCAAACGTTGCAATTCAAACACAGCTAAAATATCATTCACAGGGATCCACTTATACATATCCTTGCTTTCTGGCATTTTTCTTTCTCACAGACACTCCCCTCAGCACCGCTGTCTTTTTACAGCAATCTTGCATCCCTTCAAAAAATTATTAACAATTAAAAAGAAGAGGCAGGTACACTGGCTCACTTTTGTAATCCTAGTGCTTTGGGAAGCCAAGGTGGGAGGACTGCTTGAGCCCAGGAGTCCAAGACCAGACTGGACAACATAGCAAGACCTTGTCTCTACAAAAATAAAAATAAAAAATTAGCCAGGCGTGGTGGCACATGCCTGTAGTCCCAGCTATCAGGCTCTCAGCAGGTTAAGGCAGAATGATCACCTGAGCCCAGAAGGTCAAGACTGCGGTGAGCCGTGATCGTGAGATTCCAACTCAAAACAAACAAATGAATAAATTTTTAAAAAGCGGGTCAAACTCCCCCATGGATCCCTTTACCACCTAGTCTTTATAAAAGTCCCATTAATCAAATCTTTTAGAAAGGCATCTTCACCAATGGGAAATGTATCATAATTATAAAGCACAGCCAGCCATTTCCTCAGAAATTTGTGAGGGTAAATATTTCCTCAAAAATCTGTGAGGATTCCTGGAGCCTAGCCTAACACTGAGAAACACCATAAAAACAGACTGGGTTTCTATAAAACACCAGCAGTCCTCTCTGAGGAATAAGGCAGACTTGACGAGCTGTGTGGCCTTTGGCAAGTTACCCTAAGTTCATTTCCTCACTTATAAAATTTTTAAAAATTCTTAAATGTACTTAAGTAAATGTTTTTCAGAGTAATCTTCAAAAGCGAACCCAGATACACATTTCTTCCTCCAACCTTAAAAAGAGATGAGAAAGAGAAGAAAGGAAAACACAGCAGGCATCAGCATTGTCTCTAAGCGTTTTCCCAGTGAGGAGTTGGTTCCTTGCCCTCGGACTCCATCGAGCCCATGAAGTATAGCTCAATGAATAACTAACAGATGATTACATTTATGAGGAAAGAGTACTCAGAGCAGACAGCTACTTCCTACAGGTGACAAGCAATCTTCCGCCGGGGTTTCACCTGACGAGTCATTTTGGGACGTGATCACAAGGGTTGGAGACTGATGAAATTATCCTGTCCAACATCAAACACAAAGTGGTTGTAAATCAGCAGAAGCTGTGGCAGAAGGAAAGCAGCTCATTCTTTATGCTTTGCAGACAGTCTTCTACCTGGGGGCTGCCTCAAGCCTCCTAACAATATCATTATTAAGTGACCCTATAGAGAGACTTAATTAAAAAACAACCATCAGACTATCTATTGACTCGAATCCTTCAGCTGTCTTGAGGAAGTTGATTTGAAAGCACGTTCTATGATTTAAAAACTTGAATGTGAGACTAACTCCACAAAACACAGCAACCTGTGTAAATAAGTAGACGCCTGTCTGTTATAACTCTCCATTTGACCTTGCCAGACGATTGTGCACTGAACTTAGACTATCTTTGTGTTTTCTGAGAGTCACTAAGGGAAAGGCAGACAGACATAAAAAAGCAAGTCATCACTGGTTTAACCTGGGAAAGGGAGTTCTGCAAAATCAGAAACTGATCTTGCAAATGCATTCTATAAAGAGAGAGGGCACAAAATATGGCTGATTTATACGTAGTATCTGCTGAACAGCACTTGATTTACACATGATCTAAAGAAATGTGGAGAAACCATTTTGAAGTCGCCCTGTGGACAGAATCATATTTTAAGAGTAAAAAATTGGCAGGTTTCATTGAATAGGGAAGGAGCTTTCTAAGGACCCCATTTCCCCATCACTGTGAAAGGGATTTATATGCATTGTTCCCCTGAGTGGTGTTGGGAAGTTCTGGTGTAAATCCTTTAGTGTTCACAGTGCTTCAAGATTTGTACCAAATTGTGGTTTAAAAAAAGGAAAAAACTATTTTTTAAGTGATTATGCTAGAAAGGTAGCCAAGCTTAACCGGGGTCATGTTGCAGCTTTATACAATCCCAATGCCTTCTTGCGGAACCTGCCATGCAAGGGCATTTGAGTGGCTCTGCGTGAAAGGCCTGTGCTCATTTAAATAGGCCATCTGAATAGGAATTGTGACTGATGTAAAAATACCCCCTGCGTTTTATTTAGTTCTTAGTTCTCCATTTGTAATTGAAATAAAGCTTCTAAATGCTTCAGTTCCCTTAAATTTTGTGAAATCATATAGGTTTGATCTCCTAACGGTGCTCTTCAGGTAATTTCGCATAGATGATTGAGCGGGGTATTTAATTTTTTTTTTTAATTTAGAACTCACAAAATAGCCAATAAGTGGAGAGAAAAATACCTCTGATGAATTGGATTTGAAAAGAAAAGTGCATGCAGGAAGGCGCTCCTAACGTTCTCAAGGAGCATGCTGCCGGCTCTTCGTAGATGGCTATTTTTGTGCCGCTCTGCAGTGCTCCTGGTAGTTGCACCTTAATTATCCTGCACTTTGTTCGAAGGTGTGTATTGGCTCCTGGCCAACGTGGGCTAGGCCTCTTCTTGTCACTACAGTGTCTAACAGCATGTACAGAACAATATCCCAATTAGATCTTTAAGTGTTAGAAATATGATACGCCCGTGCATTTTTTCTCAGAGGCTGATCTGTGGGAAGTTTCAAAAACACACCCAAGGTAAGCGTCATTCTAATCCTTTACACATAAGCCCAGGGAGTCAGCAAAAGAAACTGAAAATACAAGAGAGTGTCAATATCTCTTTGGCTTGTTATTTTGTTTATCTGAAAAACAACTCTTAGGTCAGAAAGACCAAGTCATCTTTTCCGAAGAGCGTTCTTTTTGTTATCATTGCCTTCCCAGATACAACTTCATCTCTCAGGGAGCAAAGGAACTTTTTTTTCCCCTTTTTTGCCACTAGATTCATAATGTTATATTGCCAGCTGAAGATTTCTGGATAAATTAACATCAGGGATGCTTTAAACAACCATGTAAACTTCATTCCTTTTCAGATTAATTCTCCAAACTAATAAAATTGCATCTCTCCCTCTCCCTCCCCCTTGTCCCCATGTGTCAGAGATGGTGAGAAAAACGAAATACCAAAGGAATCAAGCTCCTTTTATTCTTCTACCCTGTTGAGACAATAATTGTGTAAAATGTCTGGAGTAAGTTAAAATGGTCAAAGACAGCCTTTAATTTACACCCTGCAATGGGTTAAGAGTCCAATCAGTCTTCTCCTCTGTTTCTATCAGTCACTCTCTTTTGAACTATTGAACTAAGTTATTTTAAACGGTAAAATATTTAAATTCTTCCCGCTGACCTTACAATCAAATACCACATGAACTATCAGTTTACTTTTCAAGTTGAGAGGTAAAGGCTTTGGATACTCTTATTTTTGTTGTTGTTGTTATTTGTTTGTTTTGTTTTTTTGAGACATGGTCTCACCCTGTCACCCAGACTGGAGTGCACAGCATGATCAGTTTACCGCTGCCTCAGCTTCCTGGGCTCAAGTGATTCTCCCACCTCGGCCTCCCAAAGTGCTGGGATTAGAGGTGTGAGCCACTACTCCTATGTTGATGATAAGGTTTATAGGAAATAGATTGAAACCAGTTGTCACTGGAGAAGCAAGGGAAAAGTCAGTTCAGATTTCTACCGTCATGTGTAATCTCTTTCTCTCTTAAACATACACCAAACACACAATTAGACTTTTCTCTATGATATCAGCATAGCAGATGCCTTAAGTGAGATTATTTGGTCCAGTGATTTATAAAATATTTTTGCTCTCTGTTGTTTACCTTTCATAATTTTGTGCTCCTTTGACAAAAATACTCCATTGATGTCAAAAAACTTGGCACAGTCCTTCCTTCAAAATACTAATATCTGAAAAAAAAGAGCATCCAAAGTCCTATAAGTGAACTATCATAATTTGCTAATGAGATGTAGTAGTTATTGGGCAAAGGATTTAAACAAGATATCAAGTTACTAATATCAGGGTACAATATGATTAACATGGCCAATTAGAGAAATCTGAGATAATTACATGATGCAAAACTTTCTTCATAAATCTTCTTTTTCACGGCTTCATTCCAAAATTGACTAGAAAGGACCCATCTCTATGATCACATTCTCAAGTTTTCATTCTACCTGGATTCTCACAGGAACCGACTGATTGGAAAGATATGAGTCATGTAATATCACACACTAAAGCACTAACATAAGCCAGATGTGTGGCATGTAGTTGTAGTCTTAGCTACTCGGGAGGCTTAGGCAAGAGGATCACTTGAGCCCAGGAAGTTGAGGCTGCTGTGAGCTATGAATGCACCATTGCACCACTTACTAAGCAACAAAGTGAGACCCTGTCTCTAAACAAACAACAACAACAAAACACACACACACACAAACACACACACACACACAATGTTAATTAAGGGCAGAGGATTAATAAACTCTCAAGTCTTTTATGGATCCTCAAAACAGACAGAATCTTGGCAGGAGTGGAATGGAATTTACCACCAACCCTCAGAGTTGATTTCAGGACATCTCTCGTACCCAGATTAAGGAATTAAAAGGTGATTTAATAAAATGTTATTAGGAGAATAAACAAATAATTGCTAATTCAGATTAGCCTGGGACCAAGTCATCCACATTTTAATCTATCCAAGTCTTTTGCTGATGTGGCGGACACATTCCAGAAATATCTCAACACCTTTATTTTTCTCCATAACCTTGTAAGCATCAGGAAAATGACATGAAAACACTTCGGTGACTTGCCCAAGTCCTCACAGTTAGTGAGTGGCAGACAGGGACTAGACCCTGAGAATCAACTCCCCCCGCATAATTCCAATGTGCTGCCTCCAAGCACAATTTTCACAGCATTGACAACACATGATCAAGTCCTGCTTCCAGAAGATGTCCACTTCTCCAAGTAGAACCACTGTAGTTACAAAGACAATGACTGACTCTCTTTAATTTCCTCTTCCTCTTACTTCAGTGGGCACTGAACATGCTGGAACAAAAGAAAATTCGGGATCATGCCTGGAATCTTTGGTAGATTGAGGCAGGAGAATCACTTGAGGCCAGGAGTTCGAGAGCAGCCTAGTCAACATAGTGAGACCTTGTCTCTACAAAAAAATTCTTTTAAAAAAATAGCTAGATATGGTGCCATGTGCTTGTAATCCCAGTTACTTGGGAGGTTGAGGCGGGAGGATCACTTGAACCCAGGAGTTCAAGGGTGAGCTGTGATTATGCCATTGCACTCCAGTCTGAGCAACAGAGTAAGACCCTGACTCAAAAGGGGGGGGAAGGAGGAGAAAAAAAAAAGAAAGAGAAAATCAATAATACCATCTTGTTTTTATTTAAAATTTTGATATTTTGTTCATCATGGAGTTTTGGAAGTAATTTTAATTGTTTTAAATGTCATTAAAATATTATTTAGATGACTTTGCACAAGCTTCCCTCACTCCCCGTTGAATTTCACACCCCAAGTAACTACTTTACTTGCCTCATCAAGTCCCTGGTTTTGTTTCACTTGTGACTAAAACAAAAAACAAACCCCCCTCTCAAAAAAAATTCGCAATTTTTCCCTATGAAGTACTGCAAAGGCAGATAGAGTGTATTTGATAAAGTAGAGGAAAAAACAGTCCTTTCCATTTTGCTATTGGCTCTCTTCTGTGGGGTTAGGGTCCATTTGCATGTTTTCATGCCCCTGGATGGAGGAGTGTCCTCACATACCCAGGAATGAGGAGGCGAAATGGGACCAATTGCTCTGGATTTCTTGAAAGAGAAGACCTGGGACCTGGTCTGGGTTGCACACTGGGAAAGCAACTGTGCATTCACATTTCCTGTATTGTTCAACTATGTGAGTGTCCATTTGGGAACTCTTGAGGATTTTGGAGGGTTGTGGAGGGATTTCTAGAGTTCATTAGCATTATCTCAAGCAGATGGACCTTCATCCCTGAAGGTGGCCCCCAGCCTCCCCTTCAGAAAATAAACTTGTTTTGAGGATTCTTGTGGAAATACAGCATTCCTTAAATGTACACTTGTGAGTGTGCCATTTTAAGAAGCTAGACACTCATTTTATAAGTTTTTTTTTTGACCTGGACAATTTGTGAAGGGGAAGATAGCATAGAAATACATATAATAAAGAAGAAAGTTGAAACACTATATTTTAATGAGTTTTTGAAGCAAATAAATGTAAATTCAATTGTAATGGTGATTGCAACTTCATAAAGATTATTCTTATATTTAGCCTAGCACTTAGCATGTATTTTTCATGTATCCGGTCTTGTCTCAAATTACAGACCCCTGATTACAGATTAAATGAGACAAAGCAAGTAAGAGAAGGACAGAACACTCACTGAGGGGGAGCTTGACATCTTCTCAACAATTGTTAGCCCTTCTGATTTCTGCGAAAAGAACCTTCTGGGACAAAGTTCTAGCCTGCAACAAAATCTGCTTTTCTGTTATTTGTACCCTAAGCTGGCTGAATGAAACAATTACTTTAAAATTAATATATTTCTATTTTGCAAAGATTTTTTTTTAAATTGCAGCTACATGGGAGGATGGAAAAAATGGATTTTTTTGTGTGTCTTGTGCTCTTTAAGTTATGTCTGTCTTCATGGGTTTTGATAGTTTACATTTTGCCTGGTTTTCATTTTATCTTAGCTAACACCCTGAACGGAAAACACAGCGAGTAGGTAAAAAAATCATCTGTGAACCATAATAAATGGATTTCTGCCAATGACAGGTCATGATACAGAAAAAAAAATCTGTGATGACCCTCTTTCCTCTGCACTCATTTATCTCTTCCTGGTGTCCACTGATAGATTCTTGCCATATGATTTATTGCAGAAAAACACCACCTAGAAATGGGCTTTTGATAAAATTGTTCAAGGATTCCTGGACAATAAATCCTAATCTTAACATGCAATGCTGCAGAATGTTTCACCTTTCTTATGCTATAAATAAAATATGCCAAATGTGATAATAAATCCATACATTTAAGCACTATCTATGTAGTTTAGGAAATAAAGTCATAGTATGTACGCTGGATGTTAATAGCAGCTCTAAGCTACGGATATTGATGGCTGTATTTGTGCATTTGCCATCCAAATTTTTAGCACTCTACAGTGCTTATGAAATTTCATGGCTTTTATCTGCCTGGCAAGGCTTGTTCTGCAAAGAGCATACGTAGGTTAAGCATAATCAGTTTCTGGTGGCTTGAATTGAGAGATGTTTCGCAAGCACAGACAACTTGCTTTGGGAGACAGCTGAAATTCTGAGTTCACACAGAGACCTTTCTTCATAATTAATCATCTACTGAGGGAAGTGATGAGAGGCTCAGTCACCTTATGGTGACCCCGCTAGTGACACAGGGTGTTAAGTTCATAGAACCCTGGCACTTAGGCTTCGTCTCATAAGCTCAAGGACAGGTATGTGACCTACACATGGTGGAAGGGTGAGGGAGCCAAGCTCTACTGGTCTGCTTTGATCTTATTTGCTCCTCACTGAGTGGAGACCTAGAGACTGATTTTAATTACTGAACTTCTGAAGCTTATAAACAGTCGCCAGCATCCATCTATTCAGAAATCATGGAGGCAAGGTCTTAGTGCAGCTCAGGGTTCCTCAGGCTTGACACTATTGACATTTGGGTCTGGATAAGCTTTTGTTGTGAGAGCTGTTCTGTGCATTGTGGGATGCTTAGCAGCAACCCTGTCTCCCACCCTCTAGATTCTAATATCCTCCCTACCTCTCAGTTGTGAGAACCCAATATCTCCTGAAGGCAAAATCATCCCTGGTTGAAAAACACTGATCAAGCCTGTAGAAAATACGCTAACAAAAGCCATGACAAAACTAATTTTATCTGCAGAAAAAGGAAAAGAGTTCTTTCAAAAGTAAAATATCCAGCCAGACAGGGTGGCTCACATCTGTAATCTCAGTACTTTGGGAGGTAGAGACGGGAGGATCGCCTGAGTCCGGGAGTTTGAGACCAGCCTGGGCAACACAGGGAAACCTTGTCTCTACAAAAAATAAAGAATAAAAAAAATTAGCTGAGCGTGGTAGTGTGCTCCTGTAGTCTCAGCTACTTTGGAGACTGAGGCAGAAGGATTGCCTGAGCCCAAGAGGTCAAGGTTGTGGTGAACCATGATTGTGCCACCGCAGTCCAGCCTGGGTGACAGAGTGAGACCTCAACTCAAAAAAAAAAAAAAAAAAAAGTAAAATATCCCAAGTTTTGGAAGGAAAGCAGATTTGCTTTTATTTTAGAGAGGGTCCAAACATTTGTGAAATGATCTCCCTAGTGTCATGTGCAGAGAAAAAAATTCCATGGAATGCTGTGGTTTGGCCAGTTGCTAAGAAATCATGTGTTAAATACCACACTTGTATAATCCTTTACATTGAACTTGACAGAATTAGGATACAGACGTAAAAATAGTGTGTACTTGAAAAGGGTAACCACGCAAGAAAGAAAGAAATGGAAATGAGAATCAAAGGACCTAAGGGAAGTTTTTTTCTCCAACAAACTGGAAGTGGAGAAATCCATTATATCATATGTAGCTTTCTTTGTGTCCTCAGATATTTACTGAAGGTCAAAGACAGAGATGCCTAATGGGTTATGATTATGTGAAATGAAGTGAGAAACAATGTTTTATAACAGCAAACACTTTTTATAGTGACAGTGTATTATGGTCACTAAAACGTCTTACAGCTGCCTTTCCCCTGGTATCTATGGCTCAAAGCAGGAAAATAATATGTTATTCAAGAAATACATAGAAATTGGGGGTGTGACTTATTCAGAGCCAGGGCTCTTGTCTCAAGACCCAGGAAAATTTCCCAGGAAGCTTCATTCAACTTGAATAACTATTTACTCTAAAAAAATATTACATTGCTTTCTTCATATCATTTTTTTCCCATCTCAGCTCCAAAAGAAGTTATATTTTAATGATTAGAGCTCCCACCTTTTGAGTTTGAAAACAACTTTACAATGCCAAAAAAAGTTAGTCTTTCAAATGACAATAGCTACACCTTTTATATCCCTAGTGACTGAAATAATATAAAAAACTATTATTAATTCAATAACACTTTGTAAATGAACTTGCATTTTTTTATCAACCATGGAAGCATCTACATATGTTTTTTTTTTAAATAAGTAGAGTGTAAGTAGGAATATTATTTATGTAGGACAAAACTTGTTGGTTGGAGATACTTTGCAGTAATTCTCCACCTAGCCCACAGGTTGGGAACACAGGCCATTTTCTTGAAGTGTTTCTTATATTCACATATTGAACATTTACATGGAAAACCTTATGACACTGTAGATGCTCTCAGGCTCCGCCCACATGTCTTTGGGTCCCTTCTCAGTTTGGTACACACAGCTTCTCACCGCCAGTGTCTTGTCTCTGTGGCAGGAAGCTGAGTTTCCTGAAAATTTACATCCCCTTGGGACTGACTAGTGTGGAGTATAAATGCCCCACTCCCTGGTCCTGGATAGGAGCAACTCTGAGGTCTAACTTCAATTCACTGACTTCAAGTCTCATCTGTAGAATGGAACCAACACCTTCTAGAATTGTACTTAATAGGTAATATTGCATCTGTGTGTGTGTGTGTGTGTGTGTGTGTGTGTTTAAAGAGACATGGTCTTGAGACCAGACATGCCAGTGTGTCTGGAGAAATGCACAGCCTGGCCCAGACTGGTCTTGAATTCCTGGGATCAAGCAATCCTTCAGCCTCGGCCTCCCAGAGTGCTTGGATTATAGGAGTGAGCCACCATGCCCAGCTGCATCCTTGTTTGACTTCCTTCCCTTCCTGCTCCTGGAGACATTCCTCAGCAATTATTTTCTCAAGAATCATTATCTTAGAATGTACTTCTGTGGAATCCAGCCTAAAATAGATATCATGTAGACTATAGCATTCCCATTCACTCATTCCTTTATTCACCAAATATTTATTATCTTAAATGCCTGGTCCTAGGAATATTGTGATGAGAAAACAATCAAATCCTGCCCCTGTGGAGCATGTAGTCTAGCAGGAAACAGGTGTTTATTCACTGCTTTATCTTAGGACCTAACATAGGGCTCAGCATAACACACAGGTTCCTTAAGTGTTGCATTAAGATTAATGCATAGAGACATGTAGAATGAAATCTAAGCTTCTTATCTGGGCCTGAGGACCATGCAACTCCTGCCTTTCTGACCTTACTTATTACATCCTTCCCTTCCTGTGCATTTCTTCAGCTGTACTGGCTTGTCTCTGCTTCCTCAGTCATGCCAAGGTCTCCCCTGAGCCCACATGCCCCAAAGCTTTCCTCTGTGCAGGGAAATCTCTTCTTCCAAATCTTTGCTTGGCTAGTTCCTTATTGTTCAGCAAATGTCACCTCTCCACTGAGGCCTTTCCTGACCTATCCCATGTAGTCCTGTCTTATTTTCTTGATAGCACTAAGCACTGTCCGGTATTTTCATGTTTATTTGCCTCCTTGTTTGTCATCTGTCTCTACAGTTTGCTCCATGTACACAAGAGTCTTGTAAGCCATGGTTGTCAATTTCAACCTAGAATGCATGTGGGTTATCGGTGGAATGATAAAGAAAACAAATAGTGTGTTAATTATAAGATGAAAGTAGAACACTGTCATGGAGAAGCCATAAGGCAGTGGAGGACTCACTGAGGAAGTAACATTTAGGCCAAGGCAAATACTATTAAGGTGTGCACAGGACCCCAGGGAAAACAAACCTTTTTGTTTCAGATAGACTGAGAGAAAACTATGATTAGAGCTTAGCAGACAGGAGAGAGAGGAGGGAATGGAGAAGAGGTAGCCTGTCATGTACAGCAGGGGTTAACTAACCTGTGGAAGGAATCTGGCCTGACACATGCTTTAGTAAATCAGTTTTAGTAAACTTTACTGAAACACAAGCATGCCCACTTGTCTATGTATCATCTATTATTGTTTTCTCGCTAATACAACAGGTGAATAGTTGCAACACAAGATTGTCCTTTCACCCACCAAGCCTAAAGTATTTATTATCTGGCTTTTACAGAAAAAGTTTACCAACCCCCTAGGGCCTTGAGATTAAGGGAATGGACTTGGATTTCATTTTAGTGCGATGGTGTGGCAGTTTTCAAACATATCCACAAATTCTTCCTTCTAGAGGTATAATCTATGTTTCTTCTTGAATCTGAGCTCTGTGACATCTTAACCAGTAGAACAGAGGAGAAGACACACTATGGGCGTTTCTGGGCTCAGGTTTTAATAAATTCTTTATGGCTAAAACCTAGCCACCATGTGAGGAAGACCAAAGAGCCCATGGGCAGCTCACATGGGGTCAACAGCCAACACAAAATTGCGAGCCTTGTAGATTCTATAGCCCCCAGCAAAAGCTACCTACTTTACACCATGTGGAGCAGAAAAGAACTTTCCTCACCCAAATGGCAGATTTGTGAGGAAAATAAATGGATACTGTTGTTTTCAGTTACTATGTTTTAGGGCATTTTGTTATGCAGCCGTAGGAACCAGAACAAATGGGAAGACATTAATGTCATTTTCTCTACATGGTCTCATATTTCCCTTAACACAGATAATGTAAAATTACTTCCTTAATGTTTATCCAATCTCTCTATTTCTCTTTCAAAGTATCTTCCAATTGATTACACAGTTCTATTTATTCAACAAATAAGTGAGTGTCTACTATCTGCAGTAGTCTAGATCATAAATATTCATTGCTTGGTAGCTTGATTTTTAAACAGGATATTTGGTTTGAGAGTAAAGGATAATCATGCCAGTACTTCTGTTAATACAGAGAAATATGTATCTAAATAATTATCTATGTGAAATGATTTTTCCATTCTTGGAATTTAATTATGAAATCTAGTAACCCCCTTTCCCATTTTCTAAAAATTCAAAGAATAGTTCAGTGATAATTGCCAAATTCTCCTATTAATGCACACCGCTGATACTTCATAACTCTCAAATTTTCATCCTATTTATGAGTTAGCCATTTTCCTTTAAACACAAACATTTAGTGCCAGTTTTTTCTTAATATGTAAAAATTCAATAATTACAATGAGAATTGAATATTAAAATTAGAAACATGAATACCTGAACAGGAGAAAAAGATTTGGAAAAAATGAAAAATGAAAGAGTTCCACATATTGTCCCCTTTGGAAATCTGGCCCGGTACTATAAAGATGAAATATATATTTAAAAAGTGAATGGAAACATTTTTTTATGCAACACAAATATTCAGTTTATGAAAAAGCTATATCATCTGCCTACATATAAAGAATAAAAATCGTTGGGCTTTTTTCCCCCCTATCTTTTCATTTTACAGGCCACAGTAATGGGGGTGCAAGTTACAAAGAAAATAGTTTTCTGCCGACTTTATGGTTCAAGCTCTGAGTGAGACTGAGATAATTTACAGTAGAGCGGATGATCTACATCTGAAATCTCTAGTGGAACCTGCCACATGACTGAGCTAGTTTTCATAAACAAGCTAGAAATCTGGCGCCATGGTAAATGAAGAAAATGAGTTTAATCACTTAACAAGCTAGCTGCCCTGGATCCTGATGGCTGGAATGGAATGAAACATTGTAAGGAAAGCATACCAGGTAGAAACATTGAATGTCTACGTACCACTGTGACTGTGCACGCCAAACAAGTCCAAACAGGCCAATAGCCAAGGACATAGAAGAAAGTGAAATACAGAATTATGAGATTATAAGTGCAAAAGGGAAATTCTGTGCTATGTGCACGTGAACAGTTGTTAAGAAGGCAGCTGAAGGAATATGACATTGGCTGGTCAGGGAACCATTCCTGGCATGCCAAGCAGTCATGCAGCCAACAAAGGGCACTGATGAAAATATTTATTCAATGTCCTCTACTAATAGTGTCACCTTTGATCATAAGCACACATGTGGATGGGTAAATTAAGGATTTGATGTTAAGGGACTCACCCAAGGTACTACCACAGAAAGTGGGATAGAGAGATTTTGAAACTAGGTCTTTAACATTAGGTTTTTGTTTTTGTTTTTAATGCTACCCTGGTAGAGAAAGTAATGGCTTCCTCTCAAAGTTCTCCACATTCTAATTCTCAGAATCTGTGAATAGAAATCTGTGAATATATTAATTTACTTGGCAAAGGGAATTTCATGGCTTTGATTAATGATTTTAAAATAGAGAGATTATCCTGGATTATGGAGGGGGAAGCAATGTAATCACAGGGATCCGTATAAGGAAAAGAAAGCAGCAGGAGAGTCAGAGAAAGAGACATGACAATGGAAGCAGAGACCAGAGAGACAAATTTGATGATATGTTATTGGCTTGGAAGATAGAGGTAGAAACATGAGCCAAGGAATGAGAGAAACTTCTAGAAGCTGGAAAAGGCAACCAAATGGATTCTACCCCAGAGCCTCTGAAAGAAATCTTGCACTACTGACATCTTGATTTTGGCCCAGTGAAACTCATTTCGGACTTCAGATCCCCAGATCTGAATAATAAATTTGTGTTGGCCAGGTGTAGTGGCTCATACCTGTAATCTCAGCATTTTGAGAGGCTGAGGTGAGAGGAGCTCTTAAGCCTGGGAGTTTGAGACCAGCCTAGGCAACATAAATACAAAAAATATCAAAAAAAAAAAAAATAGCTGGTTGTGATGGCACACAACTTTAGTCCCAGCTACTTTGGAGGCTGAGGCAGGAAGATCTCTTAATCCCAGGAGTTCAAAACTGCAGTGAGCTATGATTTCACCACTATACTCCAGCCTGCATGACAGAGGGAGACAGTCTCTACAAAAAAGTGTTACTAAGTCTATAGTAATTTGTTATAGCAGTAGTAAGAAGCTAATACCGCTAACATAGCTGCATCCAGTTGTTTATCACTATAAATAATATTGATTAATAAAGTGATGGAACATCTCATATTTCAACATAGAGGATTAGAGTATTCTTATGATGATATCAAAAAGCCTTTGTGACTCTCTTATAACTTTCACCTCTTATATTGAAAACTCTGGCTAAGGACTTGCCTTCTCCTCTTACTGTGTTATTTTGAGTAAATTACTAAAGTGTTCTGTACCTCAACATCTATAAAATGTAAGCAAGTATAAATTAAGTGTATAAAAAAACTTCATTTAGGTTGTTTAAGGGTTAAATGAGACTATACATGAGAAGTGCTTGGCACATAGTTATGAGTTAATTTCAAAGTTGAGGATAGGGGTGCAGAGACCAGAAAATAAGATCCCAGCAGACTGTAATGAACAAGAATGGCATTTGACACATAGAAGAGGATCAGCATAATTTGGAAAAATGGATAAAAGAGGATTCTGGACTGAATTAAAACCAAGTCTTTTCTCTTACCCATACTGTTAAAGGGTTTCTATTAAATTCTTAGCACTGCTACAGGAAATTCTACTGAATAGCTTTTGTAGCTTTTTGAATAAAATTGTGGTTTTGTTAATAGCATAGAAAAAGAGTATAATTCTTTTTCCATGCTGTGGGTTCAGCCATTCTCAACATTTCTGAGAGAGCATGTCTAATAAATGTATACAATTTTTATAAATGTAAGGATGTCGGCGGTTACTTCCTAGACCTTTAAGATCCCAGTAGCAGAGCCAAAAGGGGAAAAAAGGCAGTCGTAGTCAAGGCAGACATTGTCTCTTCCTCCTCATCCTGAAAGCAGGCCACAACACACCCTGATAGCATGTAGGTACCCCAGATGGAATCATGCATTTGACATTGTCAGATATCACCTTAGATTAAGACCTTATCAAGATTTAGCTGGTACATAGATGAAAGCCTGAATGGGACAAATATTGAGTGTGTGAAGTAAAAGGAGAAGGGACAGAGAACTCCAAAGAAAGAGGGAGAAAGAGTTGGTGATGGAGTATAAAAGGTGAGCTCTCTGGTCTTCTCCAGTTGCTGAAGACAAGACTCTGAATCATCTTCCAGTAACAGGTGGTCCTGGTCATGGCTTCTCTCTATCGCCTCTGAGGTCATCATCCAAACAACTGTTTTCCCAATTCAACAGCCAGTAGCTCCAACTCAAGAGTCCATTAGAGGCCGGGTGTGGTGGCTCAAGCCTGTAATCCCAGTACTTTGGGAGGCCAAGGCAAGAGGATTGCCTGAACCCAGGGGTTTGAGACCAGCATGGGCAACTTGGTGAGACCCCATCTCTATAATAAATCAAAAAATCAGCCAGGCATGATAGCGTGCACTTGTAATTACAGCTATTTGTAAGGCTGAAGCAGAAGGATCGTCGGAGTCCAGCAGATGGATGCTGGGGTGGCCATGAGTGTGCCACTGCACTCCAGCCTGTGGGACAGAGTGAGAATCCAACTCAAAAAAAAAAAAAAAAGAGTCCATTAGAATAACCCAACCTATATCTGAAAGAATTCCAAACCATCACCTGCTAGAGTTACCTGTAGAATTAGTGAAGACTCTTGAATTAGAATACATTTTCTTACTGATGAGAGATGTAAATTAAGTCATAAGATGCAAGTGTTTATTCAACAAAATGTAAACAAATGAATTCCAAATGCTCACTCAGAAGTCCACACCTTCTGGTGAAAATAACGAAAGAATTACAGATAAGAATTAGAGTAGGTCTATTCCTAGGGAGCAGTAAGTGCATAAGGGGAGAAGCTGTGGGTGCATTGTGCTCATGACCAGAAGAGGACAGCACAAGAAGGTTAGATGGAGAATCGCAAGTTTCTTCATGAGGAAATTTATCTGAGTCAAAATCAAGTCTTACATATGGATTTTAGTGCCCCTTGTTCTTTTGTGTTTAGAAGGAGGACATTGGCATTCTCTAGTCCAGGAGTTTCCAAACTTGGCTGCCTATCTGAATCCACCCAGGATACTTTCTAAATTCTAGATTCAGAGGTCTTTTCAGGATTCTTGAACCCGCTGGTTTGGGAATCAAGCTTCTGGTCCAGTGCCTTTTAGTTGCAATGGCTGTTGGTTTTTGAAATATTAATATTAAGATACACAAAGAATGATACAGCAAACACCCACATACCAGCTACCCTAAATCATCAAATAACAACTTTTAAAAATATTTACTTCCATGTATTTATAATGCTTTATTTTGAAATAAATACTTTCACAAGGAGAGTGTATGAGAAACCTTTTCTCTTAAATTTAAAAATTTAAAGTTAAACAGGAGCTAAAATACAAAATCTCCCTCCCAAATCCTATACTACCAGTACTGATATCTTGATTATAGCCTTTTTGTCAATTGAGTAATTCATGACACAATTAAACAATAAGATACCTGTATAGCAAAAAGCAAAGTGCTTTTGGTGTTATAACTTTCTTATGCTTTCATTCCCACCAGGACACTAAAGCCCCCAAATAATAATACTAGTTTTAAAAATAAAAATAAAGCACATTTACAAAGTTATTGGACCCAATTTGGGCCCAATATCTTTAACTTTATGTTTTGAAATAATTTAAATGCACAGAAAATTGCAAGAATAATGCAGCAAGGTTTCCTGTACTTTTCACCCAGTTTATCCTTATTGTTAACACAGTCTTTTGCAAGAAAAAGGTTACAATTTTATGAAGTCCGATTTATCAATTCTTTTGTTTTATAGATTCTGATTGTTATATTATATCTAAGTACTCTTTGCCTAGCCCCAGGTTATGGAGATTTTTCTTGTATGTTTTCTTCTAACATTTCTACCCTTTTATAGTCTACATTTAAATCTATGATACACATTGAGTTAATTTTGTATAAAGTATAAGGTTTAGGTAGGTTTATTCAGTATCATTCAGTACTAAGATTCTCTCTCCTTCATGGAATTGCTTTTGCATCTCCTTACAAGAGTGTGAAGGTTGGGATGAAGGGATTTAAGCATATTCATTGATCTCTCTGCAACATAAACATCAGTTTTCATTCCACTTCAACATCTCACTCATGAAACCATCACTCATCAAGCTTCTTCTGTGTTGTAGGCTCTTTATCATATTTAGCTTATTTAATACAAAATATTTAATCATAAATTCTGCATGTTAGAAAGGCTGTATCAATTGTCCAAGGTCATTAAAAAATGATGTCAGCAGGAAAGGTGAAATAAAGACCTCTGAAAAGCCTTTTTTTTTTTTTCCCATAAAAGCAGTTGGAATGTTAGCAAAAATTGTCAAAATAAACATTTTCAGAATTCTAAATTAGCCAAAAGCTTAATTTTGGTCTGGAGAGCATGTGTTCAAGATAAATGGTGGAATCTTGGTAAGATCCAGGAGCTTTATGGAATTGATTTATTTATATTTATTTTGAGTCAGAGTCTCACTCTGTTGCCCAGCTGGAGTGCAGTGGCATGCTCACGGCCGCTGTAGCCTTGACCTGCTGGGGCTTAGGTGATCCTTCTGCTTCAGCTTTCCGAGTAGCTGGAACCATAGGCATGCACCACCATGCCCAGCTAATTTTTTGATTTATTGTAGAGACAAAGTCTTGCCAAGTTGCCCAGGCTGGTCTCAAATCCCTGAGCTCAGGCAATTCTCTCACCTCTGCCTCCCAAAGTGTTGGGATTACAGGTGTGAGTTACCTCACCCAGCACTTTATGGCATTTAAACTTGTGCCATTCCTGTTCTTCACCATGAGTATTTTGGTAGCTTTAAAAACCAACAGCCTGCAATCACAGTGAAAACCAGCAGCCTAGCAGCCCCAGGAGCGGGCAGAATGGGGTTGGAATGCCTCCAAATCACATCCCCAGAGAATTGTCATTATTTGACCCCTCTGGCAGCTCCACTTGTAGGGCCTGTCTTTGTTTGCCTTTGTTAGAACAGTTCAACCACTGCAAACAGACTTTTCCCTGAAGCCATTTTTTTTTTTTCCTTCTGGACTATCTCCCCATTCAGACCTTATTTCTATGGCCGCTGCCTTCTCAAAGGGTGAAAAACAGAAGCGACAAGTTCTCTTAAGGTCCAGAAGTCACACAGTGTTGCCATTCTACTGGTTAAAGCAGGTCACAGGTGTAGAGCCCATATTCAAAGGAAGGGATGGGTGGTCAAGTCACATTGCAAAATGTGAGAGGAGGGAAAGTTGCACGCATGTGTGCCTCGGGAAGCAATGGGCCCTGGGATTTTGTGATGGTGACTGGTGCCAGAGATGGCAGAGATGGCAGAGATAGTGTCACATCACTTCAGTCACTCTTCAGAAACAGCTTCACCACTGTATCCTGCTGAGATGCACCAGCAACGTACGCAGTCCAGGATGGCACAGATGGCCATTGCGGGCACCGGCCCCGGGGTTCCTCCAGCTGAACTGCCCTTGCTGGCTGCCTGCTTTGACTGCTTCTTTAACTGGTTGTCCTGGCTTCTCTAGCTGTTTTAGTGCTACATCTTAGCTTCTTAGCTACATCTTAGCTTCTGCTTTCTGTCTAAATTTCTTGGCTTAAAGTCCCCCCCCTTAAAATGTGATGACTTCTGGAATTAACCCTCAGTTGTATAGACTACACTCATTAAGCCAGAGGTGCCCAAATCTCACCATAGGATCTAGCCCAAGCCGAGATGTGCTGGTACCCCCCTAAGTTCACCTATTTAGAGGCAAGAGACCCAACGGCATTTTATTTCAATAGAATAAGAGTGGTCGGGTGTGACATTTGACCAGACCTTCTCTCCATTTTCTTACCGATCTCCATTTACCCTCACTTATATTCATCTTAATACAAAAGATGTGCCTTCTCCTTTTCAGGAACAACCTGGGTTGCTTGAGCCCAGGAGGTCAAGACCAGCCTGGCCAACATAGCGAGACCTCATCTCTATAAAAAAAAAAAAAAAATTAGTTGGGAGTGGTGGAGGCATGTGCCTGTGGTGCCAGCTACTTGTGCCATTGCACTCCAGTCTGGGTGACAGAGTGAGACCCCAAAACACACACACACACACACACACACACACACACACACAACACACACACACACACCAATCTAAGCTCTCAATTTCCATGCACTCCCCTCCTCCAGGGTCTCAATAGTCTGTTCTCCCTTCGATTTTTCAAGTTTTCAGCTCCATTGATGGCTCTGCACAGCCTATAAACATGTAGTCTCTCCTGGCTGTGTCTCTCCTACATAGACAAAACTATTCCTTTGATTTGCCACACAAATCCTTGAGAGGAGAAGCCACACTGCCAGTTTGTATCCTGATTATTCCTCTAGGCAGTTACCCTCCTCCTTTATGATTTTATTAGAACAGACCCTGAAAGCAGCCTCAGTTGAGACCCTGTTTTGCCAGATCCCTTTCAGCTTATGGAAAGCTGCTTCTGCCCCTGGTGGTTCTCAGACCTGACAGAATCGTCAGGGAGCTTTTATAGCTTGACTATACCTGGATCCACCTTAGAAATTCTGATTCAATTGATCTGGGGGGAAACCCGGGGGCAGCCACACTCCTTATTAACTAAGCAGTTGGTCCTATTGTATGACTAAGTTTTCCCAAGAATCTATACTCAGTTCTCTTCTTAGTTTCCTTAACTTCTGTGGGCAACTTTTTGTTTTTCTTTGAGCTGGAGTCTCACTCTGTCACCCAGGCTGAAGTGCAGTGTCATGATCATATTCACTCCAGCCTCAAACTCCTGGGCTTAGGCAATCCTCCTGCCTCAGCCTCCCATGTATCTGGGACTATAAGCATGTGTCACAACACCCTGCTTATTTTTAATTGCTTTGTATAGACGAGGTCTTGCTATGTTGTCCTGGCTGATCTCATACTCCTGGACTCAGGCAATCCTCTTGCCTTGGTCTCCCAAAGTGCTGAGATTATGTCATACCCCACCTTAGGGGCATTTTATCAACTTCCATGACATTAGTTTTGCCTGTAATCTCTAGTTATCCCTAAATTTTATCTCTAGAACTGAGTTTCCAAACTCTGGTTGGGTATCTCCCTCAGTATCATTTGCATGGACTTGAACATGACTCCTAAACAAACTCATTATCTTTCTTTCCAAATCCTCTTCTTTTCTGTCTCTAAACAGTATCATCATCCATGCTTAAAGTAAGCTAGAGACCTCAGTCAACCTGGATTATTTCTTCTTTACATGCTAATGATTGCCTACTCTTCTAGTGCTCTCTCTTAACTCTTGAAACATCTCAGCTTTCAACTCAAGCACATCTCAGTTCAAACTGCAGCCCCACCTCCCATGAGCCTCTGTGACTGTAGAATGGGCACAAGGATACAGCCATGCAGCATTATTTTGAAGAACAAATAAAAAAGGAATTTAAAATGAGTCTCTGGCAACCCCCTTGGGTCCTCTCCCACTGTGGGAGCTTTTCTGTCCTCTCAATAAATTCTGCTTTCTCACTTTCAACAAAATAAAATAAAATAAAATAAAATAAAATATGTCTCATAGTGAATGACAGTTGTGGCTATTGTTGTAGTATTTACCTTCTCTTCTTTCCACAGCAACTGAGTCCAAACCATTATCCTCTTTTTTTTTTTTTGACAACAATGATATGTTTCCTCCTACTCAGTCTCAGAGATATCTTTATAAAACACAGATCTGATCATGTTACACACCACTCACAGGACTTCAGTGGTCTGGACATTCTCCTAAAACATAGGAACCAAGTACTTAGGAGCCAGTGACAACATGGTAGGTGGGTTGGAGGGCTTTAGTTTCCCCATAACTTCCAACTGTGCCCATCCTTTCTTTGATAAAGACCATCAGTGTTTTTCGCACCTTTATGTAAAATGCCATGTGATCACAGTCTCACACTCCCCGCCCACCTTGTACTCAGATTGCTGTCCCAGTCCTTTCTACAGAGGAAGTCTAAGACCACTCCTGTCAATTGAGAAGGTTTTCTTGTCATTCCAGCCTCCCACCTTCTACTTAATGCCCTGCCATCAGCATAGAGTTTCAGAGGCAGCGGCATAGGCAAAATTCTTCACTCCAGGAAAGGTCAAACTTGGTTAGAACAAGCAGATCACACTCCAGAAAGGGTGAGAACATGGTAAATCTGGGGAGATTTTTTTTCTTACTATTTATACACATCCCTAATAACAGCTGCGTCCGTGGTCGGTGTGACAGGCAGAAGCAGGGCAAATGTCAAACTACCAGTGATAGTGACAATTCAGTGGGTTCTCCATTCACTAAGTACTTAAAATTCTTTTGCATAATTATGCACATCTCTCTTTAAAAATATGTTCATATTAGTTTTCGCACAACTAATGATAGCTTTTCTGACACAGGACGTCTTGAATTTTTTTCAATAAATTGCTATTTTTGTTTTTTTATTAAGGGTTTTAAAATGAAGATTGATTTTTGAACTGTTTTTGGGGGATAATAGCCGACTTTTATGCTGCCATGCCACCACCCGGCTCACATTTCAATAATTAAACATAAACATGCCCTCTCCAAAGTACAGAGTCACTGAAAATAGGGAGTGCTTCATTAATAATTGATTTACAGAATCTCTCGTCATGGAAGCGACAGCCTCTGAAAGCTGTCATGGCACTGTCAGTCCTTCTGAAACAGGTACAAATTACTTCTTGAGATCCAAACAGAGTCACAAATTCTAATGGTTTCCTTGGTGACTGGCCTTTAAGCACTGTACCTGCAGGACTGGAGTTTCCCAAGGAGAGTGGAGTCCCAAGAGAGATCCGCGGCTCTTCACAAGTTGAGAACCTTTGGGCACAGTCCTATAGAGGAATCAAGAAGGGATTGCTACTGAGGCAGGCCTGGGGGTTAGGTCTCAGGTGCAGCCAGTGGCCCCAGCAGCTTGGTGTGTTGCCTAAAGTGGCAACAGCAGCCAGGCTGCTGGTCATTAATGGTTCACTTTGAATGAAAAGCTCCTGTTGTGTTTCTCGACATATAATCACCAAGTCAAGAGGCGAAAAGATCCTCTGGAAAGCAGAGACAAAGACGATGCAAGTCATGAGATTTTTCTTTTTTAGGGGATGAAATGGAATGATTCTGGCTCTTCATCCTTCTTTTCATGTTATCTTCTTTGTGGAGCCAAACAAGTTGGTGCCCTTCAGATACTTTTAGAATTCTGGCTGCGCATCTTCTTGGGATGCTTCCCTGGGTATGGTGCTTTCCCTCCTTCTCCCATGCTCTTTGTAACATCTTTTGCAGGGGAGGTATAGGTTTCTAGAAGAGATCTGAAAGAGACCTTGGTGCAAGATGCTGACCCCTAATTCCCACCGTCTCTTACTTGGAGGTGGGGGCCAGGGGTGAAAGGGAGCAAGAAGAAATATAATTGATGAGCAGAAGGTAACTGCCTAAGAATGTGCCAATATGAGAAGATGGAGCAAAACCCCCATCATTGTTAATAATAATAATAATAATTTATTGTTATTTTGAGTCAGAGCCTCATTCTGTCATCCAGGCTGGAGCTTACCACAGCCTGCACACCTTAGCTTCCTAAGTAGCTGGGACTATAGGTACAGGCAACCATGCCTGGCTTATTTTTTTAATTTTTTGTAGAGATGGGGTCTTACTATGTTGCCCAGGTTGATCTTGAATTCCTGGCCTCAAGCAATACTCCTGTCTCAGCCTCCCAAAGTGCTGAGATCACAGGTGTGAGCCACCATGCCTGGCTGGTTAACAAATATTTATTAGAGATTAATTATTTACTGGATATTATATTCTTCTTCTATTAAAAATATACTTGAACAGCTGGGCTCGGTGGCTCAGCCTGTAATCCTGCGCCTTTGGGAGGCTGAGGTGAGTGGATTGCCTGAGCCCGCGGGTTCGAGACCTGCCTGGGCAGCAAGATCTCATCTCTACAATAAATAAAAAAATCAACCGGGCATGGTAGCGCATGCCTGTAATTCTGGCTACTGGGAAGGCTGAGGCGGAAGGATCACCGGAGCCCAGCAGGTCGAGGTTGCGGTGGCCGGGAGCGGCCACTGCACTCCAGTCTGGGCGACAGAGTGAGACTCCAACTCAAAAAATAAAAAAATAAAAAAAATATATGTATATACTTGAACTTTAAAAATTGAAAAATATATTCAGAGAGCTAAAGTTGGATATTGCCTACATTAAAAGGGAAAAGACACTTTTTTGGTAGAGTTTTTTTTTGTAGAGATGGAATCTTGCTATGTGACCCAGGCTGGTCTGGAACACCTGGACTCAAGCAATCCTCTCATCTCAGCCTCCCAAAGGTCAAAGGTTACAAGTGTGAGCTGCAATACCCAGTCAATCTTGTCCTTTAGAAGAATGCATTTGACTGCAAGGCATAGAAACTATGGAATTGCTAGCTATTATGTTTTTCACTAAATGTAACTTTTAACTTTTCCTACTTATAACTGCAAGTACTGAGTAACAAATCATGAAAAATATGAACTCTTGATGTCCAGTATTCACATAAACTAACTATAGTTTATGTGATCTGTTGCAACTGGAAGTTGTTATCAGTCACAACTTATTGTGAGGATTCATCTTCACTCTCAAACTATGAAAGTTAACTTTGCACAGCACATGAGACATACTATGTGCGTGGTTTTCTTTAGGTTATAGTCATTTCTGTGTGAACGATGATTCAGTTATACCTTAAAATACTATTCCTTTGATAAAAATGTCTCACTAGGATCAGTCCTGTTTCCATGACTTCCTTCTATTAGTGCTTATAATATGTGCAGTGAGGGGCACAATGGTTAAGATCATGAGCCTTGGACACAGATAGATATGGAGTTCAATGATGACTTTAGTCGTGTGGTTAGAGGCACAGTTTTCTCATCTGAAAATGGGGGTAATAGCTCCTGTTTCAAAGAATTATTATAAGAATTGATAGAAATAATGTCAATGAATAGAGAACTTAGCATACACCTAGGACACAGTGAGAACCACTCAATGTTTAGCTGACAACATTTTACATATGTGACTTACTTGTGTTTAATATTTAGGGTATTCGTTAATAAACTCTTTGCAGTTTTTAAAAACCTTTTATGGATAATATTAATTTAGGTGATTTTTATTTATTAATATGAATTGTGACTAATTATGGTATTTTGATTCAATTAAACTTTAAAAATTGCATACATCTTTTCCAAATGTCTCCCAAAACAATCGATATATTCTAACATCTAGATTGCCCTAAGTAAGCCAACATGTAGTTTGCTGAATGCCAAGTAGACTTAAATTACCTTTATAGTTCATTCTTTCAAATATGATTCTTTGCCAATACAATAACAGATATTTATTGCTATGTTTCAGGAACAATATGCTAAGCCTCTATGCTAGGCTTCCTAAATCTTTTGTCACATCATCGTCATTATCATTACAGAATTATTTTAAAGTGAATAAAAGCTATATATCAATATTTTTCCTTCTTATTTTATTTTTTTGAGTCAGAGTCTCACTCTGTCTTTCAGGCTGGAGTGCAGTGACACGATCACAGCCACCACAGCCTCGAAATGCTGAACTCGGGTGATTCTTCCGCCTCAGCCTTCCAAGTAGCTGAAACTACGCACCACCGTGCACCAAGTAGCATGCACCACCATGCCTGGCTAATTTTTTGATTTATTGTAGAGATGAGGTCTCACTGAATTGCCCAGGCTGGTTTCAAAACCCTGGGCTCAGGCAATCCTCTCACCTCTGCCTCCCAAAGGGCTGGAATTACAGGCAAGAGCAACCACACCCAGCTTACCTCTTAGATTTTATATTAGAGTCCAGGGAAAATTTAATTCAGGCCACTTTTGTTTGTCTATGTTAGTAGAGTACCTTGGGACATCTTAACTTTCCAAGCAGATGCATTCCACTTTGTAGAGCTATATTATCTGTGAATATTTGTTTCCAAGGTGGCTCAGAGCCATATCCTTCTAAGACCTCCGAGGTGACTCGGGAGTGAATAGCTGATTTTTATGATGTTGGTTTGCATTTTGCAGGATAACTTTTTATAGCATTCTGGTGATACTAAAGTGGTTAGATACTCTAATATGTTCCATAAAGTTTTATGTGGCTGAAAAATGCCTCTTTACTAATATTTCAGGTGCTATTTTTGAATGTATGCATTGCTGTATATATTTGAGTAGTGCCTTCATACATTGCTCTTAACATTGTAATAGCACGTTTCTTAGAGATTTGAAATGGTGAATTATTGTAGTTAAAGTCCTTGCACATTAGACCTGGAGCCAGGTGTTTGTGGAGAGTGTCTTGACCAGCCTAAGTGTACTCAGTATCTGAGGGGAAAGTAGCTCTGAGGACTGAAAAAGTGGCTTTAATCAGCTAATGCTAAAAACGAAACAAACAAAAACCCCCAAAACCCTAATGTTTATTACCAATCATCCTTAATTTATAATGACCACACAAAAAAATAATCTGAGTCCAGTTCACATAACTGACTATTCTACCAAGGCTACATTTTAGGGAAAGTTCTCTTCTCCTGACTTCATAAATATCAGACAGAAAGCTCCAAACTGCTGACTACAAAACCACAAAATTAAAGAGTTTTAGAGCTGGAAAGAACTTAAGTTCCTAGTATCTGTCATCATTTTATACATAAGATACTAGAGGCGGGTCAAATCTAAGTGACTCAACCAAGGTCAGGTGGAAAAGCAGGCAAAAGGATTGGGGAATTCCTACTCACTGATCTAGAATTCTTTTTCTATATTAAAATCCTGAAATTCAGAGTGAATTGGATTTGAAGTGATGGGTGAAGTGAAAGACATGGTTTGCAAAGTTAAACTTTTGTATTAACTGGCTGGGCATGGTGGCTCCTGCCTATAATCCTAGCACTTTGGCCGAGGTGAGAGGATTGCTTGAGCCCAGGAGCTGGAAACCAGCTGTGGAAACATAGTGAGACATCATCGCTACAAAAATTTTAAAAATTAGTTGAACATGGTGGCAGGCGCCTGTAGTCCCAGCTACTTGGGAACCTAAGGCAGAAGGATCACTTGAGCCCAGGAGGTTGATGCTGCGGTGAGCTGTGAGTGTTCCACTGCACTGGGCGAGTGAGAACCCTATTCAAAATAATAATAGTAATAATAATAATAAAGAACAGGATTTTTGTAGGGGTCCCATCTTCTCCTATTGGCATATTCTGATATGCAGTTACTTTCTGCTCATGAAAAAAAAATTTATATTAACAAAATGACATCTAGAAATGTTTTGGATAAAACTTCATAAGAAGGAAGTTCCACAATCAATATTTTTAATAAAAATATTCATTAAAATATTTTGACTTTTTATCTGCCTGTGTTTTACATTCACTTGTCTTCTCTTTGTCTTTCTTGACTTCTCTGAAGAATATGACTTTTTTGTTGTAGATCATTCTATAAGGAAATTATTTGCATATGTAGCTTTCAGGTCATTTGAACAATTTCCTTGGGAACATTTCTAGTACCCCTAGATCAAAGTGCAGGAATATTTGGGGAGAGGTATCAGTTAACAAGATTACAAGATCAAAGGTAATGAATAAGGGCTTCTCACAAGAGTTATGGCCTTGCTCTGGGGCCCTTCTCACCTTTAAGGTGGGAATTCACCATTCACATTCAATGCCTGCCTATTCTTCTTCCTGTTCCTGGAGTGAAAGCCCTTGGCCAACTTTCAACCCTCGTCTTCCTCTTCTACATGTCTCCCTTGGAGAACTCATGCAGCGGGACAGTTATCAGCTTTGTACAGCTGATGTGCAAAAAGAATCTTCTTACAGACGTGTTTATGTGTAGTAAACAATGATCCCTCACAGTTGCATAGCACTTTACAGTTTGTAAAATCCTTACCCACAAAACATCTCATTGACACTCAGAAGTAAGTCTTCTGTGAAGTACAGGGCAGGCCTTGTTACTGTTTTAGAAAAATGACTATAAGCTGGGCATGGTGGCTCACATCTGTAGTCCCAGCACTTTGGGAGACTGAGGTGGGAGGATCACTCAAGCCCAGGAATTCCCTACCAGCCTAGGCAACACAGAGAGGTTCTGCCTCTACAAAAAATAGAAATAAAAAAATTTAGCCAAGTGTGATGGTGCAGTTCTGGAGGCTAATCAGGAGGCTGAGGTAGGAGGATCATCTGAGTCCAGGAGTTTGAGGCTGCAGGGTGCCGGGATCATGCCACTGAATTCCAGCCTGGCTGATAGAATAAGAGAAAGAAAGAAAGAAGGAAAGAAAGAAAGAAGGAAAGAAAGAAAGAAAGAAAGAAAGAAAGAAAGAAAGAAAGAAAGAAAGAAAGAAAGAAAGAAAGAAAGAAAAAGAAAAGCAAGCCAATCAGCAAGCAAGAAAGAAAAGGAAAGGAAGAAAGGAAGGAAGGAAATGACTACAATGGTGAAATAGGGAGAATGCCTGCATTCCTGACTCTGAAAATTAGGTAAGACCATGTGATAGGTCATGGTCTAACACATGAAAAATCTATGTGATAATATCAATAAGAGTATCTGATCTTAAACCAGGGAAGCGGGGGCCAAAGGGAGGCCCAAACTTTACCTGTACGATGACCACTTATATAACTAATCCTAAATTGTATCCCACATCTTTAAATTTAAAAAAGAGAAAAGTCTATGTGATAAATAGTCATTTCAGAGGGGTAAACAAGGCCCAAATTTCTCCAAGTACTAAGTGGTGGGCTAGGCCTAGGGCCCATGCAGCTCCAGGCCTTGTGAGAGGTAGTTCCTGTAGATGCAGAGAACAAACAAGATTGTCATCCTCTGGAGGTGGGGAACTACTCTCATTATCCCCCAGCCCCTAACTCAGGACCCGGCACATAAGAAGGGCTTTTAAAATGTCATTGGAAGGATCGTGATTGAAAATTGAAGTCCTGGGTATCTGGTAATTTTTTTCTCCACAAACCACTCTCAGCTCTTTGGGTGTCTCACCCACAGAAGGTTCATTCAATCTTCAAATACTGTTCTTGTGCCTGTCAGAACTCAAATTATAAATGATGGGAACTAGATGTGGAAACTAGAATCTTCTTAGCCATTAACAGCACACAATCCTATGTCTCAAGGACGTTATGCGATAAATGTTTTCTTTAGTCTTGCCTGAGAACTAAAAACAGTTACCAAATATTTATTTGTTTGTTTGTTTGTTTTAGAAACAGAGTCTCTGTTACCCAGACTGGAGTGCAGCGGTGCAATCATAGTTTACTGCAGTATCAAACTCCAGGGTTCAAGTGGTCCTTCTATCTCAGCCTCTCAACTGAGACTGCAGGTGTGAGACAACACACTCAGCTAATTTTTAAATTTTTTGTAGAGATGGGTCTTGCTATGTTGCCCAGGCTGATCTTCAACTCCTGGCCTCAAGTGATCCTCCTGCCTTGGTCTCCCGAAACGCTGGGATTACAGGCATGAACCACCATGCCTAGTGAGTTAACAAATATTGATTACGGATTAATTATGTCCTAGATACTGTATTCTTCTTCTATGAATAAATATATTTAAATTTCAATGAAAAATTGGAAAAGATATTCAGAGAACTGAAGTTGGATATCACCTACATTAAAAGAGAAGAAAGCCAGAACATTAAAGGGAGTTGTTTGGTAATTGACTGCCCTCCTCTCCCAGTACTTAGAGATTTCCTCACGTGAAAATCGCATGCCCCTCGGGAATCTCTGTGACACCCCATCTCCCTGGTCCTCGGAGTAGTTCTCCCTGGGTCCAGGCTCAGTATCATCAGCATCAATCAACTTGTTAGAAATGCAAATTCTCACCTGCCACCACTGAATGAGAAAGTCTACAGTGGGGACCCAGCAAGCTGTGTTTTAACAAGCCCTCCAGGTGAGTCTGATTTGGATTTCAGTTTGAGAACCACCAGAACCAGAAAGTAGCCTGCAGGTACCCGTGTGCCCTTTGATATATTAACTGGCTCATCAGTGGCCTGGACCAACATATGTGCTTGTCAAGGTCCCTAAGCCAAGGGAATGACTGAGGAATGGCAACAATTTAACTTGCTGTGCATAAAATTAAATTTAAAGTACTACATGAATAGCAAGGATTATGTCCTATGAATGAAATGCTGCATAAACGGTAGGAACTCTCAGTCACATAAATGTCAGTGTAATCGTAATAAAGCAACAGTGTTTAATCCATTCTTGTCTTACACATTTTCAACCTTTTTTATTATGTAAAGCTCATATTTTCACTTTCCTTCTTTTATCTATTTTTAGGGTCTCTCCCATAATTTCATAAATATTAAGTTATTCTTTCATGAATATCAGACGAAATGAAATTTTCGAGGACATTTTCTTATACCTTGGTGAGGTCAGCATGGGAAAACTTTCTCAGATCTTTAGTTAAACTCTATTATAGATTAATTTTCTCCTGGGGATCACCAAGGAAAATCTACATGTTATTTCATTCATAAAAATTCCTTCTAGTGATATCTAAATGGCTAATTCTCTACCAAGCTACAAGGGAAATGAAATCCCCAAATTTGATCAAAGTTAATCAAAACAGAGGTGTGTGACTCATTCAAAAGACAAAGCTGCCTATTAAAAATATTCCAAAAAAAGATACATGGATGAAGCTGCTGGAGACCACTCTAACTTGTGTTATGATCATTTTATAAAGGATTTTAAATGACTATTTACATTAATATTCAATCAAAGGTACCTTCTGTGACAGCCCCCACATTATACAGAATATTTATCTGGTGCCTGAAATGTGGTGCACCTACAGGTTTCCAGATTGGACTGCTGGGTTGCATTTGACCTTTCATTTAACCACAAATCTAGACTGGGGGTGGAGGCTCTTGCCTGTAATCTCGGCACTTTGGGAGACTGAGGCAAGAGGATTGCTCAAGCCCAGGGATTCGAGACCAGTCTGGGCAACATAGTGAGACCTATCTCTACAAAAATAAAAAATAAAAAAATTTGCTGGGCCTGGTGGCGTGTGCCTGTAGTCCCAGCTACTTGGAAGACTAAAGCAGGAGGCTCACCTGAACCCAGCTGCAGTGAGCCAGGACCACGAGACTGTACTCCACCTGGGTAACAGAGTGAGACTCTGACTGAACTAGTAATACTAATAACAATAATGGCAAGTTTATAACTTTCTTTTTAAAAACGATTTGTGAGAAGAAATAGGATACAAGTTGTAGACTACAGGCATGAAATAACAGAAAGCAAGGGCAACCAGGTTACATTTGGTTTGGGCCTCTTCACTGTGTCATCATTTTTTCTTTTTTTAATGAAGCAAAATTATGCATGGTAACTTTTAATTCCCATTTTAAATGTATGACCTTTTTTTAACTGGAGAGGCAGAGCACTAAGTATTGCTACTGTTTCAAACAGTGGTTTTAAAAAACATTTCATGTATAATATAACTACGTTCCAACTCCCACAGATCTGGTTTAACCTACAAGGTGGTTGGGCCTTTGTATCTGCAGGTTCCACATCTTCTGATTCAACCAACTGCAGATCAAAAATATTTGGAGAAAACATTTTTTAAAATCACAATAAGAAATAATATATAGCCGGGCTCGGTGGCTCAGCCTGTAATCCCGCGCCTTTGGGAGGCTGAGGTGAGTGGATTGCCTGAGCCCGCGGGTTTGAGACCCGCCTGGGCAGTGAGACCTCATCTCTACAATAAATCAAAAAATCAGCCGGGCGTGGAAGCGCATGCCTGTAATTCTGGCTACTTGGAAGGCCAAGGCAGAAGAATCGCCGGAGCCCAGCAGGTCAAGGCTGCAGTGGCTGGGAGCGGCCGCTGCACTCCAGTCTGGGCGACAGAGTGAGGTTCCAACTCAAAAAAAAAAAAAAAAAAGAAATAATATAAATAAAAAAAATACAACATAACAACAAAATGGTGAACTTTTTGTCAGAAGTCAAAAGAGCTTGCTGAAGAGAAAAATGCCCAAACTAGTGTATTCTGAGATGCTCTTGTAGGGTAAAGCACTTCTCATTAAATCTAGTTTCCTTCTCCTCCTCACCTCCTGCTAGTAATTTCTTGCATTTTCAGTCAGAGGTGTCCAGCAAAGCTAACATGGATTATAGAAATGACAAGATTCCAGTTTCAAAAGTAATTATGTGGCATGAATATTTCTGTTCCTCTTTCATTTACCAGATAAAATAGTTTTTCACATGAATCTTCTTGGGCAAACTCTCCTTATGTCTTGCAAATCACTCCCTGGTCTTTAAACATCAATTATACCCCAAACCTGGGAGCATGGCCATCCAACGTTTAAACAGAAGGCGGCTGGGCACAGTGGCTCAAGCCTGTAATCCCAGCAATTTGGGAGGCCGAGGCGAGAGGATTGCCTGAGCCCAGGGCTTTGAGACCAGCCTGGGCAACTTGGTGAGACCTTGTGTCTACAAGAAATACAAAAATTAGCTAGGTGTGGTAGCACGTGCCTGTATTTCCAGATACTGGGAAGGTTGAGCTAGAAGAAGCGCCTGAGCCCAGCAGGTCGAGGTTGCAGTGACCGTGAGCATGCCTCAGCACTCCAACCTGGGCAACAGAGTGAGAATCCAACTCAAAAACAAAAACAAAAACAAAAACATCTAAACAGAAGGTAAGATGGGAGGAGAAGGCCTAAATTAAATGATAGTTTTCTGGGGCAACTGGTGCTCTCACCTGGTTTGTCAAGCTGCCCGTGAGTCAGTTAACCCTGATCAACTGTATAGAAAAAGAATGTCAACCATGAGCATTCGCAATATAATCCCTCTCCATGGAAAATGGATTCAAACAACTGGACGTGAGGGCCCTGGCGTCAGAGCACCTGTTCAGAACGGTTCATGAATAATATCTCTGAGAATGTGAACATCTATTTCGAATAACCTCCAGCAGGAAGACCTAAAGCCATGTTAATTTAATCTCCTTTCCTAAATGTTACCGGCAGTGTGGAAATGGACGCTCTCATCCCTGTAATCAGTTGCACAGTGCACAAGGGCAGCGGTCTCCTGTGCCTCATCTGTGCGCTAATCTTTCATTTCATAGCAGATCTTTCCATATCAAACAACACAAATGACTTAATTTGCATGACAGGATTTGTAACGGGGCAAATCTAGTGTCAAAGTCGATTAAAGATTACACCAGAGAACTATCATAATCAGTCCTCTAATGAGCCTAAATAGTACATGTAAAGTCTCCCCTCTTTGCCATTCCAGTCATGTCTAAAAGGGAATGTGTTTCTTTTCATCGATAGTCAGTCCTTTGGTTTGCACATTACGCCCTATGTTGAGCTAAAGTCATGTCAGTCTGGTTTCAGAGGGAGAGGAAGGGAAATAATAAAGCAAACATCACTTCACAAATGACATTGCTTGGTATAAGCCAACGTTTGAAGCCCTTAATTCTTCTAATCTGCAAAATAGTCAATGCTAATGGGTTTTTGCCTTTGTGAAAGCTGATGCATAGAAAGAAAAACTTTAATGAGCTGCCTGGGCCGTGTGCTTACAGATACCTGTCAAATGTCTGTCATCTTAGCTATCGCTGAGGCATTATAAAGAAAGTAAGAAGGAAGGAACGACAGTATTTGTACAAGCATTTTCATGCTAAAATGGCACAATTTTCTTCCTGTCATAATTTCATTGTATCTGAAAGTCAGAAAAGCTTAACCCTTTCCCTGGCATGTCCTGTGTGGTTGGATCAAGCGATCTCGGAGTGAGCAGTTTAAAAACAGTACTGTGATTTTGTAAACAACATCTTCTGTTAAATTTGTTTTTGAAAATGGAATTACCTACATTTTTAAAAATGTGACAACAAGCTATTTGAATCAATTGCTTCAAATCAATTGCTTCCAGGGAGATCAGGAGTTTATTAAATGCAAAAAACTCCGTAATGTGTGAGGCTGTCATTTGAATCAATTCTTTCTGAGTTCTTAATTTAATATTTCTTTGTATCTTTGTACAGCTAATACACATACCAGGGCAATAAGGTCAACAAACTCCCCTAGTCTCACCTTCTCTTTTATTCAAAAAAGCAGGGAATGCAAATGTATCTTATTACACCAGCACCTGCACGCTCCGCGACAAGGAGGCTGTTTAGTTTTATTTTCTGGGATTTATAATAACACAGTCATAAAAATGCAATGGGAGTCGAAACTTGGCAGGAATGAAAAGCCTCTGTCCAGGTGTGACTTGTTTTTCCTCTTTCAAATTAAAAGGAAATGTAACAGTATAGACACACACACACACACGCACGTACACGCACATACACACACACACACACACACACACACACACACACACACACACACAGGAGAAAAAAGTCAGGTTTGGGGCTAAATAACCAAGAAAGAAAATGAACTTGAGCCCTTCAGATTCCTAAACTTGGTAGTCATTAGGTTGATAATAGACGTACCATCCCCTAATCATGTTTGTTTGCTGCACTCCTTGCCCCTAAAAAAAGAAGAAAATGAAGTATTTTCTAGAGAGGGAGGAGCTTTTTCTAGTGAAGCATGAGCATGTTCAGGGGAGCGCTCTCGTTTTCCCTCTGACTTACTGTGGAGCTGGAAAAGCTTCTGTATTTTCACTTCTGTATATTTAACAAATCACATGTTGGGATAATCCTCAAAGCTGATCATGAAATGGCAGGAATAAGAAGAATATTGGTGAGTAAATGATGCCTGGTGTTTGACATCTATGAATTTTGTAACTAGCATTGACCTGCAATCCGGTCTCCCCACAGAAGCCTATTTCAGCATGTTACAATAACTATGTCACTCCAGTCTGTCCCACTGGACTGCAATGATGCCAAATTAGTGCATGAGTATAAATCTGCTAGAAGGTTCCAGGCATGAATGATGGTGCTTGGTAATAAGATGGTCACCTCCGGTTGATCATGGCTAGGAGTCCCTAGGAGGTTTGTACATTCAAAATGTCAATTCCTTCCAAGAAGACACATCAAGGTGCAGCAAGAGGGCCTCTTCAATTGGCCTCAAAGTGCAGTCGTAACACCCGGGGCTTTGACTCATTTGTTCTCCCTCCCAGGTTACAACCTAAAGAGAACAACTTTAATGAGCTCACTGGGCTGTGTTGTTTCCCCAAAAACTCTTGTGACTTGAGGGAGGAAGTATTAAATGTTTATGCCGCAGGTAAAATCCAAGGGCCCTAATTTGTTCTCACTCCCCTGCTTCCTTTTCCCAGAATAATAAGTCAAAACAAACTCAAGCAGAGGGCAAATTTTAGTCAAGTGACATTAAAATTTCAAATTAGATAAACCAAGCCAAAAGCATCAGAATAAAGATGCCTCTAGCATTCAGTCCCTCAATGTGGCCAAAACCGGGTCTCCAATTAGACAGCTCTTAAGGTTGAGTTTATTGAAAAGAAATTAGGCCAATGTTAATTTGGAAGTGAATTGTTTTAACACCCTTTGGTAGAGATGTGTAGCTATTTTGAACAAAAACAAATTCACTTCACCAGTATAAAAAGCATCCTCCTTGGGGCCTTTTTCTGATTTCCAAACAAGTAGACCTTTTAAGCTAAAAATGAAAAGCAGAGCCAACCTCTGTGATTGTGGGGTCTTTATTTATGTAACAAATATTTATTGAGGACCCTCAGTTCACCCCACCCCGAGTCATAGGATCATGTCTTGTAACAAAATCCACCACCATAACATTGACAGATAAGTGTTTCTTGAATTTGTAAAACTCTTCAAAAACCTGTCCCCTCTGTAAAAAGACTTGTTTTGCCTAAGAAGGCCCTCTTATCCAGTTAAATACAAACAAAATGTATTAAAGAGGTTAGATATCTAGAATGGTTTTAGCATCACTGCTGTTATTGCTGAGTCTTATTTTTAAATCAAAAGATAAATTTGTAGCCAGATCTACTTCTGTCTCTTCTCACTCCCCTATGGTGTGAAAGCCCTCCCACTTCACATGGATGTACACATGTATTAGTCAATCTCCACTTCAGTTTCAACTAACTATTTAGAAAGAGGCCCAGCTTTCCCCCCTAACCGTTGTGTCTGAGCTCTAGAGTCTATGCCATGTGGAATATTGAACTCTCAGACCTTAGCACACAAATTTTAATAACATACATTGGCCATGCGTGTGTGGTTTTGACTCCAACTGCAACCACTTTCCAATAGGAATGATTCAACATCCCTGCCTAGTTGTTCCTGTAGAAATAGAACATGGCAGTGAAAATTAAAAGGCTGTAAACTGTGTTGATAAACAATGTTCTGCATTTTTCAACAGCAGTCCTGTACAGTGAGAGTCACCTCCATTTGGATTTCTGAGTGTATATTCTGAACTCGCCTTCCCTGGAACACTCCTCTGTGACCCAGTTGATCTACCTCTGATCCGCTGCACCCCAGAGGCTGTCACAAGTGTCCCTCCTTCCCAGGAGTTGAACACACAATAGAGAAAAGGCCCTGGCTGGGAGGTTCAGCCGCCATTAACCCTACCAGCTGTGCCTGTGGGGAGCCTTCTGGCCTGAATGTCCTTTCTCTGCGGCCGCCTTCATGCCACTAATCTAACCATTGTTGAAGAGGAATGCTGACAGGAGAAAAGAAATTTTTCTTGTGTCCATGCAAGTGTGTGTATCCATGTGTAAGTGAAGGAAGAGTGAAGGCTAATTTCTATAGTTGGCATGAATGGAAGGATTGGGAAAAAACCCTAGTTAAAATGTGTTTACTTGCTTAAAAGGCTCAGTCAATTTAAATAATTTCAGTAGTGTGCCTGGTTTTTTTGGGGGGGGAGGTGGTGGTGGGAGAAACTAGTTACTATTATAATTTTCTTTAAATCTTCTGAGATGTTTGGGCATGTTTAAGAGTTTTAAAATTCACTGCCGGCAGGGGAAAAAATTGAATTGGGTTTCTTAAAAATAGTGGCATAAAGTTACAGACACAGAATTACTCACTTCTAATGGACCTTAAAAAATCAGCGAAAGAGAACTGGTTATACAGGTCACATTTCTGTCAGAAAAACCATTCACATTTCATGCATAGAAAAGTTTTTTAAAATCTTTCAGAATTGAAATAGGAGAGGAGTTTAACTTTATCGACCACTTGTAATGAGTCTAAAGAGAGCCACTATTAAAAAAAAAAAATGTTGCCTTCAATGAACCTCCCAGTTCAATAAAGAAATGTGATTTTCTCTTTCGTTTTAAAGAAGACATTTTCAGACAGAGCCAAGACTTGAAGTGGTAGCTTTGCTAACTTAGAAAGCCAGGCAGGCGATCGTGATGACCATAATTCCCATGATACTGCCAAGCAAATTATCCTACTTATTTGAAAAGTTTATATAATTTTAATATTTGAGGATTTCATTTGCTTTTTCCAAAGCACTGGCATTGAGGAGAAACTATTCTTAAATTCAGTGCTCCATGTTGTCATTTGATAAAGTTCTATAAAATACAACAGTTGGCCTATTTGGAATCAAATTAAGAATAATTCATGTAGAAATGTATTTTCTGGGCAATTAGACTATCGTAGTAGGGCAAATGTCTGATATAATAAAGCTCTACTTTGCATCTGTTCCTGTGTCTAGACTATGGCAATTACTGGTCCTTATAACAGCAGCAGCGAAATAAAACTCTACTCACAGGTTTCAGTCATTAACATTCAAGATTATCTTTCTTCGCCTCTTTATTACCTCAATCATTTGATTGTGATGAAATAGATTTAATTTAATGAAGTTATACTTTTCTAAATTTGCATACACACATTTATATAAATGGCGAGTGCAGAATCAGACATTGTTTTCCAAACATTAGAGGTAATACCTTGGTATTCATCTCATTACAGTGCAGTGTGCTTGTTAAACCAAAACAGCAGCAGCAACAACAACAACAGAAGATCTCATCTCTTCAAGCACTGTACTTGTGTCTTAGCCACTTCCTAGATGCTTCCATTTCCTAAGAAGGAAATTATCTTAGAGAGGAAATGAATGAATCTATTCTGTGGATTGATGGAATAGATAAGAATAACAGTGTAGTTTTAATTCCATTCATTGGCTTATTCATTCAATCATGCATTCAACAAATATTTGTTGAATTTCTTCAGTATGCAAGGCACAGCGCCAGGTTGTTTGAGAGACACAAAGACAAATCCCAACACAGCCCACACTCAATAACTTTGCTATCTAACATGGAAATCACTGTGCTATGTAAATAACTATACCATTAAGTGGAAATGTCATAGTCCTATCTGAAGGTAGGTGCTACAGTTAAGTCATCACAAAAAAGTCCAATTCTTTCCTCTCCCCAACTTTTATGGTTCTTATAGTGAAGTTGTCTAGCTCGACCCCAGTCCTGTTTATATCAGTAGAAGTTCTCATAGACAAAATAATAACACATAAAAAAATTATCTTTAGGAGTTTGCCAAATTATCTCATGTATTTGGATATAAAATATGTCCCCAGACTCTCTTATCTTTTGAAGTGTTTGAAGAAAGACTATTGGGTGCTTTGGAGACTCTATGGCAGAGAAATCGCTGAAGGGTCCGAGTAGGCCTACTGCTTAGCAAATGGCAAAGGACTAGCATAATGGACACTAACCTGTAGGTATAAATCCTTTTCTCCCTTATTTAAGAGCTGCAAAAACAACCAAGTGATTTATACATAGGAAGTATTTGCTTCAATTCATTTCACTCCTCTATATCAAAGTATACTCATTTAATCCTAAATATTGTAGGACTAATAAGGCATTGGTTCTTAAATTTTCTTTGCCTCCATGAATAAACAAACAAGCAAACAAATAAATAAATCAAACACCAGAGGAAATATTTATATTATTTAGAAACTCTTAGCAGAACAAAAACAAAGGAGTAAAGTTGTTTTATCTTTTATGATTGTCCAGTAGTACATTGGTCCTATATATTCTAGATAATAAAAAAAAATCCCGCTTTTTGTTTTGGATAGCTAACAGATGCTAAAGTTGAAGCAGAAGAACAACATTTCAAAATCCATATGATGGTTGAAGTGATGAATGCCCGTGGTACCCTTGTGCCTCCTGACTAAAGGTGAAGAGTTGATTTAATGATGATAACAACAACAACAACAAACAGTGCTTTCCAACAGTGGAAAGAATGTATTTAGATTCATTAGCTAAATACACTTCCCGGCTTCATCTCCCTTTACTCTTCCCTACACACCTTTTCCTCCAGAATGCTGTTATGATCCCCTTTGTAAGAGTTGTTGTGGCTGGGTGTAGTGGCTCAGCCTGTAATCCAAGCACTTTGCGAGGCCGAGGTGAGTGGATTGCCTGAGCCCGCGGGTTCGAGACAAACCTGGCCAACCTGGCGAGACCTCATCTCTACGATAAATCAAAAAAATTAGCCAGGTGTGGTAGCGTGCGCCTGTAGTTCCAGCTACTTGGAAGGCTGAGGCGGGAGGATCGCCGGAGACCAACAGGTCAATGCTGGGGTGGCCATGAGTGTGCCACTGCACTCCAGCCTGGGTAACGGAATGAGACTCCAACTCAAAAAAAAAAAAAAGAGTCTCTTGTAGGCTTCATGGCCTCTGTCCTTTTCTCACACTGTCCTTCCATCCACCCTTCTCTTCCCCAACTATACCTATGGAAATCCCACTCATCCCTCAAGGCCCATGTCCAAACTTTATACTGTTTCTTTCCAACCAGATTTAATCCTTAATTTATGCTGACCTTTTGTGGAAGACAATTCTTCAGTCTCTAGAAAACCTTTTAAAACACTCATAACACAGTGATTTCCCTTCAACATCTATCCCTTAAAAATACACTTGTACATAAAGGCATGTACATGGATGTTCATTGGAATACTGTTGGTACTTGCAAAATAGAAGCAATGTAATGTCCACCCATGGAGAAATGTCCCAAAAAATTATATTGCAGCTATATATTAGAATATCTTACAGCCAATGAAAAGAACTAAGCGTACTGAAATGTACTGAGAAGAAAATAATTTTAGCAGACAAATGCAACAAAAGTAAAAAGAAAATTGCAGAATATTGAGAGATGTATTATCCCATTTTTTTGTGACTGGAAGGAAGGGAAAGAGAAAGACTTTACATATTGATATGTCTATAAATGTATAGAAAAAGTTCTAGAAGGATAGAAAAGAAACTGGATAGTGGTACTTAACACAGAAAATAATAATGGGATAGGATAAAGAAGGTATTTAATTTTTAATATTTTGGGCATTTTGAATGTTTACCAAAAATTTGGATTTTTTTAGTTTAAAAAAGGTAGAATTTTCTTCCACTAAACTTCACCATTTTTCACACTTATTGTAGCTCAGGTGGGAATATTACTGCCTACTTACTTCACAAGTTCATAAGGTCCTTAAAAGAGAGAATCATGGCTTGTTCACCTTTGCTATGGACTGAATTGCCTCCCTCCCCCAATTCATGGGCTGAAACTCTAACCCATAATATGTGGTTTTAGGAAATGGAAGCATCAGGTGAAAATTAGATCTAGATGACATTATAAGGGTGGGGCTTACGATGGCATTAATGCCTATAAGAAGAGGAAGAAACACTCATCTTTTCCTCTGCTCTTCAAGGAGAGAGTGAGATGGTAACCTTATGAGAACCAGGAAGAGGGTCTTCAGAGAACAAATCGGTTAGCACCTTGATCTTGGACTTCCCTGTCTCCAGAACTGTGAGAAATAAATGTCTATTATTTAAGTCACCCAGTCTATGGTATTTTGTTATAGCAACCTGTTCTAAGACACTACTATATATACATCATGGTCCCCTTTGTAAAAGTCATGGTCATTCTTCATAAATTTTGTAGAGTTTTCTATTGCATTGAAATGAGCCCATGGTATCCTTTGGGTTACGCTTGGAAATTACTCAGGGATGTCACCTACATCAAAGACAAGGCTCAAGTAAACCCAAGAGTAAAGAGCAGCTTCATTTGGGAGCAGTAGGAGCAATGGAACAGAAGGTAGGACAAGCACTCACCTGATCCCCTCCCTCACTGGGATGGACATTTCCATTCCAACTTGCTCAAACCTGCATGTGTACACAAAAAGTGAATGTGTGAGAGAGTGATCAAATACAAAGGAAACAAAAAAAGTTTTTAAAAAAATCATCCTGAGAGACAGCAGTCATAAAATTTAAAGAGATGACACATCTAACTGCTTTCCCAAATCAATAGAGCTTTGACTATTGCTGTTTGTTTTTGCCTCTAGAGATCCATCTTCTAGACCCTGTGAAGCTGAAGCACTGAATGACAAGGTGTGAGAGAACAGGTTTTGCAGTCTGGTGGGATCTGGCTTTCAAATTCAGCTCTCCACGAATTTAGCAACCTTTGAGCAGATTGCTTTACTTCTCCAAGGTCTAGCTTCCTTGTCTGTAAAATGGGTAAACCGCACCCCTCCAAACCTAAAACCATTGTTTGGAGAATTAAATGAAGCAGTATATGCAAAGTACCTGGAATTTTTTTTTTTTTTTGAGTCTGGACCTCGCTCTGTGTCGCCCAAGCTAGAGGGCAGTGGTGCAGTCCTGGCTTACTGCAGCCTTAACCTCCTAAGCTCAGGTGATCCTCTTACCTCAGCCTCCCAAGTAGTTGGGACTACGGATGCATGCCACCATGCATGACTAATTTTACTTTTCTTTTTGGGCGGGTAGAGACAAGGTCTTGCTATGTTGCCCAGGCTGATCTCGAACTCCTGAGCCAAGCAATCCTTCTTCTTTGGCCTTCTAAAATGATGAGATTACAGATGTGAGCCACTGTGTCTGGCTGGGAAATATTTTATAGTAATTACTCATAATTTGGAGACCTCTTTTGTCTGACACTGACTTCCCTCTGGCCTTCTCCTCCCAGCAGGCCCTTCTTGCACTCACGGTCTTTCTCTGGCACCCTGGCCCAGCATCGTACCCTCTAGGGGGGCAAACAGAGCTCTAACTGTGTCCAAACTTCTGCAGGACTGCATCTGCCCCTTTTCTCCTCTGATGCTGCCAATTGTTTCCTCAGCAATCTGTTCAGCCCCAGAACCTCCAGCCAGGCCCAGGTCCCTGCTCCCCACCTCCATGCCTGCCAAAGCTCAGAGAGACACAAAAGCCAATGAAGGAAAGTGCTGCAGGAACAACTCAGAGTTCAGGCCCCAGAGTATCCTCTTTAGTTCAGAAACAACTCAGACTCACCAACCTGGACTCAGGTGGGGACTTGGGGCTCAAGATGCCTGTCAGTGGTCATCCTGTACATTCCGTGTGACTCAGCTATGGCGGTCCCCACCAGAACCATCTTCAAAACAGTGATTCCATGGGAAAATTCATTTTGTGTCTTAACGGATCTAGAAATGGTCTTTTAGAAGGGAAATCATTTGTAAGTGTGGGGTCACCTGCACAGGAACTAATATTGTCTGAAGAGTGTTGCTAAATTAACAAATTTGACCTGCTGAACAGGTCAAAGCAGAAACTTCAAAGTAAACCTCAAATATGCTATAAACTTTGCATTCATTCATTCATTTTCAGTACTTCCCAAGCTCCTGCTATGTGTGAGACCCATTTCAGGCACTGGGGGTAGAAGAGAAATAAGACCAGGGGTCTTCCCCCACACAGCTTCCAGTTGAATAGAGAAATGAGATGAGTCAATTTCTGAACTAGGAGGACTGAGAAGATATCAGGGACTGGTAATAGCAAGAAACACATCACGCAGGGAGGTGCTTGGCGAAGGTGTCTCTGAGGAGGTTTCATTGCAGGTGAGACCTGAATGATGAGGCACCACAGGAAATGCTGGAAAAAGCACGTTCTAGGCCAAAGGACTAGGACCCCACAGAAGAACTAGCCAGATATGTCCAGGTCATGATATATCCAACTTTTTAAAGAATCAAAACCCATAACTGATTACTTTCTTGCTCAAAATTGTTATTTCACATTTCCCCCGGTTAATGGAAATTATTTCTGTGACTGGTATCTCCAGGGAAAGCAAGGCAGAGAAAAAACATGGGAGACATTCCCATTCAGGAGCCTTGTTTTTCTCTCTGAAAAAATTATGACAACTTCCCAAACAGGTGGGACAGAGGGATACTGATGGATTTATTGAGATCATAACTAAAACTAAGTAGCATGGGTCTTTTCTGATATTTTTATTAGATCCAAAGCTTGGCTAGGCCACCCTCTCTGATAATAATTTTAAAGCTAAAATACTTCAAAGTGTTTTTTAATGGTTCATAATCTTGTTTTAACACACACTTCTACTAAGGATTTACAAATGCCAGTAAATAAATACTTTCACACCCGTAATCAAGGTACCAACATCAGCTATAATTCTAATTAAGGCAACCCTCGCTTCCCCCTAAAAGAAGGCTGCATTAACCCTAAATGACACACATGTGTAAGCAAGGGCAGTGTGGTGTGGGAACACCTCCTTTTTATCTTGGTGTGCCACTTCATGACCTTCTAAGGATCGTCACCATCTCCACTCACTGAACAGTAGAGAGGTTGAAGAACTTCTGGCCTGGCCTCTTGCTCAATTTGTCAAATCTCAGGCGCCCTTTATCCCCTTCTCCATCTTCATATGGAAAACAAGACAAGAGATGTATCTATTTATCCTTCTACTCAACTTGGTAGCCTGAGTAGAGACAGATCTGGACTTACATTTTTTCAACTTTCAGTGATGTGCGAACAATATGTATTTAGTAGAAACCATGCTTCAAATCCCCATCAAACCATTCTGATTTCTACCTCAAGTACAGTAGTCAATAAATTACATAAGCTATTCAATACTTTATTATACAATAGGCTTTATGTCCTATGGTTTTGCCCATCTGCAGGCTAATGTTCATGTTCTGAGCATATCTCAGGTTGGCTACCCTGATCGATGAAATTTGATAGGTTAGATGTATTAAATGCATTTTCAACTAATGTTATATTCAACTTGTGATGGGTTTATAGGGGCATAACACCATTGTAAGTCGAGGAACATACATTGTAGTTTTAAGGCCTCTTCTATGTTAATACCAGAATTCTTTTTTTCTGGTAGAACCTCACACGGAACTCCAGTAGATAAAACTGGAGTTGTACTAGGTACAAGTCCCCCTTCTTTTCCATGGTTTACATCTCTAGAGCCAAGATCAGTGTTTGAAAAAGGCTGCTTGACCTTTAGTAGTCCATAACCAGCTTTAAAAAAAAAAAATTGGGATCCAACTATGTTGCCCGGGCTGGAGTGCAGTGGTATGATCATAGCTCACCACAGCCTCCAACTGGGCTCAGGCAATTCTTCCATCTCAGCTTCCCAAGTAGCTGGGACTACAGGCATGGACCACCATTCACCTGGCTAATTTTTTGATTTATTGTAGAGATGAGGTCTAACCATGTTGCCAGGTGATCTTGAACTCCTGAGCTCAGCAAATCTTTCCGTCTCTGCCTCCTGAGTAGCTGGGAGTACAGGCGAGTGCCACTACACCTGGTTAATTTTTTTAATTTTTTTTTTTTTTGTAGAGATGACATTTCTCTGTGTTGCCCAGACTGGTTTCAAACTCCTGGGCTCAAGCAATCCCCCTGCCTCAGCTTCCCAAAGTGCTAGAATTACAGATGTGAGCCATTATGCCTGGCCTGAGTCCTTGATGGTTGAAATAAAAGTCCAGAATTGTGGTTGGGGCCACTTATAAATCAAGTGTCCTTGGTGCTATGTGAATAAGGAAACACACCTCTTTTCTGGTTTTTATTGCTTTCATTTCTTAACTCAAGGTCAACTTTTTCTTCTGAAGTCTTCTTTAGGCTCCACAGCTGGAGTGATCACTCTTCAATAATGAGCTCTTTGTTACAACTTTTGCAATAGCAAGTCTTATCAAACTTCATTGTGCATACAAATCACCTTGTTAAGATGCTGATTCTGATTTAGTAGGGCTGGGGTGAGTCCTGGGGTATGACATGTCCAACAAGCTCCCAGCTAACCATCCTGTAAGTAGCAAGATGGTAGAGCACTTATATATACACATACAAACAATGTGTGCACACGCTTATGAGCAGTTTATTTATGTGTTGAGGACAGAGATTGTGATTTACTCATTTCTAGTTCACTAATGGTAGGGGACTATGTAGTTCATGTACTACATTCTAGAAAATTAAGTGACCGATCACAAAGACTTTTTTACATTCCAACCACTGAACTGAAACATTGTAAAATAACAGAGTCAACACTAATGATTTATGCCTTAGGCATCATTCTCATCATAGTCTACTTGAAATCTTCATCTACCTTATGAGTTCATGCACTGTGTTCCAAGAAGTACTATTGTACAGTGGGACATGGAAACACCACACTACAACTAACTAGTGCAAAAACACTCCACATAAAAATATTAGTCTATAAAAACAATGCTAAAAATGAAAAATTGGGGTATTTATTTTCATTATATAATTTTATCTACTTGAAACAATTTAGTCTTTAAGGCTTCTTTATTTTTACTTTTTTATTTTTTGAGTTGGAGTCTCACTCAGTTGCCCAGACTGGAGTGCAGTGGCCGCTCCCGGCCACCGCAGCCTCGACCTGCTGGGCTCCGGCGATCTTTCTGCCTCAGCCTTCCGAGTAGCCGGAATTACAGGCGCGCGCTACCACACCAGGCTAATTTTTGATTTATTGTAGAGATGAGATCTCGCCAGCCCAGGCGGGTCTCGAACCCGCAGGCTCAGGCAATCCACTCACCTCAGCCTCCCAAAGGTGCGGGATTACAGGCTGAGCCACTGAGCCCGGCTAAGGCTTCTTTCAATCAGCTGCAAACTGTATGGTCAGAGGCAGAATCTGGCCCACAGATATGCTTCAAATGTGTGTTTTAATATCTGTTGCCAACAGTTGAAAATAGGATGAGTTTGCTTGGCACGGTGGTTCATGCCTATAATCCTAGCACTTTGGGAGGCCAAGGTGGAAAGATTGGTTGATCCTAGGAGTTTGAGACCAGTTTGGGCAACGCAGTGATACCTCATCTCTACAGAAAAATTTAAAAATTAGCCGGGTGTGTTGGTACGTGCTTGTAGTCCCAGTTACTCAGGAGGCTGAGCCTAAACCCAGGAGGTGAGGCTGCAGTGAGCCATGATCGTGCCACTGCATTTCTGCATTTCAACCTGGGTGACAGAATGAGACCTCACCTTAAAAAAAAAAGGATGAGTTCACATAAAAATTAATCCAAATTTCTGACTTCTCTTGAAAACTTGGAAGACCCTGGATCACTGGATCTTATAGCCCTCACTGAATTATGAAAGGCTGTAGCTTTTAGATGAGATACGCATTTTTCATTAATGTTGCTGTCCTATTCTTCCTAGGCTATGGGTTTGCAAGCCCTGCATTATAAGGCAAGGCCACGTTGTGTATTTTGTTCTATAATTTGGATTAAATGCATTTTTCAAACTCATATCTTCCTCAGAATATATTCACCATGTAAAACTATATTCAGTTACATTGTTTATTTAGCTGTTCTTTTTTTTTTTTGAAAGTAGGATTTATAGAGAAGACAGAAAAGTTCCCACAGTGGGAGGGGACCCAAGAGTGTTACCCTATTCAGTTGTTCTTAGAGACTCTTTTCCATTTTTCTTCTACCAGCAAATGAGTTCTAATGATCAGGTTAGCAATTTTCTCCATATTTGACTTCTCTTAATTGATCAGTCTCTTCTTTCTCCCTTCAAAATTACAGGAAGATATGCTAGTACAGATGCATTTCTATCTATTAAATGATTAAAACATTTGGCAGAAACAGAGGAAACCACAGACTTACTTAGAAAAATTGGTGGTGAAAATTGTATCATCCAATATTAAAAGATGACAAGTTTCATCATACTTCTCCAACAAATGCAATGTGATTATACACACTGAATCTCATTGACTTAAAATACATTTGCAAAAGAATAGTAATTACCAATGACTGGGCCACTCATGCTATGTGGGTTTTTAAAAAGAAGACAGTAGTACCCCAACATGCACTGCGTTAAACTGGAAACAGCCCCGTTTAGTAAGTCCCCTACATACAAACAAGTTTCATTCCAAGGGCATGTTCATAAATCCAATTTGATCTTAAGTCCAATAAAGTTAGCTTACCAACACAATCAGCTATATAATACTGTACTGTAATAGGTTTATAATACTTTTCACACAAATAATACATAAAAAACAAACACACAAAAATAAAGAACTCTTTTTTAATCTTACAGTACAGCATGTGACAACGTACACCAGACATGTGAACTAGCTTACATGACTGAACATGTGAATGCATGTTCTCATCTTTGAAAGTTTGCAACTTGAAGGTTTGTATATAGGGGACTTAATGTACTCAGAAAGCCTGATGGCCTCCATACTACTCCTGGAGTCCAAACATTTTCCTTGGGACATTTGCACTTGGACTTCCCCGCTGGGCCTGGAATGTTCTCTCCTCAGATATTACCTGGCTTACTACCCCACTTCTTTTAGTCTCTACTCAAAGAGACCCTCCTGGACCACTATAAAATAGCAGCCTCAGCACTATCAGCTTATCCAGTTTTCATTTTCTCAATACCATTTATTGCTACCTGACACATATTTATTAATGTCTTTTTCGACTTTCATGCCCTAAACATGGAAGTCTGAACATAGGCCCCAGCACTTTGCATAGTGCCTGGCACATTGCAAGAAACATCTGATGAATGAATGACTTGATAAGTCTCTAAATTATTACCATTCTGCTACCTCTTCTTACAACATTGAATATTCAAGAGAGAATTGATAACCCTCCTCACTCATTAAAGACAGAGATCCACTACATTTCCCTATATGAGTTCGGGTATGTCATCAGGCAGAAGCATGATAATCTACAATGTGAGTATTTCCTATTTCCTGTTTGTCCTATTCCCCACCTGTTTTTAGACTCAGTACTTTTCACATAGGATCCTCTTCATCACATATGGATTATTGTTCTCTGAGCCACTTCTCAAATGTGATTTTAGGATAGTTAGATAAAGAAAATGTTGATGTGTCATTCTAACCTCCTTTTCGCGTAGTGAGCACAGAACTGGGGGAGTGCAGACCCTGGACACACCCTGCAGACACTCATCATTCCAAGGCTGACTGACTGGCTTCCCTTTTATCGGAACATCACGCAAGGAAAGTCAAGTGGCAGAAAAAAGAATGACAAGAGAATTTCCATTCTCTTTCTAAAATACTTTAACTGGCAGGTGTCTGTGCTATAAACATATGCAACCCCACCAAGGTGAAATAGCTAGAATTCAATGGCTAGCTTTCCAGAAAATGTTGACACAATAGCTGCATTTTGAAAAACCAAGAGCCTATTTCTAAAAAACACATCAAGCAGCAGATTCAAAAGCCTGTTCAGTGAAATAACCAACCTTTTTACCCTCCCTGGATTCCTTTCAGTTTATCAGTGCGCTGAGTTGCCAGGAACATACATATCAGAGGGTGAAACAGACAACTCATTTTCATTCGAAACTGGCGATAGCACAGAAGTGATTCTCACCCTCACTCAACTTATTCTGTCATTCTTAACTTGAGAAAATAACTTATTTCTCTCTCCGAGAAAATACTCTCTTTGTCACATGTTATAACTAGGCAGTCTTATAAAGTGCTTTAGAAAAGTAGTATTCTGAGAATATTCAATGTATGGGGTCCTTAAACAGCTTAATAAACTTACAGACTACAGAAAAGTTAGCATATTACTATGATATACCATTCATTTGGGACTAAACACATAGGGAGAAATCTGGATTTGGCGGCAGTGATGCATAAATTCCCAGATATACTCTTCCACACAAAGAACTGATAAATGTATAATCAAATAAAGTAAATGTTTTAGAAGTTACTTTGGAAAAGGGCGAAGGCATCTGTTAACCATGTAACACAGGATTCTATGATATGTTGTGAATTGACAGTGGAAACTGAAGAAAAAAGGAATGGTCACATCATGTTCCATGAAGAATTCCTTGACACTGTGAACATATAGACCCGATTATCCTCTGACATCTATGCTTTGATACTACGGTCCCATTCTGGGTGGTATCGTCATACAGAAGATAACTTCGTGTCAAAGCTTTGCTAAGTCAGGATTTTCAAAAACACTTCTCCTTTCCCCCTTCTAGTTTTGTGAACATATCTGCAAATATATATATATTTAAAACATTTGAAAATGTATGAATTCATTGTAGTTGCTTTTGTTGAAAGTGGAGTATTGCCTTATTTCTCCACAATGATGATTTGCATTCTAAGAATTCAGTGGTACATACCATTACCTGAATATTCATCTGGTAGCAAAATAATTTGGGTCTGCATCCACATAATTTCTGTTCAGTTTAATAGATACCTTTACAATTATGCATCCATGTCCATATCAGGCATTATAAAGAAAGATGACATTTGAACAAGATTGGCTGTCAATTTTCCAAGGAAAGACTTGAAAACCTTCTACTTCTGAGAAAGAGTGTAAACCTTTGGAAGACTAGTATCTTTTAGAAACCATGAAGTCTAACACAGAAAAAAAAATGCAACTATTAAAATGCATATACACTGCTGGCTGGCACTGTTGTGACAGCCAGCAGTATCAGCGTCAGTCAATTATCTTCACAAATGCCTCTTGTGCTAATGAGCACTCGCAAAAATCAGCAGACTTTTCTGGCAAGGAGAAAAGATCAGTTTCATTGCTTGCAGAACTAATTCAGGGTACAAAAGTGAAGGCTCCGCCATCGCTGCCTCTTTTACTGCTCCTTTTGTAAAGGCTTTTGATGTGCACTGAAGAGTTGGGCCTGTGTTTGGGCCTCTCCATCTCCAGTTCATTGCCTGCCATTAACATACATATCCATATGAAAAGTTCGCTAAGTCACTAACAGCTGTCCAGAAAGGAGTTTGAGAAGGAAGGCGAAAAAGGACCTATTCCTTCTCAAAATGCTGACAATACTATTTAGCCCCTTTTTGGCAATGATATACCTTACTTTTTAAAGCCGCCTTTCACTCCAAAAGGGACTAGGCATAATACAACATTCAAACACATAGTGGTTTTCATTTTGAAACAGTCATTTGCTGTATTCAGGAAAAAAAGTCTATAGTTACCAGATGCAAAGAAATCCGTCATTCATGATACATAAGTATATGGCAGCGCACGCACACACACACACTCATTCACTCACATACATGCTTATTCTATATTGTTTTTGCAGGATGCTAAATAACCTCGCATTTTCCGTTTAACCCAGAGGAAACCCCCCAGCAGCAGATGCTCATGAGTGGTTTTATGCCCGTTGCCTTCTTCAGTTTATGGGACTGACAGTTAACTATAGTCAATTTGTTATCAATGGATAATATGTTAGCCGAAAAAAAAAAAAAGCTATCAAAATTGTGCCATAATTTTTTTTTTAAGATTTAATATTTTCTCTCTAGATGAGTTGACGCAAACTCCTTTCAGGGAAAAAAAGACAAACCATATAAATGTATAGGTCCTGATTTTGAAGTGGGGAATTTGTATTACACATTTTCAAGTTTGATAAGACCAGTTAAGAACAGCTGCATCATTGGAAGATTGTTGTCATATTATCCACCGTAAGCATTTTCTAACAAAAGTGGTAAGGATCTTACACATCTTGCAAGAGAAACATATTTAACTTGCCTTCAAGAAGAGGCCTTGTAGGTCTTTAGGCCAGAAAGTGAAGTAATAAATAGAGTTTAAATTAATGAAAAAGGGTGCTTCCCAATCGTTTGGTCTGGGGCTTAGTTTTGTCAAACTCAGAAAGCAAGCAAGTGATGGATAAACGCTTTTCCTCCCAACCCCCCGGAGTTCATGACCCTGAGGCCACCTCAAGGCACATATTACACCCAACATTTGCTAGGCCTGAGCCTTAAAATCAGGGGAGGCGAATCTGTCAATTATCAAGGTTTAGCATAGTTTACAAGAAGGGCATTTTCTTCTTTTTCTTTCTCGCTCCCTTCCTTCCTTACTTCTTTTCTTCTTTCTAAATCAGAATCAAAATGCGAGGGGGGAAACTCCCAGGTCCCAGTTCTGTCACGATTTTATTCCTGTAAGGTTCCTCCCACCATGCAGAAACAGCTTGTGCTATATAAAAACCAAGACTTTAATCCCACTTGTTGCCCTTCCCGCCCTCCCCCCCCACGGCCCCTCCCCCAGTTTCTAGTCTCTTAACAGCAGCATCTCTCCCAGATCAGTCACTAAAAATCTTTAACTTTGCCTATTTTGATCTGAAAATTAAATCTTATTTATTATGCATCCTGTTTGTTGTCCTTGAAGAACCCCAGCATTCATTTAAAGGGGTCCAGAATGACTTCTTAAACACATTTCTCTCTTTGCAGCAATTAAACAAAGTGGAGCTGTGATTAGTCCTCCACAGGGGGGAAAGAAAAAGACACCCTTGAATCAAAATGCGGGGACCTGGCTGGGCATTATTGCCTCACAATGCAGGAGTTTATTGCTGAAACCTGCTTATCCCCGAGCTCTGCACTCCATGGGAACTTCAGTCAGGTGGAAAGTTATTCTCTTCTCTGCAGCTTGAAGTATCGCAAGATCCGCTAAAGCCCCTAAAGCTCTTCCTAGTAACTGAGACATTTAGGATAATCTTTATGGGAGTTTTGCATGAGCTTCTGCTTTTTTTGTTGCACTTAGAAGGAGAGTTAATGATGAGCTTTCACTGGTTTCTCCCTTAAAAAAAATTTTTTTTAAAAAAACTAAGCCAAAAAGCGCCTGTTTAAGTACCACCTCCCTCCAGCCCTTGGGAAACCACTCAAGAGGGCTTTGCTTGGCTCTGTGTTCATGACACATAATGAAAACAATTTTACGCTGTGGAGGGAAGTATTGGGCAATTACTGATGTAACAGCCACCTGCAGTAGCGAGCCCTGGCTGCAGCATGGCGCAGTTCATGAATATTTTATGGTGTGATGTTATTTTGAATGGCTGGGGCAGGTGAAGGAGGCGAGGGTGTAGTAAGTAACTCTGCTGGAGGCTGTGTAGCTGCTCTGTCTCCCCGCTGAGCCCACAGTGGAACACCAAGAAGCATCCTGACCCTGCCTGGATGGAGGCGAGGGCAGCTGAGGCGAGAGGCTATGACAAGTCACAGTGGGCACCCTTTACAAACCCTTGTCTGCCGATTTTACACACGATGTCCGGCTTGAAAAGCCCCAGCATCAATCTTGTCTGATTTAATTTGATAAATTAAGTGTGGATAAGGATTAAATGAGAATTTGGTAACGGAGAAAACTTGTCCTCACTCTTTAATCCAGTTAAGATGGTATGGGAGAAACCCTATAAAATCCAAAGCAGTGGTTAGAGAAAGCAAAGTTGAGAGAGAGAGAGAGAGAGAGAGAGAGAGAGAGAGAAGAAGAGGGGAGAGAGAGAGAGAGAGAGAGAGAGAAGAGGAGAGAGAGAGAGAGAGAGAGAGAGAGAGAGAGAAAAGAGGGGAGAGAGAGCGAGAGAGAGAGCGAGAGAATTTCTTTTTACTTTAGTAACATTATGTCCACATACAAGTTGAATGAAAATGCTACTCTTGCTTTCTGGTATTTGCATGTGAAATGCATGCAACCTGTGTACTTGCATATGTACCATCCTACATGTGTATTTTATGGGGGTCCTAGAAATACAAGAGGGAATAGAGATTGAAACATGTTTTACATAATAAAATATGATTATTGAGATTGTTCATGAATAGGTGGAATATTTTGAGTATCATTTCCTTTTTCAAATGTTATTTTCCAAACAGGAAATGTCAAGATTTAAACTGAATATCACAGCATAAAGAATACATTTCTAGCATTTCAGACTTCATGATTCTCCTACTGGCATATTTAAGATTTCAGGCACAAAAATCACATTGTATATGACCAAGTTATAAACAGCCTAGGAACTGTTGCACATGACAGTTATATTTCTATAGAATGAAATGGTATAAACAAATACTAGTTATCTAGACAGCTGATGGAAATTCAAAACAATGCCATGTAAGACTCCATTAAAATTCTTTTTTAATTTGTAATTTTTTTTTTTTTAGAATAATAGTGTGTGCTTTTGAGGAAGAGTCTGAGAAGGTTGTACATTAGATTTCAGGCTGAATAGCTTTTTCAGAGAGAACATGCTTAGAAAAAGATACAAAAGATTTACAGAATCTTTGGACACAAATTGGCATAGAGAACAGAAATCCTGAACAGAAAACACAGAAAGAAAATGTTGCCAACTCGACATTCTGGGAATAATGTGGGGGCAGCAGAGGAATTGCTGGAGTGACAATTTGAAGATTATAAAAGATACTCTTTAATTTTTTGTAAGCCTTAGTTTTATAGGTATGCTCATAATATTTCACAACATTAATTTAGAGTTTGTACCACAATGAAATAATATGGTGATATGTTTCCACTTTAACATTCACCTTGTAGTAATATTGAAGTACTACTGCTTCCAGGGGTTGACAATCCCATCTGCACTTCAAAAATTATAAAATCAGGATGACAAAGATGATAAGTGTGTGTACAATCTGGGCATGAGCCACTTTATCAAATGGCAGTACATTACCTAAATTCTAATCTTATTATTTAGTATTGGCATTGCTATCTAGAGTGTCCATTGCTTGTTTGAGTGTGCCATTTATTGTCTGGACATGAAGTACGATGGCAGTCCTTTTTAAATATTGGTACTTTTCATTAACAAAGAGCAAACGATGACATCAGATGATCTTGAGAATCATGTCACTGTGAGCCACCTCTCTCCACAAACAAGTTGAATTCAAGAGAAATGCAATAGAGTACCAATAGTGTTAATAGCAGTAATATTAATAGAAATTAACATATATTCAAGAAACTCCAAAATATTTAATTTAATCTCTACTATATATATATTTTCTGCTGCATAATATGTGTTAAAGTTGCCCTGATTAGCAATTTTATAAAGATCAAATTATAAACATGCAGTAAATTTCAGATTCTTGTAATTAGGTTTTTAGCTTAAGAGATGTTAAACTCTGTATGTAAACGACATTATTTAAAAGCCTGTCTTCTAAAAGAAAATTGCTGTTTGACAATTCTATAGAATATTCAAGAAAGGTAATTACACTGCTCTGGTTGTTAAAGATGCAGGTGTTGAATAAAGTCACTGCTTCTGCTTTTGCAGAAAACTCCAATGAGGAAAGAAGACACAATGACATGACTCCATTGCCAAATCCTTATCCTCATAATATTGGTCCACGTTGTCCCCTTCTTATCTCACAAGGAATATAATAATGATCAGAAGAAAAAAAATGCCAGCCAATCCACCAAAGCAGAGCAGCTGTGATGAAAGAAAGCAGATCTCTCTGTAAAATTCATAGGGGCACTGCTATTTTCAAATCCGATATTGCAATAAGACATCAACCACAAAACATAGGGTCATTTAAAAAAAATCAAAGGCCATTTAATGAAAGAGAAACAAAAAATTGATGCAGTAAAAATTTGTCTTGATTGACCCAGTTTTACAGAAAGGCTTAGGCCCTTTTGCTCATTTATTTACTCAAGTCCAAGTAACCCTCTCAGATACAAATGAAATTTTGAAAATTACAAATTTAATTAAAATGTTCATTAAGTTATTTAATTCAACTTTAATGTCTCGTGGTGTTAAGAAATATTGGCCCTAGGAAGCCCTGAATAGACATTCTTTATTTTATTGAAGAGTAAAGCACTTTTCATGGACTATATAGTGTTTTAGGCTCAGAAGATACATGCATGTACATGTGCATACACACACATACACACACTAACACATCCTGAATGGTCAGTGTTATGGGAATGAATGTTTTAAGGCATACTGAGTCCCTCAGATCAACTCCAGGGTCTTTTCTGCATTTGGACATATGTATAAAGGCTCTGAAAGACATTTATGTCATCATCCTTTTATACCGAATGAGGAACAGAAGTTAACAGACCTCGGGTCAATAAAAATTACATCTGCAAAAAGACAAGGAGAACACAGAGGTTTTAGCTGTTGTGCACTTCACTCTTGTCTTGGCCTTCCCTGGCGATTTTAGGACACATGTTTGAATTGAAAAAAAAAAAGATAGGTGAATAATATTATTTTTTCAAAGACCCCAAACTATTCCCATATTTTAAAAATAAGTAAAGAACAAAAAAAATCACAGCACTTTCTCATATCCCTACTGAAACGATACCTAGGTCCTTATTTTTATTAAACATCTTTTGTCCCCACCTCTCTTCCCCATCAGAATGTTTCCCCTTCCACCAAGTAGCTGAAATTCCGTCCTTTCTATTCGTCTTTCGTCAATGTCTCCAGCCACTGAGCTCCTGCAGCGCTTGCTGCTTATCCCTTAATTGAGTGGACTTGCATTGTAACTTAACCCTTTCAAATACCTGTGTAGACTGCAATGCAAATGGTGCCCTCTAGAGCCGTGCAGTAGCCAGCTCCTGAATACTTGATCTCTGCTCCTGGTCAATGAAAACAAACGAATCAACTTGAAACTACTCCCCATATCCCCCTTCATTTTTTTTTTCTTTTTTGAGTTGGAGTCTCACTCAGTCGCCCAGACTGGAGTGCAGTGGCCGCTTCCGGCTACCGCAGCCTCGACCTGCTGGGCTTCGGCGATCCTTCCACCTCACCCCTTCATATTTTTATATAGCAGCCTAGGTTCACAAAGCACTTTCCACAGATAACAGCTACTTAATTTCCACCACAACCTTGTCAGAACAGCCGGGAAATACTTTCATCCTGACTGTACACACCGAGGTTCTAAAAGTGGCAGCATCTAAACTCGAACTCTGTTCCTTTGACTCCCAACACAGTGCTTTCACTATTCTCCCACACTGCCTCTCCCTTTAATGCCTGCTTTCACATCGTTGAATCATCAGAATTTGACTTAAAGAAGCATAAAGTGCCTGCATATTAGTGACGGCAGGATTTGGGCTGCTGCTTCTCCTGGGCCAGCGCAGAATGTTTGAGGTAAAACCTCACAAATGCTAAATTGCCTTTCTTGAAAACAGACATAAGTCAGTGCTGGGCAGCTTGGGGGTGGGGAAGAAGGGAGTTGGGTACCATTGTGGTTGATGGGCTGAATAATTTGAAGGTCCTTCTGAAGCAAGTAGGTCTTAGTGCTCTCCAGCTACTTCTTGGTGACACCTATGCTGAAGAAAAACAAATTGCCAGGAGCATGTAGACATAAACTTTAGACACTGGGTAGTTTACTTCCTCCTGACTAGAAATACTGTCTGAGAAACATGATGGGCAGAAAAGTTGAAGCTTCTTCTATGGTACTTCCACAAAGGAAACTGGCTTTTAGCTAATGATGAAAACACGTTGTTATGATTTCTCCTTTGAAGTTCAACTTCCCCAAAACAAGACTTCAGGAAATAGCATGTAGGTGTCATGAAGTTTTTATTAACCTATATAGAGCAGCTAGACTCCAGGATTTACTCTAAATCTTTTTAGGACAGAGCAGCTGGACCATTTCATGTGAACAACACCCTTAGTCTATACTCTACCAAAATTCTAGAACATTCTGTGGTTTTCTGGTGCTTGCAAATCCTGTTTCACTTAACTTATCTCACTCTACCTTTGCCCGCGCTCAGTACATGTCAACCACATGGATTATTTCTGTTCCTCAAACATGTGAAATTGGTCCCTGGCTTAGAGTCCTTGTGCTTGTTGTTCAGAGAGGAATGTATTTCTCTAGGTGATTTGGCTGGCATCATCTTTTTATACAGGTCTTGGATTGAAAATCATTCCCATTACAGTTGTCCTGTCCTTCAACTGTCACAGCATTTTCTTCCTTCCTTTCCCTTTTTCTCTTTTTTTTTGTAATGATCTGAAATCTTTTGTTTACCTACTTAATGTTTTTCTTTTCCTCACTGCTCATGACAGTCTTGTCTGCCTTTGGACTGCTAATTTCCAATGCTTAGAACAGTGCCTGCCACCTACCAAATACTAAAAATTATTTGCTGAGTGGATGTTCATTAACTAATACCTCCAGTGAAGAATTCACAATAGTATTACTTTGCACTTATTTGGCACTTTACAAGGTATAAAATGCATTCATTTCTCTCATTCATCCTCCTAATAATCCCTTGAGGTAAGCCAGAGGACATGGATTATGCCCCATGGGACCTGAGCTTTCACGAAGTTGGTGAACTGCATTTGGTATGGGAAAGCTGAGATCTCACCCTAGGCTCTCTGATGATACTGTTCTTTCCACTGCCCCAGTAGAAAGGAAGAACCTAGAAAGAAACTAACAGTGGAGTCAATTTTACCCCTGGGTTGTAGGTAAGTCAAATGCCAAAATCCTCTATAATTTTCACTGAAAAATAGTACAATAAAACTCTAGCAGTTAATAGTACAAAAACATGGGGCACAAAGTGGGGATGGTTCATGGGTACACAAAAACAATTAGATAAAATGAATACGATGTAGTACTTAGTAGCACAATAGAGTGACTGTAGTTAGCAATCATTTATTGTATATTTTAATATAACTGAAAGAGTAGAATTCAAATGTTCCCACACAAATAAATGATAAATGCTTGAGGTGATGGATACCCCAATTACCCTGATTTGATCATTACATATTGTGTGCCTGTATCAAAATATCACATGTACCCTATAAATATGTACAACTTATGTGCCCATAATAATTAAAAATGCAAAAATATTAAAAATTCAAATAAACACGCACCCAGATATGATAGATAAGGGGATAGAGATAGGTAGATTGATAGGTAGATAGATAAATTCATACTTGATTCTAAAGTTTAGGTCAAATTGATTTCATAAATATACTTTATTCAACAAACAGCAGAACTTGTATTTGTTGAGTAAATGTTTCATGATACTTGATTGTATGCTCATTGTTAAGGTTTAATTGGAAGATATAACTTACCAATCTAAAGTAGAATTTTAAGAGGTGCCATAGTAGAATCGCAATAGCCTTAGTAAACTATGCTGTACTTGTTAATTCAGCAAAGAACACCATTGGGGAGATATCAGCTATAAAATTATTTAATTTCTGGAGTTATAAGACAATTCAATGCTTAAAAGATAAAAATATAAATTTTAAGATTTTTAAATAGAAATTATTTCTGTGTAATAAATGATTATATGGGTCCTTACAGTTGGAAGGGATTTTTTTTTCATAATTTAAACCTCTCATTTCACAAGTGAGGATGCAGATGCTGAAGAGATTGAATAAATTACTCAAAGCCAACACCAGGTTGGTAGTAAGAGGTGACTCTCCATCTCAGGTATTTTTGCTTTCATTTCAGAGTTCTTTCACTTCATCAAATTGTGTCTCCAACGTTCGAATCAAAGACATTTTAATTGAGAATTTATTCTAAACCAATAAGGCATAGCTCTTTTATGTAAATGTAACTACTCATTTTCTTTCAAAAAGGGATGAATTGATTGTTAACGATGAGCAAGTACTTTTACTTCTACTTATCAAAACTGTCTTGGAGGAAAGGGCATGATTTCCAATTTTTCATGGAAAGCTATAAAGAAGGAGAAATACACCTGTGTCAATCAACACTTCTATTGAATTTTCATTCTATTCATCCTTAAGAGAAAATTTAGCAACTTTTGTTGATTCATCTGAAATAGAAAAAGTATTCCAGAATAATGAAGTATTTTAGATACCAAATCAGTACTTGCCACGATTGAGTGACACAATGATTAAAAATAGCATTATAAGTAAGTAAAAAACATGAAGGATTCTCTAGATGGCAAAGAATGGGTGGGACTTGATACTTCTGTCACCATCCTCCTATAGTGCAGAAATTTATAATGCAATAGCCAAGCTGTTGTAAAGCCAGTGAATGCCTGTTGTAAAGCCAGTGAATTTTTCAGCTCCACGTGAGATGCATAATGCCTTTTGATCTGATTTTAAAAGACTATTTAGAGGCAAATGCTGTAGCTCAAAATGTTATATGGCATTTGGTGGCGGTGGGTAGGTTTATGTCACAAGAATGGGAAAACCCTATTGATTCAGGGAAAGAGATAGAGCAAGATTTTTGTTGTCATAAATTAAGTTACTTCAGACTACTGCCTAAGCAGGCTATTGGTAACCTGGACATAATATGAAGAAACTCATAAAGAAAAAATGTGATAAGACTTTTGAGCCAATGGTCCCAGCTTTATTTTACTCTATCAGCCAAGATGAACATGGAGGATTGACTATCAAGGGAGCCTAGGTCATGGTAGGGAAATGCAAACCCTCGATTATATGAGGAAGCAGCAGATATCAGTGGTGCTATATGATGTGGTTTCTATTTAATAAAATTATTTATTTATAGGTAATATATGGTATTTTGTAATCTAAATAACTTGTCAGCACAGTCACAAATTGCTTCATTTTTATTAAGAAAATAAAAGATGCAAGAAATAATAAGGTGTTCGCTCAAGACAACATTCAAGCTGTCTATAGCCAGAGTACTGCAGAGCCAGTGTGGTCAGATACGTTAGTCCGTGGGTTAGGGAGTTAACATTTATTGAGTTTTCTCCATGTCTGTGGTTTGGAAAATAGAAAGAAAGGCAGAGGGGTAGTCATTTCTGACAAGAAGTTTGCAATTAAATCTTAGATTATAAACTTGTGTGACTTTGGGCAGATCGCTTAACTTTTCAATCTTTACTTGTTACAAGAATTAAATGAAAAGATAGATTTGTTCAGAGAAAAATCACTGCATAATGTTCAGGGGCACAGGCTTTGGATTCAGAGCAAACCACACATGATTTTTGGTCAATATTGACATATGATATGATATTGAGCAAACAATTTAACCTATATGTGATGCCTGACACATATAAATAATCCATAAATGGTAACTATTGTTAATAAGAATGGTAAAGCTGTTTTCTTAAATATAAGCATTGTAACATTGTTGTTACTGCAATGACTCAAATAAATGTTTCCAGAAATAACTCATGAAAGAGGTGAATTTTACAGATTTATAAGAGAAAGAAGGAAATCTGTCTTTTATAAGAGTTAGAAATATACACATTCAACAACAAACTGTGGAATAAGCCAGAAATTATAGTATGAATACATAAAACTATAAGGATATTCATGGTTGATTATTTGAAATAGCAAATATTTGGGGAAAATTAATTTCTGTAATAAAAACAGCAAATACCAATTTATTGAGTATTAACTGTATTCCAAGTTTGGTATACTTCTAAAAAATTAATTCTAAAAAATTAATTAAAGTTCTAAAAAATTAATTAAGGCCAGACATGGTGGTTCAAGCCTGTAAACCCAGCCCTTTCGAGGCCGAGGTGAGAGATTTGCCTGAGTCCAGAGGTTCAAGACCAGCCTGGGCAACTTGGTGAGACCTCATCTCTACAATAAATCAAAAAATTAGCCAGGCATGGTGGCATGTGCCTGTAGTTCCTGCTACCTGGAAGGCTGAGGCAGAAGGATCATCTGATCATCTGAGTCCAGTAGGTCAAGGCTGTGGTGGCCATGAGCACGCCACTTGCTCTCCAGCCTGGGCAACAGAGTGAGACTTCAGCTCAAAAAAAAAAAAAATTAACTAATAATTTATATTTCACGAAATCCTTATGGAGTTGGTGACATTATCATTTCTACTTAACTACAATCACAATAAAGAATTATGTATATGTATATGTACTATCATGAAATGCTATTCAAATAAAAATAAATGAATCAAAATTGCATTACACGTACACACATGCACAATAATTTCAAATAGTGTCAAGATTATCAGACTGGAATTTTTAAAAATGTACCCTAACATATACTTTTGTACAAGAAACTCAGTTTAAATATAAGGACAAAGAAAAATTTAAAATAAAAGGATAAAAAATGATATATCATGAAGATACTAATCAAATGGTAAGTTGAAGTCTAGATGTTTTTCTCAGTAAATTTTTTTTTTTTTTTTTTTTTTTTGAGTTGGAGTCTCACTCTGTCGCCCAGACTGGAGTGCAGTGGCCGCTCCCGGCCACCGCAGCCTCGACCTGCTGGGCTCCGGCGATCCTTCCGCCTCAGCCTTCCGAGTAGCTGGAATTACAGGCATGCGCTACCACGCCCGGCTGAATTTTTGATTTATTGTAGAGATGAGGTCTCGCTGCCCAGGCGGGTCTTGAACCCGCGGGCTCAGGCAATCCACTCACCTCAGCCTCCCAAAGGCGCGGGATTACAGGCTGAGCCACCGAGCCCAGCTCAGTAAATTTTTTAAAGAATCAAGACAAATTCAATAATGTTAATATTACACAAACATTTCCAAATATTAAAAAAGTAAGCCGGGCTCGGTGGCTCAGTCTGTAATCCCAGCACTTTGGGAGGCCGAGGTGAGTAGATTGTCTGAGCCCGCGGGTTCAAGGCCCGCCTGGGCAACTTGGTAAGACCTCATCTCTACAATAAAATTAAAACAATTAGCCAGGCATGGTAGCACGTGCCTGTAGTTCCAGCTATTTGGAAGGCTGAGGCGGAAGGATTGCTGGAGCCCAGCAGGTCGAGGTTGCGGTGGCAGAAAGAGACTCCAAGTCAAAAAAAAAAAAAAGAAGTAACACTTCTGAATTCTTATGAGGCTAACACTAGTTCAATATCAAATCCAGACAAAGGCATTTTGAAGATAAAAATTAATGTTAATCATCATATATGCAAAATCCTAAATTAACTATTAACAAGAGAAATATTGCAATATTTTAAAAAAGGATGAATGCATAAAAACAAATTTGGATTTATTTTTTAAATGCAAGGTTGATTTAACATTTAAATATCAATGCAATTTGTTATATTATTAAGTGAAGAAAAACATTATTATCTCTACTGAAAAAATTAAAAACCTATTCAAGGTGAAAACTCTTGGCAAACTAAGACTACAAGAAAAATCTCTTAGGCTAGATTCTGTGGCTCATGCCTGTTAATCCCAATACTTTGGAAGGCTGAGACAAGAAGAATGATTGAGTCCAGGAGTTAGAGTCCAACTTGGGCAACAGAGCAAGACCCTGTTTCTACAAAAAATTTTAAAAACTAGCCAGTGTGGTAGCACACATCTATAGTCTCAAGGCTGAGAGGAAAGGATTGTCTGAGCCTAAGAAGTCAAGGCTTCAGTAAGCCATGATTATTTCACTGAACTCCAGCCTGGGAAACAGTGAGTGAGATCTTGTCTCTTAAAAACAAAGAACAATGTCTTGGCTGAAATGTCTTACTGTCTACAAAAAAAGAAAGAAAAGCCAACGGCAATGTAATAACTAATGGAAAAATATTGAATTCTTCCCCCCATGTTCAGGAAAACATAAGTCTGTCTTTTTCCCTCATTTCTAGTCATTATTGTGTTAAGTTAAATCTATTGCTTCACAGAAAATCATGCCCAATCCTAGCAACTTAAAACAATAGCATTTTTATTATGCATTACAATTTTTGTGAGTCAGCAATTTAAGCATGGACTGGCTGAGTGATTCTTCTATTTCACATGGCATCAACTAAAGCCACTTAATGGAATTCAGCTGAAAGATAAAAATGTTTAAAGGATCCAAGATGGCCACCCTCTCATGTCTGGTACTTTGGCAAAAATGACTGAAAGGCTGGATTCAGTTCAGATTGTTGACTGGCGTATATTCCCCTGGCTTTACCATGTGATTGGATCTGAGACTAGTTTTTTGTTTGTTTGTTTATTTGTTTCATTTTATTTTAAAGTATACAACCATTTCTTGGTTATTAGTCAGTTAGGTTACATATAGATTCACACTGTAGTCAATAAAATTTTCACACATACTGTTTTGTCTGTGTTGTCTATTTTTTAATGTGAGATTCATACAAAAGTAGAATTAGTAAGAGAATGGGTATACACACTTTATTTTCTATGTGGTGATTCAGGGACCCAAGAGGGCAAGATGAATGTTGCCAGTTCTCATAATGCTTATCCTCAAAACTGGCCTGACTTCATCTTTACCATGTCCTGTCAGTCAATGAAGTCAGAAAGCCTAGTCAGATCAAGGGAATAAAGGAGAAATCAAATCCATTTTAAATTGGTAGTCATCTTTAGTTGTCCTATCCACAGAAAGGAAGAGATAAATCTGTTATCAACTGATTTTACACTATTAACTGCATAAAATTTAAAGAAGCTACATACAGTCAATTGGAATCAAGAAATTTAGCAAGGTTACTGGTAGAAGGGTGACGTACAAAAATCAATTGCATTTCTATAACACAACCATAAAAATATAGAAGATAAAATACTAAAAGTGATATCATCTACAGAAGAATAAGCTATATCAAGTTCTTGGTAGCAAACCAAACAAAGAATAGTCAAAAACTCAACACTAAATACTACAAAACATGGTAGGGACACAACATCAATAAGGGTAACTGATCTCAAACCAGGCAAAGTGGGGACCAAAGGGAGGCCCAAACTTTACCTGTACAAGGTACACTTGTATACCTAATCCTGAATTGTGCCCCACATCTTTAAAATAAAACATAAAAAATTAAAAATTATAAAACATTATTGCAATAAATTAAAGAATACCCAAAGAAATAGAGGAATATACCACGTTGATGAGTTGGCAGACTGAAGAGTATAAAGATGTCAATTCAACTGGGCTTGGTAGCTCAGCTTGTAATCCCACACTTTGGGAGGCTGAGGTGAGTGGATTGCCTGAGCCCACGGGTTCAAGACCTGCCTGAGCAATTTGGTGAGACATCATCTCTATAATAAATCAAAAAAATTAGCTGGGTGTGGTAGCACGTGCCTGTAGTTCCAGTTTCTTGGAAGACTGAGGCGGAAGGATCACTGGATCCCAGCAGGTTGAGGCTGCGGTGGCAGGGAGCGGCCACTGCACTCCAGTTTAGGTGACAGAGTGAGACTCCAACTCAAAATAAATAAATAAAAATAAAGATGTCAATTCTCCTCTGATAGGTGCAGTTTTGATGCAGTCTCAATCACCATCCCAGCAGATGTGTATTTGTGTGTGGATGTGTGTGTATGTGTGTGTGTGTGTGTGTGTGTGTGTGTGTGTGTGTGTGTGTGTGTATGTGATGTAAAAAGACTGATTCTAAAAGGTATGCAGCATGTTAAAGGGTTAAGAATAGCTAATGCAATTTTAGAGAAAAAGGACATAAGTTTAGGACGTAAACTACCATATTAAGTGATGACTAATGGATTGGTATAGGTGCAAGGATAGATAGTTAACCAATGGAACAAATTAGAATTCAGAGACAGACCCAAACACATAATGGCACCTGATGTTTGACAAAGCTGACACTGCAGTACAATGAGGAAAGGAAAATAATTACTTTTTTTTTCAATAAATGGTGCTGGGTCAATTGGATATTCATTTGAAAACAAATAAATGTTGAACCTTTTATCTCACATGATCCACAAAATTCAATTCTAGTTGGATTGTAGATCTAAGTGTGAAAGGTAAAAAAAAATTAAGCTTTTAGAAGAAAACTTAGGAGCATATGTCATGACCTTGGAAAAGGCAAAGATTTCAAAAACAGGGTACAAAGAAAACCATAAAAGAAAAAAATAATAAATTGGATTGCATTAAAATTAAGAACTTCTGTTCATCAAAAGACACCATTTTAAAAGAAAAATGCAAGCCACAGAGTGGGAGAAATTATTTGCAACACATATATCAGACAAAGGATTTATACCCAGAATGTAAAGCACTCCTAAAAAATAACAGTTAAAAGCAAACAGCCCAACATAAAAATGAATAGAATTGAATGGTGCTAAACAAAAGATGACCAAGTAGCCATAGGAAAACAGAGCAATGCAAATACAAACTGCAATGAGACACATTTACATGCTTAGCAGAATGGCTAGACTTGAAATACAGGCAATAGCAAGAGTGGTGAAAATATGGAACCACTGAAACTAACTTACACACTTCTGGTGGAACTGTGAATCAATACAATCACACTGAAATACTATTTGGCAGTATCAACTAAGGTGGATATATATACATGCCTACCTTGTTTTATTGTACTTTACTTTATTGCAGTTCTCATTGCTTCTCTCTCTCTCTCTCTCTCTCTCTTCTCTCTCTGCGTGTGTGTGTGTGTGTGTGTGTTTAATAATTTATAGGTTTGTAGCAACTTTGAGTTGAGCAAGTCTGTCATGGCCATTTTTCCAACAGCTTATGCTCATTTCATGTCTGTGTCATATTTTGGTAACTCACAATATTTTAAACTTTTGTATTATTATTGTATCTGTTATGGTGACCTGTAACCAGTAATTGTTGATGTTATTATTGTAATTGTTTTGGGACACTACAAATGGTGTCTCTATGAGATGGTAAAGATAAATGTTGTGTGTGTTCTGATTGCTCTACTGACCAGCTGTTCTCCCATTTTGCTATCTCTCCTCTGGCCTCCTTATTTCCTGAGATTCAACAATTTGAATTTAGGTCAATTACTAACCCCACAATGGTCTCTGAGTGTTCAAGTGAAAGGAAGATTTGCATATCTCTTTTTCAGTCAAAAGTTAGACATGATGAAGCTTAGTGAGAAAGGCATGTGAAAAGCAAAGATAGTCCAAAAACTAGTTTTCTTGTGCCAGTTAGTCAAGTTGTGTATGCAAAGGAAGAGGTTCTTTTTCTATCTTTTTAAACTTTAAATTGATATATTGTAGTTCTACACATTTTTAAGGCACAGGTGATATTTTGATACACACATACAATGTGTGAAAAGTTCTTAAAGGAAACAAAAGTGCTACTCCAGCGAACACAACAATTATAAGGAAGCAAAACAGCCTAATTCTAATACAGAGAAAGTCTGAGTGGTCTGGGTAAAAGATCAAACCAGCCACAACACTTCCATAGCCAATGCCTAACTAAGAGCAAGACCCTAACTCTCGTCAATTCTATGAAAGCTGAAAGAGGTGAGAAAGCTGCAGAAGAAAAGGTGGAAGCTAGCAAAGATTGATTTATGAGGTTTAAGTAAAGATGTTATCTCCATACAAGAAAATGCAAGGTGAAGCAGCAAGTGCTGATGGAAAAGCTGCTGCAGCAAGTTATTCAGAAGATCCAGCTGAGATCATTGATGAAAGTACGTTAACAATAGATTTTTAATATATACCAAACGGTCTTCTATTGGAAGAAGATCCCATCTAGGACTTTGATAGCTAGAGAGGAGAAGTCAATGCCTGGCTTTAAAGTTTCAAAGGACGGATGGACTCTCTCGTTAGGGTTTAATGTAGTGAGTGATTTTAAGTCAAAGCCAATGCTCATTTGCCATTTCAAAATTCCTAGGGCTCTTAAGAATTATGCTAAATCTTTTCTGCTTGTCCTCTATCAATGGAACAACAAAACCTGGATGACAGCGCATCTGTTGACAACATGGTTTACTGAACATATTTTACACCCATTGTTGAGACCTACTGCTCAGAAAAAAAGATTCCTCTCATAAAGTTAGAGCTCACTGGCAATGCATCTAGTTACTTAAGAGTGCTGATGGAGTTGTACTAGTGGATCAACGTTTTCATGCCTGCTAACACAACATCCATTCTGCAGTCCAAGGGTCAGATAATAATTTTGACTTCCATTTTGTAAGCTGTCATAGATAGTGATTCCTCTGATGAATCCGGGAAAAATAAATTTAAAACCTTCTGGAAAGAATTCACTATTCAGGAGCCATGAAAAACATAGGTCATAGGAGGAGGTCAAAATATCAACATTAACAGAAGTTTGAAAGAAGTTGATTTCAACCCTCATGGATGACTTGGAGGATATATCAAGACTTCAGTGAAGAAATTCACTGCAGATGTTGTAGAAAGAGAACAAGAATTAGAAATGGAGCCTGAAGATGTGACTCAATTGCTTCAATTTTATGATAAAACTTGAAAGAGTGAGGAGTTGCTTCTTGTTGATGAGCAAAGACAGTGGTATATTGAGGTGGAATATATTCTTGGTAAAGATGATATGAACATTGTTAAAATGACAACAAAGAATTTTTTCTCTCTTTATTTCAACAGCTTTAAGGAGCACACATAGTTTTGGTACACAGATGCGTTGTATAGTGGCAAAGAAGTCTGGGCTTTAAATGTACCCACCACTCCAACCTGTGCACATTGCACCCAGTAGGTAATTTTTTGTTCCTCTGCCCCTTTCCACCCTCCCCCTTCTGAGTCTCCAGTGTCCATTATGCCATTCTCTGTGCCTTTGCAGATCTCTAGTTTAGCTCCCCCTTATAAGTGAGAACATACAGTGTTTGGCTTTCTGTTTCTGCATTAATTCACTTGGGATGATGTTCTCTGATTTTATCCATGTTGCTGCAAAAGACATTATTTCATTTTTTTGATGACTAAATAGTATTCCATGGTGTATGTATACCATATTTTCATTATCCACTTATCTATTGATGTGCATTTAGATTGATTCCACATCTTTGCGGTTGTGAATTGTGCTGTAATGAACATGTGAATGCAGGTATCTTCTTTGTATAACCTTCTTTGTTTCTTTGGGTAGATATCTAATAGCAGGATTGTGGGGTCAAATAGTAGGTCTACTTTTAGCTATCTGAGAAATCTCCACACCAATTTCCATAGAGGCTGTGCTAATTTGCACTCCCACAAACAGTGTATAAATATTCCCTTTTCACCACATCCACACCAGCATATTTTGGTGTATGTAGATTTTTTACTAATGGCCATTCTGACTGGTATTAAGTGGTATTTCATTGTGGTTTTAATTTTCATTCCCCTGATAATCAGTGATGTTGAGCATTTTTTCCATATGTTTGTTGGCCATTTGTATATCTTCTTTTGAGGAAGTCTGTTATGTCATTTGCCTACTTTTTTTTTTTTTGAGTTGAAGTCTCACTCTGTCGCCTAGACTGGAGTGCAGTGGCCACTCCTAGCCACTGCAGCCTCGACCTGCTGGGCTCCGGCGATCTTTCCACCTCAGCCTTCAGAGTAGCCGGAATTACAGGCATGAGCTACCAAGCCCGGTTGATTTTTTGATTTATTGTAGAAATGAGGTCTCGCTGCCCAGGCGGGTCTCAAACCCACGGGATGGGGCAATCCATTCACCTCAGCCTCCCAAAGGTGCGGGATTACAGGCTGAGCCACTGAGCCCGGCTTGCCTACTTTTTAATGGGGTCATTTGCTCTTTCTTGCTGATTTGTTTGAGTTCTTTGTGGATTCTGCATATTAGTCCTTTGTCCGATGTATACTTTGCAAATATCTTCTCCCATTCTGTAGGTTGCTTATTTTCTCTGTTGATTGTTTCTTTTCTTTCTTTCTTTCTTTTTTATTTTTTGAGTTGGTGTCTCACTCTGTCACCCAGACTGGAGTGTAGTGGCCGCTCCCGGCCACCGCAGCCTCGACCTGCTGGTCTCCAGCGATCCTTCTGCCTCAGCCTTCCAAGTAGCTGGAACTACAGGCATGCGCTACCACGCCAGGCTGATTTTTGATTTATTGTAGAGATAAAGTCTGGCCAAGTTGCCCGGGTGGGTCTTTAAACTGCAGGCTCAGACAATCCACTCACCTCGGCCTTCCAAAGTGCTGGGATTACAGGCTGAGCCACCGAGCCCAGCCTGATTATTTCTTTTGCTGTGCACAAGCTTTTGATTTAATTAAGTCTCACTTATCTTTGTTTTCGTTACATTTGAATTCAGTTTGCGAATACTTTGATGAGATTTTTGTGTCTGTGTTCATCAGGGATACTGGTCTGTAGTTTACTTGTATCTTGTCCTGATTTTGTGGTAAGGAGATACTGACTTCACAGAATGAGTTAGAGAGAATTCCCTTCTCTTCTATCTTATGGACTAGCTCTAGTAAAATTGGTACCAGTTCTTCTTTGAAAGTCTGGTAGAAGTAGGCTATAAGTTTGTCAGGTCCTATACTTTTTTTGTTGGGAGGCTTTCTTTTTTTTTTTTTTGAGTTGGAGTCTCACTCTGTCACCCAGACTGGAGTGCAGTGGCCGCTCCCGGCCACCGCAGCCTCGACCTGCTGGGCTCCAGCGATCCTTCCACCTCAGCTTTCCAAGTAACTGGAACTACAGGCGCGCGCTACCATGCCCAGCTAATTTTTGATTTATTGTAGAGATGAGATCTCACCAAGTTGCCCACGGAGGTCTCGAACCTGCGGGCTCTGGCAATCCACTCACCTCAGCCTCCCAAAGGCGCAGGATTACAGGCTGAGCCACCAAGCCCAGCTGTTGGGAGCCTTTCAATTACTGTTTCAATCTTGTTGATCATTATTGGTCTGTTCAGGGAGTCTGTATCTTCCTGATTCAAGGTTAGGGGGTTTTATGTTTCCAAGAATTTATCCATTTCTTCTAGATTGTTTAGTTTGTTTGCATAGAAGTGTTTATAATAACCTCAGATGATCTTTTGTATTTCCATCATATCCATTGTAATGTCTTTATTTTCATTTCTGATTGAACTAATTTGAATCTTCTCTCTATTTCTTAATTAATCTAGCTATTGGTGTATCAATTTTGTTTATCTTTTCAAATAACCAAATTTTTGTTTCGGTGACCCTTTACATAAAAGAATTTAGAATATTACATAAACTTAGTTGATAAGGTAGCGGCAGGGTTAGAGAGGATTAGCTCCAATTTTGAAAGAAGTTGTACTGTGTGCCAAATGCTACTAAACAGCATTACATGCTACAGAGAAATTTTTTATGAAAAGAAGAGTCAGTCAACGTGGCAAACTTCATTGTTGTCTTATTTTAAGAAATTGTCACAACCACCCCAACCTTCTGCAACCACCACCCTGATCAGCATGGTGTCAAGCTACTACATCAACGAAGAGATTACTGCTCACTGAAGGCTCACATGATTGTTAGCAGTTTTTAAAAATAAAGTATTTTAAATTTAAGATATGTACTTTTTAAGACAAAAATGTTGTTGCACACTTAGTAGACTACAGTGTAGTGTAAGCATAACTTTTATATGCACTGAGAAAAAATTGTATAACTCACTCTGTTGTGATATTCACTTTATTGCAGTATAACCAAACCCATAATATCTCAGAGGCACTCTAATACATTTCTGTAAAAGCATATAAATACTTAGTCCTACTAACATAGTGAATACATCTATGTACCACATAACACAGAGAAAACAAAATACTTTGCACTCAGAGATACAGTAAGAATAATAGGCATATCTGTGTAGTTCTGGGTATCAAAAATGAATGAAACTTTGAATATTTTCTGTAAGCCTTGCTTGCTATGCAAAAACAAATTTATTGCTTTTTTTGATATTTATATCTGAAGATAGGCCATAACCTTTGTGGATATGAAAATAGTATTAAAAGATTGCTCTTTTCCCACTGTAAAGAGGTGAATCAATTATTCCAACTTGGAATCTTGCTGATGGTTTCAAATAACCAGCTGATTTTTAAAGTTTAGTTTTGTTTGTTTTGAGCCTTCTGAAATCTGAATCTTTTCCATCACTTTGCACATAAACTTTTCTTTTTCAAGTCTGCAAATCTTCTTTTGACAATCATAAGACACAGTAATCTGCTCTTGGTATACCTACCACAATGAATGCATATGCTTAACAGACATGAATAAGACTGTTTACAGCAGACCATGAGAAAATGCATTGCGGTAGAATAGACTGAGTAAATAAATCGTGGTTTATTTTTTCAGTGGAATACTATTCAACATGACAACGAACATGACACCTTGTTCTGAAAAACAGATGCCCATGAGGCTGACTGAGTGTATGTCAGTCTGGCTTTTGTGAAAGAAAAATAAGCCAAACAAGTTCCTTAGAATCCTGAGAAACTCCACAAATCCAGAAAGACTTTGGATAGGGATGAGGCGAAAGGGTGTGGGGATTGGTAGTGGTGTGAAAAGTTCAGGAGAAATAGAGAATTAAATTCCAACAAGAATGAGAAGAGCCTAAGGCTTGTAGAAAGAGGAGGGCAAAGGGCAATCCACACATTCAGTCATGATCTTAGCCTTGTTGAGAGCTGATGAGCAAAACATTTTGAGCTGCATTCTTGTCTCTTCTAATCTGGCCTATGATTAAATTGATTAGCTTAATTAATCTTTTAAACATTTCATGTATGCAATATCCTTCAATGATGGGTGTGAATATAGCTGAAGTTGGTTACACAACTGCAGGTTTATCTAACCAGAACTTCTTAACCATAATATGCAAATGCATGAATCATCAAATGCCATTCGGTATTTAATGATCCAGTTCCTACATGTGCAGGCACAGGGAAGACAGAATACAATATAAGACTTGGTCCCTTTCCTCAAAAGAGCTAAAAACATAGAATAAAAGAAATAAAGCTACTGCATATTAAACCGCTGAGTGGGTATAAAAATGACATTTCAGGATATGCCTTCTGTGAAGGGCTAACGCCCATATATCCAGCAGAGAATTTTAGCTGAGTAAAGAGCCCATGAGGTACAGTACCAGGAAACATCTGGGAGAATTTTCCTGAAAACACCACTAGAGTTGTAAATATACTTATGTTACAGTTATATTTAGACCATTTGTGGTATTAAGCATACATTTTTGCATAGGTATGGGGATTAAATATTATTTTCCAACATACCCAAGTAGGATGCCAGATTGATGACCATGAGTAACAAAGTTTATAATCATGGATGATTCCAGATATTGGAATTCATCTTGACCCTGTCACTAGAGCAGCTTTTATATGAAATGGAAGGTCAGTGACACTTTGGGGCCCTGGAAACTTTGCTATGGGGAACCTCTTGCTGATCATAACAAAGGAAGACAATGTGCCCACTCTATACTTTAAAGAGACCAGTGATCTAGCACAAGTCACAAAAATTAAGATGGTGCCAAAGTATTCCTGCTCAAAAGTGGCACAGCAACTATCAGAGGTGGAGTCTAGATGTAAGGTGAACACGTGGGTTTTTATTCACCTGGCAGGCAGCAAAGATTATAAGGATAGATTCTCAAGCATTTGTTAGGACCCCCAGAGAGTTCCAGAAATATTTGGAAAGAGTCACTATGAGAAAAGACTGGGCTCCCTTTGAATGCATGGGCTCAGCGTATCAAAATTGAGAACATTAATGTAAATTTTACCTCATCCATCCACTCAACACATATTTATTGAGAATCTGTTCCCACACCAGGCAGGATTCTAGTCCCTGGGGACAGACAGTAAATAATACAGATAAGGGAACTGTTTTCAAAGAGATTATATTCTAGGGGGGAGAGAGAGAGAGAGAGAGAGAGAGAGAGAGAGAGAGAGAGAGAAAAGTGAATAAAAGAGAGGAGACAGAGAGAGAGAGAGAGACTAGAAACTTGAAAACAAATATGAAAATTACAGAAAAGCTTAATACTTATAAAAGAAAAAATAAAATGGCAATGGCATGAAAAGTGCCTAGGGTAGGGTGGGTTCTTTAGCCAGGGCTGTTGTCCAGGTTACTCGGTAGATCTAAAGGATGAGTAGTGAAAAGAGTAGGGAAGAAGGAACAGTACAGCTTTAAGAAGCCCCTAGGCATGCTAGTTACAGTAGCCTGGGGAATAGATTTGATTTCTGGGTCACTGTTGAATTTAGAAACAAAAAGTGTCACCAAAGGTTCTTGGGATAGTCCTATAGTCTTTGATGTATGCTGTGGAATGAACTGGATGTGTAGGAGAAAGACTACTAGAGAAATTGTGCAAAAGTAACATTGGTCTTGCAGTAATAATGTGTTAGAGGACAACCTATCCAAAGACACTCCTAGGCTCCATCTCCACAAGTACATGCAGCGCTAAAATAATCTCTGGATGCTGTGTGACTTTGCAGCTCTAAAAGTATATTGATGTGCCTTGATTTGGGTGCCAATGCCACCACATTAAATGTGACTACAGAGGCCTCATGTTTCAGTGAAAAGACTTGAAGCTTGAACACTTGAGTTCTGGTCTGTGTTGTACCTGTCTAAATTTAGTAAATGAACAAGCTTTCCAATATTTTTTGGTCTCAAATTCTTCATCTGTAAATCAGAATGATGATACTAAGGTCACAGAGACATGAGTTCAATACTTATAAAAATGTTTTGCTTATTCCCCATGATGTTAATAATTTGCCTTCGGAACTTATTCATCCTGAACCAAATCCAATTCCAGAGTAGACTTACCACCCTCTTAAATGTCTGCTACAAAACAGATATATCCTTCATATCCTTTTTCCTTAAGAAGAGCTAACTGGTATCTCTAGATGAAACATATGAGTCTGGTTTTCCTCCAAAAGGACAAACTAATTCTCAGCTTCTTGCTGTGTTTATCCAGTGCATCATGTACAAGTTCAGGGTGTGAATTCATTCAGCCTTAAGCAATTAGCATTAGAAACATTTGAGCCACACCTCTGTTCATTCACCTCAGCTTCAGATACAGCCTGTGGCCATTCTTGACTCATCATTCAATGTCAAGTGAGAGGGAGGAGGACTACAGTGGAATGTTCCTGTGACAGTGGCCAAAGACCACAGCAGTTCGGAACTACTCATTGATAAATAGTACAACTGTGGGTCATTGTTTTCTGATCCACTACATTCCTCTATGGTTTCTTTTTTTGTTTAGTGTGTGCTATGATGTTCCAAAAAATTAATCACAGGGCTTCTGAAAACAAAGTACACCTAGACAAGGCAGCTTTATAATGAATCTTGTTTTTTGTAGTACTAAATGATTGTCATCCAAAAAAATGGAATTCCACAGAAAATTTAAACCAAGTAGAAGCAAGCAATGATTGATAGGCCACATACGGCCTGCCCAACTGTGCAATAAGATCCATGACCTAATTTTTTAATTTGCAGATATTACGTTAGATATAGTTATTAAATCTTTAAAGCAAATTTTTATTGAAATATAATAATTGTACATACTTTAGGGGACGTGACATTTTGGAACATGTGTAAAATGCATAACAAACAAATCAGGATATTAGGATACCTATCACCTTACCATTTCTTTTTGCTGGGAACATTTCAAATCTTTTAGTTATTTTAAAATATGCAATACATGATTAACTATAGTCACCCTACAGCGCTATTGAACACTAGAATTTATTCCTTCTCTCTAACTCTGTTTGTACCCATTAACCAACCTCTCTTCACCCTCTCCTTCAATTCTTCTCAGACTCTAATAACTATCATCCTACTCTCTACTTCCATTATATCAACTTTTTTGGTTCCCATGTATGTGTGAGAACAAATGTCTTTCTGTGCCTGGTTTATTTCACTTAACATAATGATCTCCAGTTTCATTCATGTTGCTGAAAATGATAAGATTTTCTTCTTTAATGACTGAAGAATGTTCCATCATGTATTCCTTTTTTAATTCATTTGTCTGTTGATGGACACTTAGGTTGATTCCATATCTTGGCTGTGCATAGTGAATAGTACTGTAATGAATGTGGCATGCAGGTTTCCCTTTGATATCTGATTTCCTTTCCTTTGGATAAATATGCAGTAGTGGGACTGCTGGATCATATAGTAGTTCTATTTTTAGTTTTTTGGGAAACCTCTATACTATTCTCCATAATGGCTATATCAATTTACAGTCCCACCAACAGTGTGTAAAAGTTTCCTTTTTTCCACATCAGCGCTGTTGTTGTTTTTTTCCTTTTCGATAACAGCCATTCTAATTGAGGTGAGATGATCCTCACTGTGGGTTTTTTTTGCATTTTTGATGATTAGTGATGTTGAGTTTTTTCATATATTTATGGGTTATTTTTATGTCTTCTTTTGAGAAATGTCTTGCAGGTCTTTTGCCTGTTTTCTATTCAGATTATTTTATTTTTTGTCATTGAGTTGTTTGAGTTCCTTGTATATTCTGGGTATTAGTAATTTGTCAGAAGAATAGTTTGCAAATATTTGCTCCCATCCTACAGGTTGTCTCTTCACTCTGATAATTTTTTTCCTTTTTTCCCCCATTTTTTGCAGTGCAGAAGTTTTTTTAGTTTATGGTAGTACCATTTGTCTATTTCTGTTGTCAGTGCTTTTGAAGTCTTAGCCAAAAATCTTTGTATAGGCAAAAATTTTCCCTTTGGTTTATTCTAGTACTTTTATAGTTTGGGTTCTATTATTTAAGGATTTAATCCATTTTGAGATTATTTTTTATGATGAGAGACAAGGATCTAATTTCATTCCTCTGTACATGGATATCCAGTTTTTCCAAGATCATTTATTGAAGAGACCGTCTCTTCTCCAATGTATGTATGTTTTTGATGTCTTTGTCAAAAATCAGTTGGCTATAAATGCATTGATTTATTTTTGGATTTTTACTCTGTTCCATTGGTCTGTGTGTCTATTTTTATACTAGTAGCACGTTGTCTTGATTTCTATAGCTTTGTAGTATATTTTGAAGTTAGGTAGTGTGATGCTTCCAGCTTTGTTCTGTTTGCTCACTTTGGCTATTTGGGGTCTTTTGTGTTTTCATACAAATTTTAGGATTTTTTATTCTATTTCTGTGAAGAATATCACTGGTATTTTGGTAGAGATTGCATTGAATCTGTAGATTGCTTTGGATAGTATGGTCATTTTGACAATATTATTCTTCTGGTCCATGAACATGGGATGTCTTTCCATTTTTCCTCTTTGATTTTTTTCATCAGTGTTTTATAGCCTTTTTTGTAGAGGTCTGCCTTGGTAAAATTTATTCCTAGGTGTTTTATTTATATTCATAGCTATTGTGAATGGGATTACTTTCTTTTTCAGTTTGGTTTTTATTGGTAACCTAGAATTGCTACTAATTTTTTTTGCTAATTTTATATCCTGCAACTTTATTGAATTCACTAATTATTTCTAATAGTTTTTAGTGGAGACTAGGTATTTCTATGTATAAGAGTATGTTATCTACAAAGATGGACAATTTAACTTTCTCTTTTCCAATTTGGATGCCTTTTATTTATTTCTCTTGCCTGTTTATTCTGGCTAGAACTTCCAGTATTATATTGAATAAGAGTAATGAAAGTGAGCATCCTTGTCTTAATCCAGTCCTAGAATCTTCATTTTGTGTGTAATGTTAACTATGGCTTATCCTATATGGCCCTTTTTATACTGAGGTATGTTCTTTTTATGCCTAATTTGTTGAGAGTTTTTATTATGAAGGGATGTTGAGTCCTATTAAATGCTTTTTCTGTGTCTATTGAGATGACAATATGGTTTTTGTCATTTATGCTGTTAATGTGATGTATTATGTTTATTGATTTGTGATCTGTGTGTATTGAGTCATCCTTGCATTTCTGGGTAAATCTCATTTGATCATGGTGTAGTATCTCTTTACTGTACTGCTGAATTTAGTTTGCTAGTATTTTGTTGATTTTTTGCATCTATGTTCATCAGAGATATTGGTCTGAACTTTTCTTTTTCAGTTGTGTCCTTGTCTGGTTTTGGCATCAAGATAATGCTGGCCTCATAGAATCAGCTAGAAAGAATTTATTTTCTTCTTCTTCTTAACCAGATTATTACATAAGACTTATCTTCAAGTTTAGAAATTCTTCTGCTTGATCTAGTCTATTTTTGAAGCTCTTAATTGTATTTTAAAATTTTCTTCATTGAAGTCTTTAGTTTCAAGATTTGTGAATGGTTCTTTCTAGTGATAGCTATTACTCATTTATATCCTGATTTTTTTTTTTTTTTTGCTTCCTTTGTATTGTTTATCTGTGTTTACTTGTATCACGGTGAGTTTCTTTGATATTATCTCAAATTCTTTTTCAGGCATTTTACAGATTTTTCTTTTAGTTGGAATCTATTACTTGAGAAATATTGTGTTTCTTTGGAGGTTTTTTTCCTTCTTTTTCTTGTTTCTTATGTTTTTATGCTGTTATTACATTAATATTTGCATATCTGGTGTAACAGTCACTTCTTCCTACTTTATGAATTGGCTTTAGAAGGAAAATACTTTTTTCTATAACTGTATCTATAGTGTTTGCTAATTGGGGTGCTAGACTGTGATTCTGAGTGGCTTAGTAGTGTGGTCTCTGAATGACTTCTTAAGCTGTAGTCAGCATCAGTAGTATTTGTGAGTTCCTCAGTGGCTTAGGCTGCTGTTATTAATGAAGACTGTGGTAAGAATTTGATGGGGATGAAATCACCAAGCAGGCTGATACTCAGGCACTAGGGGCGGTGGTGGCCAAGTGTGCCAGTTCTTGGACCCCAGTGTGGTGTATGTGTCAGAGATCCTGATGGGCCAGTCCTTGGGCCTCCAGGTAGCTTGCTTGGGTGCTGAAAATATCAGTGGTGAGCCAGGTAAGTGATGGGTCCTTGAGCTCTCAGATAGCACATGTGATGTTGGTAGTGGCAATAGTAGTGACAATCCAACCCTTGGGTTCCTAAGTGACATATGTATGCCAGATGTGGTGGCAGTGCACTGGGTGGGCCAATCCCCAGGCTTCTAGGTGGGGTCTGCAGGTGAGTGTTGGCAGGCTTAATGGGCCTGTCTCCAGGCCTTGGACAGCATGTGCAGTTAGTGGCAGTGGGCATGTTGGGCCTGTCCTCAAGCTCCCAGAATGTGTGCATGGGTGCCAATGGTGGCAAGTGAAATAGGTTGACTTCCAGACCTCTGGATGATGCACACAGGCACCAGCAGTGGTGGCAGTGAGCAGGGAAGACCTGCCTCAGGCCCTTCTATGGTGTGTATGGCACCCAAAGAGCATCATGGGCAAGTTGTTCCACAGAGTCCCCATGATATGTGAAGGCGCCAGCAGTAGAAGATGAGGTGGGTCAATCCCTAGGTTTTTAGACTGTACTCTTGGGCACTAGCAGTAGAAAGATGGACAGAACAGACCTGTCCTCAGGCCCCTAGGTGTCAATGTGAGCACTGGCTGCAGCAGGCAGGGTGGACCTGACCTTAGGTCTTAGGATGGTGGCTGGACAGACCAGTCTCAGGTTTCCTGAAGGCATGTGCAGGTGCTCAATGGTACTGTTGCTAGAGAGACTGATGTGGATTTTTCAGGTCAGCCTGGGCTTCAAAAGTGTCAGCTCAGTGGGTCAGCCAGTCAAGTCCCAGAGAGGGTCGTGGAGGGGCAGATAAACCTTGCCCCACAAGTGTCAGCTCTAACAGGCTGGCAAGTCAAGCCCTGAGAATATTGCTGGCTTGGTGGGCTGGCAAGCCTAGGCCCCTGGGTGCCTCAGCTTCGGAATCTGGCCTTCTTCCAGCAGCTCTCCTAGTTCACCAGCTCCATCGACTGGCAAGCCAACCTCTGGGGTGCATGACTTTTCTACGGCGATGATCTTCTGCAGCTCTTCAGGTTGTAGCTCTTCAGGGTCAAAGTTCTTATCTCATGCCCAGGAAGAATGAAGGACATGGACAGCCAGAAGGTGAGAAAGCAGGATTTATTGAGGACAGAAAAACTCCCAGGGCGGGAGGGGGCCCAAAGGGGTTGCCTGTCTGGGGCCGGAAACCTGGGGCTTATATAGCCCTAAGTCCAAGTCGATTGGCTTGCACTTGCTGTGAGCTATAGCTGTTCTGATTGGTCAGTATTAAGGTAGAGGTCTAACGGTGAGCAGATTGGTTGCTTTTTGATCCCAGCAGTAAGGACTTTAGCTCTAGCTTGGGAGACTTGCAGGGAGCTTGTTTACCAATGCTGAACCTGATAGGCCTACCAAGAGTTCACTACATTGTTACCAGAGGACTCTCCTGTCTGTCTGCCCAGACTTTCTCTAACTATCGCCTGTCTCAAGACAAGGTGGCTGTCAGTGGTAGTGGCCCCTGCTGGTGGCTCTTAGGCTCTGGTGAGAGCACACTTGACCTATCTTTTCCCCAGGGTCATGTTCCCTGGTGTGCTGCACCACCTCTTCTCTAGGATGTAGGACACTGCATGGGTCAGAGTGCTAGAGACCTGGCCACATGGCTGAGTCCAGCTGGTGTCCTTATACTGCTGCTTTTTGGGTGGATGTGGGTTGATGTCAGTGGGACTCCAAGAATGTGGAAATGCAGGGGCTATTGAGCCCCAGGGCAGGATGTAGTCTGGTTGGGCACAGACTCTCAAAATGGTGCCATGTTGCAGCTGCTTGGGTCTCAAGAGGTTTGTGAGACCCAGCATGAACTCCCTCTTGGGAATAATGTCATCATGTGAACTTCAGGCACTTTTATATAGGGCCATGGGTCTCTCCCATGGCTAAGATTGCCGGAGTTTACATTGGGAATGTGGACCACTGGATATCTCTCACCTTTCCCTGCAATGGGGAGTTCCTTCTAGCTCTGAACCAGTTCTTGCTGAACTGCTTTGCTTCCTTCTCCTGTGCCTCAGAAGTTTCCTGTCACTTTTCTGCTGAAATTCAGTGTTCTCTCTTAGAATCTCTATTTGATCTGTAATTATCTCCTCATTGTTTTGGTTCTTCTTTGTGGAGGAGGTGAGGGTCAGGTACCTTTAGTTGGCCATCTTGAAACTCCCTCTTAGGATCTAATTTCAAAGCAAAGGATTCAAGAAGGAAAGGTTTGCAGGGCTCTACATAATTTATAGGGAAATTAGACATGTGTTGAGCCCTGGCATCTGGCCCTTCTGAAGAATTGCAGCATCTGGTCTTACCATTCACCTGGGATGTTAGCTTCCTACTGCAACTGTCACAAATTGTCATATACTTAGTGGCTTAAAATGTATTTATTAGTGGCACAAATTTATTCTCTTACAGTTCTGAAGGTCAGATGTCAAAAAGGAGACTTATAGGGCTAAAATGACTGGTTCTTTATAGAAGACCCAGGGGAGAATTGAATCCTTGGCTTTTTCAGTTTCTAGAGATTGCTAGCATTCCTTGGATTGGGTGTGGCACATGACTATACTCTCTGCTTCCATGGTCACATTATCTTCTCCTACTCACTTTGGTCTTCTGCCTCCCTTTTTAAAAAAAAAACTAAGCCGGGCTCAGTGGCTCAGCCTGTAATCCTGCACCTTTGGGAGGCTGAGGTGTGTGGATTGCCTGAGCCTGCGGGTTCGAGACCCACCTGGGCAGCGAGACCTCATCTCTACAATAAATCAAAAAATCAGCCGGGCATGGTAGCGCATGCCTGTAATTCCGGCTACTTGGAAGGTTGAGGCGGAAGGATCGCCGGAGCCCAGCGGGTCGAGGCTGCGGTGGCCGGGAGCGGCCACTGCACTCCAGTCTGGGCGATAGAGTGAGACTCCAACTTAAAAAAAAAAAAAAAACAACTGCTGTGATTACATTGCGTTCACCCAGATAATTCAGGATAATCTTGCTATCTCAAGATCCTTAGTTTAATTACAACTATAAAGTCCTTTTTGCCTTATAAGGCGACATTCACATATTCTTGGGATTCGAATGTGGACATATTTGGGGTCATTATTTACCCTACCACACATGGGATGCTTGGTCAAACTGTCCTTCCTGCCTGAAAATGAGAGGGAAATTTCCAATCTGAGGAGGAAAGCTTGGACTGGCTTAAATAGATGGGAGATAATCCACACCTTCTTCTTTTCTCTATTCAGACACCTTGGCTAATTCTTGACATGTAATGGGTACTCAGAATGATAAAGATTGCTAATTGTTCTCCAATACGCATTTCACACCTTGTACTTTATCAATAGAATCCTCTGGTTTAACTGAGCACAAGGCTACTTGCAAATAGTGTTTTCAAATTATAACCAATGGAAGGAGAAGAGATGTATAAAACTTCTAGATGGTGTTCTTAGGGAGCCCTCTTCCCTTTCTCCCCCACTTTTCACTAGTTGGAATTCAGATGTGAAAATGGGAGCTTAAACCATGAGGTTAGACCATCAAATGGAAACCAAGCTGATGATAAGGGACCTCGACATGGTGAAATTGTCATAGCAGCCTTGGACTATTTATGCTCAGACTCTTTTCAGACAATTGAATTAGGGAGCGATGAACCTCTCTTGCTTGGACTTTTGTTATAGTAGTCAAACTTGTATCCTAACATAGTTTTCTATATAAAGTTGATAATGGAATATATTTTATCCAAAGCTTTGCCACAAAATGGCTAATGATCTTACATAGATTAGTTTACCTCTCTGGACCTTAGTTCCTTTAGCTGAAAAATAGAAATGATAATAATATGCACATGATGTGTTGCAAATATTAAGTGAAAGGGGACATGTGAACATCATTTGTGAACTCTAAGGTGCTTGACAAATAAGGGTTGAAAGATTAAAATGTAATTTCTGATTTCTCCTCAGACTTGCTTGGCTTTTTAACATCTTATTGTCTAAAAGGTTCTGCCAATTTTCTCATTGACTTTCATTTATTTAATAAGGTCAGCAATACAATTTGTGAATATATATACACTTTTTTCTTCTAGGTTTTAATACGACTATGTCTATTTTGAAGAGAAAAGAAATGGGACTAATTAATTTTCATTTTTCTGAATTAGTCTTTGTAAAATTGTTTGCTAACCACAGACTTTAAAAATATCTATTTCTCTATCAGGGACTATGCAAGTAAACACAGTTACCCCACTGCAGATTCAGAATGCATAGCTTGAAAAGAGAATTTGAAAGGCATGTTAGGTAGGGTTAGAGGGTAAGTTACAGGAATTAGAACTGACTGCCCACAGAGTGTGAAAGTGGTGAATAACCAGCTCTTCCCACACAATGCAGGTCTGGAAATACACTGTGTGGCCCAGGAAGCATGAACACAACAGACTCTGATGTTATCAATGACACATTTGGACTTTCATCTCCAGATCTTTGAGTTCTGAATTCAGTCACAATTTAAGTTCCATATTCAGAAAGTGTTCATAGCAGAGTTTGAAGAGTATAACAGAGGGAGATGCTGGCGGTTGGGCATACCCATCTAAAATCCCAGTGATCATATGGGTGGGCTCCATGGACCCAAGACACGACCCCATGAACCCTTCTGTTGGCTATTTAGTTATTCCTTATCCTTCACTTTCATTCCTTCTCATTCATTCCACTCACACCGAAGGTGTGACAGAATAAAAGGAGCAGAGAGAATAATATTGAACTCATACATTTTGGCATGAATAGTACTTAAGTAAAGGCCTTATCCCTGTGTAATATGAGGGAAGAGGGTATGAAATAGGTTTATTTGGTTATCCTTTTGTTCATAGATAGAAGACTCTCACTTGCATTTTTTTCTTTTCTTAACAGAAGTTCTTTACTGTCAAAATCTTACTATGTTCCTGTGCAAATTTAAAGACAATTCTTAATAAAGTTTCTAACTCAGATCACACAGAGCTTTCTTCTGTTCCTTTTGTATTGGGGGTCTTTGGGCATCTTTTGGGAGCTGTTACACATGCAAAGGGTTGTTCTACTGGATGAATAATCAACCAGTTCCTGCAAAGCCACCCAGCACACTGTAATTACAAAATGGAAGCTCATAATTGGTGCATGAACCACTTCCTTTACGAGTTACTCAGCTTTCTTCACAATTTTTCTCGTTGTCGAGGCCATGTCTACCTTTAATAATGGTGATAACCATAATAACTGTAATAATGTAGCATTAATTTCTAATTACAAAGAAGATTTCTTCTCAAGAGCTCAAAGCACTTCACAGACATTATGTCATTCATTCTCATAACCTTTCTTTGCTGCATTTGTTCACTAGCATGTTCCTAATAACATGAGGGCCACTTTCCACTTCTCAGTACTCTTTTAAGGCCAGGATGGCAAGGGAAATTTTCAGATTTCCCGCACTCTGGCAAAAATTATTGACTGTTTTTGAATAGTCCTTATCATGCAACTTTAGATGTCAGTAGTGAGATACTAAGGATTAAATACCAGTTGTGCCTTGATGGAAAAGAAACTTTGCATGGTTTCAGCTGTCCCTATGATCCAGCCCCGCTGAGGACACAGTGTTTTGCATTCACCCTAACCACTAATTACCTGCTATTGCTACTGTTTCATGGTGTGGAGCTTAATGTACTGATCATTCCTTCAAAACAGGGGTCAGCAAAGTGTGGCTCCCAGACCAAATCTGGCTAAGAATGTTTCTATCTTTTAAATAAATGATTATATCTGTTGCCACATAATATCCTAGATTTTGTCTGTTGGATCCCAAAGTCTACAATATCTACCATGTGGTACTCTATTTAAAAAGTTTTCTAACCTCTACTTCAGAGGACAGGGCTGAGACGCAAGGGTCTGTATTGTGGGAGATGACCAGGTGGATCATCCATGAGGTATCCCAGAGTAGTTGGGTGGCAAGGTCTTGATGCTAAGATTTATAAAGTAGTTATTAGCCTGACAGAAAAGTGTAAGTTATGGCCATGACTTTCTTCTGCTCTGTATGTCCACTTACTTTCTTAGTGAGATTATTTCTTGAATCTTTATTTTTTCCAGAAAAGTTTATACTACGTATTTCTAATACAGCTAAGCTGAGTAACATTTTCTTGTTTCCTCTTGAAGTTCAGATCTTTAAGCCACTGTACTGCCACACAATTGCTGAGAGTAATACTTGTGTGTATTTTTCACTGTATGTGTTGCTTGTGTCTAAGCTGCTTCTATTAGAAAAAAGAATTAGAAGCATAGTCATGACACATCTTGGAGCTGTTTACTAGTCTCAACAGTCGGTGAATAAGCAATGGGTGTGGTACTGTTGACTTGCTAATGTTCACATGGTTTTTTGCTTTTTCTGATCTGTCAGTTTTGGATTAAGCCACTGCCAAAGCTCCAAGGCATTTGATATTTAGAATTTGCTTAGAGACAGACACTTCCCAAGGAAAGGATCTGGTCTTCCAGGATCATGAAGAACTAATGAACCATTGACTATTTTTCTGAGCCTGGCACTTACCTTTCTGATCTCCTGGGTCCCCATGTGCCCCTCAGGTTGGCATTTTCATTACTTTTCCCTGATCCTGTTATTCCGTCCCAAAGATTTATTTGGAACCCATTGGACCAAAAATGTGACAGCATAAAATGAGACTCTGGGGAACAGGTAATATCAAATACTTCTGTATTTTGAAATCAGTCTTATTTTAACAATGACTTTACAGATATTTAGTATGGGGGATAGTGATTTTCAGCACTGATTTTTGGGCTATGTGTTCTGTTGACTACACCATAAGTAGTTGATAGAGTTGATCTCCGAAAATAAACAAATGAAAGGTAAGGTTAAACACAAGTCCCCTAGGCACGATTGTGCTTAGAATATGAGTATGAAGCAACCACAATCCAGTCCTAATTGTGAGCCTAGGAAATGAATACCATGAAATTTTTGTCTTGTCTGTCCCATCTCATGCTTCAGAGCAGAATGGATGGGATGACCTCCACTTGCTGGAGGAGTAGCCAAAAGAACATATCCAGTTTATATGATTTTGAAAATTATTTTGACTGTTAAGAGAATTATTAGGCTCTGGTCATGATACCCTGTGTACCCGATAATATATATGATGGCAACAGATAACAGAAGACAGAGGCAAATTGTAAAAATAATTATGAGGTAGCCGGGCTCGGTGACTCAGCCTGTAATCCCGCGCCTTTGGGAGGCTGAGGTGAGTGGATTGCCTGAGCCCGCAGGTTCAAGACCCGCCTGGGCAGTCAGACCTCATGTCTACAATAAATAAAAAAATCAGCCGGGCATGGTAGCGCATGCCTGTAATTCCGGCTATTCGGAAGGCTGAGGCAGAAGGATCACCAGAGCCCAGCAAGCGAGGCTGCGGTGGCCGAGAGCGGCCACTGCACTCCAGTCTGGGCGACCAAGTGAGACTCCAACTCAAAAAAAAAAAAAAATAAATAAATAATTATGAAATAACGGCTAAAGTTCTCTTTGACATTTTAAAAAGTGGTCTTTGATATGACACCAAAAGAACAGAAAATAAAATTTAAAATAGATAAATTTGGTTTAATCAAAAGTAAGAACATTTGCTCATCAAAGAACACATTATCTTAAAAATAAAAGTACCACCTAAAGAATGGGAGAATATATTTGCAAATCATGTATTGGGATTAATATGTGATATATAAAGAGCCCCTATAACTCAACTATAACAAAAATAAGCCAATTCAAAAATGAGTCAATGATTTACACAGACATTTCTCCAAAGAAGATATACAAATGACTTATAAGCACACGAAAAGGTGTACAGCATCATTAGTCAAACATTGCACTTACACTAGTTAAAAATGTAAATAACAACTTTCAGTGAGATACCACTTCATGCTTATTAAGTTGACCATAATGCTTAAAAAAAAATACCAAGTACCGATGAGGATGCACAGAAATTGAAACCCTTATTGATTACTGGTGAGAATGTAAAATGGTGCAGCCGCTGTGAAAAACACTGAGATGGTTTCTAAAAAACTAGACATAGAGAACTACCAAATGACTAAGCAATTCCACTCATAGGCATATATCCAAAAACAGGGACTCAGATATCTATACAACCAATGTTCACAGTAGCATTATTTACAATAGTCAAAAGGTGGAAACAACCCAAGTGTTTTATATATAAATAAAACATACACACACACACACACACACACAACACACGTAAAACTTATAAATGGACAGACAAAATGTGGTATATTCATACACCAGATTCAGTAATAAAAAGAAAAGAAATTCTGATACATACAATAACATGGATGGGCCCTGAAACATTAATGAAATACTCCAGACATGGAAGGACAAATATTGCATGATTCCACTTGTCTCTGGTATCTAGAATAGAGGGGAAGGAGAATGGAAAGTTACATTTTATGGGGACGAATTTATTTTGGGGATGAAAAAGTTTTGGGTAAAAATAGTGATGATACACACTATTTTGAATGTATTTAATACCACTGAATTGTACAAATGGTTAAAGTGCTAAAAAAATGCTTTTTTATATTTTCAGATTATTTTATTCCTAACCCAGATGCATATTTTTACCACATTAAACATTTTTAAAGCAATCTTTGGTATTCACTTTAGCACTTTTTTTTTTTTTTGCCAAATAACCAACTTCTAAGCTTTTATTTTGGATTTTATTCTAATCACAAGGAAAGTGGTTGCCTAACTTGAAACTGCCAGCAAAGCTCCTGGAAACAGCAGCTGTGATTCTGTATTCCTCTCCAGGAAATGGAACATTGTAGTTATAATTTCAGCACATGTGACCTGAGCTTGTAATATGTGTATTACAGAGCGGAGCTACAATTCATCTTAATGATGGTATATGAAAGAACGTCTCAGCTGGGCACCTTAATGAAATGACAATTGGTTGAAGACTTAGAAGATTAAAAATACCCAAGACTTTCAGAAGCCATATCTATTCTCATTTGGATTCTTTAAGGGATAGTGTAGAATAACGTTCTCTGCCAAACTGTTGTTAGAAAGCTTGTAGCAAATAAAGTAAAAGTCCTTTTAATATATTTTGAAAGATGTAACCATTAAAAATGTCTAATCAGAAAAGCTAAAAATATGAAGCAAATTCTCAAGTTTGAAGACGTCATAGATACACCTTTCTGAAAGAAACTTCTTTAAGAATGGACTAAAATGTTGTTCAAAATATTCAAACTTTCTTAAAGTAAAAACTTATAATTTCCTCTATGAAGCAGATACTTTTGCTCTAACCCTGTGTTTGACATTCTATCATTTAACCCCAAGAACAGTCTTACGAGGCAGGTGGTAGTAAATCTACTGCACTGATGAGAAAACCCAGAGATAAGTAAATTGATTGGTGCTCATAGTAGACAAAGTTTCACTGTAATTAAGGCATAACTATCTTCCAAAAGCAAAAATGGGGCCATATTGTATGTCCCATCTTATAATCTTCATATTGATAGGAGTACACAGAGAAAATTGCAGTCACATAAAACCCTCTTTACTAGTATCAAAGAGCAAGCTATTTGATGACAAGAATTCTCAGTTCTTTCCCTGGCTCCACTTCAATCGCACTGAATAACTTGAGACACTCTTCCCTGCCTCAGTTTCCCCTCAGAAAATATAACTGAGTATTGCTTATTCCAAGTACTCTGTTAACTGTTTTTACTTGAGTTATCTTTTCTAATTGATTCAACTTATTTTTGTTATTTTCCTTGTACATAGTTAGCAGACATGAAAGGAGTGATAATATCTTTTGCAAATGATGATGTGCCAGTGTTGACTGATAACCTTACCCACCACTGTGATGTATGATTAACCAACAATATTCCTTGAATTTTTCTGGTTTTAAATGCATTTACCAATCTTTAAAAAAAATTTAAGCGAATGGTTTTCAAAATTAGCAAGTTATTATGCAATAAATAATGAGTCACATCATATCATATTGTGCTTGCCAATAATTTTGACTAATATTTGTATCTTTTTAAAAAGCAGGGTGTCCTGAAAACTTCCTAAGGTTCATATGACCAGGTGAATTAGAGTTGAAGGCATTCTATCAAGTCTACTCTTTGGTCAAAAAAGTAGGAAAAATACATGATTAAGTCTACATTGAGTCTATCTTGTACTTTTTGTAGAGCCATGATTTAGTATATAATAAGAGACCCAGAAACAAATATTAGCATACAATCATAATCCTATGAATAGGCTGGGAATTGTATCAATAGTACACAAGTTAATAATCCAGGTTTAACATATAGTCTTGTCCTACTACGAACCTTTAAACTCTCAGGTCTTGCTGTCACCACACAGTCAGTAGACATGGAAACTGGACTCAACTATTTTTTCCATATTAAGGCAGAACTATTTGCCTTAACCTGTCTTGACTATACTCCCTTACCTATCCCCCTCTTTCTGATTCTGATTCCATGGCTCAGTTCTGCCTTTGCCCTCACCTTTGCTCTCATGCTGTATCTGAAACCTTGCTTCTCCTGCTTCGAGTTTCTGCTAGCTTTGCTACCATAATTTAAGGTTTCCCGTGACAAGTCAGTCTTCAGTCTCTCTGCATTGAGATTCTTCATGGCTCAGCTGAGTCCCCAGAACACTGGGATTTGGTGCTTTCATAAGCAAAACACTTCTGCTGGATTTGTGCTTTCCTACGAGCAGAATTTAGATGTGCTCAGTGTAATTAGTGTGATGTCATTATATCATGTTTATCCTAAACTCAACAGTATAAACTAAATAACTTATTTTAAATGAGGCATTACACCCTTATGGAAATTGGAACTGGGAACCAATTCTTGATCAAAACCCCAAAAGCTCATGCCATAAGAGATAAGATAAACAAGTGGGACCTCATCAAACTGAAAAGCTTCTACAAAGTCAAAGAAACCATCAAGAGAGAGGGGAGACAGCACACAGAGTGGGAAAAAAATATTTGCCAACTGTATATCTGATAAAGCCCTAACATCTAGGATCTACAAGCAACACAAACGTGCCAAAAAGAAAAAAACAGTAACCCTATTAAAAAGTGGGCAAAAGATATGAATAGACACTTCTCAAAAGAAAACAGCCGGGCTCAGTGGCTCAGCCTATAATTCTAGTGCTTTGGGAGGTTGAGGTGAGTGGATTTCCTGAGTCTGCGGGTTCAAGACCGACCTGGGCAACTTGGCGAGACCTCATCTCTACAATAAATCAAAAATTAGCCGGACATGGTAGTACCCGCCTGTAGTTCCAGCTACTTGGAACTCTGAGGCGGAAGGATTGCTGGAGCCCAGCAGGTCAAGGCTGCAGTGGCCGGGAGCGGCCACTGCACTCCAGTCTGGGTGACAGAGTGAGACTCCAACTCAAAAAAAAAAAAAAAAAAAGAAAGAAAACATACAGGCAGCCAACAGATACATAAAAAAATGCTCAGCTTCACTAGTCATCAAAGAAATTCAAATTAAAACCACACTGAGATACCGCTTAACTCCAGTCAGATAGCCATCATCAATAACTCAAAAAACAACAAATGCTGGAGAAGATGTGGTGAAAAGGCCACATTTCTACACTGTTGCTGGGAGTGTAAGCTAGTACAACCTCTATGGAAAACAGTTTGATGATTCCTAAAAAATCTAAAAACTAACCTTCCATATGACTCAGCAATCCCTATTCTGGGAATATACACGGAAGAATTCAAATCACTCTATGAAAAAGATAGCCAGGTTTGGTGGCTCAGCCTGTAATCCCGCGCCTTTGGGAGGCTGAGGTGAGTGCATTGCCTGAGTCCGCGGGTTCAAGACCCGCCTGGGCAGCAAGACCTCATCTCTACAATAAATCAAAAAATCAGCTGGGCATGGTAATGCATGCCTGTAATTCCAGCTCTTGGAAGGCTGAGGCGGAAGAATCACCGGAACCCAGTAGGTCGAGGCTGCGGTGGCCGGAAGCGGCCACTGCACTCCAGTCTGGGAGACAGAGTCAGACTCCAACTCAAGAAAAAAAAAAAAGAAAGAAAAAGATACCTGCACATGCATGTTTATTGCAGTATTATTCACAACAAAAACACAAAGCCAACCCATGCTGCCCATTGAAATTGGACTGGATAAAAAAAAAATGTACACATACACAATGGAATATTATGCAGTCATAAAGAAGGACAAAATTATGAACTTTGCAGCAACTTGGATGGACTTAGAGTCTGTAATACTGAGTGATCTGTCACAGAAACAAAGGACTAAGTACCACATGTTCTAACTTATAAGTGAACCTGGAACAATTATCATAATACTACAAGAAAGGGATTGGCAGTGGTGGAAAACTGCCAGGCCAGAGCGGCGAGGGTGCACACTTCATCACTAAGGGTTGCTGATCTCAAACCTTCATGTAGAACACTGAGTCATACTAATTATGGAATCTAAATGTGAGTAGACCTAGTGTGGAGGGATTCGGTTTGAAGGAGTAATTTGAGGGGCTTAGAGGTGGTGTCTCCCCCATATGAGAGACCTTTTTCTCCATTGAAGCATAAGGTTAGCCCTGGCTAACTTTGAAAGTGATATTGGGCATTAAATCCCCAAATAACAACCAATGGAAGGGACAGCTATTAAAGACCACAGTCATCGGCAAACTATAAACACTCTAGGAATAACTGATTTCTTAGTAACAGTAACATTACCATTCTGATGAAGACAGAGACTATGTCATTTTTCTTATAAAAGACAATTTTGCATTTCTGTTTGGTTAGTAATAACTGGAGAAACTCCTAATCGAAGACTCAGTAGCTCTCTCATCTGTGATATATTTCAAAAGCACTCAAATAATGTTTTTGTTTTTGTTACAATGTCTATGTCTATGTAACTGTCTTCTTCACAAAACTCTCCCCTGAAAGACTTGGTTATGTTGGATTTGTTTTTGAGTTTGTAGTACCAGCATAGTGACAGATACATTGCCAAGTTCTCAGTGTATGTTTGTTGAACTAAATTGTTTGTTATGAAATAAGTCTGGATGGTCATGCTTCTACCTTCGTGTAGAATCCAAACAACATCAAATACTGTAGCTCTTTTCTTCCTTTACTTGGAAGACTTGTGAAAGGACATAAGTTGGAGTCAATATAACATTGCCTAGATCTGTCATGTTTTTCTAGCAGTTCACTTTAATTTACCCTCTAGTCAGTAGCCAAGGACAGAACTGGTTTCTCAAAGTTAGCTATTGAAAATTGTCTTACAACCGCCTCCCCAGATTGTTTCATAAACATGTTAACCTAATCAGTCCTTTGTGACCATCATGACACAGACCCCATCAACATGGCGACTGTCATATGACTGACCCCCCCATCTGCTTGATGTCAGTACCTGTGGTTACCTGTCCTCTTCGTGATGATGTGAAAAAGACCACCACCTAATCACCTTAATTGCCTGCCCCCATCAAAGTGAAGGTTTAAAAGCATTCAACTTCAAGCAGCCATTTGCCATTGCTTTGCTAAGCACTGGTCAGGCCATGTGCTCATTGAACTATGGCCAGGCCATGTTTCCTAGCTTTGTCCCCCTCCCCTACCTTGGGGAGGTAAATCTCCTCTCTTTCTCTCTCTAATTTACTTTTAAAACAAACTATATTTTCCAATCTAACTTCCGTGCAATTCTTTGCATCTTTTGAGCAGCACCGTATCACAGACACAATCCCCTGGTGGATATGACCTAACATTTTAGAGGCCCTTACTGGGAATTTTTAACCAAGCAACTTGTTCATTGGCCAAGATCAAGTATAACTTGCTTCTTGAAAGATACAGATGTTTTTGTTTTATTCCCAGTATTCACAGAGGGAAGTGTGCTACAAATATGACTATTTTATTTTTCAGAAACCGTCATTTCTCAATATAAAGAACTTACCTTTTTATGCATAAAAATTGAGGAAACATGTATGCAAACAAAATAATGGATAATATTTATAGAAGTCCAGCAGGTTAATAGGAAGAAGGCAACTTTATAGTTTTGAGTGAAATCCAAGCAGGTCTAGGTAATTTCAAGGCTTTGTGGAGCAAGTTCCAGATTCACATGAGCTCAAGATCCTGAGTGTATAAGTCTCTTTAAAAGGAGAAAAGGAACCGGGCTCAGTGGCTCAGCCTGTAATCCTGCGCCTTTGGGAGGCTGAGGTGAGTGGATTGAGCCCGCGGGTTCGAGACCCGCCTGGGCAGCGAGACCTCATCTCTACAATAAATCAAAAAATCAGCCGGGCGTGGTAGCACATGCCTGTAATTCCGGCTACTTGGAAGGCTGAGGCGGAAGGATCGCCGGAGCCCAGCAGGTTGAGGCTGCGGTGGTCGGGAGCAGCCACTGCACTCCAGTCTGGGCGACAGAGTGAGACTTCAACTCAAAAAAAAAAAAAAAGGGGGCGGGGGGGAAAGGATCACCACCAGCAAAAAAAAGCAGGTTGCACAAATATACATAAACTAAAACTAATAAGTTTCCACAGTCCTAAAAATAGGATTACTTCATGTTATTTCCTTTTAATTTTTGTGAGAATCACATAGCTAAAGCCAACCAAAGTATCCTGAAAATGTATTTCTTCAAAAATCATATTAACTCAAACTTATTATTAATTTATGTTACAAGACTATAATTGCCTAAAGCAGTGACTTGCAGTATTAATAGCCACAGTACTGAAATTTTATGTAAAAAGGATCATGGAGAATAACAACAAAGAAAAAAATAAATAACATGGAAGAGAAAGGATAGTCCCGATTTCTGTTAGAAATACACTGTTGTTAGCTTTCAGTAATTTGGTATTTCTATAGCATGCTCTGGAATATGTGACTCACCTTGGCTGTTACTCTCTACTTCTTTTCTAGCCTTTGTCTGTGTTTTACTCATTTCTGCCTTCTTTCTCCAACCTCTTTGTATATATTCCTTCCATCTTTTGCTTGAGCTAACCTCTGTTTTGTATTTCTGCTCATTTAAATCCTATCATGCAGTCAACATACACACACACACACACACACACACACACACACACACACACACACACGCACAACGGGCTCATAGACCAAACAAACACTTTAAAGAGTTTCTAACCATGATCAGGATGGCTCATTCAGTCAGTTTCAATGCAAATTTTCGTCTTTCTTCTTGGCATTAAGAAGCTGATTTTGTTGTGAAAGTCAGACAAGGACACGAATAAAATATGCAAAAGGGATGCATGCCAGATAGATTGTAAGACAAAAAAAAGCCCAACGAATTTTAAAACCAGGCAATGAGAACACATAAAGAAAATATATATTTTTCTCCTTATGCAAATAATGTAGAGCAGTATATGGAAGGAAGTAAAAATCACCTATAATTTTACCATCAGAGATACAACCAATAGTCATTGTTACATTACTTCAAACCTTTCCTTAATATGTTTATATACATATATAAACACATATACACAAAAATAACAAATTGGGAGCTTATTCTCTCTATATACATATATGGATACATATATAATTGTATACATATATATATATATATATATAATTGTGCATTTAAATATAGTTAAAATTCTTCAGACTAAGCAATTTTAAACATCCTAGAATAACTTGGCTTAAAAGTGAGATTTAAAAAAAGAAGTACAAAATAAAACATGCTTCCTAAGGAATTTGCTACATATAATCAAAGAATGGATGTAGCACTGTGATTGGTTGAGAAGGTACGGCATGGGTCTAGAATGAGAGAAAGGTCGTTAGTTCAAGGTCATGGGTTGAACCTCTAAGTGAATAAGTTTAACATCACACATACAGATGCTCTATTTGATGGACCCAGAATACACTGCAATCTCAAACAGTGTTTTCATAAACATGCACGGCTCAAGAGATGGGTATCCCAAGTGTATGCATGGCTAGTGAAATTCAGCATTTTGTAAGCCTTTTCGGGCACCAGAGCCTTTAATTTAGAGTAACAACCTTTCCCATCCTGAAGAATTACTATTCCACAGGACACAATTTAGAAAATGCTGACCACAGTATTTAAACTTCCCAGTGTGATAGCATATGAGGACATTTTTGATGTGGCATTGCCTAATTTTAGAGACATAATAGAGAAAAGCTTGGATTCTGGAATTAGATAAATTTGTCTTTGATTCCTGCTCTGTCTCTTATTTCTTGGATAGCTGCATAAAAGTTACTTAACCTTTGTAACCTTGTTTTCCTCATCTATAAAAGAAATTAATAACAAATACTTTGCGTGTAGTTGTGAGGATTAGAAATAATGTGAATAAAGATTTATTATATTAGCCTTTCCATAAATGGTGGATGTCATCTTTATTACTGTTGAAGCCTTTCCCCAACATCTGCTTTTTTTCCTTATGCAGTCCTCCTCAAGCCCAGTGATTCCCAGCAGGCATCCACCAACAATCTGTAAGGTATGCCACCAAGTTTTAACAAATGTGCAAATTTTATTGTTGCTACAATAGAATGTGCATTGTATTTTCCCATGGTCTATCAGATGGAATGTTCAGCTGAGAGGACATGGAGTGTTCAGTCAGAGGCCGAAGCTAGTTTATTCTAAAGTGAGATTTACTAACCTCATGGGTGCACATAGGAAGAGGAGTAAACTATATTACTCAAATGCAATCATGTGGCTAAAGAGGGATCCCAGTGTAGTGCAAGTACTGTGGAAATTTGCACATTTGCCAAGAAATATTCTTATGTGGTAACACCAATTGGATTATACGTATTGCTGATTTGTTTAATGTCATCCTACATTTTTTCATCCCTTAAAGAGTACTGCTGATAATTCTGGGGTGCCATGAAGAAAAGCTCTTGAGAATCACTGCTCTAGTCATGCTAAGTCACTTACAAGTCCTGGACATACCAAGTTCTTTTTTGCTACTTCGACTTTGCACAAAACAAACACACAATTGAAAAACAAATTTTAAAAATCTTTTCTCTTTGTCTGTCTATTGTACTCTACTCCCAGCACATACTTCAAATGTTTATTTACTGCCTAAAATCCAAGGTGGGGTAAATTATAGATAGTAGCCTAGAAGGTAGAAGACAAATATGAGGAGATAATAACACTATAGGAAATTTAGAAATAATAAGGAAGTTGGGAAATGCAAAATTAGATTTTCAAAATATGAGCATTTAGAGCCAATGGATGGCTCTCTATGACACATTTTTCACATATTATTGTATCTGAAGAGGAAAGAACAATGCTTCTCAAGCACTGCTGCTGCAGTGTTTAATGAAGTTACACACAATAAGTACCAAGGCACTTAAGCTTGTTTCTCAAAAGATACTTGCTTCTCCCTTTAATGGTTGAGGGACAAAGCCCCGGCCTGGAGAATATGGACCCAGAAGGAGTTGTTTAGTATTTCTTAATTAATAATTTTTGAGAATAAATCTTGATAAAGAAGAACAAGTCCTGATTTCAAAATATATTACAAAGTTACAATAATCAAAAAAGTATGGTACTGACATAAAGGCACAGATAGAGGCCAGTTAACAGAATAGAGAACCCAGAAATAAACCCATCCATATATGATCAACTGAACTTTAAAAAGAGTGCTAAAAATACACAGCAGGGAAAGGTAGTCCCCTCAACAAATTGTTGAAACTGTATATTCACATGCAAAAAATAAAATAAAGCTGGACCCTAATCTTACACTATACACAAAAATCAACTCACTAAAAGATTGAGACCCAATCATAGGCCCGTAGAAATCTTCCCTCCTCCCACATACTTAAAACTCCACCACTAAAGGCCTATTAATCACAGTTCTTTTACCAAGGATGTCATGCACAGCTGTCAACACAAAATTGCAAGACATGCTAAAAGGCAAAACACACAGTTTGAAGAGACAGAGCAAATGTTAGAATTCAACTCAGATATGTCAGGAATGTTGAAATTATCAGACGGAGAATTCAAAACAACTATGGTTAATATTCTAAGGGCTCTAATGAAAAAAGTAGACAACATGCAAGAACAGGTAAGTAATGTAATCAGAGGTGGAAATTCTAAGAAAAAAATTTTAAAAAATACTAAAGATAAAAAACACCATAATGGAAACAAAGGATGCCTTCTATAGGTTCATTGTAGATTGGATATGGCTGCTAAAAGTATCTCTGAGCTGGAAGATGTGTCAATAGAAACTTCTAAAATTGAAAAACAGAGAGAAAAAGGTTAAAAAAAAATGAAGCAAAATATCCAAGAACTGTGGGAAAACCACAGAAGGTAAAAATACTTAAATTAGGATCAAGAAGGTGAAGAAAGTCAAAGGAACAGAAGACAGGTTTAAATGATAATCACTAAGAATTTCCTTTAATTAATGTCAGACATCAAAACACAGATCCAGGAAACTTGAAGAACACCAAGCAGGATAAATGCAAAAAAAAAAAAAAAAAAAAAAACCCTCATAAAACCCAAAACAGAAAACAAAACTGCATCTATGATATCATGTTCAAACTGCAGAAAGTCAAAGATAAAGTTCTTCAAAGAAACCAAAGGAAAATAAACCCATCTTATCTATATAGAACAAAGATAAGAATTTTAATATCTTCTCACAAACCCTGCAAAACAGAGTGAAATATTTATAGTGTTGAGAGAGAAAAAAAACCAACAACCTAGAATTCTGTATTCCATGAAATTATCTCTTACAAGTAAAAAAAGAAATAAAGATTTTCTCAAAGAAAAGTTGAGGGAATTTGTTGCCAGTAGGCTTGCCTTGCAAGAAATGCTAAAATAAATTCTTTAGAGAGGAAATGGATCGCTTCCACAGTGTTGGTGGCAGTGTAAATTTGTACAACCTCTGTGGAAAACAGTGTGCTGATTACTAAATATCTAATAATCGACCTTCCGTACGACCCAACAATCCCCCCCTTCTGGAAACATACTGGGAGGAACTCAAATCATTCTACGAAAAAGATACCTGCACATGCATGTTTATTGCAGCACTATTCACCATAGCAAAATCATGGGACCAACTATGCTGCCCAACAAAAGTAGACTGGATTAAAAAAAGTAGTACATATACATGATGGAGTATTACGCAGTCATAAAGAAGGATAAAATTATGGACTTTGCAGTTACTTGAATGGATTTAGAGTCTAAAATACTCAGTGATCCATCACAAAAACAAAGAGCCAAGTACCACGTGTTCCCACTCATAACAATAAATAAACGCAATTGATGTACTAAGAAAGGAGGGAAAATAAAATCAGAAAAAATGCTCAATTAAAGCCAGAAAAGACAGACAAAGAAAGCAAAACAAAAAAAGAAGAAAAGGACTAAGGCAACAAAAATAGAAAACAGAAACAAATACGGCAAGTATTAATTCAACTAACAGCTTTATCCATACTTGCCAAAACTTGGAAGCAATTGCCATGTTCTTCAGCAAGTGAATGGACAAATAAACTATGGTACATCCAGACAATGGAATATTATTCAGTGCTAAAATGAAATGAACTCTCAAGCCATGAAAAGACATGGAGAAAGATTAAATGTATATTGCTAAGTGAAAGAAACTAACCTGAAAAGGCTACCTACTGTACTGTATGCTTCCAACCACATGACATTGTGGAAAAGGCATCACTACAGGCAAAGCAGTAAAAAGATAAGCGGTTGCTAGGATTTAGGGTGAAGGGAAGGTTGAATAAGTAGAGCACAGAGGATTTTGAGAGCAGTGAAGCTTTTATGTATGATAGAATAATGGGGGATACATGTCATGACTGGTCAAAACTCATAGAATTATAACACCAAGGCTGAACTTTAATGTAACTGTGGACTTCAGGTGATAATCATCCATAAAGGGTCATATGGGGTCCATATAGAGTCATCGATTATGACAAATGTTCAACTTTGGTTTGGTGGGCTATTGATAGCGAGAGTCTACGTATGTCTGGGGACAAGGGGCCCAGAATTCTCTGGATTTCCAGCTCAATTTACTATGAACCTAAAATTGCTCTAAAAAAAAGCCTACTAAAAACTACAATTTTAAGAGTGTCTGGTTAGTAACTTTAGGAGATTTTAAAAAATGCACCTCTTTTTCAAATAGATGTCTTTTCTTTTGCCAAATTGTTCAAACCCTAGCCCTTGCCCCCTACACTGACTGCTGTCCGGCTCTAATGGTTCGCTGCTCCTGAACTTCAGCTATCAGCTGCCCCAGCTCTTCAAGTACTTATAGCCTTCCCATAGACCATCATGAGGTGACCCTGAAAAAGCTGATCATAAGCCAAAGGTCACCCCAACTCTTGGCTCTGGCTACCTTCCTGCTGCCATTTCCTCATTTTTCTGACCCCTGGCTTTCAAGATATGCTTCCTGGCCACCTTACACTGTGTGTTTTATCAACTTAAGTTACCATCCCCTCCCTTGACAGACACCTTGGTCCTTTTTACGTCAGCATCATCCATAGCTCCAGGCTAAAGACAATCTTTTCACCTCTGTGGTCCTTCAAACTCCTCGCTCATGAGGCAATAGTCAAGGTGCCCCAGTCACCACCAGGGAGGGACATTCTGAAAGTGTTGATCTTCTAATATCCAATCACCTGATCCAATCATCAGAATACTTGTTCTCATGAAGTGTCTGTCAACTGAACATCATTTTCTTCTTGGATTTCTCTTTTTACTTGCTAACATTGTCATATAATTGTTCTGGGCTTGTACCCCTTGCCTGAACTTCCTCCTCTTTCCGCCTACTACAAGTGACCATCTTTCAAGGTTCGGCCATCAGTTCTAGGTCTGTCTCCATGCAAAACTTCTCTCTTACATTTCATCCACTCCCACAACTTCAAGTCAATGTTCATCCACAAATCTACATTGTCAAAGTAATAAATACAATGCTGGGTGGAAAGCTAGAGGGATCTTGGGCACTGACTACTTTCTGTCCACTTGATAAAGCAGAGTTTGAGTAAAGAAACAGGAAGGTTTGATGTATGTATATACATAGCCATTCTCTCTCTCCCTCTTTCTTTTTTTTTTTTTTGAGTTGGCGTCTCACTCTGTCTCCCAAGCTGGAGTGCAGCGGCACTGATATGCTCATGGCCACCACAGCGTTGACCTGCTGGGCTCCAGCGATGCTTCTGCCTCAGTCTTTTTTTTTTTTTTGAGTTGGAGTCTCACTTAGTTGCCCAGACTGGAGGGCGGTGGCCACTCCCAGCCACCACAGCCTTGACCTGCTGGGCTCTGGCAATCCTTCCTCCTCAGCCTTCCAAGTAACTGGAACTACAGACGTGCACTACCACGCCCGGCTAATTTTTTTGATTTTTATTGTAGAGATGAGGTCTCGCCAAGTTGCCCAGGCGGGTCTTGAACCCGGGGCTCAGGCAGTTCACTCACCTTGGCCTCCCAAGGTGCGGGATTACAGGCTGAGCACCAAGCCCGGCCCGCCTCAGTCTTAAAAGTACCCAGAACTACAGGCATGTGCTACTGCACCCAGCTCATTTTTTATTTATTGTAGAGACGAAGTCTCTCCAAGTGGCCCAGGCTGGTCTTGAACCTACGAGCTCAGGCAATCCACTAGCCTCCGCCTCCCAAAGTGCTGGGATTACAGGCCGAGCTACCAAGCCCAGTCATAAACCCTTCTTTAAAGGAAAGTCGGCAGATTGCTAATCTTTTCTGAATAGTAACCTAAAGTTGAGTATTACACAATAGTGTCAGAAGGAATTTGGCCTCTGAGTTCTGGAAGGATGTCCCCTGTGCCAACAGCATCCTTGGCAGCTGATCCTACCCATCAGAGATTCTAGGACCCAAGGGACATGGCACTGGGAAGCAGTGCAACTGCTCCTGTTCTGGACAGTCATACTTTGAATCAGTTTCTGGACCTTGGCTAATCAAATCTGGAACATAATCTAATCTAAAGGTGGGTTTGTGTGGCAATGTTTCTTCTCATATCCTATACTTACCTAAAAATTGACAGTTCTTGAAGTAGGTATCTGCTCTTTAAAATGAAGTCAAAGGTGGCTTACTCTTTATTTTGTCTATGAGGAATAACAGAAAGGAATAGATTGAGTATAAGGTTTGGACAGAACCAGTAGATACTATTTACAAAGTGTGATTTGGGTGTGTCAAGAAGGTAACACTCTCTTGCCTAATATAAATTCTGCATTTCCATTGCTTTTCTATCACTAAATATTTCCTCCTTAAGTAATTAAGTGCACATGGAGAGTCTGGTATAAGACAAAATATACATTGACTTTAAATGTAACTTACTAGACATCTAATGTAATGGAAGTTTTCCTACTGAGATCCAAATACTTACCTTGTAAGTACTAGTTAAAACTTCTCAAGGACTGAATTGTAAGATTAATTTCAAGATGGTAGCCAACTGGGTGCAGGATCATGGTGGAATGGAATAAAGGCCAAAAACATGAGGGCAAGTGAGGGAAGAAAGGATGCTTAAAAGGGAAGTAGGATCAACCCAAAGGAAAAATTGGTACTTCACAGTTTTCTGCTGCATAAAGTTAATATCAGAATTTTCCTAAGAAACCTGCAACGGGAGGCAAGTATTATAGATAAACTCCCACATTATGCACAATTATGCACAATTGCACATTATGCACAATTGCCTAGAATCTATCTCCCAATAAAAAATGTTATGCAATTGCAGTCAATCTTCGTTATTCATGGATTCCATATTTGCAATTCTCCTACTCATTCAAATTTACTTCTCATTTTGAAATCAATGCTTACAGTACTTTTGTGGTCATTTGCAGACACAAGCATGAAAAGCAACAAAAATTTGAGTCACCTGATATGTACGTTCTAAGCTGAGTTTGACCAAGGCATCGATTCCACTGTCTTGTTTCATCTCTCTTACTCTTAACAACCGTCCTATTCACGGTGTATTCAGCTCTGCATTTTTTGCATCTTTGTTAGTGAGGTCACCATTTATTTTTATTTATTATTTATTTTTGAGTTGGAGTCTCACTCAGTTGCCCAGACTGGAGTGCAGTGGCCGCTCCCGGCCACCGCAGCCTCGACCTGCTGGACTCCGGCGATCCTTCCGCCTCAGCCTTCCAATAGCTGGAACTACAGGCGCACGCTACCACGCCCAGCTAATTTTTTGATTTATTGTGGAGATGAGGTCTCACCTGCCCAGGCGGGTCTTGAACCCGTGGGCTCAGGCAATCCACTCACCTCAGCCTCCCAAAGCTCTGGGATTACAGGCTGAGCCACCGAGCCCGGCTGAGGTCACCATTTAAAATGGCCCCAAAGTATAGCACTGAAGTGACTTCTAGTGTTCCTAAGCACAAGAAGGCTGCAATGTGCCTTATGGAAAAAATATGTGTGATACATACACTTCATTTAGACCTGAGTTATAGTGCTGTTGGCTGTAAGCTGAATGCTATGAACCAATAGTACATATTAAATATGGAGTCTTTAAACAGAAACACATATAAAACAATGCTATATATTGATAGTTTGATGATAATGTTGCAGCCAGAGACTCAAAGGAACCCAATCCGGTATTCTCCTAGGAACAATGGTCCAGTATTTGCTAATTCAGTGTTTGGAATGACTTCATAGAACATAATTATTGTGAATGTCAAGAATGGACTGTATTTCCATAAACAACCGCCTTCTGTTCCTATAGAGTTTCTGAAAGACAATCATTTTGAGTATTTCTCAGAGTCTATAGGACTTCTCACAGTCTACCAGACTTGGAAGTTTTTCCAGTTTGAGAAACTGCCATGGACTGAATTCTTCCTCACCCCACCTGATTCATATGTTGAAGCTCTAACACACAATGTTACAGTTTTTAAAGATGGTACTTTTGGGAAGTAATTAGGTTTAGATGAGGTAATGAAGGTGGGACCCTGATGAGGGGGTTAGTGCCCTTATAAGAAGAGATCTCTAAGAGTTTTGGGTTTTTTTTCCTTTTTCTCTTTCTTTCCATCCATACTCACAGGAGAAAGTTTATGGGAGGACACAGAGAGAAAGCAGCCCTCTGCAACCCAAGGAGAGATGCCTCATCAGATGCTGGCTCTGCTGGCACCTTGATCTTGGATTCCCAGTCCCCAGAAATATGAGAAATGTATTCCTGTTGCATAAACTACCCAGTCTATCGCATACTATTGTGGCAGCCTGAGATGACTAAGACAGAGGAGGATCCCCATATAAGAAACTGAACAAGGAGCTCTGAACTGACATATGTATTATTCTGTTACTTCACTAGAAAGTGTGCATTTCCTCTGTTCCCTTTCTCTTGATCAGGGCCCAGGCACGGTCAACCAACGTGATAATTCAAGCCTGGCTAACAAATAATCATACAAAACGCATGCAGTTATGGTTTAAGCATGAAATAAAATCTCTAGTTTGGGGACAAGTAACTTGAAGAGGGCTGGAGTTTCCCAGATTTGTCTGTTGTGAAAAATGTTGAAATGGCTTAAAGGTATAGAAAAACAAGATAGCACACTAGGCTAGAACCCAAAGAAGAGATTTTGGAAGTGTATCTCGGAATCCCAAAGGAAAATATTTTTACATGGTCACTAGCCTAGATTAAAAACCATTCACTCAACAAAACAGAGGAACAACTTTTTTTTCCAAGATAATAAATTTATTTTTTTCTGATTATGAAAATTATGCACAATCATTGTGAAAATTCAAACCATGCAGACAGTCACAGATGTTATCAGCCCAAATCTCTGTCTGCAAGAGATAACTATTGCTTACCTTTTAGTGGTCATCCTCCTAGATGACCTCAACAATATGTCCTAGATGTCAAAATTATAGTGCCAAATAAACATTTTTAATATGCAGAAGACTCAAGGGCACTTATAAATCATAACTTGTTAATCACCTATGGAAAATACATTAGAATTTTTTCCATAAGCAAGGTTGCAATGGATGACCATTTTTCTATATCTATGTACACTTGCTGAATGATCTTTTCTGGCTAAATTTCTAAGCAAATTATTGCTGAGTCAAAGTGTGTACTCCTTTAAATTTTGAATAACTATTGACAAAAACAATTTTCCATAAGTCTGTTAAATGGTTCTGGTGTAAATATTGAGTTTGATTTAATAAATTTTCTACACTCCTTATCTCTTTGAGTTTTCTGGCCAAAGGAAGTCTCTGATGCTTGTGATATGAAACTGACCACCATTTATACCTTCTCTACAGCACTTGTACTGATGTGGCAAAGGACCTATTTTTCTACCCAGGCCTTATTCAATCATCAAAGTCATGCAAATACAAAAGCTGTAAAACCAGAAGTATCAGTAGTGATCTAAATATAGTCAATAAGAAATGCCCTACCCTTTTCTAAATTTGCCTCATCTCTTCTCATAATTGTTGATGAATATGATATATTCTAAATATTTGCATTATGTAATTATAGTTTTAAAATGTGTGTGTTACTACAATCTTGTATTTTCAACGTTCTAACAAATATCTCCACCTGGGTAGTCTATGGACTCTTTGGATCCAATCAAAAAATAGGAATAATAATACATAATATTATTTGAGCTAGTTATATGCATCATGGGCTGCCACAAAAATACAGTATCACTCATCTGCACAATTCTGCATGGTCAGAATAACTATCTCATTTTTATCGATGAGAGAACTGAGAATCTTCAATACATGACTTGCCTAAGCCCACCCAATCAGTAAATAAAGGGAAGAGAAATTGCCTTTGTGAAAACACTACTGCACAGTAGTTGTTTTATATACATTTTTTCCCTACGTAGTCCTCATGGTAGCCCTGTGAGGTAGGTGTGATCTGCAATGTATAATGAAGAAACAGAGAGAGCTAGAAGAGTTTCTGGTTCCTTCTCCTTGTTTCCTGACACAAAAGACAGAGTGCCAGGCACCCAGTAGGCAGGAAGGTGTGAATACCTGAGTTCGGTGCCCCAAGGAACACTGGACTTCCACCTGGATACAAAATGACCACGTAATATCTGTGAAACTTCTTATTTGGGTTCAACTTTACAGACATCCTTCAAGAGAAGTATCTTAAGTTTCCATGTCTGAGCAGCAAAAGGAAAATTTTTTAAAAAAAGAACAAAAACAACACACACAAGTGATTACTTCTGGTCGACATCCATTAACTCTCCAAGAGAAGCCTCCTTGGTAAAGAGTCATGGCGGCACCTTACTTAAGGTAGTGATAGGGGTGTAAAAGCAGTAAATATATTATCTTAGTACATATATTCCTCTTAAAATTAATCCTAAAATGATTATATAACATTTACAATTTCAAGACGTTATTTCATTATATCAAGATTCCCACAATAAATAAAGACCCATGTTTAAAAGAAGGTAAATAAGACAAGTAATTTCAAGGCCAACTATATGTCATTTCTAGATTAAATTTGCAAATGTATTCATTCAGAATGCTCAGTTGGGAAGATGGAGACACAGAGTTAGTCCCTTAAGTGACCTTTTCCTGAGAAATAATTAATTGGCATGTGCTGTGCTTTGTTAAAGAAAGCAAACACCCTTCATGAATATGAATCTAATGCCTTTTGAAGCAAATAGATCTAGATTTTTAAAAATCACTTCTTTTTAGTACTCTGCATTTTTGAAAAAGATAGAATTCTGTATCATCTAATAAATTTTTACAAACAAGTAAAAGACTTCTAGAACCAGCCTTCTCTTCATGGGCTTCCAGGAACAATTGTTGGAGGAACAACTCGAGAGCAAGGTGATGCGTATGTACCAGAAATTAGGGCTGCCTGAAGATTTGATTCACCACCTCCATTCATAGAAGCCAGAGACTGAACTTCAGACAAAACGAGACATTTAGCTTCTGCAGCAGACAGAAACACAGAGTGTTACAATGTTGACATTAAATGCAAAACATTAAAAAAGGGGGAAATCGTTCACCTTCCTTGTCCCCTTCATCTCTAGTTCCTGAGGAACAAAATGCAAAACCTAGAAGTCAAGGACTTGTTTGGGAGCCTACGATAATAAACACAACAAACAATTGCAGAACCTCCAAATCCTACATTCTGTGTGTGTGTGTGTGTGTGTGTGTGTGTGAGAGAGAGAGAGAGAGAGAGAGAGAGAGAGAGAGAGAGAGATGACTTTGGATACTTAGAAGGGCTAATGTTTTGAAAGCATAGTGGGAAACTCTTCATGTACAGGAAGTTTTAAAAGGTGATAAAATCTACAAATCCCACTTTTTAAATGTCCAGCAAAAAACCTCAGATGAGAAACAGAAGGACAGAGGAAGATGGAGAGGGAGGGAGAAGGAGCGAAGGAAGGAGGGAGGGAAGGAGGGAAGTGAGAGAGAGAGAGACAAAGAGGAAGAAGGAGCTGGAGAAGGAAAGATGGAGGAGAGGAAGGAGCAGGAGGAGGGGGGGAAGATGGGGGGAGGGGGAGAGGAAAGGGATACAGTCAGAGAGGTAGAGAGACAGAGAGAGGAATACTAATCTTCCTGGAGTTTATTATATAAGGCAAAATGCTTGGAATTATTATTTGCCCAAACTATTCAAGACAAATGCGTACAATCTACTGATGAAAAAAGAGAAAGTGGAGAGAGGAGAAAGGAGAGAGAGAGAAAGAGAGAGAGAGAGAGAGACTAGAGGGAGAGAGAATGGCTCTGTTCATTTTAAAGTTAATCAGTATCCATGGTGATGTATTTCTTCAAAATAATAAAATGGATTAATCATGAGCTAAGGGAGAAAAGAGGGCGGCCATTCTCTCCCCCCCCCATTCAGATGAAATATACATAACATAAGAAAGGGCCTCTGGCAAGTAGCCACAAGAAGAGCACCTGGAAGATTAAAGCTGTGACCATAACATTAACAAAGTACAGACCACACTGAATTAATGAGCGCTGGAGATAGACATTCAGTGGAGTCTTAATTTATTTTCCTTTTCTAGCTCATCCTTTAAGAAAATGACAGTGTCTTCTTATCGATTTTACACTCAGAGATCAATCAGAATTGCCCTGACTCAGACAAAATTTACAGCAGTCTCTGACACCGCCCGGAGCATGTGGGCCCAAACAGACATTACAAGGAAGAAATAGATCATGTTTGTATGTAGAGCTTGACATGCTTAAAAATAAGCTAATCTGTAGTGGAATTTCCTTCTTTTTGACAAGTTGCTCTGCCCAGCTCTTCGGCCCCTTGTTATGAATTTCTCTCCCGGCTCCACTATTAATTATAACATGCGAAAAGGATTCATGTATTTAGGCCCTGGGGGAGGTCATCTGATCTGCAGTTTTAGATAAAATATAAACTAACAGATCACTCCTACTTAAACAATGTGAAATGTCACTCTGAGGCACTCCATAAAAAAAAAAGCTAGAGGTGTTCCGTCAAGAGCTGTGATCAATTCTGACAACCCAACAATATCAGGGCTAAATGATGGGCCTCTACATTCCTAAACAGCCCCCAGTGGAAATTGCTGTATCCGGAAGCTCTTTTGTGCAAGTAACTAGCTGTATTAAACGCAATAATTACAGAAAAGACACTGACTGTGGTACTCGGGCAGTTGTTGGCTCAGCTGACTCGTTCCCACACCACCATTTATCTTGTAACTGGGGCCGTATGTGCCCTGACTTGACACGTTGGAGAGAAAGTCTACAGAGCTTACCCTTCCAAGCCCACGAGAGGCTCTGGCTCACAGTATGCCAGTAGAGAGAGTCATTTTGTGTGACATTTGCTCAACAGGGCCAGAGGAAAAACATGAAAACAGTTGCTTGGGGAAATGTATTTTGAGTATGGATCCCGCTAGAGCAGGGCCGAATCTGCCAACAGCTCAGCTACAGGGAAGGCTCTCACTGGATGGATGAAAGACCTGCTTTCATCTACAGCTCTTGATAGCTAGGCCTCCAGTAGATTGCAGGCACCAGATGAAAAACAACGGGACTGGTCCAGGGACACATTTTCCTTACTGCTAATTGACCAATGGCATATACTGCAATAAGATAATTTTGCTCTATTTGGTTACCTGTAAGGAAATAAAGTCAGCTAGGTATCACATATCATCTTAACAAAAAAAGTGATCGGGAGCAGTTTGAGAGACCTCTCTGGAATCATCAGTCGACTCATTTGACCATGTTACAAAAGAGTTAAAACAAACTTGAAGACGCCTATGGAGAAAAACATAGTTATTCTCTCTGATGGGGAAAAAGGTCACAATTCTTAGAGTTTGAATCCTAAAATTATTTAAAATATGTGTGTGTGTGTGTGTGTGTGTGTGTGTGTGTGCGCGCATACCCACTAGAATAAATCAATCCTAGAAATATTCACGTTGTTAAGAAGGTAGGTGACAGGCCAGGTGCAGAGGCTCACGCCTGTAATCCCGGCACTTTAGGAGGCTGAGGCAGGAGGATTGCTTGAGCCCAGGGGTTTGAGACCAGCCTGAGCAAACCTCGTCGCAACAAAAAATCAAAAAATTAGCTGGGTGTGGTGGCACGTGCCTGTAGTTCTAGCTACTTGGAAGGCTGAAGTGGAAGGATTGCCTGAGCCCAAGAGGTTGAGTCTACAGTGAGCCATGATTTGCTGATTTGCCACTGCACTCCAGCCTGGGTAGCAGGGTGAAACTCTGACTGAAAAAAAAAAAAAAGGTAACAAAGGCTTTCTTTAACTTCTTGTAACAGTAAATACCATTGCATTCAAACTCAAGATATTTAAAAGATGGGCTTTATTTTTTCTATAAAACACCCACACATGGACCCTGATACTTTATTTTGCCAGGCGATAATAATACGCATAAAATCATATTGAATAGCAACAAATATAATTTAAAACAATTTACTTAGAAGCTCTGTGCTAGGCTCTGATAAATCCTGGGGATACAGATGAACAAGTTATGGTCATTGTCTAAGTGGCATCTCATGGGAGAAAGAGACATGTCAACAATTATCTTAATACATTGGGATAAGTGTCCCAATAAGAGCATGCAGTTCTACAGAAACACAATTGAGAGGGATTAAAACCACCTGGAGAAGAAAGAGGCTTTCAAGAAGAATAACAAGGAGAGGATAACGCTTCTTTTCTTTTCTTTTTTGAAAGTCAGATCTATTAGGAAGATAGAAAAACTCCCACAGCGGGAGGGGACCTGAAAGAGGTTGCCTGAGAAGATAACATTTCACATGGACCTGGACAGTCCAAAGACCTTGAAGGATGATCAGGAATTTTCCCAGGTGACCCTGGATAGAAAGGGGAGGAAAGGCATTCCCGCTACTGGGAAGAACATGAGCGAAGAAAGTTGTGTCTGTTTGAAAGCGTGGAGCGAGGTCCTACGAGGCTAAGCAAGAAAGAAGGAGACCAACAAAGAGGGATGACAGGGAAGCAGCCAGAATTGAGGCCAAGGTCAGCTCATAGGTCTCATAGGGCATAGGCAATAGGGAACCTGTGTGTGTGTGTGCATGCACGTGTGTGGGCATATGCATGTGCCATGTCGATGTGTGCCTATTTAGTAGGAGCTTAGCATGATTGTTTCTGGAATGATAACTCTGGCAAAAATGTGGAAACTGGCCAGACCCTTTAGGCAATTGGGTGAAGAGAACCTGTGAGGACACAGCTGAGGTTGTCCAGGAAGGGATAATCGAACCCTCATCTTCTGGTGGTTTTACTATATGTCAATGTCCCCCCAGTACTTTTTGTCTATCTGAGCAGATTCTTTTTCTCCTTCTCAAAGTTTTTATGTATATTCACTTTTCTCCCCATACATAATTTTGTTGCTCTTGTTGTAGATAAAGATAACAAACTCTTGATCTTTGGAAAAGTGAATAAGTGCAGGTGTTGAGTACCCAGACCGTGGAACTGCGATGGTTCCCTTTAACACTTAGCTCTCCCTCTTGGTAGTGGCTTGACTTTGGACAAGTTACTTAGCTTTGTGGTGCTGGGATGTTGTTCAGTGTAAAATGGTGATAATAACACCTACCCCTTAGACTTGTGAGGATTAAATTTGTTGACATATTTAGTGTTTAGTGTTTAGTGTTTAAATTGCCAGATGTTTTGTGTCAAATTTGAAGGATTTTAAAACTAGCATAGTGAAAAAAGTTTCTAAATCTAAATATTATCTAGATTTAAATATTATAATATGATCAAATATGCTGATCACTGATTTCAGGGAGGTCTCCCAAACTGTTCCCAAATCTTTTTTCTTTCTGATATCTAGCTGGTAGGCTTCCGGATAGATTTAAATCTCTTGATCTGTATATTGTACTACATGATGACTTGGATCCATTTTAATAAAGAGTGAAGGTGTTATAAAATATTCCAGATCTAAAAAATGCGTTTGCTGACTCATGTCAAACTGAGACCCAAAGAAAACAAGCAGGATGACAAGAAGCCTCCAAGGTGAGTAAACAAAGTTGCGTGCAGGCTCTTCATCCAATTCAGAGAAAAACCAGCAGAGACACCACCTCACAGGAGCAATGACTCTCAGAGAGAAAATATTCTAGAAGACAAGTACAAACAGAGCCAACGTGGATTGCTTCGGAAAGGCAAAACATCAGTGTGAAAATAATGCGAATGTGGTATTTAAACACTGGACTTTGACTTCTTATCAGTCGACAATAAGTGAGCTATGAAGGACCATGCAGTAGAAATCCTAGACACAATAGTGTTAAGTGGGCCTGTGGACACTTTGTCCTTATAAACTTATATCTTTTTTCTTTTCTGGATGTCTAGCTGTGACTTAGCCAGATCTGTTATTTTGTGCTTTTCATCTAACTGAGAGTTCTGAAAGGTGGACAAAAAAGATGCAGGAGAAGTTACCCAGTGGCAGCATATATCCCTGAAAGCCAAGCTCAAATGAGAAATTTACATTTTTAAAAAACTTGGCAGAGTTACTCACTCCTTTGTTTTCTAGTATATTACAAATTATTCTACTAGGATGTGAGTGAACTTGGACTTAGTTCCCACAAAATAACAAAAATAATTTGAGGATCTCAAGTTCTATCATATAAGCTTACTGAATGTATCAGACAATGAAAATGATTTATAAACTGATGTCAGCTACGCGACACTTTTGAGGGAAGTTAAGTTGAAATCAAGTGTCTTGCTTTCCAAATTCAACCTTACTTTTAAAACTAGCTGAACTAGTGAATTTTGCATTTTAAGGTTTGGTTTTAGGGTGAAACTAAAAAATATAGTAGCCTCCCAGTATCCCAGAGGGGTATGTTACAAGATACCTCCGTGTATACCTAAAACCTCGGATAGCATGGAACTCTATATACACCATGCTTTTTTCTAGACATACATACCTATGATAAAGTTTAACTTATAAACTAGGCACATTAAGATATTAACAACAATAACTAACAATAAAATAGAACAGTTATAGCAATACACCATAATAAAAGTTATGTGAATATAGTCTCTTTCTCTCTCAAATTTCTTGTACTATACCATGGGTAACTGAAACCATGAAAAAGCAAAACCATGAATAACAGCAGACTGCAATAATAATTGTCTAGCACTTAACACTACCTGGCAGATAGTATGGATTCAGTAAATATTTATTGACTGAATGAATCCAATTTATAAAATAGTAGTTATATTATGAATTCTTAGTGATTTTACTTTTATATTAGCCCAAGGTCTCCAATAATATACTAGAACATATGTCAAACATATTACTCAATATCTAATTGTTTACCATCGTTTGAAATAAAATGAATTGTCATAAAATGGATGGTACAACAATATAAGTATCTACAACCTTTAGATCTGTGAGACATGGAGACTTGGTATCCATTTTGAAAGTGTTCAATTTCTTTGAAAATGTCTTTCTCTGTAATCTCGCGCCTTTGGGAGCCTGAGATGAGTGGATTGCCTGAGCTCGCGGGTTCAAGACCCGCCTGGGCAGCAAGACCTCATCTCTACAATAAATCAAAAAATCAGCTGGGCGTGGTAGCGCATGCCTGTAATTCCAGCTACTCGGAAGGCTGAGGCGGAAGGATCCCCGGAACCCAGCAGGTCGAGGCTGCAGTGGCCGGGAGTGGCCACTGCACTCCAGTCTGGGCGACCAAGTGAGACTCCAACTCAAAAAAAAAAAAAAAAAAAAGGAAAATGTCTTTCTCATTTTCTTTGTTAGAACCAATTTATACTATATTAATGAAAACAACATAGTTTGTGGTGATTATTCTGGAATAATCCTTCACAGTTTCTCCTTCGTTGGGGCTTTATGACTTTTTGATTTTATCTTAAATATTTATGTACTCTCTAGGGTATATATAAGTTTCATTTTTGAACTTCCAAATTAAATATTATGAAGCTGCATAGAAGAACTACTGAAGAGATAACTTGCATATTAAAGTGAACATAACTTGTTCACCAATCACAAAATTTAATGATATTTTGCTATGTAGCATGTAACCACACCTAGTTTAATTTAATTTACCGATATATATAAATTGCAGGGATCTGGTCCATGGTCCAAGTGATGAAATTAAGTTATGTGAATTCATTTATTCTTTTAAAAAATTCAATCCACAAATGTATATTGAGAACTCTATGTGTTTTTAATTTGTGCCAGTCACTGCATTATACATACATATCTAGTGTTTTTTTTAAAAAAGCATCAATTGTGTATTAACATTTGTCTTAACCCTTTCACAAGGTAGGTGGAAAAATGTTCATATTAGTGTTTTTGATTCAAGTGTAACCTAGGAAACAGTTTGATTTTTACTAGAATAATTTCTTTTCAAGGTTTTTTCTTCATCTTCCTCCAGACTTTTTGTTTGCTTTTGTTTAAAAATAATTAATTAGCTGTGAATATAAGTAATATATAAAAATAGTGAACAAGTTTCAAGTGTAAGCCAAGAACAGGGATTATTTACCCTCCCTGTTACTCATCCTCTCTTCTCTCTTTTTGTTTCTCCCTCCACAGATGATTTAACATACTTAGTTTTTTTGAGCCTATTTTGTTTTCATCCCAAGACATATTTATCCTTTTTGTGAAACCATATTTCCATTCATATGTCCTGGCATGTCCATTTGTCCTATGAAATCATTATTTTATCCATTTAGTCTAAATAATTGCCTTTTCAGAATGAAGTTCTAATATTTTACTCTGCCCTTGACCATTTAAAGCATTCTCTTTGTGGCAAGATATAGAAGAAAGAATAATGCTTCTGAAATATTTTCTAAATTAAGTTCAACTAACCAACCCCACTTAATTTCCTCTCATGGAAAATGTTTCCTGTTTATCAATTAAATTTTTTTGCCATCTTTAGCAACCTAATTGCTACTCGCTGTCATAAGGTAAACAACTCAAATGGGTGAATTAAAAAGGCGCAGGGAATGTAGAAAATTATTTCAATTCATTAATTTGCCTCTGTCCCTTCCCAGAGGTTTGCTTACCATCTCTCTGACCCTCTTGCCATTTGTACTGTCAGGAAATAAAAGCAAGAAGAATGATTCACATTTTCCTAAAACTCTAAGGGATGCTCCCATATGGAGATGTTCCCTTCGACTTTGTGCTAGTCACCTTTCATGATGCAAATATTCAGAAATCGCCTTAAATTTTGAATCAGGTTTTTAAAAAATGAGTGGGATAATAAACTCCATCTAAATAAATATTCTTGGTCATATTTTATTTTACTCTTAATTCTTATCCCACAAACACTACATTGTTTATTGTACAAAAAACAAAGAGAAAAATAACAACTCAAAATCATTCATAATCTTTACCTCACACCAAGAAATAACCACTGACACAGTGAATACAACTCAGATGTTGTTATGAATTATGTTTAGTCATGTTTAAATATGCCTATATTTATATATATCTATACTTGTATTTTATGATATCATAATGTGAAGCAATTTTGCATCCTTTAAAAAAATACTTCTATATAAATGCCTTTTGTATTTGATAATTCTTTCTTTTATTTTTATTATCGGAGGACTATACTTTATTTAACCTAACTTCTAACCTAAAGACTCAAGAAAATCTTTAATATCATATTATAAAGATTTAGTAGTCTAAACGACTACATTTTTATAGACTAATTTTGCACATACACTTTATTATTTCCCAAGGACATCTTTCTTGAAAGTGAAAATATTTGGAGAGAGCAGTTGTTCATAATTTTTTTCAAGCTACTCTCTCCACCTGTTTTCAGGAATAACTAAGGGACTGATAAACTATTCACTTAGTCTCTACTTGAGTATTTTGTCTTCTTAGGAAGACAAAGTGGAACCCACTTGGAACTTTTTACTCCTGGTTTCTCTCTACTCAGGGAGCTCAAACTTTCTTAGGAGACTGTAGTGGTAGAATGAACAACAGGTACCTAGAAATAAAGATATATCTAGCCGGGCTCAGTGGCTCAGCCTGTAATCCCGTGCCTTGGGGAGGCTGAGGTGAGTGGATTGCCTGAGCCCGTGGGTTCGAGACCCGCTTGGGCAGCTTGGTGAGACCTCATCTCTACAATAAATCAAAAAAATTAGCCAGGCGTGGTAGCATGCACCTGTAATTCCGGCTACTCGGAAGACTGAGGCGGAAGGATCGCCGGAGCCCAGCAGGTCGAGGCTGCGGTGGCCGGGAGCGGCCATTACACTCCAGTCTGGGTGACAGAGTGAGACTCCAATTCAAAAAAAAAAGAAGATATATCTATATAAACCTGTGATTTTTGTAATACAAAAACAGTTGAAAATTTGCAATTTATTTAATTAAGTCATGTTATCTGATAGTACAAATGGCTTTATCCTTGCTCACCCTACTTACAGTATTTTGCTATTCTCATGGGTTTTGGTTGTCCTGAAGCACTTTTTATTTTGTGATACAAAGCATTGCTTGTCCTTTCAACAAGAGTCTACTGACTTTTGTGTAATGATTATGTTAAGTCAAGTAAATATTGTTAAGTCACCTGAAAAACTTAAGAAGGTTTTGGATACTTTTTTAATAATCCCAAATTGTATTAGAGGAAAAGAATACATGTTCCTCCAACTTAGTTTTTAAATTTTTATTCCTAGCCGGGCTCGGTGGCTCAGCCTGTAATCCTGCGCCTTTGGGAGGCCGAGGTGAGTGGATTGTCTGAGCCCGCAGGTTCGAGACCCACCTGGGCAAGCAAGACCTCATCTCTACAATAAATCAAAAAATTAGCCGGGCGTGGTAGCGCATGCCTGTAGTTTCAGTTACCTGGAAGGCTGAGGTGGAAGGATCGCTGGAGCCCAGCAGGTCGAGGCTGCGGTGGCCGCGAGCAGCCACTGCACTCCAGTCTGGGCTACAGAGTGAGACTCCAACTAAAAAAAAAAAAAAAAATTATTCTTATTTTTGGAGTTGGAGTCTCACTCTGTCTCCCAGGCTGTAGTGCAGTGGTACGATCAGAGTTCACCACAGCCTCAACCTTCTGGGCTCAGTAGATACTCTCATCCTCAGCTGGGAATACAGGCATGCACCACTTCCAGCAAATTAAAAAAATTTTTTGTAGAGATGAGATCATTCTATTTGCCAACGCTGATGTTGAACTCCTGGGTTCAAGCAATTCTCTCACCTTGATCTCCCAAAGTGCTAGAATGACAGACATGAGCCACTGCGCCTGGCCTCAAACTTAGCTTAATATGTGCATGTGAGCTGAGAGAATGTTCTGACTTCACTGTAAGAAAGAAACAATTTCAAAGCATCTGGGTGTTCTGGGCTACTTAAATAGATAGACGCTAGTAGTTATACCCTCTGTTCAGAATTGACAATTATGGAAATCCCACATTGGCATGCTGTGCAGGCTAACATAAAAGGTACGGTAACATATGCCTATGAAGGCAAATACAGAACGTTCATGCATCAAATGAGCAAGGCTTGACAGGCAGTTCCATTTTGATATGGGTCATACTGCTGATAACTATCGCACTTTTTAAAGGTTACATTTTAAAGGTTACATTAATGCTGAAGTTGTGCATGAAGATGAGTATCCTGTGTAACCACAAGCTTTATATTTCATTCATCTCTTGTCATCTTAAAAATATAGTTAGTGATACAAATGGGATATAACATTTTGAAGAGCTCACTTGGTATGATAAGGACTTGCCCAACTAAAGTACCATTTTTTCTGAATAGTAATTCCATTAAGGAGGAAAAAATGCATATGGCCTATTTCTTTCCTATCTGCTTTCAATCATACCACAATATTATGAAACAAATTGCTACTAACAGTGAGGTTGTCATATTCAAGAGTGAAATTGGTGAGCCCACAGAGGCCAGTGATTGGCACAGCACAAGTTTGTTTTTATCAATGACACCACTTGACAAGATACCAGTGTTTTAAAGGGCTCTACAAAGTCATCAGCTAAGATGCAGCCCATTCATTCATCCAACATTGGGATACCTTCTTAGAGTTTCCTTCTAAAGTTTATCAATAAACAGGTCAGAAATCCAATAGCTATGAATCATCCTTCCTCCTGCAAATTGCTAGAATACCTCCAAGAAAATATAAATTTTGGCTAGGCTTATGTCTGTAATCCCAACACTTTGGGAGTCCGAGCTGAAAGGGTTGCTTGAGCCCAGGAGTTCAAGACCAACCTGAGAATTGTAACAAGACTGCTATCTCTATAAGAAATCAAAAAATCAGTCAGGTATGGTGGTGCATACCTGTATTCCCAGCTAATCTGGAGTCTGAGGAGGGAGGACTGCCTGAGTCCAGGAGGTTGAGGATGCAGTGAGACATGATTATACAGTTGCACTCCAGCATGGGAGATAGACTGAAAAAAAAAGAAAAAAAAAAGAAAGAAAGAGAAAGAAAATGTTAAACTTCATAGGACCTTGACATTCTTATCTACAAAATGGGATAACAATGTCCAATTTCATTGTAAAAATATGTACTACTACTACCAACCTGGTGAGAGACAAGCCTTACAATCTGGACTTGTCAATTTGATAATTTGTTTAAATCTCCCCCCTCCCATTTTCCTTTGACAAATCTTTAAATGTGATTCATTCATTCACTCAATATTTCCTGAGCACCTACACTATGCTAGATACTACACTAAACACTAGACGTGTTGAATTATTCGTCTTCATGGAGCTTAACTGAGAGTAAAACATAAGAAAGGCATTGATTCTTTAATTTCTGTCCTGATTCTCATTGCTCATTTGTAGTCCATCAATCAAAGTTTAAGGTTCAGTTATTGAATTGAATGAATTTCAAACTCTGGTCCCTGGAGGCCCATAGCGCTTCAGGTGGGAGTTGCAGGGAGGGGTGGAGAGTGGTGCACAGAGTATAGAAGACCCCTGGTCATCCACCCTAGACTTCACTATAGCAGTTCCACTTTTAACTATTTTGCATATTGTCAAAATTTTATTTGGGAGGCTAAGAGCATTCTACTATTTTTTTTAGAAAAAGGAAAAAACCCTCTGGATTAAAAAAATTTTATATTTCAAGTAGGACTTTTGAGAAAGAAAATAATGAGTAAACTTGTTTATGGTGTTGAAATAGTACATCAAGGGTTCCGACCCAAGTTCCCTAAGAATTAGTCTTGGGTTCTTTGTATTTGTCTTTCAATTGCTCAGACACATTCTCAGCCACCTGTGAAGTAACTTGCAATTTTCAGCCTTTGAAAATTATAATTGTAGAGCTAGAAAAAAATATTGAGAGTTATCTAATACAACCGTCATGTTATATAACTGAGCTTTTCAAACTGTGGACTGTGACCAATTAGTTGGACAAGTAATAGATTTAGTGGCTGGCAATCAGCAAATATATACATATATAAATAACATAAATATATATATATGAAAAGAACAGAAAACATCAGAATGCACACCATGTGATAAAGACAAGTTCATGGAACTATGTACGAATGTACATATACATACACACACATATTATGTATATATGCATGTGTCCGTGTGTATATATATTTGCATCTACATGCATAAAATGTATTTCTTTCTGTGGGTCATGATCAAAACAATTCAAATATCATTGATTCATAAGAATCCTTTACCATTATTAAAATGTAAAGACACCAGTAACAGACCCACAGAATTCTCATTCCTTCTCTGGACAACCCTTTTTAGTTTGACCAAGTCAAGATAGCCGTAAAACATTATCTCTTGATCACAAGCTATATTTTTGCCTATTCACTATTTCTCATTTCCCCAACAGTTCCCTCTGTGACAATTTCCAGACCTTTCTTCATCCTGGATGTCGTCAATGATTTTCTTGGAATGAGATGTCCTTAATTAAAAAGAAATGTCTTGTTAGGACCAGTTGCATAATGAAAATAAGGGGCCACTTATTTAAAATGTATTAAGAATTGCAGAACAGTGACTGGAGAACATTAAACCAAGCATGAACTCCTTTCAAGCATAAGACCCTGTGCAACAGTACAGGTTGCATGCCCGTGAACTTGTCCCTGCCTCAAGGTACAGACAGACCACTACAAAGTGCCCTGGGTCTTTTGCTGCTAGTGTTTCAGTGATCACTCCGCTATTACTGCAGCTCTGACTGCAGGAGCTTGTTAAAGGTTCTTCTCTTGCAGAAACTCCATCTGGTCTCCCCACACACTGGGAAGAGCTCAGGTGCTTTGTGCATGCTCCTTCACCCTAGCTATCCCACCCCCTCACATCTCTGCTCTTCAGACATGGAGGTCTTTGATGTGAAATTTCATGCTCAATCTCATGGTAGCTAGACCCATGAGTTATGCAGTGCTCAGGGTTCCAGAGACAGCAGTATTCATTACTTCTGGCTACTGGGCTAATTTCAGAAATACTCTGTTCAAATAGGGATCTGCTCGCTAAAATACTCTGAGCTGGAAAGATATCCCCCCAAAACAGATATATTTCTTTAAAAAAATCTCAGTAAGTCTGTGAAAACCCAATGCTTCATGAAGACTAAGTATGATACTACTTAGAAAAAGCACTGCGAAAAGTCTAATTTGCATGTAGAAATAAAGTAAAATAAGGCTATTTCATCATAAAATAATGAAGTCATTTGGCTCTTTATCCTAGAAGGGTGTTATGAATCAGAAAGTTTCAATTTCTTTTAAAAAAATCAGTCCAAATTGCAAATACCTTTAAACACTGCCAGTTAAAATTTTACATGAGATATTCATTGAATGTCAAAAACGCAGTCTGGGGACCAATGTTGACTTAACTTTATTCCTTAAAAAATATGGTTATTAGAAAATCTCCCTGATATCTGTTAAAAAGATAAGTAGACCACATCTGTCATCTCGCACTTTGGGAGGCTGAGGTCAGAGTATTGTTTGAGGCCAAGAGTTTAAGATCAGGCTGGGCCACATAGCAAGACCCTCCCCCTCCATCTCTACAAAATAATAATAATATTTTAAAGATAAATAGAACTAATTATTGCCATATGAAATTTATTATGTTAAATATATTGGCATGCTTTTTAATAGACTATTTTAAGTAAGTCTCCATCTAATGCAAAATTCTATCCTTACATCTTCAATTTTGTTCTTTTTTCCCACTGCCATGTAAACATAGATTGTTTCTAAACTAACTTATTTAATTAAAATAAGTTTTCTTCTTCTAAATGGCACTGCATTTTAAAATGTCTCCCTCGTAGCTGACACTAATGTGTACCATCAGACTGTAAGGCTCCTAGGGAGAAATACATCCCCAAAGTGTGTGACACATAGAAAGTGCTTGACAAATGCTTATCAAAAGACTTCAGTAGGTCTCTGCTGCAGCCTCTGTCGCCCTGTGACCTTCAGGTCCTGGGAGTTCATAGGGAGGACACCGGGACACCCAGAAGACGGGAGATGACACACCATGGATTGGCACTAGGATTGGTACCCAGATAAGATTTCTCCAGTTTCCTGGTAGTAAAGGTGAAGATCAAAGAGGAGGTCTGGAGAAGCAAACTGATAAACCAATTACCTCCATGTCACATGGTCTCCAGAAAAACAGGTAAGGAAGTCAAGATGTAACATGTCCAGATAACTTCACCTGAGAAGAAATCCCAGTGAAAAAGGGGAAGAGGAAGAAATGGCTGGTTCTCAGGTCAATGTGTCCCAGGGCCTGTTGACATTCAGAGATGTGGCCATAGAATTCTCTCCAGAGGAGTGGAAATGTCTGACCCTGCTCAGCAGATTTTTACAGGAATGTGATGATGGAGAACTACAAAAACCTGGTTTTCCTGGGTGATGAGAGTTTCAGCACACCATTCCTATTCCATACTAAGGATTTCATGTCCTTTTTTTGGTAGAATGTTTTCTGGGACTTTCTGCTTTATACAAATGAGTTTCAAATAACTACTTTCACAGAAAACTCGTTGATTTCTTGGCATAGAAAAGAAAAAATTAAAGATGATTCATGTTGACATAAAAAAAAAAAAGACTTCAGTCATTCCTCTACCTAGGCCTCTAGGAATGAAGTTTCTCCTTGCTGACAAATTCTGACTCATTTCCTGGGAGTGAGAAAAGTAATTAACCATTTTGATTTTTGAATGGCTTCTCAAACAGGTGCAACTGAGTGGACGGCATCTCAAAAATTTCTCTCCCTGGAGACTCTTCTATACAGTAACATGCTAAAAAGAATGCGTGTCTGTGTCATTCAGGACAGGCTTGCACAGAAGTAGCAGGTTAAATTGATCTTGGGATCTGTCTTAGTCTGTTTGTGCTGCTATAACAAAATAACTGAGACAGTAATTTATTAAGAACAGAAATTTCCTTGCAGTTCTGAAGGCTACGGCATCTAAGATAAAGAAGCTGGCAGATTCAATGTCTGGTGAGGCCTTGCTTCTCTGCTTCCTAGATGGTGCCTTGTTGCTGTGTCCTCAGGAGGGAACAAATGCAGTGTCTTTAAAGGGAGGAAGATGGAAGTGCAACAGGGAGAAAGCTAGTTTTCTCCAGTCCTTTTAGAAGGTTGCTAATCCCATTCATTACTTAATTATCTCCTAAAGATCCTACTTCTTGATACTACTATATGGATGGTTAAGTTTCAACACATAAATTTGGGGAGACACATTCAGATCATAGCAAGATCCATCTCTCTGGATTTGGAAATTATTCTCTCTTCTGAGTCTTGACTTTTTTTTGCTGTTTTAGCTAACTTAAGATGAGCCCTTGAAAACTCTACCTTGAGAGAGAGAAAAAAGGTATTTTTATATAGGAGTCTTCATAAATAGCCTCTTGCTGGCACCATAGAGGTGGGAGATTCTGTCTCCTATACTTTTATATGATCGGGATGATGCTGCCTCTAGAAGCCACCATGTGAGGCTAATGCAGTGCTGCACTGACCATCACAAGCTAACTGAAAAAAAATTGCAAAGATAGGAGTTATACTAATTTCCAGGCCAGAAGTGTATAGTAAGAATGACTGCACAGAAATCTAGGGAGAATGTTAAATCCTACTGGGCATATTTAGGGATTTGAGAGCTTGTTAATGACAATACAGTCCTTTGTTGGTTTTCTTGATTTCTGAAATTCTCTCTTTCAATACCTTTCTCTCCCCTCCCTCCCTCTCTCTTAGCTATTTTTTTTCTTCCATTTATCTTCCTTTTCCTTCTCCTTCTTAAATTGGAAGTCAGTAATGACTTCTTAGCTATTTGAATCAGAATCCGAGATCTGCCACTTCAACCCTCTGACCTTGGACATTTTGTTCCATCTCTCCAAACCTCATGTTCGTCATTTATTAAACAGGGATGTTCATAGAGTCTACCCCACAGAGTTGTTGCAATGCCTGGCTTACAGTTAGCCCTAAACAAATGTCAGACATTGTTTGTTATCTTTTCTAGTATATCAAGTCATTACATTCTCCCAAAAATATGCAGAACCAATGAACTAACTCTTTGTCCTTGAATGTTTTTTTATCCTATTCAACAAATTAAAGTCTTCTTTATGGTATTCCATTTTCATTTGCTCCTAAGGTATACAATCTTTCCGAGGATATGCCACAGTGAAAAACTTTTCATAAATTGGAAATAAGATGTGAGCATTAGTGTGCATGTGTGTGGAGGGGTTACGCAGTTTCCTTTCTTGTAGAGAAGGGATTAAGGCTACGTAAACTCAGAGGAGTTCTGCTTCCTAGCATTCATTATTATTATCAGTGGTGAAAGTACAGTGCATCATACACATTTTTAAAGAAAAAGAGCTTAATATTTTTGAGAGATCAGTAAGTACCTTCATGGTCCATCTAATTTGTTCTTTAACACCCATGTTTGGTGTAAATGGATGCCGTTGGTTATAAAAATAACATGATTTAAATGAATGAATGATTCTCACAGATCTACACTCTGCAGGGGTACAAAGAATTAGAATAGCAGTTTTGCAACACAGAAAGACATGTCACAAAGGCAGTTTCTAAAATCATGAGAATCTGAAAACTTTAAAGATACTATTTTTTTACTCCATAAATAAATATATTAAATCCACCCAGGAAATTGGCTAAATAAAGATGTGATAAATTATATAATGAATATTATATAAATGATCCTTTTGCTAGACCCATACTCCTTTTTACCATCCCCCACACCTGGATTAACCTTAGGGGGCAAATCCAGAGATTGGTATATGGTTCTGAGGAAAGGGGAATACAGGGTGCTTTCCAGCTTCTTGTTTTTTTTCCAAGTTGTTTCAAGATTTTGGTCACCAAGCCTTATCACTGAGATAGAGCATGGGGTTAACTGCCATTGAAAACATCAGGAAATCTGCTCAAGCCTGCAGCATGAGAATTGGGAAGCTGAGAAGACATCTTGGCTTTTGCTTAAGTCAGTGCGACAAATGCCTCATGCACAATCTCAAAGAACATTTCATTCATGGTGTCATTACTTATAGATCCTTTGAAATGAAACTAACTTCCCCACTCCCTCAACTTTATCCCAACCCTCCTTCCCTCCTTTACATGAAAAAAATCTGATAACTATTCTTACTACAATTACTTTGAAAGAGTTTTGAACTAGAATGAGATATTTTCAACCATCAACAAACTCCAGTAACAAACTCTAAAGCACATAACTTAACAGAAGTGGTAAGATGGACTGGATATTTACCCTACCTAGTGTATTCAGAGCCTCTCTTCCCAAAAGGAAGGAGAAAGAGAGAGAGAGAGAGAGAGATGGAGAAGAAAACAGCTACAGGACTTTGTGATAGTTGAAATAACAGAATTCTTCCTTATGAGTGCAGAAGTTGCTTCTGAACATCTAACTTTCTTAGAGTCTTGCATATAAAACACAAATATAAATGTCCAATACATACCAAATATAAAGAGATGAAAAGAGTGAAAGATCAACTGACTCCTGGCCACACCCATTTCCTTAACGACTAGTTAAAATATTCTAGAAAATCAGTATTTAGAGTCTATGTAAGTGTTTGTAAGTCAATCACCTTTCATTTCTTAGCCCAATGAGAAATAAGAAGTTGAGAAACAGAACACATCAGGCAGCGGAAGATGGGCCTCAGGGCCTGGCTGCCAAGGACATATCCCAGCTCTACCATATATTAGCTGTGTGGCCCTGTGTCAGTTTCAAAAACCTCCTCAGCCTCAGTCTCTGCATCTATAAAATGGGAACAATAATAATACATTTTCCTAGGAGTGTTGGGAGGACCACATAACACAAGCTAGTTTAAGGACCTAGCACAGTGCCTGGCATGTAGTAAGCTCTGCCTTTGTAAGCTATAGTTATTATTATTATTCATCTCACCATCACAGGACTCAGGATTGATCTAGAAAGATAAATGATGAGCATGACAGTTCACATCCAGCCTCTGTCAGTATCCATGCCCACCCAGGTGTTCTTCCCCTGTCATAAATCTCCCCTGACCCCTAATCCCAACAATACTAAAATTGTCTTAAAAGTCTTTCTACAAAAGTTAATAAAGTCCCTCCACAACGTGAGAGCTCTTCTGGGTCCTGCTCCTAATTAATGAGACACTTGTTTTTAAAATTTTGTGTTTTAAAATGACTACCAAGCAAATGTCATCCTCCCATCTAGAAATGCATGACAATGTTTAAAGTTGGGAAAATGACTCATGTGTCTAATTGTCCCAAAAGAATATATGTTGCCAGTTCCATATCACAGTGAAATTGGTTGTTATGGACACTTTCATAAGCAGCAGATAACAAAAACGTTTCTTTGCTTTCAAAGAATAAGTTGCTGTGCCATAAATAAATCATTACATCATATCAAAGGTACTAAAATCAACAATCACCTGATCATCATTGGCAAGCCTTGTGTGAACTCCATTTTTTTTCCTAATTAAATGAGAGAAGAGAGTAAAAGAAATCTTTGCAAAATGTCCCACATACAATAGAGTTTCTAACTGTAGGGGGTAGAATGATGCATCCATTTCCACTTACAGTATTAGGGAATGACTAAATTACTTGGCGCTCCCTTTCTGCAATACACTTGTGAGTAATGATATAATTTTCTAAATCACATAAAAATACATACACAGGATTCAGTGTAGCTCTATGCCCCATCTTCATGAGAATTCGTGTGGATACAGATTTTACAGAATCTTATTAAGAGAATTTTTGTAAAAAAGCGATCTTAGTTTTGTTCAAATTCACGCTACTTATCTATATAGATGCATTTTTTCTTTGAACATATAGAATAGCCATGTCTGGCCATATTTGGCATCTGTGTGCGGAACCTGAGATCTTAAAAATTCATTACTTCTTAGCATGCTCACAATTATCTCTTGTAAAATTAAGCTTTTATTCCAAGTCTGAATATTTGAGTCATTTAAGGCTCCTTTTTAAACGTTGAGTGACCATAAAACGAGCAATGTGAATTTTATTTAAATTGATTTGTATCTTCATCACCACTCCTTAAAACGAATCTTATTACTAGAGATAATGCATGTGTCAAAAAAGAAGCCTCAAATGCACTTCCTGTGCACTTGACAGGGTGACAAAATATTTCTCCTATCCTTTCCTAATTGAGCCGCAGTACAAAGGAGGACATTATAATAATATTAATAATAGTTACATGGATATTTGTAGGTACTGTGTAACCCTTCAGTCCATTTTCCCAGACAATAGTGACTACAAAGAGGCTTCAAAATAGAACATCGCACAATATGAATGCCACTTTTTTCTATCTTACATTTTAAAAACATCATTGAAATCAGAAAGTTCATTTACAAAGGACTGGCAGTTGCAATCACAGCAATAATGTAGTGCTGAGAAAAAAAGGGTAATTGGTTTGGTAAAGATCGCTTTCCATTACACCATAAAGCACTACACAATAGGAAAGGTCGCCAATTAAGCAATCATGAATACCAAGTACTGAAGCTGATGAAAATAGGGCAGTGGTTTAAATAGATTTGCAAGCAATTTACCTTTTCACAATGTTGGCAATCTGATGCAATTTGCTTGCAATTTTGTCTGCTTTCAGTAGCACTCGAAGCTGACACTACACAGACCAAATGGCAAAGAGGCCCTGCATAGAAAATGTAAAACTATCTTGGCTGCATCAGGAAACCAGAATGGTGGTTCATCAGGAAAATTACAACAATTAACATAAGTGCTGCAAAAATCAACACTTTAAATGTCACACTCACTAGTCTGTCCAAAGACTGTAAAAGTACCATCCCCGTTGCTGGACTCACAGTAAATATGAAGCAATCACCACCAAACCTTGGGGCTGATGGCTTTACAATTGATGTGACATTCTCTGAGTGATAAAATAGCCTCTCATTTTACAAAAGTAAGTATTTTTCTTTTTTAGACTTAACCTGGATTATGTCAACACAAAATTTACGTTTAATTTTTTCAACTTTTTCGACAAAGCCATTCCGTGCCAGGGTGGGTGTAGTCGGTCTTGACATTTAAAAAATAACTTTATATTTCAGAGAATTAGAGCCAAGTTGATAAAAAATAATCCCTCCTCAAATATTGATCTGGTGCTTTCAAATGTAAATCATGTTCCAGATTTATGTCGAAAGCTGTTATACAGTGTGAGGTACAGTGTGCCTGACCAGAGCCTATTTTATTATCTTAGAAAGGGCTCCAGAAAGGCATCTGTGGGTATTCTCTTGAGGACTGGTTGGAATTACAGATGCCATCACATGTCTGTGTCAATGTATTCCCAGCTAAAAGTTAGACACCTTGAAAATAATTGATAACTTCTGCTTTGGTGCCCATGTTTGAAGAAGCTATAAATTTGTCAGGCCTCTAGGAGAATTGGCTTATAGTGTAAACCTAATGATTTCTCAGTGAACTGGGAGGATCTTGTGGTGAGAGAACAAGAGTGGAGTGTCAGAAAATCTAAGTTTAATTTTCATCTCTATATTGGCTGACTGAGAGAATTATTTTAGGGATGCGTCTACAGAGGGCCTGTCTTCTTCCAGTTTTGAGTGAATTGACTTATCATTTTGGCTTAAGAACAAAGTGGGAGCTTTACCCTGATGAACATCTTTGCCTTGTTTGAGCTCGGGCATCATGATTTCCACACCAGCAAAAACAAAAACAAAAACAACGCAGGCTATTGGCATACATATATGTGAGATGTTCACAGTTAAAAGTAAGCAATCTTATTCTGAAAAAAATTTATTAGTGAAAAAGTCCCATGGTGAAAATAGCAGCCCAACTATCCCAGCTTTTACTGTATCACAGGGCTCATCTTTGAGTCCTTTCAGATTCGCAGCAAATCATTTCTTAAAGGGGGATTCCGTGGATCTGTAGAACTCAGAGTATCCATAGATGGGACCTAATGTATTGTGGTAGCACGTGACTCTGGGATCCTTCCCCAGGTGTGCTTTCATATCATCACTAATGTGGAGTTGCATTCAGTAAAGAATGATTTCCCCTAAATAGTTTACTCCCTGCTACTGTTTACCAAGCAACAGTGTCAATTCCAGGGAAGCGTTTCATCAGCTGCCTCTTCCCATCACCATCTTAATGAACATCAGCAAGCAGGACCTTACTGATGGCGTCCCCGGGGCCATCCTTCACATGAAGGCCCTCACTAGGCACTGGGGGCATTGCCCAGAAGACTGGGATCCAATGTTGGCCATGATAACTCTTCAGGAAGAAGTTCACTGCTTGGCTGAAAGTAAAGGGGTTAGTCTTCATGGAAGCTGCACAATCTTTTTAGAAAGGTTTACATTTTCTATCACATGAAGCTTGCAGAAGAATGTAATGATGGTCTTCCTAGTTTTAGAAGGTCTATGTGCAGTCATTTCCTGAGGGAATGTAAACATTTACTAACTGGTCTCTGACAGACTCAGAGAACAAGTCACTACAAGAAGGAAGTGACCTATTGCTATCCACAATGCGACAGGAGTGATTCCATGGAAGGGTGGTATCAGCAGTCTCAAGAGTAAATTACAGGCTTGGAATAGTAATAAAGTATTTGCTATCTTACTGATACAAGCAAAATACTCAAAAGTTTGCAAGATTGCTTTTGGAGAAATAAACATGGAGAAGAACTAGCTTTTTTTCCTCCATGTGCATATGTGTGTTTAAGTGTGTGTTTGTGTGTGTGGCTCAAGATGTTTAAAAGAGTGGTATACAAGAGGACGGACAGAAACCATGGATAATTTTGATAAATATAATGACCTGTGGGATTTTTTTTTTCCTCAGCTGTTGATTGGTACCACCGAAAACAATTATTACTGGTTAATTTAGTTGCTGGCATAGTGCATAGTAAATATTTTTGTTGTATCACTCTTTATTAACTGCAGAAAAAGCCTTTCAATTTTTTTATGAAGTTAGTCAAAATCACACACAGAAGCTATGTATAACCATAAAGGATCATCAAAACTATTTCAAAGTCATTGTTACAGTTCTTGTACTCTGTCTCATAGAGAAATTAGAATTCAGTGGAATCTATGCCTTAGAGACTTGGATTTTAAATTTCCCAAAGAGGAGGTTTCAGAGTCTTTACCAGTTTGGGTTACACAACATCTTTACATTAGTTATATCTGCCCAGTTAAACATAATAACATGAAGAAATTATGGTGTAAATTATTGTAAAACTACTCAATTACACCTGCCACCATCAAGCAAGTAAAACACGTAAAAATCCTAGCACGCTTTGGGGAAATATATCATTAACTTAAATACATTTTTTTTTTTTTTTAGTCCTCAAAGTAGTTTAAGGAGATAGTGAAATGAAAATATTTTATCTAAAATATTAAACGTTTAAAATATGAAAAAAATATTTTCTTGAATGGCAGTTGTGCTAATCAATTTTGAATCAAATATGGGTTGAATTCTGGCTCAGTTATTTTTTAACTGGGTAGCCATAGACAAATCATGTAATCTCTGAGTACAAATTTTGTCATCTGTAAAATGGAGGTAATAAAATCTTACAGAAATGTTTGTGATCAGTAAGATATTGAATTAGAAGTGGCATATACTAGATGCTTAAATAAAAATCATTGGTTGTTATGATTGTAGTTGTGTTTGTAGTGAATGATGATGATAATAATTTGATTAGAAAATCTGACCTGGGAAGCATTCACAAGTCTCTGTTTGTGTGTGTGTGTTTTTTTAGTGGATAAAAATGGAAATAGCTTATCTATTCAAATGAGATCATCTATATTAAAACATTTGAAAATGTGCTATAAAATTCAAGAAAACTTCTAATATAATTGTCAAAAAGGAAAATAATTCTCAAAAAGGTATCTTTCAAGTCAGGATGAAATCACATTACAATACTTTGTCTTTTGATGAATTACTACAAAGCAATTTTCAAGCTGGAACGAACAAAATTTGAAGACTACATGTGTTTACAAAATGCAAATGGTTTAGTTTCTTTAAAATCCATAAAATTAAGCAAAGAAAATATGTGTTTTTGTAGTATGTTCTATATTCTTCATCCCTAATAAGTGAAGACTGTAGTGTGGAAGATTCTAGATAATGTCATAGAAAAGAAGACATGGGAGGGAGGAGGAAGTTAAACTCACAGTCGATTGTTCTGGAGTGTCTCAGAGCCTCCATGCAGAGTTGCAGTGCAAACGCAGGTCCAGAACAAGCTGGAAGAAGACCTGGACCAGCAGTGTCCTGCAGGGATCCTTATGTGGCTAAATCAGAAAACTTCGAATGCTTCAGGAACTCTTGTTGGCTCTATGGAGAAGAGTCAGGCCATTCTTTTCTTTAATGGATTGCTGGTGAACGTTTCCAAGAATGTACCATACCTGCAAGACACCTTGAATTTTAAAACCAGCCCCTAGTGGCCCCCAACTGGCCTGTGGTAGCTGTCTCTAGGCAGCAGGAGATGGCCATGGGTCCTTGTAATTCACTAGAGCTTAGTCAAAATGGATGCATTTCCCTGGGAGCTTATCACTGCCTTTGAATACCTCTGATCTGAGTCAAATTATATTTACTCAACAAACATTGACTGAGCCCCCATTGTGAACTATACTTTATTGAACACATATATAAATAATGCATTATTTCTGTCTCCAAGGATCTTCCAGTCTAACATAAGAGATAAGGGGTACACTATGCTAAACAAATATTTAAATAAAAGTTTAGAAATGGCAAGTCCCATAAAAGAAATGCAAAATACTGTGGTTGTTGAGAAGAGGCGCAGCTAGGAGATGATGCTCATGATACCATAGTGCAGAGTGTGGTGGTTTCAAGAAACTGCCTTTTCCCTCAAGCTGAGTTGATAGTAGTGTAGAAAAGTTGGTGCTTAAAATCATACTTGAATGCTTTATTAGACAAGCTTTGGGTAGGCAGGGAAAGTACTTCAAGGTGAAAGGAAACTCATAAGAAGGAAAGAAGAAACAGAAGGCAGGAGGGAGGAACTTCACTTAGGTTAGAAAACACAAGTCTGGTTTAGCTGGAATGCTGTGATGTGAATATTGAGAATTCTAAAAGGATCCTGTATGAGTTCACCTAGAAATCCTGAATGCTCTGGGTAGTTGAGTTTCCCCATTTATAACTTCATGCATCAAGCATTTCATAAGGCGTGTCCTCAATTACTGAATTTTAGCATACATTGCAATTATACCTCATGTATGCTTGGGAATAATAATCCTGTACTTGAATTATCTTGAAAGGATGATACAAAGGAGAAAAAGTCTGATTTTTCATTCTTCCTGGGTCACATCACACTCTAATAAAACCTGATATTGTAATCTTACGTATATACTCTTAATCTTTCAGGTCAAGTCTGAATTAGCTCAAGACAATCCGGCCCTTGTATAAAAGACTGTTATCAAACAAATGGGAATTTCACCAGCTCGAGAACGCTTCGAACTGCATTTTCCAGTTTACTGAAAAGGTAAACAGTTCAAATAGGAAGTTCTGATTTGCACCCATCCACAGGTCAAAGGAAGTTTTCATTTGCCTTGGAAAACGCTGTGTACACTAGACTCATAAAACTGATAAAATCAGATCTTTTGGTTCCGATTGCCGCCTGACACTGTCTATAGCCAACTGTCAGCTATGAAAAATCCATTTGCAGAACATTCAGTTCCTCTTCCTAACTGTTCTTTGCTCCTTTCTATACCTGATCATACAGTATCCTGTCACTTCTACAGCACACTGCAATGTTTCAAAACTGGCTGAGAGTGACTCCTATTTAAAACAAACGAGACAGAGATCAATTCAGAAGCTCGAGGTTACCCTTTAGTCACCACAAGATGGTGACTTGGGTTCTAAGAGTCTTTCCAAAGGAGCTCTCCGGGCCAGGATTATCAAATGTCATAGATCTGACAAGTCTAACAGCCTCGCAGTTGTTAAACTAGTTCATCTCTCGGCTCCCAAGTTTGGTGGGAATAAAAATATTGCACAGATGGGACTATAACTGACCGTAGCCTGTTCCATTGTGTGTCCAACCATCTCTAATTACAGCAACCCACGAAAGGAAGAGATTTGAAAGGGCAGGTGACGGGAGAGGAGAGGAACCTGTTTGACTTAAACAGCACAGGATCCCTCACCATCAGGCCTGATGTACATCAGCCTGACAGCTAATTAGGGTAGACATGAATTTTTCCAATGTAACAGATGTTCGCTAATCAGGCCAGATTTGGAGCCCTTGCGCCAGCAACATTTCATGCACAATTTAACTATCTAAAAGGAATAAACTACTTAATGCATTGTACTGAAGGCACAGCTGTTTCACAATCAGAAAATTTGCTGTCAAAGATGTTCTCTTTAAAACTGACATGTTTTTATATAACTCTGATGGGGTGTTTATAATGTATTAATAGTTGTCAGCAAGAGCTGCTGTCATCATCAAGAAGTAAAATATTTTTGAAGGTATATTAAAATGAACAGACTTCTTTCTCTTCTCCCCAAATCCATTCAGATAATTTAGCTAGGTTGAATGTGGTCTGCTGTGTTCCAAAATGTATTTGAAACAAAGAACATCAATGTATGTTTTCAATTTATTCTAAATTTAAGACAAAAACCATGCCTTGCTTTTGGCTTAAAGGTTTAAAACAGTCATAGTTCCACGTTTGTTTACAAAGCTGGATTTTTTAAAAAAATCATTCTAGTTCTAGGCAAATTCACCAGAGGAACATCATTACCATACCAAAAATGTTTTATTGGATAAAATGAAGGTTTGACATCTTTATAAACACAAACTAATTTGGTAAGGATTAAAAAGGGTTTCTCTCTCTCTTTCTCTCTCTCTTTCTCTCTCTCTCTCTATCCCTCTATTTACCCTTGTACTTTATGTACTGAGTCTTTATTATAAGAAAAGATTGCTAAATATGAACTTGAAACTTTATACATTTTTCTTTTGACAGTTTAGTTTTGCATTTTTATTTGTATTTTTAAAATAGTGAAGCAAAACAATAATTATTACCCCATGAGTACTGAAAACTTTACATCATTTAAAAGTACTGATTTGTGAGTCTTAAAACTCTTTGTATTTGAAAGAGACAAATATTGTAAGTGATGACTTCAAATTCTACCACAAAGACAGTTGTAGGACTTTAGTCATCTGAATTGTCTATGTAATTTAGCAATTTGCTTATTCTAGTAACTTTTTATCAGTTTTACCCACAACTTTATGATGCACAGTTTGTGTACATTATTTTCAAATAATAATGTTAAAAGTATAAATTATGCTTTTTCTGGCAAGAGAGCTGTGGTAGGTGGTGTCGTGTCTATTGAGACTAAGTTACTATGATCCTCCTTTTCATGTGCTGCCTAAGTCACTTGTGACCCATGAGAGGTACTATGTTGAAATGATAGTACAGTAGCATAGATCTTATGGTAAATTCAAAGACAATATTATCTTTAAAATCTCATTTCAATTAAAGAATGGTTCTCAGGACTGGTGAAGGAAACTAGGATTCTCTGCTATGGCTCAAAAGTATCCTATTTTTACATTTTTCTGATGCCATGACTTTTCCACTGAAAACTGGCAATAGACCAATCATATAGTCACATTTCCAAGTGATGACAAACCATGCCACGTCTAGAAAAGAGAGTTATTTGTGTTCCAAAGCAAATCAGCCCTGAGAGATACTAAAAATTAACTTCACAAAGACCAAAACTGAAACATCCTGATTCTATCCCTCTCCCTTTAGATATTTTATGTCACTAGATTGTTTGCCATCTTCAGTGTCAGTATCTCGAAGACACATATCTTTGAAAGTTTAAGATAATTCCATAGCCACCAATAGTTCTTTAGTACTGGGCTTGTTCTAAACTAAATGCTGATAAATATTTTGAAAAAAATAAAGCTTCATATTATATCCACTTGATCATTAAAAAATTTAATTTTGATATAAGTATTTTATAAGATAAAATAATTTTTACAAGATTATTTATAGACTTAGACTTCTCTCAGAACAAAATCCATACCCTTTACCACAATCTAGAAAACTATGTTATCTGGCCTCTCTACCTCCCAACAGCATTGTCTGGCAATATCTGCCTTCCTCACTACAATCTAACCAACACTGATCTGCTTTCTGCAACTTGAACACGACAGCCTTTCTCTCCTGAGAGCTTTTGACTTGCATCTCTTGGCCAAGAATGTTCATCTCTCTACCCTTGGCATTCTGACTCCTTTTCTTCACTCAGGAGTTAGCTTAAATGGATCTTATTCAGAGAAAACTTTCCTGACAGCCCTAATTTGCATTGTTTCTCCCCCAATCCCCATCATATCACTCTGCTCATTTTCTTCATAGCATTCATTAAAATTAAAAAAAATAATTTGGGATATTACATTGGAATTGTATATATCGTGAGAGACAAGGGTCCACTTTCACTCTTATCAATATGGATATCCAGTTTTCTCAGGACCATTTATTGACCGTTATTATTATTTATCCCCAGTGTGCTTTCTTGGCACCTTTGTTGAAAATCAGTTGTCAGCCGGGCTCGGTGGCTCGGCCTGTAATCCCGCGCCTTTGTGAGGCTTAGATGAGTGGATTGCCTGAGCCTGAGGGTTCGAGACCCGCCTGGGCAGGTGAGACCTCATCTCTACAATAAAAAAAAAAAAAAATAGCCGACGTGGTAGCGCACGCCTGTAGTTCCAGCTACTTTGAAGGCTGAGGTGGAAGGATCGCCGGAGCCCAGCAGGTCGAGGCTGCAGAGCGGCCACTACACTCCAGTCTGGGCGACAGAGTGAGACTCCAACTCAAAAAAAAAAAAAAAAAGAAAAGAAAATCAAATTGTCTACAAATATGGGAATTTATTTCATGGCTCTCTACTCTGTTCCAATGATCTATATGTCTATTTTTATACCAATACCATGTTATTTTGGCTATTAAACCTTGTAATATATGCAGAAGTCAGGTGATATAAATGGGAGAAAATATTTGCAGACTATTCATCTGACAAGAGAATAATATCCAGAATACACAAGGAACTCAAACAACTCAACAATAGAACAAAATAATCACATTAAAAAGTGAACAGCCGGGCTCGGTGGCTCAGCCTGTAATCCCGCGCCTTTGGGAGGCTGAGGTGAGTGGATTGCCTGAGCCCGCAGGTTCGAGACCCGCCTGGGCAGCAAGACCTCATCTCTACAATAAATAAAAAAATCAACCGGGCGTGGTGGCGCATGCCTGTAATTCCGGCTACTTGGAAGGCTGAGGTGGAAGGATCGCCGGAGCCCAGCAGGTCGAGGCTGTGGTGGCCGGGAGCGGCCACTGCACTCCAGTCTGGACAACAGAGTGAGACTCCAACTCAAAAAAAAAAAAAAAAAAGTGAACAAAGAACACGAATAGACAATTCTCTGAAGAAGACATACAAATGACCAGCAAGTATATTAAAAAAATGAACATTATTAATCATCAAGGAAATGCAAATAAAAACCACAATGAGATATCATCTTATCCCAGTTGGAATGACTATTACTAAAAAGGCAAAAAATAGCAGATGCTGGTGAGGATGCAGAGAAAAGATAACTCTTGTACACTGTTGGTAGAAATATAAATTAGTGTAACCACTAGGGAAAAGAGTTGGAAGATATCCTAAAGAACTAAAAATAGAGCTATCATATGATCCAGCATATGGGTCTGTGTCCAAAGAAAAAGAAATCAGTGTATCAAAGGGATAGCTGCACTGCCCCCCTATACTTAATGCAGCACTATTCACAATAGCGAAGATACAGAATCAACCTATGTCTACCAATGGATGAAAGAACAAAGAAAACATAGTATATATACACAATGAAATACTGTTCAGCCATAAAAAAAGGAGTGAAATTATGTCATAATTTTCAGCTACATGAATGGAACTAGAGGGCATTATGGTAAGTGAAATAAACCAAGCATAGAAAACCAAAAACTGCATGTTTTTACTCCTACGCAGGAGCTAAAAATATTTATCTGACAGAGATAGAGAATAGAATGATAATTCTAGAGGCTAGGAGGGGTATGAAAATAGGGGTAGAAAATGAAGAGAGGTTGGTAAACGGGTTTAAACACAGTTAGAAAGAAGAACTAAGTTATAATGTTCTGTAGCAGACTGGGCAACAGTAGTTAGCAATAATATATTGTATATTTCAAAGTAGCTAGAAGAGAGGACTTGAAAATGTTACTAACACATAGGAAAGGTGAATACTCAAGGTGATGGATACCCCAAATACCCTGACCTAATCATTATACATTCTATGCATGTAAAAAATACTCACATGTCCCATAAATATATAAAATAGTATATATCAATAATAGAAATAATAAGCAATAACTTGCTTATTTGTTTATTTTTGTCTCTCTACCTTCTGAAAGCCTCTAGGACTGTGACAACTAGCTACATGCGTCTATTTACATTTAAATTAATTTCCAAAAAATTAAATATAATTATAAATGCAATTCCTCAGTTTTATTTTTAGTAGGGCAAGTATATAATATTTTTATCTCACAGAAAGTTCTATTGGACAGTGCAGATCTAAAATATATTTGAGAGCAAAAGAAAGTTCTGACTTCTTTACCTCCATCTCTATAAACCTAGAATAGCAACTGGCCCATAATAGTCTCAGTTTGTTGGATGGATGGATGAATGGACGGATGGAGAGGTGAATGAATTGATGATGGATGAATGGAAGAGTGAACTTCGCTTATACGTAATCATTGAGAAGTATGATAATCCAGTTAATGTTATACTATGGTTTCTACTCGACCTTCTATTTATAATATTAACTATCACAATAGGTTAAAGTATATTTAACACTTAAGCATGTCTAATATGATCTATATGATTTAAACTTTTTTAAAAGCATGCAAGAAAGAGATCTCCATGTTAACTTGAAACAGACCCACAGGATCAAAAAGATCCCTTTAGAATCCAGGAAGTCTTAGGCTTTGGATCACAGGTTCGGCAAGAGTAGAAAGAGTAGGAGTTTGGACTCTAGAAAATACGAGTTCAAATCCTAACTCTGCTCTTACTAACTTGTTTGTGTGTGTGTGTGTGTTTTGTTTTTGTTTTTGTTTTGGTCTGTTTGGAAAGTTTGCCCAGACTCCTAAATCCCATTCACCCCATGTGTTAAACAGAAAAGAAGTATCAAATTCACAGGATTATTCTGAGGATTAGATGTCTTGCCAGTGCTTGGCTTATAGTAAATGGTAGCTATCATTATAAATCTTGCAGAATTAATGGCACGATGGCAAAGAGATGTTTTCTTGTAGTGACAGAGGTCTCGCTGTGTTGCCCAAGGCTGGAGTGCAGTGGTTATTCACAGGTGTGATCATAGCTCCTTGCTGCCTTGAACTCCTGGACTCAAGAGATCCTCCTTTCTCAACCTCCTGAGTAGCTGAGATGTCACCTGTACACCACTGCACCCAGCTCTGGGAAATAGATCTTTGAGAATCCTACTCTATCTTGTATACTCATTCCCTGGCATTACTGTTCAACCCATAAACACCATGATTCCCAGACTCAGAGGCTTGTCATAGGCACAGAACATGGGAATGAGAAGGTGGAAAGTGCTTGGGGTGGATGAAGGTTGTAGACAGAGGGAACAGACCTAACACAGAAATAGCTACTTACCAGACAGTTCTAGGCATGAACCATCTCGTGTTTTAAATTAAAACACACACACACACACACACACACACACACACACACACACACACGAAAGTAAGAAACATTTCTAAGATCCTGTCTGCACATGATTTATATCCAGTATTCACTTCATCACTTAATTAGGAGAGTGAGGTAGCTACCATAAAAGCTTAGGAAGCAGAAGAGTTGTATCCTAAGCAGCAGGGAGGAAGTAGGTCCTGGTGGCATGGTTTTTTCTGCTGATTTTTAAAAGAAATAATTTTATAACATCAGTGTCTGTGAAAGTCCACAACCCTTATTACAGTTTCCCATTGGAAGAGGGTTTACGGAGATTCCATCAGTCTGCAGTTAGAAACAAATTGTTCTGGCAAGCATGTTTTTTGTTGTTGTTTGTTTTTTTTTTTTTGAGTTGGAGTCTCACTCGGTCGCTCAGACTGGAGTGCAGTGGCTGCTTCCGGCCACCGCAGCCTCGCCTGCTGGACTCCGGCGATCCTTCCGCCTCAGCCTTCCGAGTAGCCGGAATTACAGGTGCGCGCTACCACGCCCGACTGATTTTTGATTTATTGTAGAGATGAGGTCTCGCTGCCCAGGCAGGTCTCGAACCCGCGGGCTCAGGCAATCCACTCACCTCAGCCTCCCGAAGGCAGGGGATTACAGGCTGAGTCACCGAGCCCGGCTCTGGCAAGCATGTTTAAAAAAAAATAAAAAATCAAGAGATGGTACAGACTTGGAAAAGACAAAATTTTAAATCAGAATGCAAATATAAAATGGGAGTGTTAATGACTAAGGTATTTATCTGATTGTCTACATTTCCAAAAGGGGGAGGAGTTGATTTTATTTTTTTTCCTTTGAATCCCTATGATATCTTAGAACTTGATCTTCCAGGGGAGAAGGGGGCAAATCCTGCCTAAAACCCCCAAAACTTATCAAGACTAAACACTGTTGACTATTGGAGGGTTAAGTATTTGGAAGTTAAAGAATATGTAATGTGAAATATGTCATTGAATGGCAAATTAGAATTCTCTTTTTTCCTATGGAGAGTAGCAACTTTTATGGGGTTTTTTCATTCGTCTGTTTTTTTGACACTCATGCCAAAAATAAGCAGAATAATCAATGTCAAAACTTTTTGGAATTGGTCAGCATTAGTAGAGACTCAGTTTTATTACTAAGTCACATTTGAAAATAGTGAATATTTTTCATGTGAATATTTGTGTGATGTGGGTCCAGGAACTGGAATAGAAAACATTTTTTTGTACTGTCAGGAGAAAACAGTTTTCTAGAGTAATATTTCAAACACTTCCTACTCCACTGCAGAGAAAAACTTATATGAAGAATGGATTAAACAGTCATTTAGAGGGAGAACCCTGCCTTAGAAAGAACATACTGAGGGGTGTTCTGGAAGAATTGTTTGTGAGACATCTGCAAGAGAGTATAACATGGTTAAAGACACTGAGGGGAAAAATGACTTTCTTTATGGTGTATGAGTTGTCAGAGAGGATGATTTTAAAAAATGCTTTGCCACCATTTTACAAAAAGCCTCGGAATAAGAAAACTGCAGGGCTATGGTCATGTAACTCGTGACCTTCACTGCACGGAACAGCTCCGCTGGGCCCACTCAATAGAAATGATATTTTTTATTTGTCTGTTTCACTGTATGTCTGTTTCTTGCTGTTATCACTTTGCTTTCATTTATGAGATTCAACATCTCTCGCTGTCCTTTTCTTTCTATCTCTGCCTCTTCCCCACTCCACTTCTGTTTTCTGGAAACAGTCAACCGTGATTACTCATGCTAAAATGAGAGCCTCTAAACTAAATTAAGTGGCATATCAGCAAGAGATACTTAATGCAAATAAACAAGCAAGTAAAAACAAAACAAAATGCTAGGCTAAAAGTCTCTGATGCGGTTTCTGCTTGGCCCTAGATTGTTCTCTTTACAGCTCTAGGTTTGACTAGAAAAGAGATCTCAGTATTGCAGCTCTAATGTTTTAGTTTTACATGTTGAGATCTGTGAGATCTCAGTCATGACCCTTACGCAAATTGGGTTGCCTTGTTATTCACATTTCCCTGATAATGAATTTCCTCTCATCCTTTCCCAACTATCCTCTAGTGGAGAAGTTTTCTTGTGCAACCTGGGTCCTGTCTGTTGGCCTGAGCATGTAGACCCTGGGCATCTCAGTCTCCCATCTCATTTTCTTTGACTCACTTCCTTTGCCTTTTTAATCCACTTCCCGTGTTATTTCTCTGTGTCTTCTAGGAATCCTTAATCTCAATTTTAAAGCAAATGCACATTGACCATGATCAGGAACACAATAGTTTCTTTCTTTTCTTTTTAAATAGTTTTAGAGGATACAAATAGTTTTTGATTACATGAATGCATTGTATAGTGGCAAAGAAGTCTGGACTTTAAGTGCATCCACCACACCCACCTGTGCATGTATTACCCATAGATGATATTTCAACCCTCCACCTTTTCCTATCTTCTCCCGTCTGAATCTCTAATGTCTATTCTAGCTTTCTACGTGAATCTGCAGATCCTTAGCTTAGCTTCCACTTATAAATGAGATGATCCAGTGTTTGGTTTTCTGTTCCTGTGTTAGTTCACACAGAATGATGAAAACCCAGTCATTTCTATGCCCTGGAAATCTTCCCTCTATCCCCAGCTGGTATCAGGCTACCAAAAAGCCTTGGCCACAGAGAGTACATCAGAAACACCATTCCTCTGGTGATTACCAGTTGTCCTCTGGTAACCATCACAACTTCATCTTCATAACTCTTTTTGTCTTGTAAAATTTAAACTCTGTACCCACTAAACAGTAAATCCCCATTCCCCACCCCCACCCACCCTTAGCAACCAACCAACCACCATTCTACTTTCTGTCTCCATGAAATGAATCTGACTACAGTAAGTATCTCATACAAGTGGAGTTATACAATGTTTGTCTGTTTGTGATTGACTTGTTTCATTTGGCATAATGTGCTCAAGGTTCATCTATGTTGTAGCAAATTGCAGAATCTCCTTCCTTTTTTAAGGCTGAATAACATTTTGCTTATTTATTAATCCACTAATGTACACTTGGTTTGCATTCATGTTTAAGCTATTGTGAATAATGCTGCTATAAACATAGCTACACAGTTCTTCAAGATATCGCTTTTGATTATTTTGGGTATATACTCAGAAATGGAATTGCTAGATCATATGATAATTTTATTTTTAATTTTTTGAGGAATTGCCATACTGTCATTTTACTTTCCCACAAACAATGTATGAGGATTTCAATGTCTTCCGACCCTTGTCAACACTTAATATTTTCTGATTTTTGATAGTAGTCATCTTAGTGAGTATGAGGTTATTGCAGATTTAGTTTGCATTTTCCTTACTATTAGTGGAACATCTTTCATATGCTTATTGACCATTTGCCTATCTTTATGGGAGAAATGTCTATTCAAGTAGTTTGTTCATTTATTGATAGAGTTTTTTATCTTTTTGTTGTTGAGTTTTAGGAGTTTTCCATATATTGTAAAGATTAATCCCTTAAATATTATATGATTTGCAATTATTTTCTTCCATTCCATTATTTGCCTTTTTACTCTGTAATTATTTTGTCTTTTGATGCACACAAGTTTTCAGTTTTAATGAAGTCTGATGTGCATACTTTTTCTTTGGTTGCCAGTGCCTTTGGTATCATATTTATTTTTTATTTTTTTATTTTTTGAGTTGGAGTCTCACTCTGTCGCCGGAGCCCAGACTGGAGTACAGTGGCCGCTCCCGGCCACCGCAGCCTCGACCTGCTGGGCTCCGGCGATCCTTCCGCCTCAGCCTTCCGAGTAGCCGGAATTACAGGCATGCGCTACTACGCCCAGCTGATTTTTTTATTTATTGTAGGTCTCGCTGCCCAGGCGGGTCTCGAACCCACGGGCTCAGGCAATCTACTCACCTCAGCCTCCCAAAGGCGCGGGATTACAGGCTGAGCCACTGAGCCCGGCTTGGTGTCATATTTAAAAAAATCACTGCCAAATCTAATGTTGTGAAGATTTGGTCTTCTGTTTTCTGCTATTAGTTTTATAGTCTTAGGTCTTACATTTAAGTCTTTGATCCATTTTGAGCTACTTTTTGTATGTGGTACGAATAAAATTCTAACTTTATTCTTTTGCAGGTGGATATCCAGTTTTCCCAACACGCTTTGTTGAAAAGAATGTCCTTCCGCCATTGAATCGTCTTGGCACCCTTGTCAAAATTATTTGGCCATATATGAGGGATTATTTCTGGCTTTTCATTCTATTTCATTGGTTTATAGGTCCGTCCTTTTGCCGCTACCACAGTGTTATGGCTACTGTGGGTTTTTCGTGAATTTTGAAATTAAAAAGTGTGTAGGTCCTGCAGCTTTGCTTTTTGTCAAGATTGTCTTGACTGTTTGGGGTCACTTGAGATTCCATATTAATTTTAGGCTGAGTTTTTCTATTTCTGCAAAAAATGTTATTGAGTTTGGTTTTTTTTTGAGTTGGAGTCTCACTATTGAGATTTTGATAGGAATTGCATTGAATCTGTGGATCACTTTGAGTAGTATTATCACCTCAACAATATGAAGTCCTCCAACCCATAAACATGGAATATCTTTCCATTTATTTATGTCTTCTTTAATTTCTTTCAATAATGTTTTATAGTTTTCATTGTGCAAGACTTTCACTTCTTGGTTAAGTTTATTCTTAAGTATTTTATTCTTTTTGATACTAATATAAATGGAATTGTTTTTTGTAATATCTTTTTCAGATTGTTCATTATTAACATATAGAAATGCAACTGATTTTTTGTATGTTGACTTTGTATCCTGCTATTTTGATGCACCCATTTATTCATTCTGACAGTTTTTTTTTTGTTTTTTTTTTGTAGAATTTTTGGAGTTTTCTGCATACAAGAATATATCATCTGTGAACAGAGAAAATGTTTCTTATTCTTTTCCAATGTGGATGCCTTTTATATCTTTTTCTTGCCTAATTGCTCCAACTAGTACTTCCCCTACTATTTTGCATAGAGTAGTGAAAGTAGGCATTGATGTCGTATTCCTGATTTTAGATGAAAAGCTTTTACCTTTTCACCACTGAGTATCAAGTTTGCTGTGCATTTTTTATATGCGGCTTATATTATGTTGAGGCAGTATCCTTCTATTCCTAGTTTGTTAAATGCTTTTATCATGGGAGGGTGTTAAATTTTGTCAAAAGTTTTTTTCTGCATCAATTAAGAAAATAATTTTATTCCTTTATTCTGTCATTGTGATAAATCATATTGATTGATTTTTAAATACTGAATCATTCTTGCATTCCAGTAATAAATCCCACTTGTCCTTGGTGTGTAATCTTTTAAATAAGCTGCTGAATTTGATTTGAATTGCATATTGTTGAGGATTTACAAATCAATGTTCATAAAGAATATTCATAAAGAATATATACAAATCAATGTTCATAAATGTTTGTAGTTCTCTTTTCTTGTAGTATTTTTGTCTGCCTTTGATATTGGGGTAAAGCTGGCCTCATAGGCTAAATTAGGAAGTTTTCCTTCTCCTTCAACATTTTTTTAAAAGTTTGAGACTAGTTGATATTAGTTGTTTGTTAAATGTTTGATGAAATTTCCTTGTGGAACCATTAGATCTAGGGCTTTTCTTTATTGGGAGTTTTTTTTTACTAATTTAATTTCTGTATTAGTTGCAGATCTATTCAGATTTTCTACTTCTTTCTGATTTAATCTTGGTATATTCTGTTATTAGGAATTAATTCATTATATCTGGTATATTCTGTTTTACTAGGAATTAATTTGTTAGCATACAGCTGTTTATAACACTCTTTTATAATATGTTTATTTTTCTGGAATTGGTAGTAATATTCCCATTTTCATTTCTGATTTTAAAAGTATTAATCTTCTGATTGTTTTAGTTCATTTAGTTAAAGGTTTATCAATTTTGTTAAATTTTTTTTACAACTTTTGGTTTCACTGATTTTCTCTATTATTTTTCTGTTCTTGATTTCATTTTTCTGTGTTCTAGTCTTTATTATACCCTTCTTTCTGCTAGCTTTGGGTTTAGTTTGTTCTTCTTTTTCTAGTTCCTTAAGTTGTAAAGTTATGTTGTTGCTTGAGATCTTTTTTGTTTTTTTAATGCAAGTGCTTATAACTATATATTTCTCCCTAAGCATTGTTTTTGCTTGTCCTATACGATTTATATGTTTTGGTTTCATTTTCATTTGTCTCTAAATAACGCTTAATTTCTCTTCTGACTTTTTCTTTGACCAAAGAAAAAGTTGTTTGAGTATGCTGTTTAGTTTCCACAAATTTGTGAATTTTCCATTCTACTTCTGTTAATCATTTCTAACTTCATCCTATTGTGGTCAGAAAAGACTGTATGATCTCTATCTTTTACAATTCTTTAGGACAATTTGTAACCTAACATATGTTCTATCCCGAAAAATGTCCCATGCACATTTGAGAAGAATTTGTATGCTGTTGTTGATGGGGAGAGTGTTTTGTATATGTCTGTTAGGTCTAGTTAGTTTATTGTGTTAAGTCTTCTATCTTCTTACTTATATTCTATCTAGTTGTTCTATCCATAATTAAAAAGGAGTATTGAAAGGGAGTATTCTCCAATTATTATTGCAGAAATTTCTGGTTCTCCCTTCAATCATGTCAGTTTTTGTTTCACATACTTTGATGGTCTGTCATTTATCGCATAAATGCTTATAATTGTTATATCTTCTTGCTGAATCTCTTTTTATTGATATATGATGTCCTTCTTTGTCTCTTGTAAACTTAAAATTTAAAATCTATTTTGTCTGATATTAGTATAGTCACCTCTACTATATTTTGGTTATTTGATGAATATCTTTTCCATTCATTTGAAGATTCATGTTTAATCTATTTGTGTCTTTGGTTTTTTACAATTTAATATTTTTGTGTCTTTGAATTTAAAGTGAGTCTCTTATGGAGAACTTATAGTTGGATTGTATTTTTTATTCATTCTGTCAATCTTTGTCTTTGATTGGGGAGTTTAATCTGTTCACATTTAAAGTAATTACTAATAAGGAAGGTCTTACTTCTGTCATTTTGTTATGTTTTCTATAGCCCATATGGAGTTTTTTGTCCCTTGGTTCCTGTATTATTGTCTTTGGGTTTAGTTGATTTTTTTTTGTAGTGAAATGTTTAAATTCCTTTTCTCATTTCCTTTTGTGTATACTATATAGCTATTTTTCTCCGTGGTTGCCATGGGGATTACATTTAACATCCTAAAGTTATAACACCCTAATTTGAATTTGTACAGCTTAACTTCAATAACATACAAAAACTCTGCTCCTTTACAGCTCGGTTTCCTCCCCTTTGGGTTATTATCATAAAATTACATCTTTATACATTGTGTGCCCCAAAATGTAAACTAATAATTCTTTTAAATGCATTAGTTTCTTAAATTATGTAGAAAACAAAATATGGAGTTACAAACCAAAGTCACAAAATACTTAGATCGATGATTTTTAAAAATCATCCATTTTAGTCGGGATCTCACTCTGCTGCCCAGGATAGAGTGCAGTGACACAGTCACGGCTCACTGCAGCCTTGACTTCCTGGGCTCATGTACTTCTTCTAATTCAGTTTCCCAAGTAGCTGAGTCTATAGGCACACACCACCATGCACAACCTTTTTTTTTATAATAGAGATGAGGTGTCACTATGTTGCCCAGGCTGGTCTCAAACTTCTGGCCTCAAGTAATTCTCCTGCCTGGGCCTCCCAAAGTTCTTGGATTAGAGGCAGGAGCCACTGCACCCAGCTGAAAAATATATTTATTTCTTAAATAATTAGGAAAACAAAAAGTTGGAGTTACAAATTATTGTTACAAAAGTATCAGCTTTCATAATTATCTATAAATTTACTTTTACTGAGATCTTTATTTCTTCTTATGACAGCTGTCTCACTTTTCCCTCTAACTTCTTAAATCTGATAACCATAGTTAACTTTACTGGGCTTATTCCAAGCACTTTAAAACCATTTAAACTCCACAGCAATCCTATAAAGTCGAGTCCATCATTCTTTCCATTTCCAAATAAGGAAATCAAGGCACCCGTTACCTACATAACTTCTCCAGATTCTACTACTAGAAAGTGATGGATCTGAGATGTCAACCCAGGCAGTCTGGCTCCAGAGCCCATGTCCTTTCCTATAACTTCTTAGGATTAATTCACATCATTGCTTAAAAAACTGATGACTCCCTTACTCTCAGGATGATGTTCAAATTCCTCACTGTCCCTTCCAAAACCTGACTCCTGCTCATCTGTCCATCTTTATTGCCGACCTCAGTAGTCAACACCTTACAAAAACTCCCACGCTCCTCCCTTCACTCTTTTCTTCATCACGAATGAACTTCCAGTTCCTTGAATGCCTTTATGCTCTTGCCCGTGCTACTCCCTCTGCTTGGAACACTTCCATTAACACCACATCTCCATTTGCTATAATCCAACAATTTGTGTCTCCATGAAATTCATGTTAAAGTAATAACTCCCAAGGTGGTGGTATTAAGAGATGGGGGTTTGGGAGGCAATTAGTTCATGAAGATAGAACTCTCATATGAATGGGATTAGTGCCATTATAAAAATAGGCCTAAAAGAGTTTATTCATCCCTTCTGCCATGAGGAGACTTAGTAAGTAGATATCTTCTGTGAACCAGGTAATAGCATTCAGTGTGTCAGAACCTTGATCTTGGACTTTCAAGCCTCTAGAAGGATAAAAAGAAATCCCTGTTTCTAAGCTACCCAGTTTATAGAATTTTGTTACAGCAGAGAGAACAGATAAAGATAGCTTTCCATTACACTTTGAATAAAATCCTACTCTTTACACTGGTTCAGCCGCCTCTTTGACTCCATCCTATGCAACTCTCTCATTGCCACTGTCCCCAGTCACATTGCCCTTCTTTCTGTTGCTTGGATGTGGGTCTTATATTTGCTTACTTGCATGTGTCAGAAAATCCAAACTAAAGATGACTTCCACAAATTGTTTAATTCTGTCTGAAATAAAGAGATCCTGGGATGAATAACCCAGGGCTGGTGTAGCAGTTCTATAATTATCAGGGTCCCAAGTTTCTCCTATCCGTAGTTCTGCCAACCTCTACACATAGCTTGCACCATGTGGTCCAAGATGTCATGGAATTCCAGTCATTACTTTCACATTCCAGCCAGCAGGAAGATGGGAAGGCATATTTCTGCTCTTTGAGGACATGCATGTTTTTATCCCATTGACTGAAACCCACATCACACTTCAAAGGAAGCTGTATCAATAGTTCATTCCTCTTTATTGCCTAGTAGTATTTCATGGTATAGATACACCACAGATCATTTAACTATTCATACATTGAAGGATGTTTGGGTTGCTTCTTGATTTTAGCTATTACACATAGAACCGCTATTGGATCTTCATGTATAGATTTTAGCGTGACCTTAGGTTTTTCTTTCTCTGGGATAAATGCACAAATCGTATAAGTACCATTTTAATTTTCCACTACCAATGTATGAGTTATCTAGTTTCTCTACATCCTCATCAGCTTTTAGGGTTATCATTACATTTTACTTTAGCTATTTTCATAGGTGCATAGTGAAATTTCATTGTGGTTTTTATTTTCATTTCTTTAATGGCTAATGTTGTTAAACATCTTTCAATGTGTTTAATTTTCATCTGTATGTTCTCTTCAGTAGCATTTCATTTTATGTCGTTTGTCCATTTTCTAATTGTCTTGTTTTTGCAATTGAGTTTCAAGAATCTTTATATTTTTTAGACAAAAGCCCCTTGTCAAATGTATAATTTGTAAATATTTTATCTCAGTCTGCAGTCAATATATTTCGTTTTTCTCATAGGAACTTTCACAGAGCAAAACTTTTTCAAATTTTATTGAGGTTCAATTTGTAAATTTTTCTTTTTATGGATCATGGTTTTGGTGTAAAATTTAAGTACCCTTTGCCTAGCCCCAGGACCAAGAGGTTTTGTTCTATTTTTTTCTAAGAATTTTATCATTTTGCATTTTCCATTTAAGTCCATGATCTCTTTTGAGTTAGTTTTTGTAGAAGTTGTGAGAATTAGATCAAGGTTTATTTATTTATTTTTGCCTGTGAATGTCCACATGTTCCGGCAAGAAAATATCTTGAAAGGAATCATTAGTCAGGTGGCTGTGCATACATTATTTTTTTTAAATGATGATTGGCAAGAGTTAGAATGGGTTCACTAAAACCAAAGTAGGCCAAACTATCTTCTTTCCTTTTCTTCAAATAAGATTTTTATGCTGAGAGATCTGAGGAACACTATCAAAATAAAACAAACAACACATACTCTTAGATGGAAATATGAAATGCGACAAACGGTTCCACTATATTTGATCCTTGTCAGAGACTTTCTGGAGTAGAACTGTGATTGAGCGTGATGTGTTCCAAGAGTACTTCAAGGTCTGTGCAGAAGAAAGACCAAATACCTGCAACTGTGACTTTAGAGGAATGGCAAAGGGCCTCATATTACTTATTTTACTCTCAGTGGAGAGTGATCTCTAGTGACAGTGAAACTGGAAACCTGAATAATGAAGGGAGCATGAAGCAAATTTGAAGTGTTTGGCAGGACATCTCATGGAAGCAAGAGAGAACAGGTTCTGTGCAGCTCTGGAAACATCAAGCTAGGACAAGCAGATAGAAGTAAGAGGAAGCTTGATTTCAGTCAGCATAAAAAAGAGCTTTCTAATAATTTTTGTCAACAGATCACGGAATGATCTAGCTCAAGATATGGCCAACTCCATGCCAATATAACTGTATGGACAATAATAAGAGGTTGACCCAAATGAGCTCACACGTCCAAGGGCAGGTTTGAAAATGCTTGGATTTGGGAAGGGTTTTTTCACAGTGTGGAGAATGTATTTTAGGTTTCATGAATGGTAAGAGGCTTTATGCTTTCAAGACACGAAGGTAAGGATTTTGACTAAGTGAAGAAATGGATATATGGTAGACTGACATCACAACTTGAGTCTTTTCAAGTTGTGAAATCAACATGCATACACCTATCCAACTGCATCTTAAATGGAATCACAAAATATTTAAAATGGAAGGGGCCTTAGATCCATCACTTCTAATCTAAACATTTGTGAGGGAAATAAAAGCAGACTCAGAAAAATTATCATTTTTTACTCAAGGGAGACATCTAGTATCTCATTAATGATATCTTTATAGACCTTATTCCAAAAAGTTGGTATTTATTGGGTCCTTTCTAGATACAGAACATTTCACATGGATTATATAACTAAATCCTCACAAGAATTTTATAATCTCAATATTATTAACATCCCCACTTTGCAGATGAGAAAACAGGCTCAAAGAAGAAAAATTACTGGCACCAAATCGCACAGTTAGAAAGTAGATGAGCCAGGATTTAAGCCTAGGATATCAATTACTAAAACTAGATATACTTTTAAACATTTTCTATCTTATTATTCCTAGTATCATTTTTAGTTACAAAGGTGACTCAAGTCCAGCAGTACAGAAGTGTATAAAGAAAAAGATAATAATCTGCCTGTCTTCTTTCCCCCAGCCACTCTCCTGGGAGTAAACAATGATACTAGTTTGCTGCATGTGAGCTTAGACTCTTCTCTCAGAGACACCCGAATGTTTGGCTATGCTGCAGGGCTGGCCTTCCTAGCTCGGTCTGCTCTCTAGTATAGCAAACTACCTCCAGATGAAAAAAAAAAAAGAAAAAGGGAAATTTTTAAAATGGCTTGGTAACTATCAACTGCTCATATTTGATTGATATTTAGTAAAGACCCATGTATACTGAACTCACCTGAGCGGGAGGCTTCTCATACCTTGAAGTAGACATTTTCTAGTAAGATCTACCCTGATGAATATGTGTATTACATTAAAATGGGAAAATCTAAATATGTGTGTGTGTGTGTGTGTATGTGTGTGTGTGACTGTGCTGTGAAAAATCATTACTTTGCTTCAATAACAAACAATTGTTCCTTGTATGACAGCCAGATTTGGATGCTAAATTTCACCCTGGAAAATAAAGGATCACGGGCAATTGTAGACAACTCTGAAAATAAATCTCTTCTGGTGAAAATTCGAAAGGACCTTATCTAATGAGGTAACAAAGTGTATAGCTCTCTTCCATCTTACCAAGAAGGAAGGTGCTGCTATCTTTTTAAGAGAAAAATTTTTCATTGGTCATATGATAGCTATTCAAATACCTGTTTCTATTCTGAGGATGTGACAGATTGAAAAAGATGGAATGAGTTCATTCTTTTCAACCTGAAGTTTAGGAAAAAGTGTACAAGATCACCTCACAAATAAAAATTCATATTTATTGTCAGGGACTTTCTACTGATTTATCACCCCATGTTGCTTTAAAAAAATTTTTTTAAATGTGGCCTGGTGCATTGGCTCACACCTGTAATCCCAGCACTTTGAGCGGCAGAGGCGGAAGGATCACTTGAGCCCAGAAGTTTGAGACCAGCCTTGGCAATATAGCAAGAACTTGTCTCTACAAAAAAAGTAAAATAGCCAGGTGCAGTGGCTCATGCCTATAATCCCAGCACTCTGGGAGGCTGAGGGTAGTGGATTGCCAGAGTCTAGTGGCTCAAGTCCAACCTGGGCAACTTGGCGAGACCTCATCTCTACAATAAGCCAAAAAAATTAGACAGGCATGGTGGCGCACACCTGTAGTTCCAGCTACTTGGAAGGGTGAGATGGAAAGATAGTCTGAGCCCAGCAGGTCGAAGCTGTGGTGACCATGAACATGCCACTGCACTGCAGTCTGGGCAACAGAGTGAGACTCTGATTCAAAAAGAGAAAAAAAAATAGTCAGGTGTGGCAGCACATACCTATAGTCCCAGTTACTCAAGAGGTTACACAGGAGACTCTCTTGAGCCCAGGAGTCTGAGGCTGCAGTGAGCTGTGATCATGCCACTGCACTCCAGCCTGGGCAACAAAGTGAGATCCTGACTCAAAAAAAAAATTTTTTTTGGTAAAATTATTCTCACAAGTGCTATTTCCATTTTTGTTTTTTAACTGAAAAGTTTTCCTATAAAACTTCCTGTAGAATAGTGCCTCCCTTTATGGTTTCAAACATCTTAACAGCAGATCAAAATATAAGCTCAACATCAGGATATTCAGATGAATTCAAAATAGGAAGACTCTCTTTGTAACTAAAAATAATCTGTGACTATTTTAATATGTAGAACAGATAAAGCCAGGATCAGGAAGGGATGTTGATAGCACTCCTTAACATGTGACTGACTATTCGTTTCTCCCTCATAAATTTAACAATACAAATGTAGCCATGATTTTGCCCATTGGCTGCCAATTTAGGCACCAACTTTCTCTAAGAAATAGCCTGATTAGAAAATAATTGTACTTCTTCCTTGCTACGGTTACCACACCTGCACTTTTCATTTCCTCTAAGGTACAGTGGCAAAACTGCGTCTTTCAACCCTGCCTCTTTTATCTGATGTAGTGGATGACAGGTAATCTAGCTGAAAGTTCCGACAATTGCACCACCAGAAAAACACTGGCTGATGAAATCTGAGCAGTTATCACACTAACCATCACCTGTCAAGCCTCTTGCTTCAATTTAAGGGCGCATCAATTTTCTGAAGAGGAAATCAAGGGCAAAGAATAAAAGCGCTTCAGATAAACACTGACAAAGGCCCTTTCTGCCTTTTTTTTTTTTAATTTATGATGGGATGTACTATCATAGGTTGCTCCGTGAGGTTTTATCAACTGTCCTGATACATTCCAGATAGCTCGGAATTCTTTGGCCATTGATGAAGTACTATACTTGCACTTACTGAAAGGGCAGAAGATTTCCAACTGAAAATTACTTTCACTAAATACCACAAAGATATTGAAGGCAGAGAGAGCCTAGAGATGGAACAAATGACAGCTGCATATAACAATGAACCTCTCAGTTCTCCAGGCTGGCAGACAAGACTGATTAGAGCAAGAACATGAAATAATGTTTTCTTAAAGCCAGGGAGCATATTGTGTAAAGTGTCAGGTACAAAGAGTTCATATGTTCTTTGTGGTGTACAGCCAGCTGTACTTACGGTGTGTCCTGTCACAGCTTCCAGGCCAAGATTTTTTTTTTCTAAATCTATCTGGTTACCACACTCAAAACGCACACATATGTAATGGGGGAAGAAAAGATAAGCGGTAGGGAAGTAGTAGATACCGTGAAACCGATTTTACGAGGCACTTGGAACTTGGCCCTTAACAAAACCAATCTGCTTTTCCTTGGGAGGTGAAGACCCAGGCTTGGGGTGCTGGGCCTTGTAGATAATTCTTCCGGGGCATCAGGAGAGAGCATTTTCAAGAGGGAACAACATGTAGAGCAGATATTGATTTTGACTGGTCTTAGGAATATGATTTGATGCGAGGTTGACTCTGTGACTGTCCCACTGCAGTATCTCTGGCTACTCTTTTCTTTTTGAGTGCACCCAGGCTGGAGTGCAGTGGCACACTCATGGCCACTGCAGCCTCGACCTGCTGGGCTTGGGTGTTCCTTCTGCCTCCGCCTTCCAAGTAGCTGGAAGAGCTACTTGAAAGATGCACAGCACCACGCCCAGCTAGTGTTTGTGATTTATTGTAGAGATGAGGTCTCACCAAGTTGCCCAGGCTACTCTTCTGCCCAGTGGAAAGCATTCTTGAGGCTGCTGGGGCTTTTGAAGGAAGTGCCAATTATTCAGTGTCAGTTTCTTCAAGTTGTGGGCAGTTTGGAAGACAGAAAAAACAGGGATGGAAATATCAGCTTTATTAGCATTTAAGTGAGATTGAAGAACAAGGCCAGTCCCACTGGCCCAGCTAGGTTTACCAAACAAAAAACAGAAGAATGGGCTTAGCCTATGGCAGGTGAGCTCCGGGTAAAGCTGAAGACCACCTGCTTGCAACTGGATCTCTTTTCAGTTCTCCCAATCAAGTCAGTAGTCTCCCCTTTAGGGCAGGATGAAAGGGAAAGGAAGGCAATATATAAAAATAAAGACAACATCTTCTGAAAGAATGAACAGTTGAATTTTGTGGATCAAAGCCCTTACACTCTCCAATGTCTTTGTTTATTGATTTGTTGGCTAGTTTGTTTGGGGTGGTGAGAATGGAGAGTATTAGGAAGGCTTGGAGTCCAAGCCACATTCTCCAATCCAGTTTTCTGGATTTTTTGTTGTTGTTGTTGGAGTCTCTGTCTTGCAGTGGCACAGCCACCATAGCCTCGACCTACTGGGCTCAGGTAATCCTTCTGCCTCAACCTTCCAAGTAGCTGGAACTACAGGCACATGCCACCATGCTGGACTGATTTTTTAAATTTTATTTTTACTGTAGAGATGAGATCTTGCCAAGTTGCCCAGGCTGGTCTCGAACTCGTGGGTTCAGGCAATCCTCTCACCTCAGCCTCCTAAAGTGCTGGGATTATAGGCATGAGCCACTGTGCCTGGCCTCCAATCCAGTTGTATAAGCAGTGTTAAAAGTAAAAATGTAAGACAAATTAAATTTAACAGAGTTTACCTGAGCAAAGAATAACTCATGAATGGGGCAACCTCGGAACCAGAGTAGGCTCAGAGAGACTCCAGCATAGACACTTAGTGGAAGAAGCTTTACAGACAGGAAAAAAAAAGTAACTCTGGAAAATGGAAGTGAGGTACAGACACACACAGCCGGATTGGTTACACCTCAGCGTTTGCCTTATTGAAACCCGATTTGAACAGCTGGCTCCCTTTGATTGGCCAAAAATCTTGATTGGCACAAGCGTAGGTTAGTCTGTATACACATCCAGCTAAGTTACAGTTCACCCTGTGAAAGGTTAGGAGAAAGCTCTAAGAACCCAAAAATATGCAAAGAAGCAGCTTTGGGCTAAACTTAATTGACTAGCAGTAAAGCTATTCCTTAGCTCTCTGAAGCCCAAATTTCTCCAGAGTAGAAAGCAATATAACTAATTTGCCCAATAGCGCAGACATCTCCTGATGGCTACCGAACATTTTCCCAGCAGCTTGTGAGAGCGACTTTATACAATGGGGTTTGAATCTATTGATAGGAAAATTTTATTTTGGAACAGTGATGCTTTAAGTCTGGGTCAGCTCTAGGCAGTTTTGTGTAACATTCATTGTGCTATTGACAAATGATTGACAAAAGAATTGACATCACTTCATTTATGAGTATGACCCATCAGAGTCAGTGTTATAATTTCCTTTCATTCTAGAAAAATATTTTTGGGGAAGGATGGAAGAAAGGGAGGCCAGTGAAGCAAGAAACCTATAAAGGTCAGCCTTTCCCACTGGCTATGAATTTACCTGAAGAATGAGAAAGATACATAGTGTTTAAGAGCAAGGGTGCCAAGTCAGGTAGCTCTCAGGTGTGACAGGACTTCCACGTTTACGAGCTGCTGGGTGGCTTTGGCAAATTAGTGACCTACCTACGCCCCAATTTCTCCTTTCCAAAATGCCGATAATAACAGTGTCTAACTTGTAGGGCTGTTATGAGGACTGAATTAGATAGTGTATTTAAAACGTTTAACAAAATGCCTAGCACAAGGTTTAGGCCTACAGTAAATGTCAGCCCTTAAAGCTCTTAGCGCCCAATAATGTGTTGAGAGGCCATCGGCCCTGAACTCAGCTCTCCTTTATAGAAGTAATTCCCAGAAGACCTTTTCCACTTTTTGAGCTTCGCAATTTGTTCCCAGAATATACAGTTCTTCCAGGATAAAACATCAAAAGAGATGTATTCTAAACTCTGGTTGAACAACAGAAAAACTATGGCTTGTGTTTGACCTGTTTATATAACAGATTTCTCATTTGCATTTTTCATAAGAATTTGATTCCAAACCACAAGTATTTTTTTTTTTTTTTTTTTTTGAGTTGGAGTCTCACTCTGTCGCCCAGACTGGAGTGCAGTGTCTGCTCCCGGCCACCACAGCCTCGACCTGCTGGGCTCCGGTGACCCTTCCGCCTCAGTCTTCCGAGTAGCCAGAATTACAGGCACGCGCTACCATGCTCGGCTGATTTTTTGATTTATTGTAGAGATGAGGTCTCACTGCCCAGGCGGGTCTCGAACCCGCGGGCTCAGGCAATCCACTCACCTCAGTCTCCCAAAGGCGCGGGATTACAGGCTGAGCCACCGAGCCTGGCTCACAAGTATGTTTTATGTCTTGCTGTATTCACTTGAATAGGAAGATTGATTTCATTATTATTCAGATGTAAAAGGAAAGAAGGAATGTTCTGGGACCTCATAGTTATCATCTTAAAACATCCATTCTTCTTTCTCACACCTTCCTAAAGCAGGGCTCTGTCATAAGATGCCACTTAATTATGTATTGATTGATTTCTTCTAAAAGCTCACTGGGCATGATGGCTTATGCCTATAATCCCAATACTTTGGGAGGCTGAGGTGGGAGGATCACTTGAGCCCAGGAGTTTGAGGCTAGAGTAAGCTATGATTGTACCACTGCACTTTAGTCTGGGCAACAGAGTAAGACCCTGTCCTTTAAAAAAAAAAAAAAAAAGCTCAAAGTACTTACAGACAGCTCATCAATTTGTGTAAAATATTCCTTTGACTAACAAATGAATGAAGATGAATAATGTTGGGGGAAAAAATGAGGCGTGGAGACAGTTGACGCTTCCCAAGTTACTCAGGGAAGCCATGCCACGGTGGGATAGCTACCAGGTCACCGGGTCATTCACATGTGCCTCCCCTGTTCTGGACATTCTCCAAGCTCCTCAAACACAGGGGTAACTGATTACCATATTCCTCACCGTGATTCTTATCACGTTGCCTCCTGTCTGTGCCTGCCACCCCCCACTAGACTGAAGACAAGAAACAATTTTCCTTGTTATTTCTGTCCATAAATAGGCTAGAAATGTTTGGTTTTGTCTGTTTTTGCATGACTAAAAAAAGCAAATTTACAAATGTACAAATTATTGGATAGTTTTGTTCATCATCTCTGCATTTTTTTTCTTCACTATTTCTGCAGAAAGTTGCTATGTCAAGATAATTGACAATATAATCCAAGATTTTTTTTCTATTATCTCAAATTTCTGGTCATACCCGCTTAAAAAAAAGAAGTCAATCTGTGTTTCCACCTTTCAAATGCCTTTAATTTAATGTAATTATTTCCTCCATTTTGGGAACCACAATATCCCCTTCTTTGTTCAGGCAATCCTACCTATACAGGTCACTTAAAACACAATAATTTTTAAAAATGGCAAATTTAAAACAACTTGGCCTTCAGAATTTTTTTAGAAAGTTATGTTATTAGTTAACATCTGATAACCAGTTTCTGAGACAATACAACAGCAGATACTTTTATCTTAAATAAATTTAAACTAATTAACACACTTTTGATCATATATAAATGAGGATAGATATTTCTAATCCAAAAAGACCCAGCCTTAGAAATGTTTACATTGGGCAGAACCAACATCTTTACCTAAAAATAAGGAGGACCCTTTCCCTGAGAGGACTCTCTTCTCTTATGGAAATGGTATCAAAGGAGCAGGGTCTACAGAGAATCCCTTCCTTTGCTTCCATCCCGAGGGAAGTGGTTTCAGACTGGCATTGCTGGAGCCCATTGCAACCTTATCTGCTGTCACCAATCATTGTGACAAAGTCTGTGACTAAGATGTGGAGGTTGACCTGCCTCATTCACCTGCAGTTCAAAAGCCTTGATCAGGAAATTCCACCAACTGCACACATCATTGGGGGAAAAATTATGATTCTGGCCACAGGATAAACTGTTTCCAAATCCTTGGTGAGGGTTAAGCTGAGCACCAAATCTAGATGCAAAGATGTACTGTACCTTTACTTAACAAAACTAACAAACAAACAACAGCAAAACGGTGGCTGGGCTTGGTGGCTCAAACCTGTAATCACAACACTTTGGAAGGCCAAGGCTGGAGGATTGCTTGAACCCAGGAGTTCGGAACCAACCTGGGCAACATAGGGAGACCTTGTTTCTACAAAAAAAATTTTAAAAATTGACCGGGCGTGGTGGCACGCACCTGTAGTCCCAGCTACTCAAGAGGCTTAGGCAAAAAGATCACCTGAGCCCAGGAGGTCGAAGGAGGGGTGAACTGTGATGGTGCCACTGCACTCCAGCCTGGGCAACAGAGTGAGACTCTGACTCAATAAATAAATAAATAAATAAATAAATAAATAAAAGAAACTACTCTCCTAGAAATATGAGATGTGTGACTTCTGTTTCTTCTTGCACTGCGTCTGCACACCCGCATGTCTCCTCTTGGGCTGTGTTCCTTATTCCTCTCCTCGGATTGCATAATTAATTCTTTTTTATTCAGCAAAATTATTATATTTTTGTTATTCTAAAGACCCATTTCAAGCCGGGCTCGGTGGCTCAGCCTGTACTCCCATGCCTTTGGGAGGCTGAGGTGAGTGGATTGCCTGAGCCCATGGGTTTGAGACCCGCCTGGGCAGCGAGATCTCATCTCTACAATAAATCAAAAAATCAGCCGGGCGTGGTAGTGCATGCCTGTAATTCCGGCTACTTGGAAGGCCGAGGCGGAAGGATCGCCGGAGCCCAGCAGGTCGAGGCTGCGGTGGCTGGGAGCGGCCACTGCACTCCAGTATGGGTGACAGAGTGAGACTCCAACTCAAAAAAAGAAGAAAAAAGAGACACATTTCAAATAAGAGATGCTAATGGTGCTCAGAATTTCCTAAGCTGAGCTCTCATGCACTTTAACACAGTTTAACATGTTTTATGTAAAAAAGGTTTCGTGTAAAAGATGTTTCTCTGTGAGAAGTAATATTCGCATAGTCATTACCAAATCCTTACAGTAGGTGCTGGTAAAACAAACTGCACTAGCAATTTTGAAACATTTTTTAATGTAAAAAGAAGAAAATATACGAACTATGCTTTAAAAATCTCAAATCATTTTTTAGCAAGTTTCAGCTTTGTTCCACCATAAAACTGCAAAATTTTTGATGAATCTGAAATGAAATCAGTTATCTATACACATAAGTTGCAGTTGGCCATAAGAGATTCATTTTTCTGAGCCTTCAGCTAAAGACTCAGGAAGTTATAAAAAGTCAGAATTCTTTTGAAACTAATTTTTAGTTGAATTACATTCCATGCTGTTCAGCTAGTGGAAGCCATCAGTGACTTTGAATGCACAACATTCCATAATGAAAACTCAATTATTTGTCATTGAATTAAATCACATGTTTCAGTCTACATAAATTCTAAAATTAACACTTTAAGAAACATTTTATTGAAAAAACAAACACCTTTTGTAAATTATTTAAAGGAGGAAGATTTTGTAATGTTCCACTCAGTCCATTGGCATATAGCAGACACTCGGTAAATGCAAAAAAATAAAAACAAGCATAATTGTTCCTGATTCTATGATTCTAAAATCTCAGCAATTCATGTTTCAAAAAGAATAGCATTAAAATACATGTTTATGACTTTTAATTCATCTGAATGGAAGAAGCAATTCAACTTCTTTTTAAAATATGAGGAATTAGTAAATTGTCTTCCCCTGAATGGAATGTCTAAGTTACAATACTGGATTTGTGCTAAAAATCATTTGTAGTATTAAGACAGAAATTTCTGCTTAACGCATAGAGATTACTCTTTTTCAGTTAATAATAATCATTTTGAGACAGGGCATGGTGGTTTAAGCCTGTAATTCCAGTAATTTGGGAGGCTGAGGCGGGAGGAATGATTGAGTCCAGGAGTTCCAGATCAGCCTAGGCAATATAGCGAGACTTTAAGAAAAAAAAAAAAAAAATTAGCAAGGCATGGTGGTGCATGCATGTAGTCTTGGCTATTTGGAAGGCTGAGGAAGAAGGATCGTGTGTGCCTAGGAGGTCTAGACTTCAGTGAGCCTTGGTCTTGTGACTGCACCCCATTCTGGGCAGTAGAATAGGCCCCTACTCAAATAACAATGATAATTTTGTATTCCAATTGCCTACTTTCAATTTATAGAATTCCTCTTCAAAGAACAACTAGGCATGCAGGAAATAATGCTTGATGGCATTAACGTAGATGTGACACGACGGAACAAACAGATGAAGCGCCCTGTAGAAGACCCTATAGGAAAAGAGTTCTGGTCCTTATCTTTACTGTTTTTTCATGTCTGAATTTTCCATGTTCATTACACACACACACACACACACACACACACACACACACACACACCCCAAATTCATAGACGATGAGAAAGCAATTGGTAGTTTAATGGGAATTACTAACTAGTTGGTTTTTCTGTGATGCTAGTTGTACATAGGGAGTTGAGATGTGAGTTATAAATATGAAATTGCCTAGAAAGCAAAAGAACCTTGGCAAATATTCACAGAGTAGAGTACAATGCTTTAATACAGTAAATGATTTAATGACAAGTAGGAAATTACTGTAAAACACAATGCCAGGGGATGGCTGCAAGCAGTGCCTGCCGGCTATACTAAGGGATCCAAAATGGATTCCAGGAAGAGAGCACAATGCCCAGCTGCCACGGCGGTTGCTTGTTCTGCCTATACTGTTATTACTGTTCAACAGCTCTGAAATCTGAATGACAGTGGCCTGAGCCCTTTCAAACAACAGAAAGAAGGTCAATTTTTGTAATGAGGAAATGGAAGTGGTGGCGCCGAAGATCACTGACCCTTACAGTTTCTTGTGTGATGAAGGAGCAGTGAAGTGCACCAGGAAATTATGGTGTAGGAAAACAGTGACACCACCATCATGAAACACAGGACCAAGAACGAGAGGCAAATGCATGGCAATGTGCATACATCAAATGTATGCTATCAACCCTGGACTTATTCCTATGCTCAAACTGAGAAAAATTGGGCCCAACAGTTCTGCGAAGAAGGGAAAAGGCCAAGGGCCAAAGATTAAGTTCAGGAGTCTAAAATGATTCTCTTAACCAGGGATCATATCTACAATATTTAGTAACTAGGTGGTCTAGGTACTGACCAATCAGAACAGATGTTGCTGATCAAAGTGCTGCTGCAGGATCCGTGATGCCTGCTGTCCCTCCAAGGAGTCACTTCATTAATATTCCCAGATCCTGGCTTGGCCTAGGGGTCCGGGGAGAAGCCAAGGCAGTTCAGGCAAAGAGGTAGGGGTGAGTGCACATGGTACTGGGCCAGTGGTTGTTTGCCAACCTGTGCAAAATGATTACAGTATGTTAACATCTAGTACTGGCTACCAGTGCATTTCAGTCGAACATCGGTGCTACTCTAACTTTTTTGCTTCTGTTTACTGCTATGCCTACTCAGATGTGACTTTGTGATGGAAAGCAAGGGAAGAACAGCCTATTAGCAGGGCTATAGAAAACTTGTCTTTGATACCCAATTGCTTTTTCATAGTTCATGCCCTTTGGCGTTATGCTATCAAATCATCTTCATATTCATAAACCAGGAGTTTCTAATTAAGGTAGGAGATGTGCTAAACTCTCTAATGTAGTTGATGAGGTGTAGAATAATAGTCTGATGCCTAATTATCTGGTGATTCAAGGACCTCAAAGGATTTTTTTTGTGTGTGATGGCATCTTAGACTTCTTTTTTGGCAACAAAAGGGGAATTGTAATTCTGACGGGATTAGACCAGGTCGAGCAACAACATTTATGGAATCGACAGCTCTGTGTTTTTAATTAATTTCTATCAATGTAGTAATTATGGTAACTTTAAGGACAGAATACGAAATATTGGCAGACAGGACACAGAATGAAGATATGGAAGTATCAAGACTTGGAAAGGACACAAAGGCCAAATGTTAGTTATCTTCTAATGTGGAGTAACTATGATCAATATGATTCTACAGATAGTAGCTAAGATCTTCAGAGACATCTGGAAGAGTAGAGAAACTGTCACAACAGCAGTGACTCCTCCGAATTTTTTTCCCCACATGTGACAATGACCAGTCTCCTAAAGAAAAAGAGATACTCAGTCACCAAAAGGATGCCAGAACGCATGATGGTAGAAGGACATGACACACTCAGTTTGCACAATGCAAAAGCCTGAATTATCATCTACAAATATCTAAAAAAAAAATCTAATTCCATGAGCTGAGCTTCCAAGCAGGCAAGTTATCACGGGGGTGGGGAGGGGAAGGTTTTCAGGCCATAAAGAAATGAATGCTTCGGCCAAATTTTCAAAAATACTTATCAAATACTCAGAAAGTGTCAGTATGGACCTGGACACTGCCCTTTGACTCGAAGTGCATAGTGGACATCAATATGCAAATGCAGAATCTTTATCCTACCTTGCCACGGACCAAAAATTGAAGTACCAATTAAGTTGTCTCTTTGTGTAGCACCCTAGGAGTTTTGAACCCTGGAGCTATTGTAACATCTACAACTTTTTGGTGTAATGTTATCCCAACACTGTTTGGTTTTCTTTTCTTTCCCTTTTTTGAATTGGAGTCCCGCTCATCGCTCAGGATGGAGTACAGTGGCATGCTCATGGCCAACCCAGTGTCGACCTGCTGGGCTCCAGCGATATTTCCACCTCAATCTTCCATGTAGCCGGAACTACAGGCACGTGCTACCATGCCCAGCTTAGTTTTCTTGTTTTATTGTAGTGATGAGGTCTCACAAAGTTGCCCAGGCTGGTCTCAAATTCTCAGGCAATTCTCTTACCTTGGCCTCCTAAATTTCTGGGATTACAGGCTTGAACCACCACACCCGGCCCTGTTTGGTTTTCAATCTTAAAAGAAGATAAACTGAAGTTTAAACTTCTTTGAAATCTCAGCCTTCAGGGGCTTCTTCTTTGAGGCTACACATGAAAAAAGGGTAAACAAAATGCCCCTAAATTTGGAAAACTATGTACCCCCTCATACATTTCAAGCTGACATCTTAAATTAATTGTAAGTGAAAGTAGCTGTAAAGGATATAATGTTGACATTTTAAAATAAAACTTACCATTATTTTCAATAGGACATAAATGTCACAGTGATTGCATATCCACCATTGAATTCACTGAAACCACTGAAAAATAGATTGGATCATTTCTTCCTAGACAGTTGCGAATTTTACGTGATTCTTTATTCCTATTGAAATTGTATTTCCATTCTTCTTTTCCCATACAATTTTATCTTGCTGTAACAAGTGTTTAATGTTTGAGAGTCTTTCATTGATTATGCTATCCAACTTCTCTGCAACAGCACAAAAACGTAGACACTGACATTTTTAACTTTAAAAAAGTCTTTTTTAAAGGACATTTTAAAATGAGGTATTAAGTATAAGAAAATATATTTTATGAGACCTTAAGTATTAAAACCATTCTCCTGGATAGAGTTTTCACTAAAAGTATCAGTAGTACTCAATTTAATAAAACAACATAAATATTTAAAAAATACTTAATAGAGATTTTTAACTATAAAAGTAAAATTTTATTAGAATTGCATCTCCTAATGAGATGGGCTGTATAATTATGGAGTCTTAGAGCAGGCTTCTTTCACATATCGATAGATACAGTGTCCCTTTGTGTGGTGTCCTGGGAGTTTCAAACCTGGAGCTATTGTGACATCTACAACTTTTTGATGTAATGTAATCCCAGCACTGTATAACTGAATACCTCACTTTTCAGCTCAGTTCTCAGCACCTAGAAAGCACTCGGTGTTAGCATTCTTGGTCTTCTCGTTTCGCATCCTTCCATTTCCCACCCTGACTAGGGAAACCACTAGCCTACAAATGAAGCCATTCCAGTTTCAAGAATTTCCTTCTAACAGGGATCTTCTCAGATACACTGGTATAAATAGAACCTCTCCTTGATCTCACAGCATTCTTGTCATAGCAGGAAGCAGATTTTTGAAAACAGGTCTATAGATGTAGAAACACACTTAACTAAATGGCTCATGCAATGTATGCATAAGATCTCAAAGTCAAAGAATACTGAAAAACCTAGAAGTTCAATGTAAGAGCATTTAAACTATGATATATATTGCAAAAAATACACCAAGTTGAAAAGCTATATTTATTTTCCGGCATTAAATGCTTACAGTATGTCAAGCAAGTAGAAACTGTGCTCGAGCAAACAATACCTGGAACACTTGAGTCACTTTCAAAACTACAGATGATGCTTCAAAGTCTACCTTCCTGTTAGCATAAGTAGGCTGTAGTTTCTTCACGTGTAATGACTTCTCTGTCTTCCCTGCCTGAGTGTGCTGTCTGCTACTGACACACTATGACTCCACACCTTTTCACTGGTCTCCAAACTCTTCTCAGATGAGAAAAGACACTCTCCCCAGCAGAAATTTTTTAAACAGATACAATACATATATACTTAAATTTTTAGGCCAGGCATGTTGGCTCAAGTCTGTAATCCCAGCACTTCAGGGGGCCAAGGCGAAAAGATTGATTGCCTGAGTCCAGGGGTTTGAGACCAGCCTGGGCAACTTGGCGAGACCTTGTCTCTACAACAAATCAAAAAATTAGCACGCACCTGTAGTTCCAGCTACTTGGAAGGCTTAGGCGGAAGGATCGCCTGAGCCCAGCAGGTTGAGGCTCAGGTAGCCGTGAGTGTGCCACCACACTCCAGCCTGGGCAACAGAGTGAGACTCTGACTCAAACTATTTAAAACCTCTTTCAAAAAGTAAAAAAGATCTTGTTTCTTTTTTTATTAAGAACTTGTTTCAAAATAAAGACTTTAGAAGAAGTTCTTTGTAGGGCAAACTATTGCTTTTTAAACGTCGTTTTTTGTTAGAAACCCTAATATAGCAACTCAGCAGTAATTGTTATTTTATAATCTCCTGAATATTGATATATTTGTTATGCAAATTAATACTCTTTGGAGTGTGCACCCGCCTAGCCATGAAGTTCTTTTTTGTTTACACATTTTACTTCTGCAGCTTTTGCCAGTCAGTGTAAAGAGGCATCTTGATATTTACTAATTTCAGACATAAACAGATTTCTGCCAGACACGTGGCAGCTACACTTCATGGTCTTTGTTTTTAAATTAAAGACAGACATATGGCAGATCCGCAAAAGGAGAGGGGAAAAAATCTTTTTTGCTTTGGTAAGAGCTAGAAGAAGTTTTTAGTAGAATTTTATTCTCGTTATGACTACAGAGCACTGGGGTCACACCATGACTCTGTATCCCACAGACGACTGTAGTAGTATGAAAAGATGTCGGAGGTTGAGCCATAGGAACTGTCATTTTTTGGGTCAAAAGTGGCAAATAGTGTGATTTTATATGGCTCAACCTAATAGTTGCTGCATATGTGCTCTCTCTTCAGAGGACATTCCACAACATAGACATCCTCAGGAAAATGCTAGAAAGATACCCCCCACCCCAGGAAATAATTATTAAATTTGGGGGAAAAAAACCTTTCAAAATACCGTATTTTAAGTCATATTAATACATTCTACGAAATTATCTCATGAATGCAGAGACTTGATGAGCACAGGTCCTGCCATTAGAGCGAGTGTCTGTTCAATCCTGCACAAGCCTTCTTCTCTTGGGTGGAAAAGACCCTTCCATAGTCCAGGAAGCCTCAGTGAGTGGTGAGTGATGCAGACCCTGGTCAGAAGTGTGCAGAAGTAAGCAAGGCATAATGGGATGAATTTTTAAAAAATATGTTGACATTCTTGAAGACCTGTTCATGATAGCTATACTGGTCTAAGATTAATTCTATCTTGCATGTGTATTAACACACTCAATAAGGTAAACAGAGTATATTCTTCTGCCCACTTTACATCTTAGGATGCTAAAACTCCAAAATATTAAGCAACTAACTCAGGGTAAGCAGTGAGGAAATGTCATATCCTGGACTAGGACTCTATTCTGTCTCATAGTCTATTTCCATGGGAAATAGTATTTGAACATTCAAGATACTGGGTGAAATACCCGTCCAGCTTCTTCTCATCCCTACTTCCTATCCCCGCCCCCCTGTACCCTGTGCCATGCTAATGAGGGAAGATACCCAGGCATGGTGGGCTGGATGTTCAGAAAGAGTCAAGCGTTTTTCTACTTCTGTGATAAGGCGAGTAATAAAAATGGTGGAAAACACATACTTCTTAGAAGAGAGCAAAATGGAAAGTAGGTGTTTCATAGAACTCATGGAAATGGAGGTCTGGGATCTTTATATAAGTGCCTGGCAAAGAACAAGAGGACGGATGACTCCTCCCCCTTGGCAGAAATGGCTGTAGTATAGCATTTCCAGGCTTGTTATCTACCATAGTAACACGAGTTGAGCCTGCCCTGTGGACAAAGCCCCGGGACATAAAAGAAATAACACATACACTCATGGACCTGAAGAAATTTACAGTTTGAAGAATGAGCTTGGATAAACAAATGGACAAAAATGCCTACTAAAGAAACATATGAGTGCTAACATGGAGGTTGAAATGTGTAGAATGATAGGTGTCACAAGAGACTAGCCATAAAAACCCTGAGTAGAAATTGACCCTCAAAAAGCTGGAAATTCTAAAGAGATGCTTAAAATGTCATATAATTGTCAAACGCTGAAGCAAAGTCAGATCAATACAATGCACTTTGAGAAAAAGTGCTTACCTGTTTGAGGTGCCAAGTGGCCTGGAAGTACCCAGCAATACTTGACTTGAAACTCTATTTATCTGACTCCACCATAACGTAAGGGTCAATAAAAATAACTTGAACTTGGATGGTAACTTTTCTCTGCAAACTCAGAGAAAAACCCAGGAGAAAATTGCAGAATGCATTTTTAAATAACAAAGTCTACTGTCTTTATCAAAAAATATTCAGGCAATCAATAGTTCCACCTCAAGGAAACTTTTTAATTTTACAAGGTTGCATAAAATTCTTCTCACGCATAATAGTTACTCAAATTAAGTTTAAAGTTAGTTAATCTTGAAAGCAGGAGATACTCATCACATTGCGTACTTTTCTATAAATACAAAGGGGGACCCCCCAAATCCGGAATTATTTACTGCAGGGAGAGCCCCTTGTAGTACAGGCTTCCCCACTAGGTAATTGTTTTAGGAACCCATCAACATCAGTGTATTAGCTAGCTTTGTTGTAAGAGGCTGCATTCAACTTTAGTGAATTTCTTCTTGGAGATTGTTTCAACTCAGTAGCCTATTTCTTGATGGGTGATTTATGAATGCATCCACCCATACCATGCTAAGTATTAACAGTTTTTGACCAAAAACAGCATGATCCCCATGTCCAGATCCCCATGATCCCCATGTCCCTATTCACCAGATCTCACCCTGAGATACTTTTTTTTGTTTCCCCAGTTGAAAAAAAGTTCTGCAATGGAAATGTTTTGCTGATGTGGAAGAGTGAAACAAAAAATGGCAGAAGCACTAAAAGGCTTCAAAATGAATGGTTCAAAAACTGTTTTGAGCAGTAGAAAAAGGTGTATTGCATCAAGCGAAGAGAACTTTGAAAGTGACTGAAGTTTAAACATGTAAGAAGACATACACTTTCTAAGTAAATTCTGTTTGCCAACCCCCCTTGTATAATAGCTTTTGGTTAGAAAGCTTATTTATCCCGAGTTCTAGTTTCCTATGTCCCTGACTTTTTGTCTGAGATCAGGTTGTGTTGCCAGCTGTGTTTGTTTGGATGTGAACATTGAACTTAAAGAAAATGCTTTAGAGATGTAAGAAATTTGTTTTAAAATGGTATGTGGTCTTATCCTATCTGTAAAAACTCAGAAATCAAGGCCACCGATGTCTACGGAGAGAAGGCAACTCCTGACCTTCCTAGATTGATCTCCAGATGGGTACAGGAGTCCAGAAATTCCATGTAGCTTGAAGCCTAAATACCAGGCAATAGGAATACGCAAGAATGCTAACCAAACTTAGACCAACTTTAGCACTTGATCAATAAACAACGTCAGACAACATGAAAATCTTAGATGTGTGTAAGGCAACTGAAAATGTACTTATTCTTTAATTGTTTTTACATTATATATATATTTCTTGAATTGGGGGTCTTAGTTGTCCAGGATGGAGTGCAGTGGCATGATCACAGCTTGCCATAGGCACAAATTCCTGGGCTTATACAATCCTCCCTCCTCAGCCTCCCAAGTAGCTAGGACTATAGGCACACACTACCTTGCCCAGTTAATCATTTGATTTTTTTTTAGATATTAGGTCTCAAGGTGTTGCCCGGGCTGGTCTCGAACTCCTGGGCTCAAGGAATCCTCCCACATCTGCTTCTCAAAGTGCTGGGATTACAAGCATAAATCACCTTGCCTAGCCTATTTTAAATGTTTTTAAATGGCTCAGGTATCACTCCTGCATGGCACCACATTATTTGGCCATTGTTTTTGAAGACCCTAAAACAGAGATGAAGCAATAAATCAATATTTATCTTAGGTTTAATGGAAAGTCCACTAGAAAGTGAAGCTTATATGTCCCTTCATACATAAGTCTTTTTCTCTTCTCGTTCATGGGGTCTCACAATACCCCCCTAAGGGTGTCTCTCTCTGATTTTGTGTATATTATTATCAATGCACACATATCATTGCATTTTCATTGGTCACTTCTATCTTTTAACCTAGTGTGCTAGTTTCCTAGGGCAGCCATTACAGAGTACTACAAATTGAGTGGCTTAAAACAACAGAAGGTTATTGTCTCCCAGTTCTGGGGATTAGGAGTCTTAAATCAAGGCGTCAGCAGCTCTGTCTAAACCCTATAAGGGAATTCTTACTTGCCTCTTCCTAGCTTCTGGTGTTTTCCTGGCAGTCTTTGGTGTGTCGTGGCTTGTTAAGTACATCACTTCAATCTTGTGTTTTTACATGGTGTTCTTCCTACGTGAATGTCTGGGCCCAAATTTCCCCATTTTATCAGGAAACCAGTAATATTGGATTAGGGTCCACCCTAATAACTTTACTATAACCTGGTTAAATTTGCAAAGACCCTATTTGCAAATAAAGATACAATCTTAAGTTCTGAACAGTGGGACTTAAATGCATTTCTGGGGGGCACACAATTCAAGCCATAACACCTACAAATAAGTGCTCATTTGAGAATTAACTCGCTAACCAAAAATCTCTTTGATAGCACCTTCAGCATCTTTTTCTTTGCAGGTTGCATAAAGTTAGCATGCTATAAAAGTTTACTGATTGCATTGAAATTGGGGGAAAAATAATTCCAATGTTGATATCCTAAATGCTAATTTCATAGGATGTCTGAATTCTGCATTGACTTTCAAAGAGGTCGAAGTGCTGGAAGATCAGGAAAGTGTCTTTGTCTTGGGTCCTCACTCAATGAAACTAATTTCTTGTAGCGGCATCAGCAGTGAATAGGCCACAGGACTGAATGATAATACCCACCCATTGTCATGTACTATTTATATCTCATTTGAGCCTCACAGTAACTCTAGGTGGTCAAAACTATTATTATTACTGTTTCCATTCTTCTGATAAAGAAACTGAGACCTGGATTTCAGTGCCAGTGAGTAATGGAGTCAGAGGGCAACACAGGTCATTGTGCTCCGGCCTAGGGGCTGCCTACTGCATGAAAACAGACTCAGTTGGCACTTGCAGAGTTCTATATCAAGGCCTTTCTGGAAGATGCTGCTGCAGCTGGTAATTGAGGCCTTGTGGAATTGCTAAGGCAAAAATTGGGGGCTACAACAATTGGAATCTTTGAAGCAGAGACAATGACCTTCTTGCCCAGCCTGTTGGAGCATTCACCTGAGTTCATCTCCAGTCACCTGTGCCTCCAGTTCAGGCCTAATGATTTCCTCTTTAAATCCTCAGTTGCAATGTTGGTAGTTCGTGACCAGCACTGACCCAGTTTTATAAAAGATGCAAGCTCCTGCCAGGAGTGGTTGGCTGGAGACACTAGCTCTGTCTTCTATATGGTCACCATGTAACTAGGGATTTCTAATACCAGTTCTTAGAACTTCACTATGTCACCTAACTAGAGAGTGTTTGTGGTAAAAAGGACACATCCAGTTCTATCTTTTCCTTGAAAAAGGAGGAAACCAGGGCTTAGAGTGTTAAGCAACTGACCTAAGCTGGGCAATGACAGGACTAGACTATAAATACCGTGACTTTCATGCTAATTCTTAGAAAAGATAAAATGCTAGGATGTCTTGTTTAATTTGATCCACTAACAGAATCAGAGGAGTTAGTATCATGACACCAGGCCTACACCAGTCCCTCAATCAATCAATCAATCAATCAGCAAATCAATCAAGTAATATCTTTTGGTTGTATATTTGTAGAAGACATTTTGTCAAATGGGGTAGATGATGCCAAGATCAATGAGATGTTTCTTAGCCCTGGAAATCAACTCTCCAGTTATGAACCTGGGCTGGAGTTTGCAGCAGCTCCCCAGAATCTAATATGACCTATTTTCATAGTCCCTGCAATCCAGTGCCCTTTGACAGGGCTGGCCAAGCCTGGGCCACTTAATGGATTTGCCTCTCCTTGGCTGAATCTAGGGTTGTGCAAGCAGTGAAAAATAGAAAAGACTTTGAAGTTGTGACTGGATGTGTACTTTAGAACCATTACTCGTCCAAGGTAAGTTTCTCACCTGTCCAAGTCCCTTAGTTCATCCATGAGAGCGGTGCATTAAATATCAACCATGTGGGATGACGGAGGCACTGGGATTGTTATTTGAAAGTCCTGGCATTAAGTAGGAATTTGATAAAGAGTAGCTTGTATCATTATTGTTATCATTAATAACACCCAAATAAAATCCTTTGTCCAGATCTGAAACATACAGGTCTGTTGGGGCTATCTAGGAGTAAAGAGGATTGCTCAGATTTGCAGGGATTTAAAAGAAACTACTTCAGTGGTAGACAGGAGCAAGGAGCAGGGACTGTTTTTCTCTTCATGTTCACAACTTTGTATTAATAGGTTGTATTAATAGGGATCTGCTTCTTCAAAGCTAGGAAGCCGTCCTTCCTGCCTCTGATTCAGGTCCAGGTATCATTACAGGCTGTGGCCAGTGTCAGTCTTCACATCTTACAAGGATCATGACGGTATTTGAAGATTCAAAGGACGGCATACAGGCTTGAGGGTTAGACTGTGTCATTGTGATGGGTAATTTTAATGTATCGACCTGACTGAACTATGGGATGTCCAGATATTTGATTAAGCATTATTTATAGGGGTGTCTGTAAGGGTGTTTGAGAATGGGATTAACATCTGAATGGGTAAACTAAGTAAAGCATATTGCTCTTCCCAGTGTGGGTGGGTTTCATCCAATTACTTAAAGACCTGGATAGAATAAAAGCCTGAGTAAAAAAGAATTCTTTCTCTCTCTGTCTTCCTGCTGGGACATTTACCTCCTCCTGCCTTCAGACTCAGATTGGAGCTTATACCACTGTCTCCCTTGCTTCTTGGCCTGTGGACTTGAACTGGGACTATACCATCCGCTCTACTGGATCTCTAGCAGTTGATCTTGGGACTTCTTAGCCTCCTCAAGTGAGCCAACTTTTCTGTATAGTAAATCAATCTTCTCTCTGTCTTTCTCTCTCTCTCTCTCTCTCTCCTCTCTCTCTCTATAATACAATATATATTACACATATGTATACACACACACATAACACATATATATGTATAAATATATTTACATACATATCTCCTATAGGTTCTGTTTCTCTGGAGAACCCAGACTAATATAATCATCTATGAAAAATAGTAGATTATATATATACCAGGAAACAACAGGTAATTTTGCCAGTCAGGCACAAAAATGGGAAGGTGTATTCATAGGGAGCAGTCAAGTAGTTGAGCACCATAAGACAGAGAAAATTGGTTTAAACACCACAAGCTAGTCAGAAGAAAGAGGCCTCATGGCACAGGTGATTAAGTACTGCATCCAGCTAACAAGAGTGGATATAGGATCTGGCAGAACTTGGGAAAGAGGCTAAACAGCCATTTATTCTTGAAACCTGAAAAGGAGAGCTTGCCTAGAGTTAGACTTTGGAATGAATCACTCCTTGAATTTCTTTCTGATACCAAGATGATTTGACCATTTAGAAGTTCAGAGCAACTTCTAGAAAGACCTAAGTGGGACTTAATATAATCAAAAGAAGGAAATACTCACATAAATCAAAATCCAGGACTATTGGCTATCACTAGGAACGAGTCTTCTGTATTTACAAATAATTGTTATACATCACTCAAACTATAGGAAAGTACAGCTCAGAGGGTTCATTTCTTTGGAGCTAGGATTCAATCATAAGATGCTTTACCATAGACTCTACCATTTTTCTGACTCGGTTTGTGATTCACTTTTAGGGATCTTTCATGGAGAAGGAGAACTTAAACTAAATTAGTGTCCCTTGTGAAAAGGCTGGATTGGAATTCCCTTGGGCCTTCCAGAATTTGCATAGAATGACGAGGTTGAGAATGAGAAATATCCTTGGCACAGCAATTTTCAAGTTCTACTTATAGGACAGAAGGGTTGTATTTCAAATTTTTCTAATAGACTAGCTTTCCTAACCACCTTTGTCCATTATTCTATTCATGCAATCCATCATCAATGAATATATGAATATTTATGGGTAGCTCTAATATGTATAGCACTTTCACAGGCAATTCCCTTAAAGATTACTGCAGTGCTTTGTGAACAAATATCAGTGGGCTATCATGACCCTCTTCTAGGCCAACTTTTAACCTGATTAATTGGAATTATAATATCACCAGGCAAACCACAGTGGAGAAACAAAAAATATGAGGCACATTACCACGATGGTGAGTTAGGGACCAAGTGTGAGGCAGAATCCCAACTGCCTCTGCTAAGAGTGTGAGGTCTGCAAATGTGGCTCAGCAGAGGGGAAGATAAAGAAAGGGCCCAGCAAACACACATTTAATACTGGTGGGTCATTCTAGAAAATTCCTAAGGGACTTTTTGTTTTTATTTTCTATCTTAATGAACATTTACAAATTTTATATTGCCACAACGCAAAAGCCCAAGATTTTTGCTTTCCCAAAAATGTATGTACTTTTATTTGGTCTCCAGCAACTGTATGTTTTATTAAGAGTTATGTGGGGACATCAGAGACTGGTCCTCCCATTTCCCCTCCAACACTGGAGGAGACAGAAGCCCAAGTGACTGATCTAAAACATGCTCAGTAGGGAGAGGGGTCTGATCAACAATTTCTATTTCCCATCCAAGGTTAGAACCAATTAGGAGATAGAGAATCCCTTATCGGTGTCTGCTTCATTCTCAACCCACCTCTGGAGTGCTTGAATGGGATTAGCACAGCTGGATTCCTTTATCACATTTTAGAATTTAGCTAGACTGGTCACCCAGTGCTGGTTAAGGGGCAGACTGCTTTACTGCTCTGTGGAGAACAGCTGAATGTGCTCCGCCTGCAGAAGGGAAAATTCAGAAATGGGCTTAGTAAGGAGGAACCACACAGGTCTGCTCTTCCCCTACAGTTCACCATTCCACGTGTCCTGCTCTGCTGTGTCCTTCAGACTCATAGATATGAAGGGGCAAAGACATGCCAGGACTGGGTCTCTAAAACCGGGGTTCTCAAGGTGTGTCCAAACAATAGCAACATCAGCAACATCTGGGCACTTATGAGAAATGCAAACTCTCAACTCCACCCCAGGAATCAGGAATAGTGGGCCCAACAATCTGTGTTTACAAAGCCTTCCAGGTGATTCTGATACTCCCTAAGGTTTGAGGATCACGATTCTAAAGAGTGTATCACGGCCAGGAATGGTGGCTCAAGCCTGTAATTCTAGCACTTTGGGAGTCCGAGGCAAGAGGATTGCCTAAGACTAAGGGTTCAAGACAACCCTGGGAAACTTGGCAAGACCTCATCTTACAATTAAAAAGAAAATTATCGGGCGTGATAGTGCGTGCCTGTAGTTCCAGCTACTTGGAAGGCTGAGGCAGAAAGATGGCCTGAGTCCAACAGGTCGAGGCTGTGGTGGCCAGGAGCATGCCACTGCCCTCCAGCCTGGATGACACAGTGAGACTCCAACTCAAAAAAATAAAAAAAAGAGTGTATCGCTTGGGGCATTTTAAAATGTCAACATTTTTTAAACATCAAGTGGCCCAGGCCTTATTTTAGACTAATTAAACCAGAATCTCTGTGATAGAACCAGATATAGTATTTTTGATACATGTGGTGATGATTAAATATGGCTTTCTGGACATAGCAAATGTTTAAAACTACCTCTTTCATGGACACGTTTGTGAATCCGAAGGAAACCTTCCCCCCACCTGCGTTGCTAAGGATCTTTGTCTCCTGCAGTTACCTAAACCGGTAGTTCTCAATTCAGGGCAATTCCCCCCCCCCCAAAGAACATTTAGCAATGTCTCCAGACTGTTTTGATTAGAATGACTGGGAGAGAGTGTGCAACTGGCACTTGGTGGGAAGAGGGCAGAAACGCTGCTGAACAGCCTGCAATGCACTGTACAGCCTTGTTCACAAGGAAGAACTGTCCAGTACAACACGCCTATAGCACTGAGCTTAAGCAATCCTGCTACAGCATTTACAAAGGGTGCCAAAAAAAATGTATACACATTTTAAGAAATGAAAAAGCTGTATTAAAATTGTAATACTCAATAAGATGAATACAAGTCACATTTGACTTCTGCAATTACAAGAAGTACTCAAAGTGGTTACCATCAGCATCCAGACACTTCTGACTACAACGAACATCCCTTAACATCTCTTAAAATGTGTATACAATTTTTTGGCACCCCTGATATTTTTGAACCTAGTAAACAGTTGTATATACCACCATTTGGATGTGATAAAACTGCATCATAAATGATTTACAAAACCTTCTTCTATAAATCAGACTTTTTCCTTCCTTGTTTAGGGTAAATAGGAAGGTTATAGAACTTTAATCAGTGTTTGTTCTGTTATCTTTTTTGTGCTTCCATTTCAGTGTGGATGTCTAGATTACAGGCTGACAAATGCTATCCGCCATGTCTCTTTTCTCACTTTGTAAAACACCTTACACAGTGTCCCAGGTAGATAGGCACTTGATGGATGCTATTTGATAGACTGAATTAGCTTTTCCTAGTTGGAAAATGCAACTCATTTAAATGCGTGTGCCACCTTGTATCCTCTTAGTATAATTTCAAAAGTATCTTATTATGTGCAACCTTTGTAGCCCAGGGTTCTATAACTCCGCAGTTAGCATTTCTTGCCATATCATTGGAATTTCAGGGCAGCTTCCTATCAAATATGCTCAGGAGAGTGCAATGTGCTTGGCTCTCTGAACACTCTCTTTCATTTAACACTTTCAGGAGGACACCTCAATGCGTTTCCTGCTAAATATTTTCTACTTTGTGATGCCAGATAAAATACAGGACTCCTAAATTTGAATATCAGATAATAAAATGAATAATATTTAGTATAAGTATGTCCCACATATTTCTTAGATCATGTTCATACAAAAATAAATAAGAATAAAATTTAAAAAACCTATTTGCTGTTTTTCTGATATTCAAATTTAACTGGGTGTCTTGCTTTTTTGGTCTTTTTAGCTTTCTGTTTTATTTGTTTTGTTTTGCTAAATCTGGCAACATTGAGTATATTCAAAATTCCATGGACATTTTATGATTTTTCCTTTGCTATGTATCATCTGTTTGAGGAAATTTACATTATTTCTTCAGTAAAATTACTAGATAATTATTTCTTAGGATGAGAGCTGATATTCAGATGGTATACACCAGAACACTCATCCTGCCTGTTAAAATATTAATATTTTCATACACTTTAGGAAATAACACTGCTCTGAGCATCTTAAGTGACCTTTCAACCTCTCCCCATCTTCTCATAGCAACTAAAGGGTTAACACCTGCCACTTGGGCAGGGGTCTGGCTGAGGCACCTCCCCTCAGGTCTCTTCTGATTGGTCAGTGCCTAGACTTCCTGCCGTTAAATATTTTGCCTATTAACCCAAAGTGCAACTCTCATTTTAAAGCACACAAATGATTCCCCAAGGATAAAAATCCAAATACAGTTATAATTACATCCCATGTGTATATTCGAGTAAACACATTTTCAAAGTCATGCACACTTTTACCTCCTTTTACGATCATGTTTTTTCTCCATCTTTCTCCTTCCTAAGTAAACAGCGATGGTGCCTTCTTTTTTGAGGTCGCTTTTGCTCCCATAACAATTCTCCAGCTTTCCCAAGGGATTAGCCATGGTGCGATTTACTTTTCAAGGAGGGCCCATTTATCTTCTCCCTGACAAATTTCAACACATGCACAGCTCTAGCATGAACATTTCTGCAGATTAATCCCTCACCCTTCTCAAAGAGAAGAATTATTCTTAAACAATCTATTTCAATACAGAGTTCCTGGTGTGAAGTTAATTTCCACAAACCTTATGAGCGTGCCACCAAAACACCATCTCAGTTATTCACTGAGAACAACAGAAGCCCTCTGGCTTGTAGTTTTTCATCCTTATTGTTTAAATGTAAACAGGAAAGAAAGACAGGCCAAAGCATGCTTTTTAAAAAATCAGTGTTTCCTGCAAGAACTTGGAATGGTTTCTATATACAACAGCCGGTGGTCATTAACGATCAATAAATATTTATTCAGCATCTACTATGCAATCTCTACATGTACATAACATGCTATGAAGCAAAGGCTGATAGTTTACATCTACATAAAATCAGACGTTATGTGGTTTTGGAGGAAAGCTATGCAAAATCAGCTACGTGTTCAGATCAGAATACTAAAGATCCAAAGCAATAATAGAGCTTTATAAAACATGCCCATATTTTGCTGTAAGAAGACATTAATGCTTGGTTAGTAGGAACAGCTAAAAAATATTTTAAAAGACAAGTACACAGTAGCATACTCTGAAAAAATGATCAGGCACCCCAACTACATGATGGAGAAAAGCAAATGTGAACAGATCAAATAGAAAGAGAGCTAGTGGTTAGCTACATGCTGAATATGAATCAGCAATTCAGTGCTATTGTGATAAAAGTCAATATGATACCAGCAGAAATCAATAGAAGTAGAGGAGGCAAGGCTGAAACATAATTCTTCTTCTCTCATCCCCATTAGTCAGAGGGAAGAAAGTATCCTGTTTTGGACAGCACGCTGAAAAAGCTGTGGAACCGAACTGCTTTCAAAGAAGAGAAAGCAGGCTGGCTAAAGGCTAAAAAAGGAATCTGACGAGGTGAGGCTTACCACTCTTAAAAAGTAGCTCCAGGGTGAATTGAAGGGCGTTTCTAAGTATTTGGACTGTTTGAGGACAATTCTGGCTAGTGACTGATGATAGGAGTTCAAACAAGAAGAAAGTTATTATTCTAAAATGAACTGTATAGAAATTTCTGCTAGATGTAAGGAAACTCTTACTTGGACAACAGGACAATAAAAGTCATGTAGGTATTGCCCTAAGAAAAAGATGGCCAAAGGCTTCTTAATTTTTTTAATTTCAGATCTTTTTAAAGGGAATCTTGATGAGTTAAGCATTCTCATGAAGGTTAGGTGATTCCTCATAGTCTTGTTCAACTATATCATAATTATATGCAGACTGCAAAACTTACACTTCTGCATGCTAAATGAACATTTTATTATAAAATACCCGGAGTCTAGTGGAACAAGAACATGCTGGAGAGAGTTGGAATATATTATACAGCTATTTCTCAACAAACACACATCACTAATACAAAAGCAGGCCACACCCGCCTCTCACAGACACCTACATATTTACAAACTCCCCACTTCTTTTCCTGGCCCAGACACACAGCCTTACAATAATTGCACGAAAACTCAAACAATTCTAACTACATTCTAGATTATCTGGCAAAGTTGCTTATGGTCAAGGAGATAATGTAAGATCATTGTTATTATGTGGCATGCACATTTTTGTTTTTGCTTAATAGAAAAATCACACTCATAAATCTGACTTTTTGGCTAATTACTACTTTTATGATTCAAATTTACAATCTCATTGATATTAAGACCACATTAAATAGAATAAGAAGAAGATGATATATTTTTATGTGGCCACAGCTTTTCTCTTCTGATGTCCCTCGTAAAAAAAAAATTTTAGTGTCAAAAAGATAATAACCAACCCGAGCAACTTGGCGAGACCTTGTCTCTACAATAAATCAAAAAATTAGTCACGCATGGTAGCAGGCCTGTAGTTCCAGCTACTCGAAAGACTGAGGTGGAGGGATCACCTGAACCCAGCAGGTCGAGGCTGCGGTAGCCGTGAGCGTGCCACTGCACTCCAGCCTGGGTGATAGAGTGAGACTCCAACTCAAAACAAAAACAAACAAAAAAGATAATAATAGCACTTTCATCTTCAATTTTGCCTTTCACTCTTTCCTGAAATTACCTTACTTTAAACATTAATATTATGATATTATGCTTATCTGAATATTAAGAAACCCATACAAGGAAAGTTAGGCTCCCTGGCCTGGGTTGTATTTTTAGGATAAGAGGGAATGTTATTTTGGCACAGAGGATTGTAACACTGATTTTCACATCACTACTTGTTACAATCTTACTAGGTTTTAGCTATAATATACTACTTCATATTACAAGTCTTAAATAAAATGATTATCTATATGTCTCAAATTTTAGTGCATTACTACTTCAGCACATACCTGTTATTTTGGCATATACGCTCTGTTCTTGTAGCAGTTTTGTGCATATTCATTCGATGGTCCAAATAACAACCCCTCCTTAACCCATCTCCAGCATGATACAGAACGATTGTTCATGAAGATGTGGAGAAAGGAGAAATGTACTGGTCTTCTCATATTTATATTTCCACTGTTAACCATGTGCAATGGTGCATGCCTGCAGTCCCAGCTATGGGGGAGGCTGAGGCAGGAGGATCACTGGTGCCCAGGACTTCGAGGCTGCAGTGAACCATGATCATGCCATTGCACTCAGAGTGAGATTCTGTGTAACACAGTGAAATGTATATCTATATATAGTTCCATTTGTATTTTCTTGGGGGCTTTTTAATGTTTAAAGTAAGGTAATTTCTTGGGGGCTTTCCATTTGTATTTTCCTGGTAACTCTCATAAGCCAGCTACTCACGAGTATTAAAGAGGACTCAGGATTAAAACAAGTGACTGAGGGCATAATGACTACAAATATTGAGTGCTTATGAAGCTTCAGATATGTTTTAGACCCCTGTGGGAATGTGAAAATAAATTAGAAACAGAATCAACATGAAAAAATCCAGATTCTAGGATTTGAAATACTGATTTTTCAGAATTAGTGTTTTCATTTAACTAAGTTTTTCATGCTTATAATAGCCCACATTTAAAACTACAGAATATGTATGCCTTGTGATAACTTAAATTCTCTTAACACTCAAATTTTCATATACAGTATCCCAAGTTCACAAGCTATACAAATAATAAATGCTTAGAAAATATTATAAGCCTAGCTTAGACCACAAAGCCTAGGCCATCTCATCTCTACAAATTTTTTTTTTTAATTAGCCAGGTGTGGTGGTATACACCTGTACTCCAGGATACTTGGGAGGCTGAGTTGGAAGGATCTCCCGAGCCCAGGAGGTTGAGGCTGTGGTGAGTCATAATTGTGACTCTATAGTTCAGCTTGGGTGATAGAGTGAGACCCCCAACAGAAAAAAAGAAAGAAAGGAAGGAAGGAAGAGGAGGAAGGGAAGGAAGGAAGGGAGGAAAGAAAGAAAAATACTATAGAAAGAAATGATACTTCATGGTATTCTGATAGGTGGAAACATTTTTCTCACAAGGGTCAAATGTGGAATTATATTGATTAGGAAAGATTTCTTTTTACTCGCCAACCTTCACCATTGAGAATATAAATCTAGTATACGTGTAGCCAGCAGTCAGGCTCACATATCATGACTTTTCTTTGAACGGCAGATGATAAAATACAACCTACATATGTTTTTTCGTCAGCATATAAAAATTGCCAGACAGATGTCTTCGTATTGGCCATCATCTTATATCTTATGGCAAAGAGATAAGGACCTGATGGGCTAAATAAACAGATACTCACAAGAAATGACTGAGTAGCAGCATCCCGGGGCAGAGACTGAAGTGTGAGTCTTTGTACTTAACTCTTTCTGTTGATTTTTTGTCATCTCCTGGCTCATTGGTATATACTTTAAAAACTCAAGTGCAAAACCATAATTTGCAGCTCAGTTTCTTCAGCCTTTGCTACAATCTGCTTTAGGAAGCTCTTTTAAATACCAAAGTACTAGTCAACGATTTAGTATGTTTCGATTTTTAGAAAAAAGAGTCACAGATTGTCATGAGGCAGCAAATTCTAGAATATAACTCTGGATTCATCCACTGAAACGTGTTATGTCAGCAATAGTGCTAAACTGCCAGGGGGAGGTGAGATTGGCAGTTGAGGGAAACTGCCAGGGGAGGCAGAGGCACACCTCATCAACAAGGGTACCTGCATAATGAACATTTGTATACCTAACCCTGAATGGTACCCCATATCTTTAAAATAAAACAAAATTTAAAAACAACAACAACAAAAAAGTGTATGTCACATTGGTAATTCAAGCTTTGTATTCAAATAGAAATGCACAAAATAGATTTTGGTCTCCAGATGAGTTAGAGGAATCAGTTGCACTTTCTACATGCAACATTATAGATATTTCAAATTTTCAATCCAAATGCAAATTTCTTTCTCTGTCTTCTAGTGGTTTTTAGTGTCATATTCCCTCTTAGAACCATTTCTTCTCTACTGTTCCTTGAGATCCATTTAAAAAAAAAAACTGAAACCAATTTATCAAATCACCATGACATAGTTTTCTATTGCTGCTGTTAAAAATTTCCAAAAATGTAGTGGTTTCAAACAGTACAAATTGTATTCTCTTACAGTTGAGGAAGTCAAAAGCCTGAAATGCGACCTACGGGGCTAAATTCGGGTATCAGTAATGCTGCTTTCTTTCTGGAGTTTCCAGGGAAGAATTCGTTTTCATGTCTTTTCCAGCTAAAGGCTACCTGCACTCCTTGGCTCCTGGCCTCTTCCATCTTCAGAGCTCATCACTTCAGTCTCTACATCCATCATCCCACCCCATTCTTCTGCCTTTAATCTTCTTGCCTCTCATTTATAAGGACACTAGTGATTACATGAACCCCATCGAGATAACCAGGATACGTTTCCCACCGCAAAAATTCTTTAACTTAATCACATCAGCAAAGTTCCTTCTGCCATGGAAGGTCACATAGTCTCAGGTTTTGGAGAATTAGAGCCTGGACATCTTTGGTGGGCCGTAGGTTAGTGTACCATGTACCAATTTACTCAAAGTTCCACTCCCTCTTTAGTATTTTGCAGAGATTACATTTCAATTTATATTTTGAAAAACTCATACACAAAAGAATATACCAAATATATCAGTTCAGCTAACAACAGTAAAACAGCCATGTTCCAACCACCAGCAAACACAGCATTTCCAGGGTCCTGGATGACTCCTCTGTGTAGTGCCTACCTCTCAAACCAGAGGCAACCTCTCTTCTCGTGCCTTTGTGCTTCTTTACATGTTTATCATCTCTGTGTAGAATCCTTAAGAATGGCATGTTTAGTTTGGGAATTGTGTCGTATGTGCATTCTTATGCGACTTGCTTGTTTTCACTCAACATTTTATGAAATACATCCAGGTCACTGTGTAGCTGTTGCTCATTCATCTTTTACTACTTTTCAGTTTTGTTTTATTTTTATTTTTGTTTTATTTTGAGTCAGAGTCTCACTCTGTCACCCAGACTGGAGCACAGTGGCACCATTATAGCTCACTGCAACCTCAACCTCCAGGGATCGAGTAATCCTTCCACATCAGCCTCCTGAGTAGCTGGACAACAGGTATGCATCACCACACTTGGCTAATTTTTTTGTTTTTTGTTTTTATAAAAATGAGGTCTCATTATTTTGCCTAGGCTGGTCTCGAACTCTTGGGCTCAAGCAATCCTCCCTGTTGGCCTTCCAAAGTGCTAAGATTACAGGCATGAGCCACCACTCCCAGCCTCTACTCTTCAGTGTTTTATTGTGTTATTTCACCACAGTGATTTGTCCTATGCTATTGTTGATGCACATTTGGGTGGTTCCCTTTATTTTTTCTGATTACAAAAATTTTTTATGATTGCAAAAAAATTGCTTTTATGCACATATTTCTGTAGGACTCCTAGAACACATTTGTAAGAGATCCTCTGGGACATATGCCTAGGAGTAGAATTGTGTGGTCATAATATCCTCACCATCCCTAGTAGTACCAGACAGGTTCCTGGTAGGAAACAGAGACATAAGGTTAAAGAACCCGCAAGAGATGTTGACAAACACAGCTGAGAAACTGTGGGAAGTAATTACCACAGCAAGTCCTGCAGAATCTAAGGGAAGAAAGGAAGACAGATGGTGGTTGGGACCCAGTGAGAGCTGGGCCCTTGAAGGGATTGGACGTTAGTAAGAGATGTAGGTGAAGAAGATCAGATATGGTCATATACAAAGCCCAAACAAGGGAGAGAGCGAGGAAGAAATATCTTAAACACTCTTCTGCCCCTGCTTTCCATTGGCCAAGCCCAACCAGCAGCAAAGCATCTAGGTGAGGCAATCCTCAGCATCAGCCTTCCAGAACCTAGAGCAGGACAGGCAGGGCAGAGAAGAGATCTGGAAGGTGGAGGTTAGGTATAAGTAGACAATAACCAGCACACTAGCCAAATTGTTTTCCAAAGTGATTATATTAATTTATACTTCCACCAGTATTGCATGACAGTTTCCACTGTCACACTGCTATGGACTGGACTGTGTGCCCCCAACTCCCACCAAATTCAAATGTTGAAGCCCAGGCCCCCAATGTAATGGCATTTGGAGATGCAGCTGTTGGGGGCGGGGGTAATCCTGTTTAGATGAGGTCATGAGAGTGGGACCTTCATTGTGGGATTAGTGCCCGTATAAGAAGAAGCACCAGAGAGCCATGTGAGGACACAGCAAAAAGGTGGCTTTCTGAAAGCCAGAAAGAAAGCCCTCACCAAAAACTAAGCACGTTGGTCTTGAACGTCCTGGAAATTCTAACCAGAGCAAGCGGGCAACAAAAAGAAATAAATGTGTCCAAACTAGAAAAGAAGAAATCAAACTATATCTGTATGCTGACAATATGATCTTATATCTAGAGAACTCCAAGGACTCCCCCCAAATACCCCTGGACTTAATAAATGAATCTGGTAAAGTTTCAGGATAAAAAAATCAACACACACAAATCAGCAGTACTGCTATACACCAATAGTGACTAAGTGAAGAATCAAATCAAGAACGCAAATTCATTTACAATAGCTGCTAAAATATCCAGGAATATATTTAACAGAGGTGGTGAAAGATCTCTTCAAGAAGAACTACAAAACTCTGATGAAAGAAATTGCAGAGAACACAAACAAATGGAGAAATATCCTGTGCTCATGGAGTGAAAGAATTAACATAATTAAAATGACCATATTACCCAAAGTAATCTTCAATGCAATCCCTGTCAAACTACGAACTTTCAACCTCCACAACTGTAAGAACTGATGTTTAAACCATACAGTCTGTGGTATTTTGTTATGATAACTCAAAAATATTAAAACGTATACATACCTACCAACATTTGGTGTTAAAAGATTTTGGAATGTTTCCAATCTGATGAGTGTTAAATTATCTCAATGTTTATATTTTATCTGTATTTTTCTGGATTAACTAATCCTGTTCCTTTTCTGTAAAATAGTCATATTTTGGTCACTTTTCTATTTGCTAATTTGTGGTTTTCTGATCAATTTGTGGGTGTTCTTTATATATTTTATTCATAATCTTTGTCTTTTATTAGGGTTTGCAGCATATAGATTTCTTTTTATGTATCTTTTCAGGATATGCTTGGACTTTCTGAATTTAAGATGTGTTTTATTGTCATAGTCATTTATCTCTTCGAATATTGTTTATTTCACATTTTTCTTTCCTCTTTCATAGATCTCTGATTGGATATATATTAAGCTTTTGACTTTATTCTCTGTGTCTCTTAACCTTTCATTTTGTCCATCACGCTTGGTAATTTATTCAGATTGATCTTTCAGTGCAATAATTTTCTCTTCTGCTGTGTCTAATCTGATACTTAGCACAACCATTGCCTTTTGTAGTGTCAAGTTTTACAGTTTTTATTTTTAGAAATTCTACTTTGTTCTTTTCAAATATGTCTGATTATTTCTGTGGTCTGTTATTTCTTCATCATACTCTTGCAAGTCTTTTATTATTTAAAATGCATTAATCACATTTATTTATCATTTGTTTCTGCTGATTTCAAAATCTGCACTCTCTCTTTCTAATACTGTAACTTTTATTTTTTATTTTTTTAATATAGACTCTCTTGAGTTGTGGCTTGTTTTCCTATGTATTTGAGATTATTTTATTATGAGAACGTATTTCCTGAACTATACTTATAGGAGGTTTGTGGTCAGGATTTACATTGTGTTACTACAAAATGTATTTACATTTGCTTCTTTCAGGAACCACAGACCATCTCAGCCTGGGATCCCTTTAGACTATGTATCAACTTGGGTTTTTTGTTCCTTTCTCTGCAGAGTAGCATGGTAGGATAAACTCTGCTCCCAAGCCCTCGAGAGGATGGGCTTGTGAGAATCAATTCTCAGAGACTTTTCTTTTTCACTCTTTACCTAGAGCCAGGGTCAATATAGGCAAGAATCTCTATATTCTCTCCCTTTGGGGAAAACGGTTCCTGGTTACTCTCTAAACACCCTTTTGATATTTCTTCTTCACTAGTCTCCAACTAAACTCTCACTGTCCTGACCTCAAATTTTGCCCCCTGTCCCCATCCGCTAATGCCTCAGGTCCAGACCTCCAGAGATCATCAGCTTTCTCTGGGTAAAGTGGTTTCAATGGTTGCTTAATTCTCAGCATCCTCCTTCTCTTTGTTTTTGTCTTCCAGGGACTTATCTTACTTTCCCTGGAATTCAGGCATGCCTTTTAACTATTCATTCAAAAGTATATCCAGCTGGGCTCGGTGGCTCAGCTTGTAATCCCGCGCCTTTGGGAGGCTGAGGTGAGTGGATTGCCTGAGCCAGTGGGTTCGAGACCCACCTGGGCAGCGAGACCTCGTCTGTACAATAAATCAAAAAATCAGCCGGGCGTGGTAGCGCATGCTTGTAATTCCGGCTACTCAGAAGGCTGAGATTGGAAGGATCGCCGGAGCCCAGCAGGTCGAGGTATATATACAGAATTATTTAAAGTTCTGTACTAAAAAAAAATTCTCCACATATTTAACCAACCTTAAATTGAACCCCTTGCGATCAAACGTTAAAGAAAGGGTCTTTGGATTTTCCAAACTGCTTAAAATATTGAAAGCATGGTAGATATATAGATGTAGATACAGATATATAAAATAAAGTACAAGTGTACAAAATAATTCTATCTTTTATGAAAGTCATAAAGTTAGACAGAATTGCCTAAGACAAATTAGGCTTTGTTTGGTTTTTTTAAAAAATAATTCTAAGAATTGATAAAAATGGAGAGGGAGGGAGAGAGAGAGAGAGAGAGAGAACTCAATTACAAAGCCATTCACCAAGGGATTGAGTTCTAAACAAACTGGTCTGCAGATAAATTGAATATTCAGTAAGTGGATATTAGATGATATGGTTGTTGATGAATTGACAGTGAGCTGTTCTATATAGAGGTCTTTTTTGTATCTTCCTTCTATATCAACTTTTATCTTAATTAATAATTGTGAAATGTGTACAATTATTCTGACTGAATGACATGTGGGCCCTGGCCCATTTTTCTATTGAAAGAATTGTGTTACTTACTTTCTTCACCAAATACAATAGGTACTTGGGAATTCACACAAGGAGATGGTTAATAAAATTTAAATTTTATTTTATGTTACTTTTATTTGTTTGACAATTGTTTTCTAGTAGTATTTTAAACATATCAGTTAACTTCTATAATATTTAATTTGATGATAGTATTGTTAGAAATGCATGAATGTTATCAACAGAGAACTATTAACTTTCTCAATAACCAGCATCATAAAACAACTGGCCAAGCATCTATGCCATTCAATGATTCTGGCTCCCGCATTCTAAAACTGCATTTGAGTACTCAATTTTGAAAGATGATTGACCACAAGAGATGTTGAAATCTAAAAACACATAATGCAACTGATTCATAAAGCCAAGGCTGCTAATTGTGTAATATTATGCCTGCCTATAAATTGGCTGTCATACATTCGACCGAGGCACCTTAGGATATTACATAAAGTCTTTCACCCATAAAGTATATTTCATTTAATTGGACATTGCCTAGCACATTTTGTATATTGTTATACTACCACAAAACTATTTCTTGAGTCGCTTAATCAGTTAGCACAAAATTCATGGACACAAAACAGGGGTCATTACAATAGCAAATTAAAAAACTGATTAAAGTGCCACAGTTCTGTGCCAAAATGTTTTTCCTAATGGCAACAATAGAGATCTAACATAATTTTCTCTTACTCGATTCAAAATATTTTTAAAATTAGTTTTCATCTTACCTACGCCGGCATAAATGAAAAATCATTTATAAATAACATGTAGAAATTGCATACTACTTTAATAGGTTACTCTACCCTCTTTTCTTATTTATTAAATACCAGTTTGTATACTGATTTAACTTTTGTGCCAAGCGAAGCTAAATGTCAACAGCGCCTATGAATTGGTCACAGATATGGCTATGGCGTTTCCATGTTCCCAATGCACTTCTGCAGTGACTACTCATAAAAACGATATGTATCTTCAAATACTGTGAGGACACAAATAACTAAATGTAAATACAAGAACATACATTATAAACCCACTAACAATCAAGATCGTTGGGAGTCAAGACTGTGCTAACCCAGCCACCTTCAACATACTGCCTTACACATAGTTCACAGGTAATGCAAATGATTTCACAAATTAGTTAATGTTTAATACAGAGACACCCACTCTTTAAAACTTATTGAGTGCATGGATACGTATACATGCACACATATATCGTTGTGAGGAGAAATAGAGTTAGGTTCAGATGTCTTAAAACTATACTCCCAACCTTAGTCTCAGCTAACCTTCTGTATCTAATCAGACATCTTCAGAATCTTTGTAATTTTTTAAAGATGCAAACATCACACGGCCATCCTTTAAAAAGTGATTCTAGAATTCTCCTAGCAACAAATCCCCATTAAAATAGCCCCAATGCCGCAGAAATCTTGATGTGAATAAAAGTTAACCATCCACTTCCTAGTGACTAGAATTTCCTAGGTTTTTCTATCTTGGAACACCTGTGGTAGCACCAAATTATACCTCACTTTCCTTATTTTGGGAGGGATATGGGAGATGGTCAGAGCCATGGTTCGAGGGACAAACTTAAGACATGTTCTTCCTTTCTCACTGAAGACCCAGTTGTGAAAGGCGTTGTGAGAATCTACTGTGAAAATGAAAGAATGCTTATTGAATCTTCAATACAATAATCATGTTTTTTCCACCAGCTCCTCCATGGTGAGGAAGTGACTACCTCTTAAATTCTATGCTTGTGTCCAAATGACTCATGAGTGTCTTAAGAAGCACTTTTTGAACATCTCCCTGAGGCTACCCAAGTGTATTAATAGCCAAGACATGTGCTGGGATACTGTCAAATGAGAATTTAAGGTGAAAAAGACCCTATTTATCTTACCTGAAAAATGATTTTAGAAGACTAGTATTTAGCTTCATTTATTGACTTTTTGAACTTTCTAACAGCTGGTAGACTTCTTGTGCCTAGTTTTGCAATCTTCTGCTCTTTCTTCCAACCTTCTAAACACTATATTTTTTTAAGATTATTATTTTCCTGAGCTGAGATTGGAAAATGTTTTATTGAGAAGCATTTTCAGTTGCCTACAACTTGGTGAAAAGATATTTATTCTTGTCATTGAAATTTTGCACTGGTATGATGTTTGGAAAAATATTGATTAATATGAGCATATTTTTAAATTGCTTAATGTTCACCAGTCAACTTTTAACCTTCCTTTAGGCTGTAGTCTCATAGCCAGATGCACTAAGAAGTGACTTTTGATACTATTCCTAATCTTTCCTCATCTTATTTCTTTTCTTTTCCAAATTTTTTTTACTTTAAAAAAAATTTTCTTAGAGACCCAAAGCACTCTGAATCACCACCACAACCCAAACAACCACAGCAAAATGACAAGAAGTGTGAATTGGTATGTATTTATTTTAAGCATTTTCACACTTTCCTGTGGTTAAAAAGGATACATGGTAAACAATACATTAAGTTGGAAAATTGAGATGATCATTTCTGTGAATAGAATCTCTTGTAATTCCAACTGCTGCTAATGTCATTCATTAAATAATTTAATTTTCATAGTTTCCAAAGACAATAATTTTAATTTCTACCACAAAAAATATGTTGTACAAATACATTTGCATGAACAGAATAGACAAGTTAGTAATAATGTATGAGCATGAATCATGTAATTTGCCTTTTACATTTAAACACTGTAGTAATTAAACTATCTGTCATTCTCACTAAGTTACTCATGTCATTCTCAATATCAGGGAATTAAGATCCTTCAAAAACCCAAAAGGGTCTGGAAATAACCAATGCATCCCTGTTCTTTAATTTTCTATATGCTCTCTCAACGCTCTCACTTGAGAATCAGAACAAAGGCTGTTTCCTCAGTATCTGTTATCTTTTTTTGGTACAACAAACTACTACAAAATTTGGTGACTTAAAACAACAATTCCCATACTATATGCCCATAAAGAAGAACAAAATCATGTCTTTTGCAGCAACATGGATGCAGCTGGAGATACCATTCTAAGTGACCTAGCCACCGAAACAAAAAACTAAATACCTCATGTTCTCACTCATAAGCGGGTGCTAAACATTGAGCACATGCGCACCAAGGTGGGAACAACCGACATGGGGCACTGCTAAAGGAGGGAAGCGGGGAGGGGCAATAGGACACACCCACTCATTGGGTACCATGTCCACTACCAGGGGAGAGAGGACCTGCTAGAAGACCAAATCTTACCTACACGCAATTTACTTACATAACAAATCCTGACATGTACGCCACAACTCTTAAATAAAATAAATATCTAAATAAAATGATCACAAATAGTTAAACAACAGCCACAGTTCCTCTTTGGGTTTTGCCTGAGCTCACTCATGTGGTTACACTCAGCTGGAGGATCAGATGGGTTGGGAAGCCCAAGGTAGCCTCACGCATGTGTCTGATACTTGGTGCTTGCTGGCTATTGGCTGGGAAGCCTTAGTTCATTAATGGCAGCTCATCCTCCAATAAGCAAAAGTTTCTTCATGTGGAGGTCTCAGGGCAGCGTTCCAGGAGTGCAAAGGCAGAAAGTGCAAACTCTTTTAAGTCCTAGGCTCTGGAATTCACACAATGTCACTTCTGGCACATTCTATTGGCCAAACAAGTCACATAATCAGCCCAGCTTCAGGGTCTAGAGAAATAGATTCTACTTCTGGATGGAAGGAATAGCAAGCTCATATTGCACAGGGACCTGGATGCAGGAATTGGAGGAATCTGTGGCTATGAAATAGTTTACCACATCTCGTTGAAAAGATCAACTGCTCACTTCACAGGGCAGGTAGGCACCTCATCCCAGACATTTGAAATGACAAATACCCAATGTCAGTGTGTGTCAAGCTTTGAAAACCACCTTGCACAATACTATAAATATTCCACACAATTTTCAAAAAGACAAGACTAATCTAGAACTATAGAAGGTAAATCATTTTTTCCTTATCAAACAAAGAACTGAGACATCATTAGCATCATGCCTTGTGCTTCAATACAATATTTCCTATTGTGTGACAGCAACCTTGGTGTCATATAAGAAAGTTCAGTGGATCAGAATCTACCAAGAGCTCACCATGCGCCTGCTGGGCAATTATTTCTAAGGTGAACGGTGCTTTAAATATTATTTTAAGCAAATATGCCGAGAATTGTGATATAATCCTTAGATGAAAAAATATGTATACGAGAGGTATAATTAAGTGATAATTATGTTCCTGAGTACTTTGAGAGAGCAGAGGAAGGAAGCTTCGTCTCCCCTAATTTGGAAGATAACTTGACTGAAACGAGGATCTGACTGCATAGAAATACATCGTCTCTCTCTATCACGCTTTCTGCTGTATTTTTTAAATGTCAGGTTATGTCCTAGAGAAACTATAACAAGTGAAAGCATAACTTCTTTGTTTTTTCCAAAGTAATGTAAGCAGAGAAGGTTGGGTAAAATTCAGACCATTTTATGTTATTTAAATTCCAGTGACAGTATCTACATTTTATAGCTTAGTAAACTTTCACTAGCTACATCTTGATGTATGTAAAGATAGATAAATAGCAGAATTAACAGCATTTATTTTGTCTCATTCAAAGTTCTCCATTATTTGTACTATAAATAACACAGGTCATTAATACTTGTCTACAACTGTAAGTACTTTTTAATTACATCTCATTATGGCAAAAACCTACCAAACATAGCTTCCTGTCCCTTTCCTTTTAGGTAAAGAATCTCCAGATTACAGAGATTCCTATACATATGCATATGTCTTTGTGTGTTGAAAGTGAAAGATTTCTTTTCATTTTAAATGTTTTCCTTGGACAATAATCAATTTTTTTGTAAGTGGTGTTTTATCTTTTAATTTATTTTAACTGCTTAAAATGGGCCAGCTGCAGAGTGGGAAGTGTGTTGACATTTATCTGAAGTCTTATCTTTATTAAATCACTTGTATTATTACACTACATAAACAACTTAATAAACACAGCAAATACTTATCTAACTGGAGTCAGTAAGTCTATTGAGCCAGCCAATTTACTCTTAATTTTCTGAAAAAGATAAAACCTTCTGTATCGGTCGAGTCACTGGGGAAATTAAGTCTTCAGTTATCAAATCTGTTACCAAACCCAAAGTACCCCCCATGAGTGCTCGGAGAGCTTTGCTTCTTTCTTTTCTATAGATACCCAATGGAAATGTGTGGTGACCTTTCTACTCATTCCACTTCACATGTAAAATGTAAAAACTGGAAGGAAGATTTCTTTTTCCACCCTCCCCCAATACCCCAGTAACTTTCAGTTGCCCTTTGTCATACTGAAGGATATGATCGAGAGGTTATTTTGTTTTCTTCTAATATTTACATTTGCATTTATAATGGAAGAACGATGAGATGGGATCTTCCCAAATTGAAGTCAAATGGAAGGTTTAGAATGTTCTCTGTGATCTAAAGCTGGGCTATCCAATATGGTAGCCACAGGCCACCTTAGCATTTAAATTAATTAAAGAAGGACAAAATTTTGAACGTCGCAGCAACTTGGATGGACTTAAAGTCTATCATACTCAGTGATCTATCACAGAAACAAAGATCTGAGTACCTACCATGTGTTCTCACTCATAAGTAGACCCTGAACAATTATAATACTACAAGAAAGGGATTGACAGTAGTGGGAAACTGCCAGGGGAGGGAGGAGGGAGGCATACTTCCTCAATATGAGTATCTGATCTCAAACCAGGTGAAGTGGGGACCAAAGTGAGGCCCAAATTTTATCCGTACAATTACCAAATATATACCTAATTGTACTGCACACCTTTAAAACAAAAATTTAAATTAATAAATTAATGAAATAAAATGAATTTTTTTTGGAGTTGGAGTCTCACTCTTGTCACCCAGGCTGGAGTGCGATGGCACGCTCACAGCCACCGCAGCCTTGACCTGCTGGGCGTAGGTGATCCTTCCGCCTCAGCCTTCCAAGTAGCTGGAACTACAGACACATATCATGAAATGAAATTTAAAATTCTGTTTCTCAGTCACACTGACCATGGTTCAAGCAAGTGCTCACTAGCTTAGTGGCTACCTGATTGGATGTCACTGAGATAGAATGTCATCACAGGACGTTCTAAAGACAGTACTGGTCTAAATAATATAGAAAATGACTTCAATGGCCTAATCTAATCCCTCCATTTTGTTTCTATTCTAAGGCTCTTATTTCCAATTGTATTTTATATACTTTTTATTGCCTTTTTAAAATGCAAACAAAGCATATTGAAACCTCCTTTGTCCCTCTCTTTAATACAGTTTCCTTCATTTCCTGAGGGAATTGTTACATGAAGTTGATGAACACCTTTCCCACTGATGCTTTAAAAGAGATATTTTTTCCTAAATTAAAGTGTATTCATTAAGGGATGGTAACACTGAAAACTTTCCATTAATAATAATAGTGTTAGAATTTTTCGCTCGACATTTTAATTTAGAAATGTATGCAAGTTAATAGTTTGTTTAAGAGTCCATTGCAGGTAGGTCTCAGATCACTTTGTGTTCCATTGCATGAATGTAATCTATTTATTTGGACATATTTGGTCTCATATATATAGTTTAAGTATTACCCCTTCACAAATAGCCATGGGTATGGTTGGGCAATCAGTATAGAAAAAGATAATGGAATAAAAGCTATTATTTCATTTGACAAGTAGCTCCTTTTCTCCTTATTCCTCAAAGCCAACCCCCTACTACCACACAAAGACCTCAGTAATCAGGTGCTGGAAACATAAAGGTTCTATGCTTCTCTTCTTCAGATGCTGTTTATTTAAAAGACAGTAAACAATTGCAGAGATTAAAGATACGAGATAAAAGCTTTCAGTGAAAAGGGAGAATTGATAATCTTATCTTGTCGGTTTTCAGGAATGCCTCTTACCCTTACTTTTTACTCCACTGGAGGATGGGAATATGATCTCTGACCTGTGGTGGAAGGTACTCAAAAAAACCACCAATACCACGAATTAGAGGAGTAATTATGCTAGAACCAGTAGGACTCAACTCATCATCTTGAAGAACAACAACAACAAAAAGCCACGTATTTGTTTTTTAATGTTCAAGTTAGTCACTTGGGTTCTTGTCGTGCAGGTTAGAGGTGGTAGCTGCCAATGGACGTGTCTTCAGGTCATCCCTGGGGATGTAGCAGTTGTCCTCATCAAAAGTTCTCATCACTGGGGACTGCAAGCCTGCTTTCTCAATTTTCCACCTACATTTTCATGAATTGACCAACAAAAGGATTTGCACCCCTTCTCTGAGACTTTGCTGAGCCCTCTACTAAAATACACAGTCTACAACTTGCAAGCACCCCCAGTAGAGGGGAGGGCATGCTGGTGTGTGAGTAAAGCCAGATACTCAGTCCTATTAGAGTTTCTGGATCTGATATATTTCAATAGGTAATCTATTCTTAGAATAATCTATACTTAGAAGGTCATCTATACTTAGAAGATAATCTATACTTAGGAAAAAAAAACTAAGCAAAACCATGGGAATGCCACACCTCCATTCATCTCTGGTTGACAGCAAATATATGTGTGTGTATGTATATATATATATATGACACAGGGTCTCACTCTGTTGCCCAGGCTGGAGACCACTGGTCCAATCATAGCTCACTGCAGCCTCCAACTCCTGGACTAAAACAATTCTTCTACCTTAGTCTCCGAAGTGACTGAGACCAAAGGTGCATGCACCAGCCTGCCCAGCTGATCTTATTTTATTTTATTTTTTGGTAGAGACAAGGTCTGGTTGTGTTGACCAGGCTGGTCTTAAACTCCTGGCTTCAAAGAACCCTCACACCTCAGCCTCTCAAAATGCTGGAATTACAGGCATGAGCCACCATACCCAGCCAAATATAATATTATTAAGAAAAAATTTCTATTACCAAAAAAATTAGCAAATAAAATGATGGTGGGTGTTTATTCTAAATTTTGTATTTACTTTTATACCAAATTGTAGTTAACATTTTAAAAAATCTCAGCATTATGTAAAAAATTTTTAGAATAATAATTTGACAAAGAATAATACTGTAAAAATATTTGCCCTTTTCCACAGTTTATGAAAGAGAAACTGAGATCTAAGGGGAGGTAACTAACTTGTGATAAGGTCAGAAACTAAATTCTTCCTTTCACCAAATACTTGGCCATTTCTCTGGTGAGGAATTCCTCTCCTGCATGGGAAATAGAGGTGTATAATCCTCCAAACAACTCAAATATTTCTGACTGTGAGTCATATTTTGATTCTCTCTGAACTCATCAAGTCAGCTCTATTTTTCATAGCATGAGTAAATCATGAGAGCAAAAGCAATTACTGCTCTGCTCCCAAAATGCTTGGCCATGGGCATTTCTTAAATTCTTGCTGTGTTGCTCTGATGCCAGTTATATACAATTTTTATTTTATTTTATTTTTTTTAGTCAGAGTCTCATAATTTTTTTTTAAGTCTTTACATGTAAGAAATCCAAGTCAGGAAAATTTTTTAGTAGTTTTAAGTAGGGGACTAATAAGACTGTTAGACTCTCCTAAGTATGACTCCAGACACTTTAGAACGGCCCCTTTAAGTATCACTCACTACTGAAAAAGCTAATGTTGTTCATACAGTACATCTCAAAGGAAAATTAAGAAATGGGTGAGAGAAATCCCTTGTTTTAATTCCCATGAGATAAAACTTTAGCTATTATTATCATCTTTTTTTTTCAGACAGATAAAAGTGGATTAACTCGCTTCCATCAGAATTAAATGTGTGGGTGCAGGAGGAATCAGGTCTAGGTTGGAATTATAGAATCCCAGCACCGATACGTCTAGCTAGTGACCTCAGGCCAGTGACACCATGTCTCTAAGTCTCAGTTTCTTCAACTGTAAAATGAGAGTAATACTAGGAACTTCCTCTCAGGATTCCTGTGAAGGTTCAAGGAGTAGTTTGTAAGGTTAATTGTATTATTTGTAAGTCATTGCAAAGGTTAAAGTCCTTTGTAAGTGCAATAGGTTGTATTCTGTTGTCCACTTCTCCCAAAATATGTTGAAGTCTTGACTGCTGGTTCCCGTGAATGTGATCTGATTTGGAGAAATTGAATCTTTACAGTGGTAACTGAAGTAAGATAAGGTCATATGAATCAGAATGGGCCCTAATCCAAAATGACAGGAGTCCTTATAAGAAGAGAGGACACATGCAGGGAAGAACACCCAGTGAAGACAGAGGCAGAAACTGGAAACTGGAGTGATACTGCCATAAGCCAAGGGCCGGTGGGGGAAGGGGGAAACTACCAGAAACTGGAAGAGGCAAAAAGCATCCTCTTCTAGAGGATCTGGAGGGAACTTGGTTGTGCTGACACCTTGATTCTGTCTTTTTTTAATTATAAAATCTTTGAGGACTGGTTTTTATTCTTAGGCTAATTATTTTTATTTTTTGTAGAGACAAAGTTTCACTATGTTGCTCAGGCTGGTCTCAAACTCCTGGGATTATAGGCGTGTGAGCTTGGCCTTTAAGCTTCCCATATATTTTTAAAAATTCTGTTATTTTAAAACATCCAATTTGTGGCATTTGTGTAACAGCAACCCTAGAAAACGAATTAAGGTTTTTAACATAGAGTTTGGTACATCATAAGAGCTCAGTAAATTATTACCATCATTATTATTATTACTACTACTGCTACTACTCAAAGGTGATGTAATATCAAGGCATCAATAAAAAAAGAGTGATGTCTGTTTTGCTTTCTACACTCCATGCTACAGATCGTAAGTATCAGGGCCTTTCTTCAGAACAGACTCCATTGGAGGCCCTACGCTACACCTTATTTTGTATGTTGCAAATTGTATAAGCTTCGGGCCTCACAAAACCATGATCAACTCCTGCCTCTGACTGTTTGAACTTTCTGACTTTGAATCTTGCTGTTTCCAGAAAAGCCTGGGCAGGCTGCCTTCACTCTGCCTTCAAGACTCGGGGGGAGTCTTGTGCTCGAGCCTTGCCCTTGTAGTCTCCAAAAGCTGTTGCTCTTTGGTCACTACCTAGTACTGTAGCTAGGAGCTAAAACTTTCAGCTTGGTGTCTTTGCTTCTGAGTCTTCCTTGAGCCTGCTTCACTGACTCCTGTGAGGAGAAAAGTAAACTGGCCCACAGAGATACCACTTTTTCTGCCTCCAGGGCTCTTAACACTTGTCTTGTTCCATCGAAGAAGTACTACTCTGCGTCTATTATACAGCAGCAATGGCTACAAGATTCCTTCTGATTCATATTTTTCCAGAAAAATCTATTTCTAGTTCATTCCCAAATTCTCATAGCCACCATGCTCCCCAAATTACGAATGCCACTCTGCATGAAGTACTCATGGCTTCATGGTTTCATGGTTGTACAGCAAATTCACACATTTGTGTCCGCAAGCCCTTCAGAGATTTCAGAGCTGCTCCCTCTTCAGAGAACTCTTAAACCTTTACAATATAGAAAACCCTTCAGAACTAAGCAAAGGGACATAGTTTCTTCAGATGATTGACTCCTCAGAGGTTCTCAAGGATATGATTTTTTTGCAAAACAAACATAGACCACTTATGTACCTAATCCTGACTTGTACCCCACATCTTTACAATAAAATAAAGGTGGAGGGGAGGTTGAATTTGGGTTTTCTTTTCTTTTTTTTTTTTCTTTTGAATTCGAGTCTCACTCTGTTGCCCAGACTGGAGTGCAGTGGCCGCACCCGGCCACCACAGCCTCAACCTGCTGGGCTCCGGCGATCCTTCCGCCTCAGCCTTCCAAGTAGCCGGAATTACAGGCACGCGCTACCATGCCCGGCTGATTTTCTGATTTATTGTAGAGATGAGGTCTCGCTGCCCAGGCGGGTCTCGAACCCGCGGGCTCAGGCAATCCACTCACCTCAGCCTCCCAAAGGCACGGGGTTACAGGCTGAGCCACCGAGCCCGGCTGAATTTGGGTTTTCTTAAAGCAGCATCTGTGAGGAGAATTCATATGAGTGCTTTTCTAGTTTTTCCCATTTATTAAGGGAGCACACAGGAATGCCAACACAAATATTTAATAAAGCATTTGGGAGCCAATTGTTAAGTCTTTATTCCTTTACTTTTCACAGTCTAGCATTATATAATCCGGCAACCTCAGATTGGGGGAATTAAGCCAAATTTGGTAAGAAGATTCCAGCTAATCAGCTTCACTCACCATTTAACAAGGCTGCCTGGTTACTACAGGGTCTCAAGGGAAACCCTGAATGGGGGAATTCAATACTTTCTCCAATACTTATATAAAAATCAGAGAATCCTTGGAAACTGCTAAATCACCCCTTGACTGATATCCTTCCTGCTAAGGAGGTAAACATTTGCTTATCGGGTCACTTTGGTAGGGGACAAGTGTAGAAAAAATTCTCCAACAGGAAGCCTCAGGGTAGAAGAATAGAAACACCCAACAGGGAGAGTGTCTACCTGGATCCCAATCCTTCCTATTCCACCATCTCCATGGCGAAACTCCACATTTATACAGAACTTTCTTTTACTTTAAAGGAGAGAAATTTCACCTTTTCCGGGAATAAAAAGGCATAAGGCAGCGAGGCATAGCTGCCGTGATGATGAGAAAAAGTCCTAGAAACGTGATGTAGCACCCAGGAGTAATGCAAACTTGATAACACTGGAACACACATTTTCATTTTAGGTCAGAACACCGAGATGAAGTTCTAATAATGTTCCAATTCATTTTGACCTGAAATAGATTAGCAATTGGATTTTGAAAAATGTGTGTCATGATACATTGTGAAACCACTGTAAATCAAGAGATGATGAACTAACCTGATGTTAATTGTTAATATTGCTTCCAGACCTCTTGTCTTTAGTAATGTGGAACTAGGCTTTATTTTCAATAGCTTTTCCAATATGCTTAATTGCATATTATAGCTGGAAAGTCCTTTGTAAGGTTCTAAAGCCTTATCTATTAAACATTCTTCCATTACTATTTACCTACATTCAATTTTCATGCACAGAAAATCTTCACATTTGCTAACCTCAAATAAAACTTTAGTAATTGTCAGTTTTCCTAATGTAAAGATCATTACAAAGCCCAATAAACTCCTTTCTCTCTCCTGTTTGATTCATAGAGACTTTAATCTGGTAGTACAACTCAGTAGATATCTACTTTAACAAGTAGCAAATGTGAAACACAAAAAATTTCATTGTTCGAATATTCCTAAATCTTTTGATTGAATAGATCCTAATACTAAAAGCATTTTCAAAGGTAACGGGGAAAGACACAATCCCATTATGACATTATTTTCTTGGCATCGAAAAAAAGTTCCGTGACCCACTTTATTAGCAGTTTTCCTAGTCAAGCTTATAATGATTTCTGGCCTCTGCCCTTGGGTGCTTTCCAAGGGATTTAGAGGCATATATCACCTTGACTGATATGCGATATAACTATTTAGTACAGCTATGAAATTAACTGTTCACCCTTTAGCCTGGGGCTTAATGGAATACGGGCTGGATATCACGGGCATTATTTAATAACTCACACTGAATTCCTTTCCTTTATGAAGTTCAGTAGTTTAACAAATGCTCACCACCTGTTGCTTTTGCTGACTCTTGTTAAGTTAGCCTCACAAAGTACATTCTTCCTTTTCATTCATGCATTCATTCAACAGACATTTGTTTAGTACCTACTGTGTGCTAGGTTTTCTTCAACCTGGCTTTCTTAAAGCAGGTTGCATCTACCCAGCATCTGTGAGGAGAATCCATAGAAGTGCCTTTCTAGCTTTTTTCTACTTATTAAAGAAGCACAGAGATGTCGTTAAAAATATCTGATAGGCTGGGCTCAGTGTGGTTCATGCCTGTAATCCCGGCGCTTTGGGAGGTGGAGATGAAAGGATTGCCTGAGTTCAGGGGTTCAAGACCAGCCTGGGCAGCTCGGTGAGACTTCGTCTCTACAATAAATCAAAAAAATTAGCCGGGCACGGTGGCATGCGCCTGTGGTTCCAGCTATTTGGAAAGCTGAGGCAGAAGGATCACCTGAGTCCAGCAGGTTGAGACTGTGGCAGCCGTGAGCATGCCACTGCACTCTAGCCAGGGTGACAGAGTGAGACTCCTACTCAAAAAAAAAAAAAAAAATTCTAGTAAAGCATTTGGGGATCAATTGCTAAGTGTTCATTCCTTTACCTTCCACGATCTAGCATTACACAAACCAGTAACCTCAAGTTGGAGGGATTTAAAGCCAAATGTGTACACAGTAGGTGTTGGAACATATTGGTGAACCACATAAACCCGGTTCTCATGGAACTTACACTGAGAACCTTTCCAGAAAATTATGTACTATTCATGTTTTCTATATAGACTCACCTACTACATTTAGTGAGTTCTTGTTCATCTGAAATTCTGAGCTATTTTTTTTTTAGTCATCTCAAGTTACGATATTTCTAATATAGAATTATATTTATTTGAGAGTAAGACTGAAGAAATCCAACTAATTCAGGTTGTTTGAAGACTGTATTCTATGTGAAACCATATTTCTTAGTTACATGTTTCCCAGACAATCTCAATTCAGGGAGACAGCACAGAATTCAGTGGTAGTACTGTGGTGTTTGGAATCATCATCTTGTTCCATGACTTCGCTTCATTGTTTCTCATGAATTGGAGGTGGAAAGGAGGCGGGAGAGAATTAAGAAAGTTAGCAACTTTGTTTTAAGGTATCACAAGCATTTTTTGCTATGTGTCCCCACAATATTCAACACATAAATCTATATATTGCATATTATTTTCTATAACCTGCCTTTTCCTTTCCAATTTCCAATTTCTACCCTGTAATTTCTAAGTACACATAATTACTGCCTCAGGTGTTAAATTCTGCATCCGCAAGTATCTGCACCCAGCCCTCCAAAACAAAGGACATCAGTTAGCTAAATACAATTACCACATTATACAATGTGCAAATTTTAGCAATAACTATGGTCTAAGAATATTCAAATATAGATCCTCTTTCTCAAGGAGCTGAATTAAAAGACCTAATGGTGACATCTAGGCTTTGCTTCAATCATTTGGACATCAGGATACATCTTTAATGAGCGCTCAATCTCCAAATGTTAGAAAACAAGAAAATGGATATAACAAGAAAAATAAATGTTACTATGTGAATATTCACATTTCTCTTTCCTGTAGGGAAGATTCTCTATCTCGGTTCAAGATTTATTTATTTAATCAGGAAGGAAACATTTTGCCATTACAACCAGGCATTGTTCTAGATGTTGAAGGCATTGTTACGGGAAATAGTAAAACAAAACAAGTTCCTACTTCCATGAAACTTACCTTTTTATTGTCCAATGAGAGAAGCAGGTGAACCCTCTGCTCTGGTCACTTTTTCAATTAAATCAGCAAGGAGACCCACGTGATTGATGCTCATGTTGATAGACAGTATTAAATGTGTATTTGTTAGGAGTGCAAATATATTTAATAGTCTAAATATAGTACCTGTAGCCACCAGTGGTCTGAGGTAGTATTTTATTGGCAATAATGATTATCCAAAACCCGTTGAGTTTTAGTAAATTCTGTAAATGGAAAAGTATGGCACACATGTTCATAAAAACTATTTAAATGAAACCAACCAATCACATCTTTGGAGGGCAATTTGGCAGTGTTCTCATATGATACCCAGTCTTTACAAGCCAGCATCCGTTCCGATGGATTGGAGCCTATGCTACAACTATTGTTAAGTGTTCAAATATCATGTCAGCACTGCCTGTCAAATTTAATTAAACATGCCCTTGGACCCAACATTTTCACTCATGAGTATATCCCATACTTCCATATGTAAGAAATAATCTATGTAAAAAGATATTTATTAAAATATTATTCAACATAGCAAGAGATTAGAAATGGACTGAATGTCCATAAGTGGAAAACTGGTTAAATACATTATGGTATATCCATAGAATAAATTATTAAGCAGTTTTTTTAAAGCATGGGACAACCTGTAATAATATGGAAAAAAACTCTTCAAAAAGCATTATTAAATGAAAAAACCAAGGTGGGAAGAAAACCAGATACATGTAGTGTTCCTTATTTTTTTTATATACACAGAGACAAATTTAACTAATAGACATTAAAATGGAGGACATAAAAAAAATCAAACATTCTCAAGTAGCTTCTACTCTAACCAGAAAATGTAGCATGTCTCTGTATGTTGTATAGGTTTTTTATCTTTTTCTTGTAATTCTAACAACATGACATAAACTTATATGTTTAACATTTTCTTCACAATGTGTAAATAAATCAGAAGATTAATAAAAAGCCTATACGCAATTTAGAACCAGTTCCTGACTGTTTTCCTTCAGACTTCATGCTGCCAAAAGGGGTATAAAGTAATTTGCAAAGCCAGCACACTCCTTGATAAAAGCTGGTTCTTGGAGACTCTAAGGTAAGATGAGGCTTTTTATTTATCCTCAGCATATCACTTGTTACTTTCTACTCTAGACATACAGAAAAGACTTGAACATGTTAGGTTTAAGCTTTTGGTCTCAGAAAACTCAGAATTCCTTTAGAATGCACCCAGGTAATAGATTCTTGCAATGGTTAAAAAAAAAAAGAAATTTAATTCAATTATTTTAAGGACAGTGTCTTTAATTTTTCACTTTACTTATTGTCAACCACTGATGCATATTGACATAAGTATAAATAGATTATTTTCAAGGACTGTCAGGGAAGATTTTTAATCTATAATAAACAAAGAAAAGTTTGCTTCACAAGAAAAGTAATGAAACTTTGTGTCAAGATGAATTTAGCACATTAAATTTTCTGCAGATTTAAATCAATGCAGATAGTGCCAAATAAAACAAAACAAAACAAAAAAAATACAAGGGAAGATTCAGAAACATTGATCATGGCCAAAATACGCCCCAACACTGTTAAGAGGTTTACTCCAGTAATATCTGTGGTCATTGACTAGATCAATGAAACTCATTCTTTCAAGAGCATCCAATTATCAGTTTACTGTAGAGTGAGCATTCTAATAAATCAGCATACTTTACATAGAATTAGACAACGTCAACATGCAGGTTAATAACACGGTACAAAAAAACTAGAATTAATTTCTAGTAGGCCCCAAAAAATAGTCTTGCGATAAATTATTTTATTTAAGTTTGATTCAGGGATGCAAACATGTCAAAGACATGCCTTGCAGATAGATAGTTTATGACTAGCAGTATTAATAGAGTTTGATTAAACACTTAAGAGAAGAGATCAATACACCTCTGTCATATTTACACAATAAAAAAATCAGCATGTTCAGTGAGTTCAAACCAACATGAATTGAGGTACTATATTATTCAGAAAGTTAACAGTGATATTTTTCAAAACTACTTTGATCATTTGGAAAATGGACTCTCTTAATAGAATTCAACAACTTAAATGCAATGAACTGAAAAATGAGGAAAGTAAGAGAAATATCAGAAACAAAATAAATCAAGTCAGTTAATACTGGTCTGAGTTTTTGTTTGTCTGCTTGTTTTTTCCCAAGCAATGTCCACTAATTATGGGTAAAGTAGATTTGAGTTGACAGCTAAGGAAAATATTAACGGTAACCAATGGCTGAGGGTATTTTGGGCCATAGGTGGCAAAATAAAAAACTTAGACATCGAATTGAATTTGTCTTGAACATCATCAGCCCTCTTGTAAGTTGCGTTAATAGATAAAGTTCATTACAAGAATTGTTTTGTCAGAATTGCAATCTGATTTTTTAATCCAGTCAGCCTGTTGGACACAGACAGCCAATTCTGATCATTTGCATCCCAAAGTGACTGAGACACAATGTACTGATAAATTTAATTCCTGATGATTCATGGCAAGCATTTCTAGAAGAGAAAACACCCAAGAGGCTGAGCACAATGAATGGCTCAAAGTCTGGATTCTGTTAGGAAGATTAGAAACAAGGAAGAAAATAAAATTTAAATTTAAAAGGGCTGGGAGCAGTGGTTCACGTCTGTTATCCCAGCACTTTGGGAGGCCGAGCCAGGAATTTGAGTCCAGCCCGGGCAACATAGCAAGATCTTGTTTCTGTTTTAAAAATAAAATAGAAACAGGGAATCACTGTTGGGTAGATAACCAATGCTGTCTACCACATTTGCTACCCACATTTGCTAAGGAGATTTCCAGTGTTCTCTAGTCCAAACCTAATTTCGAAGACTATTTCTAATGCTGCTCTCTCGTTTTGGGACAACTGACATTATGACATAATTTTGGAGGTAAAAGTTTGCAAATATGATTTAAAGAGGAAGTTAAAGTCAATCAAGTTAATATTTACAAAATTTTATTCCCTACACAACATTTTAGTACCAGCAAGAGATTCTGCCAAAACCATGGCAGTTAGACCATGTGTTTACATGCGTAAGTGCACAAATATAAGCATGATTTTATCACATTTCCCCTTTATTCTGCCCCCCATTTCCTCTGACATACCACAGGGGTAGTAAGCTGTTTATAGGTGCAAAAATTGCTATACAGTAATTCACATTAAGAATGAGAGTTAAAATTACAGGGCATAAAACTCGAGCACTATAGTTATTCTGTCACGCTTTAGGAAAGAATGCAAATTATTAAAAAACCTGAACAATCAATTAAAATTGATCCTGGTTTGCTCCCCATTGATTCCCTGGCTAAAACCTGGACAACAGGGTGTGCCTCTAGCAGACAATAACTACAGAATAGAGTTCCTCCCTCTTGTAATCCTGGGTGCTGTGTGGTATTGAATGCCCTTTGTAAGTGGCAGGTACTTTTTGATGCAAATCATTTAAATGTGAAAAAAAAAAATCTTATCTGGAAAAAAAGAGCAAGAAAATAAATGGTTTCTAGGAGTCAACATTCAACAATAGCCTACTCTATTAGTAATCTAGCAGTATTATTCGTATATTAAGAGAAAACTAGGGATGGCATTCCTGGTAAGAAAGGTAAAAATGGACAGGATCTGATATTTGACTAGTTTAATGTATAACTCACCTACAGATTGCTATTCTGTAAAGAGCCTGTCGCTCTGTTGGGTTAATCTCTTATCCTGGTGATTTCATTACTTAGGCTTAGCTAGTTTATCTCTGACAACCAAATTCTGCAGGAACCACCTTCAGTTATTATGCTCTAGCTTCTATACTCTCAGTTGCACTACTTTGATGCTCCCTGGGTTACTCCCTGTAGAATATCTATGGCCATCCATTGTGTCATCCTGTATCTACCAAACTTTAGCTCTCCTTAGAAAAGCTACTTAACATCTGGTTGCCAGCTCATCTTTCCATTCAACTGAAGGGCATGAGTGCTATTTACAGTGAAGATTGTTTCAGATCCAGTGGGCCAGTGATTCCCATCATCAGCATCATTTGGGAATTTGATAGAAATGCAAGTTTCTGTGGCCAAGCTTATACCTACTAAATCAGAAATTCTGGGGATAGAGCTCAGCAGTCTGTGTTTTAATAGATGATTCTGATGCACGCTAAAATTGGAGAGCCCCTGCAGTTTAACAAAGTTTGCTCTGAGATCTTTCTGTTAGGGTCCTTCTCTTTCCATTTGGGGATAATGGCGACAGCCCTGTAAGGACTGCTCTTAGTGTTCGATAAGATGTTGTTGGCAGTTTCCCAGTGTCATCACCACATTGGTTACAATTAATGCTCTGTAAACCTGAAGATCAAAGACAAATTAATGCCACATATCTCTACTGTGGGCTACAAGGGACACTTTGAATTTCTAGAAGTAGCTTTGTCTTTGTATATTAGACAGGTCACAAATGGTTGATGAGGAGACATTTGTGGAGAAATGACAATCCACAATTTGCATGTCTCCTTACATAGCAGGTGGAAAGTTTCGGTTATTAGTGAGCAAAAATTTCTAGATAATTGTCTCTAGAATTACTCGTGAAGACTGCAGTATAGAGAGTGGAAAGAACTTGCCAGAGGATGGACGGCAACTGTGAGACAAGGCTTCCAGGTAACTTGGTACCTCCTCAAGTATATGCTATCTGAACTACAACTAAGACTAAGCCTAAGAACAAGTAAGGCTGTGTTCTCCCTGTTGAAAACTAAGCATGAATTACATGGAATCCTGACCATAGGAATCCAGTCAGTCACATCTTTAGCCTTTGAACCTGAATGGCTCACCTAAAACTTCCAGACATAAAATCAGAGAATTTGGGGACTAGAGGGAATCTTAGTATACCTACAATACAATTTCCTTATTTTATAGACCAGGCAACCAAGGAGCAGAGATGCTAGTGTTGCTGAGGTCATCCAAGTAGATAGTGGACAAGCTGAGACTAGAACTAGAATCTGTCTTCTTCCCATTGTCCTTGGCCTGTTCCATGCTGAGCCATCCAAGACCTGCCAGGACTCAAATCTGCCAAGGCAGGCTCTTATTAACGGACATCTGTTCCTGACAGGCAGCCTCTATGTCATGCTTGAAATTAAGGCCAAAGTGATATCTCTGAAATTTCCTCATTGACTTGACCATGTTTATAAGGGTGAGAGTGACAGGCAGAACAGTGAGTCAATTGTCACTCGGTAGTTTCTCTTGTTGAAATAGAACCTGAGGAAATTTTTCAAAATTTATTATTTTAAACATTGTAAAGAGTATAACTGTGAGACAATAGAAGAATGATTACAATTCCTATGTGATGGAATACTATGAAAATATTAATATTATATTACTAAAAAATTTTAATGATATGGTTTAAAAATGCTTAAGCACAATGACAAATGAAGAAAAGCAGGACATAAAAAACTGTATGTTATATAATTTTAACCATATCTTAAATTATATAAATCTCTATTTTATATTATTTCTAGAAAAATTATGGAAAGAAATAAATCAAAATATTAATAATTTTTATCACAGCTGTTTAGAGAGAGATTTATTCTTTTCTTTTTAGTTCCTGTATGATCTATATTCTATAATCTGAGTACTTATTACATTTACATTGAGAATAAAAGTCTTAGGAGGGAGAAAATGTTAGTAATTATTCTTACACTGGAGTTTTCCTAAATTTCCTTACAGGAAAATTAAATAAATGTATCTTCAACTTAAGTGTCTATATGTTCACTACACAAAAAAGCAGCTTTAAAATAATAAACTTGAATTACTCTCAAGAATGTCTTTTATAAGTCCACTGAGGAATTTAGTTAAAGTTTAGTCTTTTGAGATAAATCAAGTCCCCAAACTCAGATGGGTTACTCAACTACGATAAGATGAAGACAGCCTACAAGAGCTTCTGATTAGCCTTAGTAATCACATTCCTTTAAAGAAGCATGCAAAATTGTAGAAATCACACATGTGATTATCTATACTTTTTTTTGTTTTTGTTTTTTTTAGTTGGAATCTCACTCTGTCACCCAGGCAAGAGAGCAATGACAGGCTCATGACCACCGCAGCCTCGACTTCTGGGCTTAGGCAATCCTTCCACCTCAGCCTTCCACATAGCTGGGACTACAGGGGTGCGCCACAACACCCAGCTAATTTTTTGGTTTATTGTAGAGATAAGATCTCGCCAAGTTGCGCAGGCTGTTCTTGAATTCCTGAGCTCAGGCAACCCTCTCTCCTCTCCTACCAAAGTGCTGGGATTTCAGGTTTGAGTCACCAGGCCAGGCTTACCTATACTATTGAATGCAACTTTTAAATTTAGTAATCATATACACACAACACTTCAGCAATTGTTGCAATATCAAAATGCATCTGATAGGTTTACCTGGTGTATTAGTACAAGTTAAGTGTCCATAATTTAAAACCTTTCTCCAATATTCTGACTGACCACTAAATAACTATACTCTAGTCACAGCTAAATGCCTAGAATCCTCTCTGAAATGAGGCAGAGTATAATTAAGTAACAAAATAGAGTTTTGTTTGTTTGTTTTGTTTTGTTTTTGATAGCCCCATGTTGGAAATGAGAAGGGATGAGTTTATGAGAGGGGTGACTCTGGAGAAGTGAGAAGAGGTCAGAATAGACATTTCTCTAACAATTTTATTGCAATAAATAAAAATCACCAGGTTGAGGGTGAAGGAAAAAGAATTGTCTCTGTATCTTGAAATCTGTTATTGTCAAGGAATATTGAGAGGTAGGATGGGCTGTCCTGGTGAGGAAGGAGCTGAGAGAGAAGCTGGGTTCAGAAAAAACAACAACAAGATTTAGATCAGGAAAAGATAAGATGACTGCAAGGTCATCAAGACTGAAAAACAAGGTGCAGTTCGTGAGTTTTAACTTGAGAGATTCTCTGTGAGTAAATGAAGGAAATGTCATACTTGCATGTATTTCAGTCATTCAAAATTTATTAAATGCAAGGCCAAAAGCTGAAGCTTTGTTTGTGTGCTGGAGGGAAGTTTGGACATGAAGTGGTAGCTAGGATTCTTCTGAGGCTGAAAGAATTGAATATCAAAGGTCATGTTGGAACTGAAAAGAACTAGAAGGAAACTTAGCAGCTTGATGTGGCCACCCATATCATGAGGTCCTATGTGACTATGACAAATGCCAAGGAAGACATGTAAACACTGCATGGGGTGAGCCCCAGGACATTTCATTAGGTGAAACAGATGAGGGATAGAACAGCATGTGTATTACAAGTTACCTTTATGTAAGAAGTGGGAAGGGCCATTCATATGGTGTGTGTGTGTGTGTGTGTGTGTGTGTGTGTGTGTGTGTGTGTGTGTTTGCAAAAGAACTTATGAAACGATAACCCAAGAAACTGATAAATGTGGATACCTACTTGAAAGAGAAAGGAAAAAAAGATAAGATAACTAAGATGGAAGTCAGAACTCTCTGAATTATTTTATGTATTTAACCTGGGAACTATGTTAGTGTTTTATATCATTTAAAATAAATTTTTTGGATGCAGTGGTTTACACCAGTAATCCCAGCGCTTTGGGAGGCCGAGGTAGGAGGATTGCTTGAGCCAGATGCTTGAGACCAACCTAGGCAACATAGCAAGACCTTGTCTCTGCAAAAAAATAAAAACATTAGCCAGATGTGGTGGTGCATGTCTGTAGTCCCAGCTACTCAAGAGGCTGAGAACAGAGGATGATCTGAGACCAGGAAGTCAGGTTGTGATATCCATGAGCATGCCACTGCTCTCCAGCCTGGGTGACAGAGTGAGACTCTGACTCAAAAAAAAAAAAAAAAAAAGGAAAACATACTGAAATGTAGCTATGAATTAATCTAATAGTATAGCCATATTAATTATTTCAGATGATTTTAAAACAAAGGAATCGACAACTCTAGTAGTATATATCAAAAAAGTCAAAAAGAATCACAATAAAATATTATATGCATACACACATATACATATGGTGGGAGAGAGAAAAAAGAATGAAAGAAATAAGTGATTATGGATTATGTCAATGTTATTAGCAAACTCAATTTTTAGTTACAAGAAAATAAATGCAAATACACATTTAAAAACATAAGTTTAGGAACTACAGTTTTATATTTGGGTTTAAAATAATGCACATTTATAATTTATTTCTAGCTTTCTTAAAAACATATCACATCTGTCAATTTAAAAGATTTATAACAATGACAGATAACCCAATAGCCATGAGCACCTCTAAGGCCCAGACTGAGATCTTTAAATAACACTGCATGCTAAAAATGAACAAGTGCTGATTTCAGGGCTCTAGCAGAAATTAAGTGTTCCTATGATATCTTGTGCCAGAAAGCACGGATGCTATCAAAGTCTACTAGCATTATGTCAAAAGGACGTAACAGTCAACTTGAAGGGCCTATTTCAGCTGAAAATGGGACAAAGTAAGTGCCCTAAACAATCATGACTGCAATGCATTGAATGCTGTAAGTTTAAAATGCAACTCAAAAAAAAAATCAAGTTAGTTTTTTGGGGGTTTTTTTTAGTTGGAGTCTCACTCCGTCGTCCAGGCTGGAGTGCAATGGCATGCTCACGGCCACCCCAGCATTGACCTGCTGGACTCTGTGATCCTTCTGCCTCAGCCTTCCAAATAGCTGGAACTACAGGCACATGCCACCACTCCCAGCTAATTTTTTATTTATTGTAGAGAGGAGGTCTCGCCAAGTTGCCCAGGCGGGTCTTGAACCATGGGCTCAGGCAATCCACTCACCTCAGCCTTCCAAGGCACGGGATTACAGGCTGAGCCACCGAGCCTGGCTTGTGATTGTTAAGTAGAGCAATTTATTTAAGCATTTAGAACAATGCTTGGCATAGTCATTATATTTCACAGTGTCTTCTTTTTTCTCACTCTAATGCCCAGGCTAGAGTGCAGTGGCACGCTCATGGCCACTGCAGCCTCGACCTGTTGGGCTCAGGAGATCCTTCTGCCTCAACCTTCTAAGTAGCTAGAACTACAGATGTGCACCACCACTCCTGGCTAATTTTTTGATTTATTGTAGAGACAAGGTCTCACCAAGTTGCCCAGGCTGGTCTTGAACCCCCGGGTTCAGGTAATCTTCTTGCTTCCACCTCCCAAAGTGCAGAGATTACAGGTGTGAGCCACCATGCCCAGCTTCACAGTGTCTTCTAAAAGACAACCACTTATAGTATATCTTTGGCTTATTTATCTATCAACTCAGGGATGGATTTTAACTGTGGGTTTAAATTCTCTGGCGGAAGCAGGGGAGACACATTATTCCTCAGCTTTCTGAGATGATTGAATCTATCCCCTCCCCTCAGGCTGGAATATCCTTCACTCTAAACTCTGCAATTTGCTATTTGTATTTCTCACAATATCCTGAAGTACTTCTTTTCATGTCTAAACCCTCCTCCTACACTAAGTTCTTCAGGGCACCTACAGAGACCAAAATGTTGATAAAAATCTAGAACTGGCAATGATGTGAGGGGAATGAACACTTTCAAGTCAACCACTGGACCCCTTAGTTATCTGTCCCTACAGAAAACATACAATGAGAGATTGAAGAATAAACTAAAAACATAACTTTTAATGGCAGAGAAAGAAAATAAAATGGCAGGAGAAAGTTATTTTAAAAAGAGACAATTGTACACGTATGGTCTATATTAGGACATCGCCAAGGGGGACGTGTGTGCACAGAGAGTCTCAGAGAGGTTAAGGTGGATGACAGGAATCCCCAAATATGCCTATTGTTCTTCACAGCACTACAAAAGGTGCAGAGAATCCATTTTTCTTAATGTTTTAGTCAGAAGTTTACTTAGAGCTTGAATCTTGCAGAACACAGCAACTTGGATGTGGTGGAAAATTAAGAAGCTAATGAACTTTTAAAAACACCACACTGAATTGATACTCATCTTTGATTATCTGAACTATGAATGTTGTCACAGAACGGTAATGCTCGGAGGGAGCAGTTCATAAGCAGAAACCACAGAGACACTGGCACCATAAAATACAATTTACGGCCGGGTGCAGAGGCTCAAGCCTGTAATCTCAGGTCTTTGGGAGATCGGGGTGAGAGGATTGTCTGAGTCCATGGGTTCAAGATCAGCCTGAGCAACCTAGTGAGACCTCGTCTCTACAATAAATCAAAAAATTAGCCGGGTGTGGTGGTGCTCTCTGTGGTTTCAGTACTTGAAAAGCTGAAGTGGAAGGATAGCCTGAGCCCAGCAGGTCGAGGCTGTGGTGTCCATGAGTGTGCCACTGCATGCCAGCCTGGGTGACAGAGTGAGACTCCGACTTGAAGAAAAAAATGAATTACACTTAGTTCTGAGTGAAAATTGGAGGTAGCAGCCATCAATACAAGTTATTGCCAGATGTGGTGGCTCAGAGCCTGTAATTCCAGCTATTCAGGAGGCTAAGGCAGGAGGACCCCTTGAGCCCAGGAGTTGGAGGCTGCAATGAGCTATGATTATATCACTGTACTCCAGTTTAGGTAACAGAACAAGACTCTGTCTCTAATTCCAGCTATTCAGGAGGCTAAGGCAGGAGGATCCCTTGAGCCTAGGAGTTGGAGGTTGCAATGAGTTATGATTATATCACTGTACTCCAGTTTAGGTAACAGAACAAGACTCTGTCTCTAAAAAAAAAAATTTTTGTAATAGCTGGGCGTGGTGACACACCACCACAGCTTGGGTCCTAGCAGCTTGGGAGGCTGAGACAGGATTGTTTGAGCCCAGGATTTCAAGACTGCGGTGAACTATGACATGTCATTGCACTTCAGTCTGATCAGTAGAGCAAGAATTCATCTCTAAAATAAGTTTAAACATTTTTAAAGTACAAGTTATTTCCACGTATGTAATTTTCCCATTGATAATGTGCTGATTTCTTCTGTGGTTTGTTTTCTGTGACACTCTGTAGCATGTTGGAAAATATCAATTGTCAATATCAATGTCATTTTCCCATAGGGAAGGCTGGCCACACGGAATGGAGGAATAGAGCACCTTGATAGTTCCCTGTACATCATTAGCAGAAAGCAGTGACTCTGCAGAAGAATAACTAGGAAGAAGAAGATCAGATTAAATAATTAGTATCAATTAGCTTCAGCAAAATTATTCTATAAACAATTGGTCTCTAGTGCCCTGCTTAATTATGTGAGACTTCCATGTTCCTTACCAAGCCTGCTTTGATTCATGTTGACTCTTGGGTTTCCCAGAGGTATAATTAATTATTGTCTTGCAAAGAAACCCTTAGTAATTAATGGTGGCAGAAAACAATATAGTGCCTTTTTTAAAAAGTATTCAAGGAGAGGACCTTGACAATGTAAATGACCTTTGCAATGTTTTTCAGGGGAGACCCATCATACAGTTAGAATAAATGTCTGGGAGTTGTCACTGCAAACTTACAAGTGAAACTCATCCTTTTTACTTGACACACCAAAAACACTTGATGTCACTTTTTAAAATATTTGTTATTCATTAGAAACCATTCTAATTTGATTTTGGATCTGGTTAAAATGCATTTTTTATTATTTATTTATTTATTTTATTTTTTGAGTTGGAGTCTCACTCTGTCACCCAGACTGGAGTGCAGTGGCTGCTCCCGGCCACCGCAGCCTCGACCTGCTGGACTCCAGCGATCCATCCGCCTCAGCCTTCCAAGTAGCTGGAATTACAGGCATGCGCTACCACGCCCGGCTGATTTTCTGATTTATTGTAGAAATGGGGTCTCGCTGCCCAGGGGGGTCTTGAACCCACGGGCTCAGGCAATCCACTCACCTCAGCCTCCCAAAGGCGCGGGATTACAGGCTGAGCCACCGAGCCCGGCCAAAATGCATTTTTTAAATATCCAATTTAAATAATCAAATTTTAAAAATCAATCCTTTCAAGTTTATTTTGAAAGGATGGTGACTAGCACATTCACAACTCACAAAAATTAAAAATTGAAATGAAAATAGCATTCCATTATTTAGGAGTGCTTTTAAAAGCTGTCACTTAGTCTCTTAGATGGCATTCTAATCTCTTCCTAGGAATGGTAGATGCGAACAAGGTTGTCACACTCAACAAATATAGCTTAACATTTTGTATGTCAGTGATGATAGTTTCTGTATTTATCTGTATTTAGATCCTATAAAATATTTCCCTGGAATCTGTGTGTGTTTTTAAAAACATTACAATATCCTATGGAAGGCTATTTTTAAAAGCACCCTTAAAGCTTTCTATTTAATAGGACACTTTACATAAGTCCAAACGCAGGAAAATTCCAAGCCATGGTCATCAACATGCAGTTGTCATACTCATGTTTACTAAAGTACTATTCACAATAGCAAAGATATGAAATCAACCTAGGTGCCTATCAGTGGTGGATTAGACAAAGAAAATGTGGTACATATATACCATGAAATACTACGCAGCCATAAAAAGAATAAAATCATGTCCTTTGCAACAACATGGATGCAGATGAAGGCCATTATTCTAGGCAAATTAATGCAGAAATGAAAAATCAACCACCACATGTACTCCCTTGTACATGGGAGTTAAACGCTGAGTACACATGGACATAAAGATGGAAACATTAGACACTGGGGACTCCAAAAGGGGGAAGAAAGACTGAAAAAGATCTATTGGATACTATGGTCACTCTTTGGGTGGTAGATTTACTAGAAGCCCAAACCTCAGCATCACAGAATATATCTATGTAACAAACTTGCACATGTACTCCCTGAATCTAAAATAAAAAGAGACAAACAAAAAACAATTGTTATACTAGGATGTTTTAGGATGCTTTCGGTCTCTGTCCAGATTACTGACTGGCATGCATACTCACAGGATTCTAAAACAAGCACAACATGGAACCTACTCACTAGAGTCCTGCAGGCAAAATTGTTATTTTAAGGTTGTGTGCATCCCAGCACTTTGGAAGACCAAAGTGAGAGGGTTGTCTGAGCCCACGGGTTCGAGACTAGTCCAGGGAACTTGATGAGACCCCCATGTCTACAATAAATAAAAAATTAGCCGGGTGTGGTAGCGCACACCTGTAGTTCCAGTTACTTAGAAGGCTGAGGCAGAAGGGTCTCCTAAGCCAAGCTGATCAAGGCTGCAGTGGCCATGAGTATGCCACTGCACTCCAGCCCGGGTGACAGAGTGAGACTCCAACTTAAAAAAAAAAAAGGTTGCATGCAAGGTGGTTGTATCTTCCTTGTCATGTCCTCCCTTGCCACAACCACTGATGTTATGGCTGAGGTCCTGGCCTCTGGTTCATTGCATCTCATAAATCTTCTGTGACTGGGAGAGCCTACTTTTAAGTGAGAGTGATAAAGCATTATTATATTGAATTCTGTGTATTAGATAACAAATAAATAAATAACGTGAAATGATAAATTACAGCTCTTTAGTCTTCTACATGGAAATATTTTATCTCCTTAATAAGTTGTCGAATTCCATTCCATAATAATATTCGCAAATTTAATTTTGTAAAGCAGGTTAGTGAAAAAATTAAGTGAAACCAGAAGCCAAAATTGTAGCTCTTATCCTTTTAGATAAAAGCTTGATCATGTCTAGAGAAATCAAGATCATTGAAAAATAAATCCCTGAAACAGAAACAGCAAGCATTCCCTCATTTATCACATCAGGTATATTTTTTCCCAAATGACACAGAAATGTTTGCAATAACAATTATTTTAAAATGGTATTCCAATACATAATAAAATTATGAATAATCTACCTCAATCCCCAGTTTTGCAGTTAATATTTGCCTGAACATGATCAACTTTAAAAATGGATACTCTATAAGCAGATAGTAATGAGAAAATCACTGACGAGAGAATGATGAGAAAGCATTTCTTGTAAATATGTACTGTAAAAGCTGTATTTTAATAAGAATATTAATATATAAGAGTATTAAAGAGTCACACAAATTGAGTTAAGGATTTCAATATTTTTCCATGTCACATAATTAGGAGAAAAGAAGAATTCAGAAAGGAAACGTTTCCTAATAAGTTCTATTTTACATAGTGTGGGCTGCAGGATTCTAGTAAGAAGGTTCCATGTTGCCCTTTTTTTAGAATCCTGGGAGTGCACGCAGTAATCTGGACAGAGCCCTAAGTCTTCCTAAAATGTCTTAGTATGACAATTGTTTTTTATTTGTCTGTTTTTATTTTAGATTCAGAGGGTACATGTGCCAGTTTGTTACATGGATATATTGTGTGATGCTGAAAGCTAAAAAGTCAAGATACATTTTTTGCCCTGAAACATTAAATAATTTCTATAAAATGTGTCTGAAAAAATAAATCTGCATAATGGAAAATGTACAGTAAAAGAAGTAAGAGGGATGCTGCTGTATATAACTCAGTAGCAGATACAACTTTGAAACTCGGGGTTGTGCACAGTCAAAGCAGACAGCAGGCACGATGACATGTTAAATTACCCACATGATGTATAGCTTAATGAACCCCCTTGTGTTGATCACGCTTGGCATTAATCAAGAGCCATGAACAGATTCCCTTATTTTCTCAATGCTGCTCTGATAAACTGCAATTTCATTTAACCTTGGACAGCAACTTTAATAGCTTCCACGGGACAACTGTCGATACCTTCCTAGGTATACAGTGATTAAACCGCAACCCAAGATGCATGTCATGAATTTTCTTCATTTGAAATTAGAATTTTTATTCTTAACAACTATTTGCATAAAATATGCTGAAGACACTAAGATGTGTAAAGATTTGCATTATCTGAAGTCTAAATTCGTCATGCTATATTATAAAATGTTAATTAATATCATATTCATGAGCATTTTTATGGGAGTGTTTGTTTTACTTGTTTCAAATAATCTTCCCTGGACAGAAGGAATAGAAGAAAGAAAGTCGGAGTCAAAGTTAACTTTGAAACAAATCTCCTCAACTGTTTTACTGTGCCCAAGACACACCCTCCAGGTACTTGGGGACAATGGGCAGAACTTCCCATCATGTCCAACTGAGAAGTGACTGATGCCACCCTTCATTAAAACTGCACATTTGAGCCGGGCTCGGTGGCTCAGCCTGTTATCTCAGAACGTTGGGAGGCTGAGGCGAGTGGATTGCCTGAGCCCATGGGTTCCAAGACCAGCCTGGGCAACTTGGTGAGACCTGTCTCCACAATAAACCAAATATTAGCCGGGCAGGGTAGTACATGCCTACAGTTCCGGCTACTTGGAAGGCTGAGGTGGAAGGAGCCTCAGCAGGTCAACGCTGGGGTGACCATGAGTGAGCCACTGCCCTCCAGCCTGGGCAACAGAGTGAGATTCCAACTCAAAAAAAAAAAAAAAAAAAAAACCCTGCACATTTGATGGCCACATTTTGTGAATAAATCTGAGTAAAGATAGATTTCTCAATAAAACAAAGATGTCCAGTTTCCGTTCCTTCCTTGATCTCAAATGTATTTGTTTGCTGAATTCATCTAATGGTTGATCTATTTCCTAAATTTTAAAGACAACAGCTGGATTAAAAATTATGATTAGGTCACTGTCTTTGCTTATGATTATCCATAAAGATAAGATAGTTTCCCCAGCCAATTCTCTTGAAAGTAAGCTATGTGGCATTTTTAGATGGGGAATTTTATTTCAAGAGTTCATAACATCTCTGACAAATGCAGAGAGTGAAATTAGGAATAAGAGGTTAATTTCCACCATAGGATAAACAATGAATTTGATTCCCTCTAAAAGGAAAGAGAAAATAGGCCGGGCTCGGTGGCTCAGCCTGTAATCCCAGGACTTTGGAGGCTGAGGTGAGTGGATTGCCTGAGCCCGCGGGTTCAAGACCCACCTAGGCAACTTGGCGAGGCCTCATCTCTACAATAAATCAAAAAATTAGTTGGCGTGGTAGCGTGCGCCTGTAGTTCCAGCTACTTGGAAGGCTGAGGCGGAAGGATCGCTGGAGCCCAGCAGGTCGAGGCAGTATGGGAGTGCAGTATGGGAGTTGGGTGAGACTCCAACTCAAAAAAACCAAAACCAAACAACAACAACAAAAAAAAAAGGAAAGAGAAAATTAATGAGCCAAAAGACTCATAGGATGAACAGGAACGGGGGGACAAAAAGGAATAAGGAAGACCTAGATCTGATCACAGAACTTATGCAATTACCTATTTTATGAGAAAATACTTATGTCAGTTAGTGCATTGGAACCAGTATTTTCACAATTTAAAAGCTGATATCAGTGACTATAAACTACATTTCAGGTATTCACAATGAGAAGTTTTAAACAAAATATCCCAGATTAGATATAATCTTATGAATCTGTTTTGCTAATTTTTAATATTTTTTCTTTGTAATATTGGTATAAGAATTTGGTTATTTGGGGGTCAGTAAGACTGTGGAAAAAGCACTGAATTGGAAGTTAGGGCACTTGTGTGGCACTAGACAAGTTATTTAAGCTCCATTCGTAGACAGAGTCCTTTAACCTCTTTGAAACTGCCCCCTGATAAAATGAGAGGCTTTGACTTCATTATTTTTTAGCTTTTTCTGGGATTTATATTCTGTGCTGTATAACTTCTGTGAAAGTCCCTGGGTTTTGGTTTGGAGCTGCATTTCTCTATTGTGAAGGAGATGAATGTCCTCTGATAGAGTTCTAACTTCCCATTGGGATACATGTGCGACTTCCACTGTTTGGTATTTGATTTTGCGCATATGCTCAGACCCTAGATCATTTGTGCCTCTATTTAAGGCTGTGACTGGTTGGTTGTCAATATTTTAGAAGCTAGCCGAAAAAAAAAAAAAAACGAATTTAGTATTGATTGTCTCTGGAGCTCAGCTGCTGTTCTGAAATTATTTTTGTCATTCTTTATGCAAAAAGGAATCCTAGAACTGGATCGATGGCCTCGTCGAAGTTCCTTCACTTACTTTTCGTCCCATGCTGCAAATTCCTATACTACTAAATAGAAAATGCAACAGGGGTGGAAGTTTTCATTAGGGAGACAAAGTTATTCTGCTACGGCACAGAGGCGAGTCAGATCCCAACAAGAAATTCCTTAAGAGTAGATATTCCTGAGGCTGACATTGTGAACTTGGGCGTTTGCTACTTGGCAGAGGAAAGGTTGTGTACTTGGAAGCCAATCAGAACTGCACGTAAGCCAAACCATGGCTATTCAGAGTACAGGCAAATAGCCTATTGTGGACCAGCCAGGTTCATGAGTTGGTTTGATCAAGGACTCCAACACCACTGGCTGTCATCCATGCCCTCAAATATGCCAAGCTTTTCCTGCCTTGGGGTCATTGTACATACTATTAACTTTGCTTGAATTGCTCTTTTCCTCCTCCTTGGGCTAATTCATTCCTTCTCAATTTTCAGATCTCAGTTTCTCTGTCATGGCTCCAAAGAGTCGCCTCCTGACAGCCACATCCCCATACACACAACCACCAATTAAATCTAAATTGTTACAAGACAAATAAGATGTATTAGAAAGAAACAAACCAGTGAAGTATCTTCCTGGAGCCCATATAATGATTTGAACAGTGTACTAAAGATTACTATCCGTAAAATAAGGTCTGATGATACTTTCCTCGGTCAATTCTCTTGAAAGTAAGCTATGTGGAATTTTTAGATGTGGAGTTTTATTTCAAGTAAAATAAGTATCCAAAGGCATGATGTTAAACCAACTCAATGAATATGTACTGAGTTTGGAGTCAAGGATAGTCAGTGGAAGGTGTGAATTAGTCCTGCTTTTTGGTGAATGCATTATTATAAGCAGAATATCAATGTCTTTTGGGATACGAAGATGTACTTTGCTCCCAACATGAAACAAAACAAAACAAAAACCCTCCGATATGGGTGTTCAAGTTAATACATCAATTTTAATTGCTTAGACTAGAATTATCCATTTGATTTCAATGTTTAAAATACTTAATAAAAGCTGCAGCCCATTTAACTTGAATCATAATTTTGTTTTCAATTGAGGCCTATTAAGCAGCAAGTTATAATGCATAATTCTAAAATGTGGATGTTTCCACAAACTCTGAATAGCTAAAACATGAATTATGCCATAATAAGAAAAAAACAAAACCACTTTTTCCAACATAAAAGCTTAGATTCCTTGAATATAGTAATGGGAATCCAAAGACTTTTTTCCAAAGATAGATCCGCACCAATTAAAAAAGATTAATAGAGAAGAATTTTTAAAAATTAAGTCCAAAAGTAACAGTAAAACACATATTTAAATAATTTAAGCTCAAACTTAAATTCTATTGCTGAAGAAAATTATGATTTATAAAACAATAACTAAAATACTTTTCTACCTTCTTGATATAATAAGAGTTGATATTTACTGGGTATTTTCAATGTGTTAGGCACTGTACTAGACAAAAACCGTAGTCAATATTTGGTTTCATAAAAACTTTATTATGTAGGTATTATATATACATTTTTTACAGATTAGACAGGTTAACTAATCTTCCTAAAATTATACTCTTAATAAGTTTTAGAGCCAAATTTTTTTCAGTCAGAGCCTGTTTCCCAAATTAGGATGCAGTGCTGTCACCTTCCTTCCACCATTAGAAAGGAGGGCTAGAAAAAAAGATCAAATCGAATTTAGATGCCTACCTAAGTTGTCATATATTATGATTGAATGAAGTATAGATCATGACAATTTGCCACATAACTAAAATTGACAAGGCAAAATTTAGAAGGCAAAACATCAGATCCCAGAGTCAACACATAGAATTTCTAGCCAGCTGTAGTGACAAACCTGGGCAACATAGTGAGACCCTTTCTTAAAAATAAAACAAAAACATAGAATTTCTGTTCTCACTTACGCCTACTGGTTTGCGAAATAACCTTGAAAGGATTGACTCTCAGCTTTTGGATATGTTTTTCCATTCATGCAATAGGAAATGGTAATAAATATTTCCCAATTACCTTACAGGAAAGTTCAGAAAATTAGCGATGTCTGAAAATGTTTTCATTTCTTTAGAGAAAGATATTATACAATACTGTATATTTTTATCCCAAGGAGAAGTAACAACAAAAACTGATTTTAAAGGATTAGAATTGTCACTGCTTTATAGCATGCTAAATTTAAAAATGGAAATTAAAGAATGAAATTCACAACCCATCGGTAAAAATTGTTCGATAGTATGTTAGCAAACTTAAATATCAACCAACCCAAAAAGAATCTAAAAGAAAATCTGTCTGAAAGGCTATCTGCTGGTACAATTAAATATCTTCAAGTCTATGGCCATATCACCCTGAATATGCCCAGTCTCGCCTGATCTCAGAAACATCTTCAAGATACGGATTTTTTTCCTACTTTGATTTTCACCCGGAATCTATATTAACCTTACAGGATGTCTTTAATTTTTATTTTGCCCTTTCTTATTATTGACTCTACTGAGATTTTGTCATGACCTTAACTTTGTTAACATAAAGAAAAACATTTTTTCAAAACAATACTTACCTTTTTATTCTTTTTTTTTTTTTTTGTAGTCTCACTCTGTGCTGTGGCATGCTCATGGCCACTGAAGCCTCAAACTGCTGGGTTCAGGTGATGATTCCGCTTCAGCTTTCCAAGCAGCTGGAACTGCAGGCATGCGCCACCAAACCCAGCTAGTTTTTTTATTTATTGCAGAGATGAGATCTTGCCAAGTTGCCCAGGCTGTTCTTGAAACCATGGGCTCAAGCAACCCACCTCGGCCACCCAAAGTGCTGGTATTATATTTATTCTTATATGCTTAATTATTAGAATCCATTTGTTCTTCCATGTTTTACTATAAAATAATAATTTTAACTTACTTTTCCTTCTCTGGCCTTAACCCTTCTCATTTAAAATCCTTAGTAAGTATAAGCTTTAAAAACAAATCTAAAACAAGTCTTATGTTTCTTATGAGATTTATCTGACTTTTCTATATCTACGATATTATTGTATAAAAGTTAATCAAAAAAGCTAGCTGGTGCCATAAGTCTGTAATCCTAGCACTATGGGAATCTGAGGAGGGAGACTGCTTGAGCCCAGGGGTTCAAAACAGTCTGAGCAATATAGCAAGACCTTATTTCTACAAAAAACAAAAAAATTATCCAGACACAGTAGTGCTCACCTTTAGTCTCAGCTACCAGAGAAACTGAGGCAGAAGGACTGCCTGAGCCCAGAAAGGCAAGGCTGTGGTGAGCTGTGATTGTGCCACTGCACTCCAGCCTGGGTGACAGAGTGAGACACTATCTCAAAAAGAAAAAATAATAAAGAAAGCTACTGTCATTTTCAGCAAAGTCGAAATTAAAATAAAGGAGATACACTATTAGTCAAATTGAATGCATTGCTCACCTTTTAAAGTGCAATAATTTGGCCTGGCCACTAGGGATTCACTTAACTGTCCTGGAAGAAGTAATTAAATAAATGGCCCTTGTGGCCCAAAGAAGCTAATAGACCTGCCTTTCTGATAATAAAACATACCATTTCATCCTGACAACATAACAGTTAATTCCTAATCTTAAAAATAGGAGCTGCCAGAGTAGGCTGCGTTGTTCCTTTCAGATATGCTGTTGATGACTCAGAATTATAGTTTTTTAGCCAACTTACCTATATTCAATTTTAAACTCTTCACTGAGTTTACATGAAACGGAAAATGTGAAGATGCCAGAGATCTGTTTTCTAAGCTTCCACCTCCATTCCCTTAATTCTCCCTACATGATCATTTTTGACCTTGTGTCTCCACATATATAACTGACTCTGTTTTAAGAAGCAGCAGCCATCCCTGGGCCTGGTCGTGGCTGGCACAACTTTGCTAAGTAATTTAAGCTTTGGGAGCCTCAGGAGGACTAGATGAGTTACTGGTTTCTTTCAAGTCTAAAATTATTATATGAGTCATGCTAAACCCTGAGCATTGTTTCTGGAACAATATTCCATGCCTTTTTATGTGATTGGTTTCCTCTCATTATTTATGTCATGCTCTCCAAAAGAGGACTTCCCTGATCCCCCAATTTACAATATTACATATACAGACACCCTCATTACCTCCACATATAGAAATCACGCTTTTTTTGCACAGACATACACAGGTGCGCACACACACACACACACACACACACACACACACACACACACACATACTTAATTTCTAAGACCAATCCCTCTGGCACTTTTCCTTCATGATACTCATCAAAATATGTAGTCATCTCCTTTTTCTATTCACTTATTTATTTTCTATATCTCCTACAAAAAGATTCAAGCTCCCTAAAGGCTGAGAATCCACCTGTTTTATCCATAATTGTATTGCTGGAGTCTGACACAGTGCCTAGTTCACAGAAGACCCTTAAGTCTTTATTAAATGTATGAAACAAACATAAAACCATACTGTACATATTGTAAAAACAAAGTTTAAATATCTTTTTTTTTTTTCAGTTGGAGTCTCACTCTGTCACCCAGACTGGAGTGCAGTGTCCGCTCCCAGCCACCGCAGCCTCGACCTGCTGGACTCCGGCGATCCTTCCGCCTCAGCCTTCTGAATAGCCGGAATTACAGGCATGCGCTACCACGCCTGGCTGATTTTTTGATTTATTGTAGAGATGAGGTCTCACTGCCCAGGCGGGTCTCGAACCCGCGGGCTCAGGCAATTCACTCACCTCAGCCTCCCAAAGTCGCGGGATTACAGGCTGAGCCACCGAGCGCGGCTTAAATGTCTTAATTTATGAGGATTACATATCCACAAAATGCATGTATAGATGTATATGTATGGATAAAACATTATAATGAACATTTGTTGAACACTTTTTATGTCAGCCACTAAATAAATGTTCTGGATGAACGGATAAATGAAGGAATGAATAAATGAATGAATGAATCCTAAAATTTCAACATACCACCATACCACCATAATCAAGTGAACCAGAAAGAATTCTGAAGACTAAGATTGAGTCAAATGTTGTCTTAATTGAGACTTAAGTTTCTTAGCATGAAGCAATCCAGTATTTGTTCCCTTTCATGTATATTATGGAATAAATTTGAACAAAATGTACAAGTTATCTAATTGGATATCTTATATTGACTGTAATGTACATGGCCCATTCTCTTTGGTTACATATTTTTAGAGCTGAAAATCCCTAGTCATAACATTTTTAAATTATCGATATGATTTCTAAAACTAAAAAATACTTACAGAAGAGCAAGCTAAAAATGTCACAAGGCCACAAAAAAATCTCGAAAATTATATGGAAACAATTATTATATCATATTGATATTATACAACTTTATATTTCAAGTTGTTTTCATTTAAATGCAAACAAAAAAGAAAAAATATAGCATAATAAAATACTGAATAAAACAGAGGGTGCTAGTTAGCTCGCTGACTTCCACCCATAACTAAATTGATCAATAGCTGAATGTACAGATTCACTGGTTACTTTGCGTGCTATTTAAAAAAAAATCATTAAAAATATTTTCATTGTCTTATATATCAGCACCATTTTGTAGAGTAAAGAGAAGACACTTGGTTCTCATACTTTTCATATCATCCTTCACAGAAACAAATCTCTTTCTATCCTATTTTTGTTTTCAATGAGAACACAGCTGTCTTTCATTAGCGATGTTTAACTTACTGGCTATATCTGTGTAGAGTTTTACATGCTTAACAGAAGATTTTAATACATTTTAGCTCCTGCTTGAGATAAATCAAACTCAAAGTGACAAATAAGCAACCGTGCCTGTAAGAAGTGGGGGGGTTGTCTGATTTAAAACTCTGAGAAGCTTAGAAAGCCTTCAATCTCAGGTTGCACAAAATACATTTTATTCAGCGAGACATGATGGATACTTTATTGCAGGGTTGTTCTTTTTTAAATTCACTAGATGCAACTGAGAGTAATCTAAAGTTATGGGAGATTAATAAAATTAGCCGAAAATGGAGAGAGAAAAACTAGTAATATAAGTAGTATAATTTATCAATTGCTTTAGGAATTTTACATAAACTTCTCCTAATATTAAATGTCTTATCTGGTGTCCTTGTTTTCATTTTTTTCTATTATACTTGGTACCAAGTTGTTTTTTTTTTTGTACAGTTTAAACATTCTCCTGATTATTATGGTACATGATTGTATATAAATGCAAAGCAGTTTAAGATTATGCAGGGGAAAATGGTTGATGCGCACATTTCACTTCATAGACCTAACTTATTACTGTCCTGCTGCTTGATGAAAAATTCAGAGTATTCATTGCAATAGCTTTGATCTTCAATGAGGCTATTCTTTTCTTTTGCTTTTCCAGATTAATTACCTGTAATATTTTGCCCTTCTGGTTCTCTACAGATATATTAATTCCCCCACTGTTTTACACTTTTAAAAATAACCACTGGTAGGAATTTCTGCTCGATCAAATGTTTTAAAATCAACTTTTCACAGGTAACATAGTAATACTTGATTTAGGCAGAAATAATCAATAAATGCTATAATCTCGGCAAAATCTGGGAACAGGACAGAAACACCTCCCTTGGTTTACATATTAGCTACCAAAGGGAACGATATCTTAAAGCAAAGACGATAGCAGATAGCAGATAGCAGACACCTCCTGAAGGAAGTGGTAAAGTTAGCATCACAAATAATAGGATATACTGGCATTATGAGCCACTTGATGTGATACTCTGCAAAGGACACACCCCTGCATAGATCATACTCCTAACAGTAATGCACAACCTGAACCTAATCATGAGGAAACAAACACAAATTAAAACATGTCATACAAAACAACTGGCCCGTTCTTTTCAAAATGTCATGAAAAACACAAGGATTGATGAGTGGGTACAAATCTAAGAAGACTAAAGAGACACAATAGCTAAACACAATATGGAATTCTGAATAAATGCCTGAAAAAGAACAAAATGGACTTTTTAATTTTATTTTTTCCCTAAAGGACATTGTTGGGACAATTAGAACAATTGGAATATGAACTGTATATTAGGTAATTTTGTGTTTTGTTATTGTTAAATTTCCTAAATTTGATAATGAAATTTTTGTTAGGCATGAGACTGTAAGATTATAATGGTTATAAGTATTTAGGGTTGTAGAGTCATGATTTCTGCCACTTATTCTTAAATAATTTATTACGATAAATACATTGGATAGATAGATAGATAGATAGATAGATAGATAGATAGATAGATAATGTGTACATAGTCATGGAGCAATAAAGTAAATGTGAGAAAATACTGACAGTTGTGACACAGGTGAAATGTGCACAGGTGTGTAGAGGGGCTCACTATCCTATTCTTTTCTAACATTTTCTACTACTTTGTTGTAGGTTTGAAAATTTTCAAGTTAAAAAGTGAAACAACAGGAAAAATTTCTGCAAATTTTGTCACAGAGACAAATATTCCTGAAGAAAAGTTGAAAAATCAAGTTTAAAAAATTAAGCATCTACAATTTAGTGAATTTGCTAATCTTCCTGCCACATTGAGCTTGATTGTTAATAATTAATATTTTTAGATGTGCTTGCTTTTTGGTAGGGGTTCAAGAATTTTCCATTTGTTCTATCAGTCTAAATTAGGGTATCTTCTTTTTTTATTTTCATTTTTATTTTTGGTTATGCATCACTCTACCTTTTTATTTCCACAGAAACCTTTTGCAAATAAATGGTCTAAGAAAATCCAACACATTACTAATCACATTTTAGGGAGTCTTCTTAACTATCAAAGTTCCTCAGTTCCTCATTTACTTTTGCCAATTATAGATGGTAGTTTAGAGTCACAAACTTTAACATATGAGACTTTTCAGATGTGCTTTTCTCTCTTATAATTCAGCTTAAACTTATTTTTAAAAATCCTTTTTCTCTCGTGGAAGAAACCACTTCTTCCAAAACAATGAATTTCAATATAAAAATAAAGTTTGGTTATCACTGTATGTATGTACAGAATCTTCTTTTACCCTCACCCATCTGCACGCTCCTCTCTCTCTCTCTCTCTCTCTCTCTCCATTCAGGGAGAAGTCATTGGCATATTCCTGGGTCTGCTTCATTCTTTCATTTTTCACTCTTCACTTTAAGCTAAGACTCAAAAAAACATTTTAAATAATTTCAGTTCTTAACTCTTCTCTGAAGTCTAACAACTGTCATCTCTTTGCTAACTGTCCTGTGATTCCTTATAAACTGCCTTAATTATAAGAAGCAAATATTAGGTTGATGGATAAGTTTGTAGTCTTTGTTTATGGCATGGCAACACTGTGGTGTTGGGAGTTTTTTTTATCCCACACTTGGAATAACAATTGGAATGGCAATGCTGTACTTGTGAATATGCCTTGTGTTTTGCAGATTTGAAGAAAGTTAATGCTATTTGTGGGCTAAAGAAGATGGAGTGTCAAGTGGAAAAAAACGAGCACTTCTGACATATTCTGCTGTTTGAGTTTAACAGAGGAGTAAAGGCAGCAGAGGCGGCTCAAAACATTTGTGCCACGTACAGGGAGAATGCCGTTGGAGAAAGCACAGCAAGAAAATGGTTTTGTTGTTTAAAAAAAGGCCACTTTGACCTGAGTGATTCTCCACATTCAGGAAGATCGTTGGGCTTTGATGAAGACCATTTAAATGCTTTAATCCATGATGATCCACGTCCGTCACCCTGAGAATTGACAAGTGTAATGCACTGTGACCAGTCAACAATCGTGCGACATTTGCATTTCATGGAGAAGTCAAAAACACTGGGAACTTATGCATCAAGCCAATATTTTGTTCTAGGAAAATTTCACATATTTTCTTCTTTTGGAATCAATAAAGAATGAATGAGAAATAAGGAAAAGAATCATAATATGCTTTGTCTTTCCAAGAGCCAAGGAGGTTTTACTTAGTAACAACGGGGAAAGGACTTCAGATTGAGCTGACTTGTCATTATAAAGATGAATACTGCCTCAAACAGTAATGTTTATGCAATTAGGAAGTTGGGGAAATATAGCCTACACTTTTCTAGTAAACTCCAACCTCCAACCAGCAATGCTTGATAAGAATTCCCTACAATGTAAAAACTTTTGCATTCTACCAAGCAGGCCATTCTCCCTAGATTTAAAAAAAAAAGTTTTTAATTCTCCTAATTAATGCTAATTTTTGAAAGAGATAATGACATAATCTATAAGAAACTACTAGTATCGTGTCTGTCACATAATCAACACCCCATAAATGTTAGATATTGTTCACTTTGGTTATTTTTCACTCTGTATTTGCCTACCCTCAGAAGTATTTTTCTTTCCATCTCCTTGCGTGTTTGATACCTCGACCTCCAAAAATCATGTACCAGATTTTAAGCCACTGCTTGGATTTTCAATGTTTGTATCAACTAGCTACATAACCAGTCACTCTAAATGTGTGATTTGGACAAACTTAATTTCTTTTTTTTTGAGTCTGAGTATCACTCTGTTGCCCAGACTGGAGCACAATGGTGTGATCATGCCTCACCACAGCCTCAAACTCTTGGGCTCAAGCAATCCCCCCTCCTTGGCCTTCCAAGTAGCTGGGACTATAGGCGTGCATTTCCATGCCTGGCTAATTTCTTTATTTTTCATAGAGATGAAGTCTCACTATGTTGCCCAGGCTGATCTCGAATTCCTGGGCTTAAGAAGATCTCCCACCTTGACTTCCCAAAGTGCTGGGATTAAAAGTGTGAGCCACCAGTATTAGTCTCAAATTTAGTGTCTTTTTTTAGCAAGTTGAGAGCCCTTTTGCAGATACAACCACTCTGGAAAATTGACAGGCTTTCCATGTGTGAGATTATGATCTACTGTAATTCATGTAACCCCACTGAATAATCTTCTCTATACACATGTGATCCCAAACTTGTTCACACCTCTCTGAACCCATCACCTATCTCAATGTAAGCCCAGCAGTAAATCCCTCCCATATTCACTCTGGCCAAGCAACTTGCTTTGGCCAGTGTGACAATAGTAAATGTGACACAGGATATGTGAGAAGTATTTGTACACAGGGACCTGCTGAGTCGGCTGATCTTGGCACCCCTGCCATCACCACTGTGGGAGTGAGCCCAGACTAGCCGGCTTGATAATGAAAGACACGTGGACTAGTCTTCATGTTGGCCTTCTCAACAGCCAGCCAACACATGTGGCCAAGCCTCTCAGCTAATGATAAAGACTACAGATGCTGGGGCTGGCGATGGCTCACTCCTATAATCCCAGTGCTTTGGGAGGCCAACACAGGAGGATTGCTTGAGCCCTGAAGTTCAAGAGCAGCTTAAACAACATAGTGAGACCTTGTCTCTACAAAAAACAAAAATAAAAAAATAAGACAAGCATGGTGGCACACACCTGCAGTCTCCACTACTCAGGAGGCTGAAGGAGAAGTAACCCCTAGTCCAGGAGGTCGAGGCTGTGGTGAGCTGTGATGGTGTCACTGCACTCCAGCCTGTGTGACAGAGTGAGACTACAACTCAGAAACAACAACAACAAACCTACAGATGCAAGCCCAGCCGAGACCAAAAAAGTTCCTCCTTGACGAGCTCAGCCCAAATATTCCAACCTACATACACAAATGATTGTTTTAATTCACCGAGTTTGGGAGTGCTTTGTTTTCCAGCAATAGATAACAGATTAATAAATTGGTGCCTAGAAGTGGGGTGCTTCTGTAACAAAAACCAAAGCACATGACCTTGGCTTTGGGACCAAATGGCAGGGAAGCTGGGGAAGCTGTGAAGCCAGTAAGTCTTGAGAATGGTGAGCACACTGTTAACAGAGGCTACAAAAGAGGTAAAGAAACTCCTACTGCAGCTAAAAAAATAGTGACCTGAGCTTGGTAGTCATGGAACAATGGGTAAAATGTTGCCTGCAGTAGCTAGTGAACATCTGGATTTGATTAACAAAGACAGCCTTATAGAAAGTTCAATTTGTTGGCCAGGCATGGTGGGTCACACCTGCAATCTCAGCACTTTGGGAGGGCATGGAGAGAGGATTGCCTGAGCCCAGGAATTCAAACCAGCCTGGGCAACATGGCAAGACCTTGTCTCTACAATAAATGAAAAAATTAGCCAGGCATGATGGCACGCACCTGTAGTACCAATTACTTGGAAGACTGAGGTAGAAAGATAGCCTGAGTCCGGCAGGCTGAAGCTGCAGTGACTGTTAGTGTGCCACTGCACTCCAGACGGTGACATAGTGACTTCGATCCCCCCCAAAAAAAATTCAACTTGTTGATTGGCTTCTTTTAACTGCCTATGATAAGGTACAAAAGAAAAAGAGATGAACTAAAATAAATTCTGTTCATAAACAGAACTTAGGAGAAATATAGAGGGACTGAAACATGCTTGGAAGAAAATAAACTGCCCCTTATTTTCAATCTTCTCTGTCAGTAAAATTGTCAACATTGAAAATGGCTTCTGGGTAAAGAGCAAATCAAAGTGTGACGGTCTTTTGTTAAAAACTCTGAAAAATGTAAAGTTATACATAGTACACACTATCAGAGAAAAATGGCTTCTAAGGTTTTTAAGATTGTTTTACCCAATAGGCTGACACACGAAAGTAAAAAGAAGACTCCCGGCCAGGCATGGTAGCTCAAACCTGTAATCCCAGCCCTTTGGGAGGCCAAGGTGAGAGGATTGCCTGAGCTCAGGGGTTCAAGACCCACCTGGGCAACTTGGTGAGACCTCGTCTCTACAATAAATCAAAATAATAGTAATAAGCCGGGCGTGGTAGCATGCGCCTGCAGTTCCAGCTACTTGGAAGGCTGAGACGGAAGGATCGCCGGGTCCCAGCAGGTAGACACTGTGGTGGCTGTGAGTGTGCCATTGCACTCCAGTCTGGGTAACTGAGTGAGACTCTGACTCAAAACAAAAGCCTGCCTCAGTGAGAGTTGTGGATGCAGTTCCCAGGGTACAGAGTGAGCCTGAATCAGCTTGACAGGAAGCCCTCAAAATGTGGAAGTCAGTTGAACAGACAAAAGGACCGCCATCCTGGACCAAAATATTCACACCAGCTCAAAGCAAAACCTTTTAGAAGAATGAAGACTGAAGATGTTACTTAGTTGCACACACAGGCCATTGCTCAAGAGCATGTTTGGAGTTTCTAGAAGGGGAGCACAGCTACTCATATGCCCTTGACCAAAGAACCATCCTCCTCTAGCAGGGATGGTCATTCTCTTCAGTCCTTTTCAACTAAGCATACAGCTTCGGGAGAATCATACATGGAACGCTGAGGGAGGATGGGCACACCCGCCTAGCCAGCCAGATCCACCAAATCAATGCTGGCAATCAATCATGTCACAGCCAGATTGCACAGGCCATTTCTTTTCTTTTTGAGTCTCACAATAAAATGCAGTGACACAATGATGGCTCATCACAGCCTCCCGAGTAGCTGGGACTGCAGGCACACCATGTGTGGCTAGCTTTTAAATTTTTTTATAGAGACTAGGTCTCACTATGATGCCTAGACTGGTCTCAAACTCCTGGGCCCAAGCAATCCTCTCTCCTCAATCTCCCAAAGTGCTGGGATTATAGGTGTGAGACACCATGCCTGGCTACTGGTGGTTCTTGACAAGGTTCACTCATGCATTTGTGATTAGCTGGTGCTCAGCTAGTTGGCTCTATATCTGGGGTTGGCTGGCTATTGGCTGGGGCAGCAAAGGTGACTAGGCCATGTGTCTCTCATCATTCAATAGACTAGCCTGTGCTTATTCACAGGGTGGTTCTAAGATTGACCAAAACAGGTAAGTTCCAATGTGTGAGCACCTTTCAAGGTTCTGCTGGTATGATTTTGCTATTGTCTCATTGGCTAAAAAAAGTCACATGGTCAAGTCCAGAGTTGGGAAAAAACTAAGGGTATGGATACAAGCAGGGGTGAACAATTAAGATCTATTACTGCCATGTCCTACCATAGAAGGCCTCTGGCCCTTATGATTTATATTCTTCCTACATGCAAAATACACTTCCACTCTCCTAAATCTCATGCAGTCACAGCATCATGGTCAGAGACTGGGATCTCTTGATCAATGATTATGTCTGGAAGTGACTTTTCAGATGCAGGTCCTCTTTATCCAGATGCATTAAAAAGATAAATTATAACATACAGTGATAAAACAAGCACCGGATAACTGCAACAGACACTTCCATTTGAACAAGAAAAAATGGAAAACATATAGTATTGACTATTCAATAAACATTCTGAAATCCAACCAGGGAAAGGTTTTCAGATCTTTGTACACCAAGGTGAAGGAATTGTCCTTGACTGGGCTGAGATTCTGCTTCCTGGGAGCGTTTCTCTGGTCTGTTGCTCTCTGGAAGTACACTCTAGTCCATTGTACTTCACAGTTCTTGACTCTGTCTTCTAAGATGTCATTTCTTTTCTTTTCTTTTTTTAATTAGAAATGGCCCTGTAGTTCCAGCTAGGAAGGCTGAGGCAGAAGGGTCGCCTGAGCCCAATAAGTCAAGGCTGTTGTGGCCGTGAGCTTTCCACTGTACTCCAGCCTGGGCGAGAACTTGATTTAAAAAAAAAAAAAAAGAGCCCGGCTCGGTGGCTCAGCCTGTAATCCCACGCTTTGGGAGGCTGAGGTGAGTGGATTGCCTGAGCCCGCGGGTTTGAGACCTGCCTGGGCAAGCGAGACCTCATCTCTACAATAAATCCAAAAATCAGCCGGGCGTGGTAGCACATGCCTGTAATTCCGGCACTCGGAAGGCTGAGGCAGAAGGATCGCCTAAGCCCAGCAGGTCGAGGCTGCGGTGGCCGGGAGCGGCCACTGCACTCCAGTCTGGGCGACAGAGTGAGACTCCAACTCAAAAAAAAAAAAAAAAAAAAAAAAGAACCACTCAGTAGAGCCCAACCAAACTGCCAACCAACAAATGACAAACTAAATAAGTAAATTGTGTTAAGTCACCGAATTTGTGCATCACCGTAACATAACAAAGAACAATGTTCTAGTTGCTGATCAGCAAACTACAGCCTGCAGACCAAATTCAGTCTACATCCTGGGATTTTTGTATATCCTACAAGCTATAAATGGTTTCTGATATCTGTAAATGGTTGGGGAAAAATCAAAAGAAAAACATTTTGTGATAGGTGAAACAAAAAATTTAGATTGCAGTGTCCATAAAACAAATTTTATTTGAACACAGCCACACCTATTTGTTTACATGTTGCTATGATCGCTTTTGCACTTCAACAGCCAAGTTGGACAGTTGTGACAGAGTCTATTGCCTCTAAAACCTGATGTATTTACTGTCTGGTCCGCTGCAGAAAGAGTTTGATGATCTCTATTCTAGCTATGGCTCACAGCTATTTATATGTGGTCAAAAATAGCACAGCCAAAGTCTGGCATAAAGAAGGAAAATGGCTGTGCCATATCTTGTTAGCCTGGGCACAAGCTTCAAGTCACCATCCACACTCACCCCAGATTGCCCATATATGAATTCCGAAATTTTATCAGAAAAGCACAGGTGCACTACCAATGACCAAGGACTCTCCAGCAGAGATTGAGAAAGTATAGAGGAGGAAATAAGGCACAGGGACATAGGAGTCCATGTGAAGAATCTGGACTTGGCTGTCTCTAACTTCTCCCCCCGCCCCTTATAATACTGAAACTGTAACAACACAGGATCAGCAGAACTCTGGCCTTAACAACTCAACCCAGCTAGCAACCACACAGCGAAAAATCTATGTTATATCAAAACACGCAAGCAACTAAGATATCTAACATCATGAGAAATATTCTGCAAGCATAGACACAATGAAAGAGAAGACAGTGGCCTAGAAACAAATGATTAATATCACCTTTATGGCCTTATTTCTGCTATTTTCATGGTAATGTCTTTGCTTACTCATTTACCCATGTCTTCTTTTCTTCCCCCAACTCTTCCTTTTGGCCCCAAGAAAACAAAACTGATGTTTGAAAGTCATCAACTTGAATTTGACCAGCAATGAGGGAGAAAGGAGTCAGGATGTTTACCACCAGATACTCCATGTCCGACTGGCAACCCTGTTCTCTGACAAACTGCTGTTATAGGTGTGGAAATAAGAACCAGCTAAAAGGACAGGTAGACGTAAAATGAGAGACAGGAAAAGAGGAGGAAAATGAGAAAGAAAGGTCAAACACTGAAAAACAAAATCCTATTACCAGAGTAGGCAGGTTAGACAAGGAAAACTTTACAGCTGTAGGAAAGTTCCAGGCTCATTGATGCCTGCAGCAGCTGGTGCAGACCATGTTTACAAGCAAGTGGCCTAGCTGTAGAAAACTTCACACCTGCCTTTTAGGCTCTAATCAGATACACCTGCAGAATTGCAATCTGTCTATCCAGGATGCTTGCAGGGTGGAGAGCTGACCACCAAGGCAGGAACAAGCTTAAAGATCCCCAGAGCATGCCCATCAATAGCCAAGGTTGACCTAAGGTAACCATAAACCTTCACTGCAATACTAGTGACAAGCCAGGTGAGGTGGCTCACTTTTGTAATCCCAGCACTATGGGTGGTAGAGGCAAGAGAATTGCTTGAGTCCAGGACTTCGAGACCAGCCTGGGCAACTTAGTGAGACCTCATCTCTACAATAAGTCAAAAACTTAGCTTGGCATGGTGATGCATGCCTATAGTCCCAGCTACTTGGAAGGCTGAGGAGGAAGGCTCGCCTGAACCCAGTGGGCAGAATCTGCAGTGGTCATGAGTGTGCCACTGCACTCCAACCTGGGCAACAGAGTGAGACTCCTACTTAAAAAAAGTAAAATACTAGTAACATAAAATTACCCTAGGAGAGCTTCCCACTCCCATCATATACCTGTTGCCATGACAGGACCAGTATGACCCTATGAGACCTGAAACTACCCCATCTGATGCGAAGGAGGAATAACAGAGACTCGGTCCTAAGATCTCCCATTTCTAGTAAAAGCTGCCCCAAAACTCATACCTCAGTACCCTTAGGAATAAAAGTTTTAGCTTAACAGTAGTGAGGGGCAGAAGTGGCAGCTTTCTGCAGGTTGTTTCTGTCTACTCTCCTCTCTTGAGAGTGGACTATTCTTTGCTGAATAAAGCTACCTGCTTATCTCGCTTCTCTGTGTCTGTTAGCACATTCATTCCAAATGTGAACACAAGAACCCATCATCGACCAGCCTCAGATCTGAAGGAGCACCCCTCCTTCCATAACACTATTGATCAGAAGTAGCACAGAGGAATTTCAGCTGTAGGAGGAGGGCAGGGATGTCAGTCTCTATATTCTTGATTTCAGGAGCTGCCTAAGACCTATGGATATAGATAGAAGGGCTGCAAATTAAGACCAAAGTCACAAGGGACTTCAAAGAGCATTGGTCGCTTAAGTACCTGCAATGACTCCTATATTGGTACAGATCATACGGGGAAAAGAGCAACAAGCTTCTGATGGAAGCTGCTATAGTATGTGCCTTATCTGGAATTAAAGCTGTTTGATTATTTCCAATGGCCAATCAAGGGAGGAGAGTAGAGGGACCTGTCTCCCTGAGTGCCTGGTGTAAGGAGGTCCTTGAGTAGAGAATTTTATTTTTTATTTTTCTGGTTTTTTTTTTTTGAGTTGGAGTCTCATACTGTCACCCAAACTGGAGGGCAGTAGCACACTCACGGCATCCCAGCATCGACCTGCTGGGCTCCGGCTATCCTTTGCCTCTGCCTTCCAAGTAGCCGGAATTACAGGTGCATACTACCACGCCCAGCTAATTTTTGATTTATTGTAGTGACAAGGTCTTGACAAGTTGCCTGGGCTGGTCTCGAACTCGCGGGCTCAGGCAATCCTCTGACCTCAGCCTCCCAAAGTGCTGGGATTACAGGCTGAGCCACCAAGCCCGACCGATGAGTAGAGAATTTTAAAACATAATAAAAGTGAATAAAAATAATAATAATAAAAATTATTACCATACACAGAAAACTCTAAGTAATACCCATGATAAAATATTCCTTCCTATCAGAGTAAACCACCCAACCCAACCACATCCTGCCTCTTAGTATTTCGCTGCTTATTTTCACCAAAATTCTCAAAGTTTCTGCTCTTTTCAAACCCATGGATACTTTAAAGTCAGCCTCACACATACTTTTAGAATCAAAAGCAAACAAACAGAAGCATTCCCAAAGTATTGACCAACAACTGAATTTTACTTGAGGCTTTGTGGAGAGACGGAGAGAGAAGTTTCCTAGTAGACAACACAACAGCTCTTTTAAAAAAATCCTTTTCTTCCCTTCCCTCATCTCTTTTCACCTTCTTTAAATCCCACTAGGCTCTCTTTCTTTGTCCCATCACTTGAATCTTCTTTCTTTTCTCTCGTCAATCTCAGAACCCCCATAATGTCTCTGTCTCTTCATCTTTGAAGAAATTTCTTCATTTTTTTCCTTTACCTACTAAGTTCCTTCATAAACTCATGCAAAACAAATGTTCCTGGGATTATCTTCCCTATTTAGAGAGGCTAAAAAGGCCAGAAGGGGGTGTGTGCAAATATTAATAATAATTTGTCCAGCACAGTTACTCACGCCTATAATCCCAGCACTTTGGGGAGGGGAGAGGATTGCCTGAAACCAGGAGTTCGAGATCAGCCTGGACAACTTGGTGAGACCTCGCCTCTACAATAAATCAAAAAAATTAACTGTGCATGGTGGTGAACACCTGTAGTTCCAGCTACTTGGAAGGCTGAGGCAGAAGCATCGCCTAAGACCAGCAGGTCGAGGGTGCAGTGGCCATGAGCATACCACTGCACTTTAGCCTTGGTGACAGAGTGAGACAGCAACTCAGTAATAATAATAATAATAATTTAACACATCTAGTTGATTACATGATAATAATGTGGGCAACTACATTTTAAAGCATCTAGAGTGGACTATAGCACCTATCTAAATATGTTGTAGAAAATCACCAAAGTACTAAAGTGTGAATGGGAAGTATTAGCTGAGAGTATTCCTTTTTTATTGACATTACACCTCCTACTAGGAAGATAGCATATATTTCACCTATAGTAGTTTAGCATTTTTGGTTTCCAATTTTATAACATCTAAGTATCAGGGAAAATGTTTTGACAAATTAAAAGAAAGAAGATTGTCATTTTGAGACTATGTAGTCACCACAAGAGCTTACCCCACACCATGTTTTTCTATAATATTTCTCTTTAGATAAGTTGCTTATAGTGAAATTCTCCAATAGCAAAGTGGAATAAAAGGCCTAGATTGCTTCACCACAATTTGGTAAAGTTTCATTCCACTTTTTGAAGTACAATTTTGCCAGCAAGTTGAGCCACTGTTAGTTAAACGATGCACTTACCACATACCACATGGGTGAAAAGCGCTTGTGCTGAAATGCTCCCTGTCTGCTTTCCCAGGGAGCAAGAATGAGAAACAAAAGTGGGTTCCCTTAAGGGCTTAAGGCTAAAATTACCAGGAAATTCTGCTGGAAGAAGTTCAGCTTCCCCTTAATCATATTTCCCACAGCACCAGTTTAAAAATGTTTTTAAGCAGAATTAAAAAAGAATCCATTTTGTCAGGTTTTCATTATTCCATGGTCTATTTTCAAGATGGAGATCTGAACATCAATTCCATAGAAGAAGACGATGAGCTATTCAGAAACGTGCTGCCCTTTGTAGTATACACTAAACAGAATTCTTGTAAGGCAGCATATAAGCATGTTTACATTACTTTAGAATAAACTCTGTCAGTTTCAACTGCAAGTGATCTGCCAGAAAAGAAATCTAAGCCAGGACTCTGCTCTCATCCATGGAAAGTCTAAAACACTATATCCCTGCTCTACAGACTTGTCATCAATGGCCAATCAAAAATACGGTATTTCCCATCCAAAAACGTGCATGGAAAAGACTACAAAAGATCCTTGACATTCTAGAACATTGGTCTCCAAACTTTTTAGACAGTACAAAAAGCTTTAAAAAATGTTGAAGCATAAACTGCAAATAGTTATATGTTTATTCACTTTTAAATTATGTACGTGTACCATCATATTATGTATGAGGGGGTACCTCCCAAAAAAGAATGATCTTTTGGGTGTACAAACTCCTTATAGTACACTTGTAATTTGTTCCTCGGTATCAAAGTATTTAACTGGAATTTTTGAAATGGTTGCATCATAATTTGTGGAAGAAACATCCTGAGTTGTGACAAAGAGGTGACTGGTTCTTCCACCACTGCAAGGCACCTGCCCACACTACATTAAGTGTTCAGAAATCTTTGATCAAAAGCAGCATGACTCCCATACCTCATCTTCTCTATTCACTGGATGTCACCCCTAGTGACTTTTTTTTTGTTTCCCCAGATGAAAAAACTCCTGAAAGGGAAATGTATTGCTGATGTGGAAGAAGTGAAACAAAAAAAAAGGCAGAAACACTAAAAGGCATCACAATTGACAAGTTCAAAAACTGTTTTGAGCAGTGGGAAAAGTGTCCTAATAGGTATATTATATCATATGGAGAGTATTTGGAAGGTGAGTAAAGTTTAAACATGTAAGAATAAATATACAATTTTTAAAAAATAAATTCCAGGTTTTTTTGGATCCCCCTTGGACACCTAAGATGCAAACATAGGAAAACTGACAGAATAATATGAAAAACACAATATTTTAAGCTGTTTTCTTTGACAATGGCATTTCTAAAAACATGTAATTCTCACTTAAATGTAATATTAATTAAACTAATAAAATAATACAATTTAATAGTTTCACACATTTTAGTTTAATGGTTTATAATAGGATTTGAAGGTCTGGTCCTAAGTTCAGTTTCTTTTCATATGATTTGTTAATGGTGGATGGAAAGATTTCTCGTAAGCATATGCGGATCCCAAATAGAAGAGCTGCATCACGTGGCTGCTGCACTTACTAAATCATGATGCTCATTTTCAATCCCTCCTCAACATATGAAGGTTTTAGGTGAAATTCAACCAATAAATTTTTTCATTTTCTCTAATTCCAACAGCCCAGGAGGTAGAGGTTACAGTGAGCTATGATTGCACCACTGTACTCCAACCTGGGTGACAGAGTGAGACACCATCTCAAAAAAAAAAGAGTAGCAATCCTGGACTGAAATATGCATACATACACATAAACACACAATGTAGAATATTCTAGAAGAGGGGTTTCTTTCTCATGGTGCTAAATTATATTATAGTAATAACTTTTTAGTTTTTTGAAAACAATTCTTTTCTAAGACATTGGTTTTTATTCTTGCAAAAATTGTAAATAAGTAGAGTATTTGGACAGATTAAAGTTATTGAAAGAAAACATCAAAACTTTTTAATACCACAGTTTTACCTTAAACCATCCACATATAATGGAGAAGTTGGCAGTGACTACTGTCATGTAAAATGCTGTCATCTATGGCCTACCTACTATGAGAGGATTAACCCCTTGGGTTGGGTTTTGGGTTTGGGGTTTTGGAATTTTTTTAGAACAGGAACAGAAAGGACTAGAAGGGACCTTGTAAATCAGTCAGGGTTAACCCAGCTTTCAAAAACAGGAGATACTGGCTTCAGGGATATCATGCAGTTTCCATCAGAGACCCTGAGACCCACAGCTCACAGGAACGTGTCCTTCTAAACCATGGAGTTGAATCACATCGTGATGTGATGTTGAGCAGCATTGTGGCTGCAGGGGACTGATGGTCCAGCATCTGCTCTCAGCTCAGCTTTGTTGTCCTCCACTTGTCATGACCACATTTTTTTTTTTTGAGTTGGAGTCTCACTCTGTCGCCCAGACTGGAGTGCAGTGGCCGCTTCCGGCCACCGCAGCCTCGACCTGCTGGGCTTAGGCGATCCTTCTGCCAAGTAGCCGGAATTACAGGCATGCGCTACCACACCCGGCTGATTTTTTGATTTATTGTAGAGATGAGGTCTCGCTGCCCAGGCGGGTCTTGAACCCGCGGGCTCAGGCAATTCACTCACCTCAGCCTCCCAAAGGTGCGGGATTACAGGCTGAGCCACCGAGCCCGGCATGACCACATTTTATAGGAAGAAATGATGTGCTTTAGATCAGAGGTCAAAAACTGATGACCCGCAAGCCAGATACAATAACAGATGTATTTACTTCGGCCTGAACACTTTCTGAAAATTGAAATTAGTTGTTAACATTAAAGAAAAAAGCAACAATACTTCATACTTCTTTAAAAAAAAAATCAGAGGAACATGTCATACCAATCTTCCCGTATGACATCACAGGACTGAAGGTGATATGGAATGGCCCCTGCAGACAGGTCATGTGCTTTCCAGTTTGCCAAAGTCTTCACTCTTCTCTATTGTATTTCTCTAGAATATTGTCCTCATTGCCTTCTCTTTTGGAAGTAATGGGGTTTTTTTAACCCCAATATAGTATTTATAAATCCACGATTTCAAAAGTGGCTGGGGAATACATTTGTAAATATTTTTAAATATCACTGATCTACTCTATTTACGTCCAGACTTCTCTGGTATATATCCTAGCACATGTTTTGCTATACCTTGCCAACACTATAAAAGGAAACCTATTTTTATCTGTTCTTGTCATTTTAAAAAAGCTGTTATATATTAAGAGGAATAATAAAATCTCTAAGAAAAAAATCAAACTAGGGGCCATTCTCATCATCATAAAATCTAAAGCAAAACACAAGAGTTTGTCCACTTCTTAATATAGCACTGGCATTAATAGAATTTCTGTGCTTACCAAAATTGTCTTACCAATACACACACACACACACACACACACACACACACACACACACACACACACATATTTTTTTTTTCCTTCTTTGAGACAGGGTCTTGCTTTGTCACCCAGGCTGGAGTGCAGTGGCACAATTATAGCTCAACATAGGCTTGAGTAGTGGCCCTATCACAGCTCAAAATAGCCTCCAACTTCTGGGCTCAAGTGATCGTCCTCCCTCAACCTCCCAAGTAGCTGGGATCACAGGCGGGCACCAGCATGCTCTGCTAATGTTTTTTTTCATAATTAATATCTTTATGTAAGGGATAGTCATAACCAAAAGAGCACTCAAATTGATAAGATTATGAAGCACCCAGATTCACATTCTGGTTCTACCAGTTACTCCCAGCAAGACTCTGGGCAAGTCAGTTTACATCCGTGTATCTTCTTTCTTAGTGACATGATAAATTTGGGACTCAAGATTGGGCATCCAACTAATTCATAATTAAGATTTTATACTATATTATTCTAAAGAAACTTTCTCCCAGTCTGATCTGTGTGTGACTCTCCCAACACGGTTTCACTGCTAACCTGTGAGGAACGGACTGCAGATATGACCTGCTTCGACTTCTACAAAGGAGCTTTCTCTGTAAGTTAGTGTGGGTATTACAAAGAAACACGGGATTTTAAAGATGTGGCACTGGGAAGCAGAGCATGGTAATGCATTAGCATAAAATGGCATTTAATTCTAGCCTGAGATTTGAAAAGCATATCCAAGTAGAGGTTCCTGGGAATCTTCATTGGAATAACCCGACTTTGATATGATCAGCTTTGTGCTGACGGAGGAGTCATTTGGCTGCATGTGATTTTTGCACATCTGTCAACTAAATCAGAGCTCCAAATGAAAAATCTGGCACCTAGAAACATTACGGGGATTTGTGAGTCCCCCTGGAGAATTTTGGGTCCATAAACCAATGAATAGATTACTATGACACATAAATAGAGTATTTTCATCTGTGACAGATATAACCTTGCTCTAGTACTCTGAGTGTCAGGAGTACTTGCAGGAGACGACACTCACTCTCCTCGGACAAGCTTATGCTAAAAGATGAGTGACAACATTAAATATGGAAAATATCTACAGGATAAAGAGCGGAACCCTGTTTGGGAAGATCTCAGTGCAATTTCTGTCAATACCACTCTGATTTTGGAGTTCGTTGAGTTAGTCCTAATGTGAATACATTACAAATCACTTCAACAATCCAGATCTCATTCATCCTCCCAGCAAACCTGTGACATCGTCAGTTTTAGAGTAAGGAAAATGAAATCCACTGAGTTTGTAACTTACCTAAAGTCACACAGATCACAAAGGTGCCCTTGGATCCAAATCCATGTATGCTTTCCACTGCGCCAGAAAGTGTCTTTTGTCTATAATATGAGAACATAGAAACTCTTTATTGAGTTTTAAATTTTATTTATTCAGAAAATATGTTTATTTATGACTTGGATGGGTCAAAACATGAATATTTAAAAGAATTTATTTACATGTCCCTGGAAGACAGAAAGATTGCAAGGGGAATGTTTAGTGTCCTTTAAGAAAGCACATTGGTACTAAGCACTGCAGAAGCCCTCCTGAAGATGGTGGCACAGGCAAAGCCCAGACCCCAGGCTTTGGGGACAGATTTTAGAAAAAAAATTTTTTTTGAGGACTTTACAAAAATTGTCAAGGAGTTGTTAACATTATGACAGTTATAAATGTACAAATGCCTAAAACACTATCACATACTTTCTTATTTATTTTTTGGGATAAATCTATTTGAAAATATCATATCAGTCTTTTGGAAAGTACTGTATATAATTTTTTTGTTTTTTGAGTTAGGGTCTTACTTTGTCACCCAGTCTGGAGTGAGTGCAGTGGTACTATCATGGCTTACTAAAGCCTTGACCTCCTGGACTCAGGGATCCTTTCACTTCAGCCTCCCAAATAGCTGGGACTATAGGCATGCACCACCATGACAGGTTATTATTATTATTATTATTTTTGGTAGAGACGAGGTCTGCTATATTGCCCAGGTTGGTCTCAAATTCTTAGGCATCCTCCCACCTAGTGCTGGGATTATAGGCTTGAGCCATCACTCTTGGCCCCTGTATATAATTTTAAGATTTAATAAAATCAGATGAATTTCCCCAATTTTTATTTGAATTAATGAGATGTTTGCTGTTTTCCACCTTCTACTTCATTGTCCAAACCCTCCTCAGTGGTTTGACTTGAAAGCCAAGTTCTCTGAGTCTGTGATAGAAGAGAAAAGTTCATCACCCCAGTTAGACTATCCATACCAGCTGCGGCCTCTCAAATTCCACGCTGCCTGTTCAGTATGTCACCCTTGTAGTTACAGTGATTCTTGATTAGCATAGAAAAATATCAGAACAGGCAACCACAATGGCCATGGATTAAAAGAAGACCAGAGATGAGTGAACAGACCTGCATCTCAGTGTCTGGAGGACCCAGATTTCATTGTGCACAGTGATGCTAACTGAATAAGTCTCTGCAAGTGTGCCCAAGGCTCCTAGAAGATGGGTAAAGACTCTGCCCAAGTTTGAACATTCTGTAGGAGTGGATTGCTAGTAATTTAATGTATTTGTACATTTGAAGTGTGAGAAACTTTCTATAGATTTTATATTCCTTCTGGGAGTATATCCACAATGGGATGGTATATGAAAAATTCATTTTTTAAAAAAACAAGTTTAAGTTTTTAAGTTAAACAACAATTGAAAACTAGATCTTCTCATTGGAATATTGGGATCTTGATTTTAATCCTTTTGCGATTTGACACTTAATGACACAGTTTAGCAATGACATAGAGCTAACACCAAAGTGTGTGTGGCTTTACCCTTATTTCCCCTTTTCCCAATGTTAAAGACTAAAACAATGTATTTCCCAAGTTAGTGATCCCAATTTGGAGCCTATTTTATTTTTAAATGATTGCAGAATCAAGGCCAGGCAAGGTGACTTACTTAAGGCCTATAATCTCAGCACTTTGGGAAGTCGAGGCCAGTGGATGCCCAGGAATTCAATACCTGCCTGGGCAATATAACAAACCCTCATTTCTACAAAAAAAAATTATCCAGGCGTGGTGGCAGCTGCCTGTACTCCTATCTACTTGGGAGGATGAGATGAAAGGATTGTCTGAGCCCAGGGGTTGGAGTCTTCAGTAAGCCGTGATGGTATCACTGCACTCCAGCCCGGGCGACAGAGCAAGACTCCGACTCAACAACAATAATAATAATAATAACAGAATCACAAAAATAATACAGAGAGGTCCCACATATCTTTCACTAATTGTCACCCTCAAACATAATGTCTTCCATAACTAATACGATATCAAAATTAGGGAATTGTTGTTGCTACAATGTACAATCTTATTCAGATCTCATCAGTTCTTACAGGCACTCTGTGAGTGTATTTGTGGTGGGGAGATTCTATACAATTTTATATCAAGTAGTTGTGTATAACTCCTATCATCAAGGTACACATCTCTTAATTACCACCAAGATCCCTAATGGCATCATTGTATAGTCTCATTCTTCCCTCTTCCTCTCCACCACTGCCCCTGTCCCTGACAACCACTACTTTGTTCTCCATCTCAATTTTGTCACTTAGAGAATGTTATATGAATAGAATAATGCAGTATGTAACCTTTGGTTTGTAATCTTCTTTCCTTTAGCATAATTTGCCCTGAGATCCATCCCACTTGTTACATGTGCGTCAATAGCTTTCCTTTCTGATGCCACATGGTATTCCATAGCGGCAACACAGTTTGTTTAATCATTTATTCACCCCCGCAGGGATAATCTGGATTGTTGCTGATCTTTGGTTATTATAAATAAAGCTGATCTGAACATTTGGGTAGACATTTTGGTGTGAGCACAATTTTCTTTTCTCTGGGATGAACGTTCAGGGGTATCATGACTGAGTTGTAGGGTAGAATATATTTTGATTTTTAAGGACCTGGAAAACTATTTCCCAGAGTAGCTGGACTATCTTACATTCTCACCAGTAATGTATGAGGTACCTAGTTTTTCTCTATCTTTTCCAACATTTGGAGTTCATTACTGTTATTATTATTATTATTTAGCCATTTTGATTACAACTGGATTGTTTACATTTTTTACTGTTGAGTTTTGAAAGTTATTTATCAGATAGGGTTTCAAAATAACTTACAATATTTTCTTTCAGTATATAGCTTGCCTTTTCATCATCAAGTTTTTTTTAAATTAAACAATCAGAGCAGATTTCTTTCTTTCTTTCTTTCTTTCTTTCTTTCTTTTTTCTCATTTATTTTTTGTGTTGGGGTCTCACTCTGTCACCCAGGTTAGAGTGCAGTGGCACAATCACAGCCACCACAGCCTTGATGTCCTGGGCTCAAGCATTCCTCCCACCTTGGCCTCCCCCAGAGGATCTGGGACTATAGCCACGTGCCACCACAGCTGGCTAATTTTTTCTTTTTTTATGAGATGAGGTCTCACCATGTTGCCAAGACTGGTGTCAAACTTCTGGGCTCAAGCATTCCTCTCACCTCGGCCTCCCATAGTGGTGAGATTACAGGCATGAGTCACTATGCCTGGTGTCTTTTCATCTTAACAGGATCTTTCATTGAGCAATTTTGTTTGATCCTGAAGAAGCCCAACTTATTAATTTTTTTCTTTTATAGAATTATAATTTTGGTGTCGTGTCTAAGAACTCTTCATCTAGTCCTAGATCCTGAAGATTTTTCTTCTATGTGTTCTTCTAAATGTTTGCACCATGGATCATACCCAAGTTCCCTAATACATATCCCTTTTGCCCTAATTTATATTCCATATACTTAAGGACTCAACAGAAACAAATGATACATTCAAACAGATTGTTGGAAAAGTCTTAATACAAGGACCATTTATAAAGGTGTAGGGAGTGACAAGAGAAGTCAACAAGGAGGCAGCACCCCAGGAGGGCACTGCAGGGAGGAACTGTGACCACTCGGGGCCCGAGGGTGCAGAGGCAGAGGAGGCACCTCCTCGTGACTGTGGCCTTCCTGGCAACCTGGCAGGGAGGAGCTGGGAGAATACACGGTCTAACTTCACTCTTTTCCTTCCTACTCGTAAGTGCCAGAGATAGAAAGAGCTGTTCACATACACTTTATGACTCATGTCATAAAGGACATGGTACCAAGAACAGTAGGGTTTCAGGAAAGGCACCAAAATTCCTACGTTTAGATTCTAGAAGTGCAAACATAAATAAAAAGCAAGCAAGGAGGAGAGAGAGAGAGAGAGATGCAAAATCAGAAATTCCAGTGTAAATTTGTTAGACTTTTCTGATCATACCAATGCTGCATTTAAAATAAAGTATGAAATAAAAAAATAAAATAAAAAGTATGTACAATATAAGAGATGTGTATTCTAGCCAGGTGCAATGGCTCATGCCTTCAATCCCAGCACTTTGGGAGGCAGAGGCAGGAGGACTGCTTGACCCCAGTGGTTTGAGACCAGCCTGGGCAATGTAGGGAGACCTTGTAGAAAGAAAGAAAGAAAGAGAGAGAGAGAGAGAGAGAGAGAGAGAGAGAGAGAGAAAGAAGAGAGAGAGAGAGAAAGAAAGAGAAAGAGAGAGAGAGAAAAGAGAGAAAGAAAGAAAGAGAGAGAAAGAGAGAGGGAGAAAGAGAGAAAAAGAGAGAGAGAAAAGAGAGAAAGAAAGAGGAAAGAAAGAGAGAAAGAAAGAGAGAAAGAGAAAAGAAAGAGGGAAAGAAAGAAAGAGAGAGAGAAAGGAAGAGAGATAGGAAGAGAGGGAGGGAAGAGAGGGAGGGAAGGAAGAGAGGGAGTAAGGGAGGGAAAGAAAGAAAGAGAGAGAGAGAAAGAAAGAAAGAAAGAGAAAAAAGAATGAAGGGAGGGAGGGAGACAGGGGAAAAGGAAAGAAGGAAGGAAGGAAGCAGAGAGGGGGGAAAGGAGGGAAAGAGAGAGAGAGAGAGAGAGAGACTTATTCCAATAGCAAAATAAGAACTTCAAGCCTTACTGAAGCTACTCACCAGCTACTATGTTCTTCTTCCTTCCAACACCAAGTGATCCTGGTCAGGGAGGTGTCATGGCCTTGCTTTTTCCAACCTACTGGCACTTTTAGGTGACAGGGGCAGAGAAATCCTGAAAGGAGAACCAGCGGCTGTCATTTAGGTGTTTTGTCTATGTTGAACAGGATCCTTGCCCAGGGCAGGCCTTCTGTGCCACGCTAGAGGGATAGAGGGTGTCAGAGAACAAGCAGTGGCAGAGACCTGAAAACTAGGACCGAGAGAGGGAGGCAAAACTGTGAACCGGGACCACTGCAAAGTCTCCAGGTCACTGGGGGCTCAGGATTCTACATCCCAGGTCTAGAGCAGTCTGCGAGACTTTCTCTCCTGATCAACACAGAGGCCTGCAGACCCCAGGCCTGGGCGGGTGACCCCCATCTGGAGGAGGAGCTGAAGTTGTTCACATTACACCTGATTTGTTTACACTGGTCAGTAAAATGGGTGCCTTGTGCATGTAGGATCCAGTGTGACAACTGAAAGAAGCAAAGATGAGGGGCTGGCCCTGAGTTAAAAAGAGTTACTAAGGATGGAAATTTTGTCATTCAATCATTAAACAAATATTTCTCAGGTCCCCACTAAGTGCCAGGTGCTTTATTTTCTGCTGGGGATACAGTGTAAGGCTGAACTCTCACGGAGTTTACATTCTAGTAGGAAATACCACCATAGAAAAAGAGAAGAGAAACATAATAGAGATAAGTTTTTTTTTTTTTTAGTTGGGATCTCACTGTGTTGCCCACACTGGAATGAGGTGGCAACCATCAGGGTTCACCATAGTCTCAACCACCTGGACTCAGGTGATCCTTTCACCTCACCCTTTTGAGTAGCTGGGACTACAGGCATGTGCCACCACAACCAGCTAATTTAAAAAAAATTTTTTTTTTTGGTAAAGAGGATGTCTCACTGTGTTGCCCAGGCTGGTCTTGAACACGTGAGCTCAAGCAATCCTCTCGCCTCGACTTCTCAAATTGCTGGGATTACAGGCATGAGCCACGGCACCTGACCCAATAGGGAGAATTTCTAGGGAGTGATAAATGCTATGAAGAAAATAAAACTGGGCAATTTGATAGTAACTGGAGTGAGAGATGGAAAGAATGCAGAAGCGCTTTCCAAGAAGGTGACAGTAGAGTTGAGACTTACTGATGGCATGGAGTACAGGAAGATCTGAGAGAAATGCAAAGAGGCAGAGCAAAGGGCCTGAGGCAAGAATGATCCTGGCCAATTTAAAGAACCGGAAAAAAAAGTGGTGAGGCTGGAGCAGAGTGAGCCAGGAGGAAATCACACAAGATGAAATAACAACTATAGGAGGCTGGCACCAGATCCAGTCATCAGAAGGCCCTGAAGTGATCCTAGCTCAATCTCAAACCTCAGCTACAACACGTGGCCTGAGGTGCTGACAGTGCTGATGGAGTGCAACTCACTGATGACAATGCCCTGCTGCCTCTGACCTTGACCTCCACCAAGCCGATGGGATTGTAGTTAAGAGCAACCCTGAACCTACACCATTATGCCCTATCACCTTCAAGCAAATCAGCATAAAGGGAAAGAACAGACCATTAAAGGCGAGCCAACAGTTTGCTAGATGACAGTGCAACAGGATTTGCTAGCCCCTGAGTGACTCTGGTTCCTCTCTGTTCGCAGAAACCTGTCACCTTTGGCCAGCATGGTGGCTCATGCCTGTAATTCCTAAACTTTGGGAAGTCGAGGTGGGAGGATTACTTGAGGCTAGGACTTCAAGACCAAACTGGACAACACAGTGTGATCCCTGTCTCTTTGTGAAAAAAAAAAAGTAGAAAATTTAAAAACTAAACCTGTTGTGTTTAACAATTCTGGGGACTCCACCTCAAGGTTGCCTTTATCCTAACCATCTCTATCCAGAACCAGGACACAATAAGAATGCACTCGAACTGTTGCTCTTAAGAAATGTACCTTAACAAACATATGGACTTCACAGAAACTTGGGTGGATTTAGAATCTATAATACTCAGTGATCTATCACAGAAACAAAGGACAGAGTACCATATGGTCTCTCTTATAAGCGGAACTTGAACAATTATGATGGGGCACACCTCATCAACAAGGGTACCTGCATGATGAACATTTGTATACCTAACCCTGAATTGTATCCCATATCTTTAAAATATAAACAAATAAATAAATAGAAATGTGACCTTAACAAAATTAGGAACTTCGCAGCAACTTGGATGGGCTTAGAGGCTATAATACTGAGTGATTTATCACAGAAACAAAGAACCGAGCATCACAAGTTCTCACCCATAAGTAGCCCTTAACAACTATCGTAATACTATAAGAAAGGGATTGGCAGTAGTGAAAAACTGCCAGGGGCGGGTGGGGGTGGGATTGGCAGTAGTGGGAAACTGCGAGGAGGGGGAGCACACCTCAGTAACAAAGGTACCTGCATAATGACATTTGCATACCTAACCTTGAATTGTATCCCACATCTTCAAAATAAAAAATTTATTTTAAAAAAATAAATGTGACCTTAAGTCCTGGCTTTTGCTAGGAACAACTCTCACTGTGACCAAGGGTATGAGATTCACGGGCTGCAGATGGCAGAAGTGCTGGCATCAAGTTGCCATGTCAATCTCCTTGCAAGGTTGTAGGGTGTCCTGGGGAAGCAGATCCACCCGTTGCACCTCCTTTAGTGACCTCTAGTTGTGAGTTCCTTTGAGTGGACTTCCTGAGGACTGGAGAGAAGCAGAATGTGAAGGAAGTGATCCTTCTTCCTTGGTCATCTTTACTGCTTCAGGTAGTCATAGGATTTACACAACCCCAGGGCAGTTTTTTAAATACATACTCTTCTACTGGCTAGAAAACACAGGAAAGCCCAGTAACGGTGGTCCATATCTGTAATCCCAGGGAGGCCAAGGCAGGATGGTTGCTTGAGTCCAGGAACTTGAGACCAGCCTGGGCAACATAGCGAGACATCATTTCTACAGAAAAAAATAAATAAAATAAACATATTAGCCGGACATAGTGTCACATGTCTGTAGTACCAGCAGCTCAGGAGGCTGAGGCAGAAGGATCGCCTGAACCTAGGAGGTCGAGGCTTTGATGAGACCTGATAGTGCCACTGCATTCCAGCCTGGGCAGCAGAGTGAGAATCTGGCAAAAACAAAAAACAACAAAAAAAAGACCTCACATATAAATGGTCATGTCATAGTGACAAACATGTCTATGTGGTGTTTGGGGCCCCCATGGGTTTCTTTTTTTTTTTTTTTTTTGAGTTTGGTGCTTTTCCCCCCATGGGTTCTTTTTTTTAGAATGTCACTCTGTCATCCAGGCTGGAGGGCAGTCATGTGATCTTTTCACCTCAGCCTTCCAAGGAGCCAGAACTACAGGCACTTGCCTCCATGCCTGGCTTATTTATTTATTTATTTTTGATTTATTGTAGAGACAAGGTCTTGCTAGTCTCGAACCCCTGGGCTCAGGCAATCCTCTCGCCTCCACCTTCCAAAATTCTGGGATTACAAGCGTGAGCCACCGCGCCGGGCTTCCATGGATTCTTTTATTTGTGGACTGCTAGTAATTCCCACCCCTCCATTTCTAGCCCAGAGTTCCACTGCTATTGAGGGACTGTATTTAACAGTTACCTGTTTACAGCTGCCCCAGTCCCTCAAAAATGATTTTACAGGACATTAAAATACCATAAGTATTTATGAACTGACTTCCAGTAAAGTACTTGACACTATTCTTTTTGTTTGTTTGTTTTGAGTTGGAGTCTCACTCCATCGCCCAGACTGGAGTGCAGTGGCCGCTCCCGGCCACCGCAGCGTTGACCTGCTGGGCTCCAGCGATCCTTCTGCCTCAGCCTTCCAAGTAGCTGGAACTACAGGTGCAAATTACCACGTCCAGCTAATTTTTTTGATTTACTGTAGCGACAAGTTCTAGCCAAGTTACCCGGGTGGGTCTCAAACCCGCGGCCTCAGGCAATCCTCTCGCCTCGGCCTCCCAAAGTGCTGGGATAACAGGCTGAGCCACCAAGCTCAGCCTTGGCACTATTCTTAAGCAAATTATGGACAAATTTGTTCTGTTGTTAAAGAAAGTAAAGATTTCTCATGTCTACAATCAGCAAGTATATGTATTTAGAATTGTGAACATTTTTGTCAATGTGTTATTAGCACTATAAATAGGCTCATGAGGGGAAAAAAGTATGTAGTTAGTAATGTAATATTTTTTAAAAATTCAAAGCTATGTATTCTCAGGTATTAAATATTTGCAACATTGTCATGAAAAAAGGCTTATACAATCTAATATGATCAAAACACACTTCAAGTTTAAAATCTTTATTTCAGTGATCCAAATTGCCTGACCTTATTACAGAAAGTCCAAGGCTTTTTGTGGAAAAGCCCTTCCTAGAACCCCTAAACTGAATAGCCGAGTTGAATAGCAGTTTTCTACATTCCACTCTGTCCTGTTGGCCTGAGGTTTTCAGATGCCATCAGTTTGTCTGCCTTTCTGGGTCGCTCCTTCCTACCCCCATGAAAATGTAAAGTTAAAGCACCTTTTCATGGAAAGCATCCTTCTCTGGAGAGATTGGCCCGGTCCCTACTCTCCCTCCGGCAGGACCATCACCTACCGGGAAGAAAGATGGAAAGGGATGCGAGAGGAAAAAAGAAATTCCCTGCCCAAGGCCTACGTGGGGAAGGGCGAAATTTCTCTTTTCTTAGCAATTCAGAGATCCTGACTGGCATCACCTCCCAGGACTCCAAATGCTTCCTTTCTTGTTATAATCCTCTTAAGTTCTTTCTTTCCATTCCCCCTGTGATTCTGTCAGTGTTTCCCACTCATTCTCGAAGGGCTTGGCGCCCCTCCTCCACACTGCAAACCTCACCCAGGAACCAGGAAAGAGGCCTGGGGGCTTTCAAGTTTATGGCCCATTAGAGGTGCATGCTGGGAGGTGTTGAGCAGGACTGCGGAACTAATCAGTTATCTTAACACTGCGGACAGTAGGGCCAGCATTTGTGGATGGCCAAATGTCACTGCTTATTTCAATTGTCAGGGGGAAAAAATCAGTTTTATGAATCGCTGATCAGTGCTTTGAACACAATCCCTCCCCGCAAAAATCCCCAAAATCACCCACCAGAGCAGGCCAATCAAAGAGAGAAAGAAAAAACTTAAAAGAAAATTCTTTGCTCAGGGAACAAAACTGAAGGCGAGGTAAATCAATGTTACTGCAGAAATTGTCAATGAAACAAAGAGACATGCTTTCTGTTCCAATGAGGTTCATATGAAACCGACCCTAAGATTCCATATTTGGTTAATCACAAAACCATAGAATGTGGATTAAGCTACTGTGAAAGGTAAAATACAAAGCAACAGGACAGAGAAATTTTAATCAGGAACAACGATTACCATAATCCCCAAATGGGTTTACTTTTGAAAGAAGAGACATTTGTAGATGATATTCTTAAAACAATAGGAGTGGTATATAAAATTAACCCAAGGAAGACCTAGACCAAAGTTTTGGTGCAGCAGTGTGGGTACTTTCTAAAAGTAGTGTGTTTTTTTCACGAGAGGCAGACTAACTATGCATCTGCTTAACTTAGTGTAATTTTTCTAAAATTAGATTGTGAGCTCTTTGAAGGTAAGAATTTCTTCTTCATGCTTCTTCATAGCTTCTGGTATGCAGGAATTATCAAATTTTTAAAAAGTAAATAATCTACTCTCCTAACTCAATCTTATCTTCTTGGGCATTATTATTATCATTATTATTATTATTACAGTAAGGCTCTTTTCCCAGTTATTTATCCAGGAGGTTGGGGAAAAATTTCACATAGATTAGTACAAAAATAAGCATCATAGTCAATTATAAGAAATAATTATTGTTTGACAACAATCACACCAATTCAATAATGATAATACCAGTCTGGGCAACATAGTGAGAGCTTGTCTCTAATTTAAAAAATCAAAAAATTAGCTGGGCATGGTGGCATGTGCCTGTAGTCCCAGCTATTCAGGAGACTGAGATGGGAGGATCGCTTGAGCCCAGCAGTTGGAGGCTTTGGTGAGCTGTGATGGAGCCACTGCACTTCAGCCTGGATGACAGAGCAAGACGTCAATTCATAATAATAATAATAACAATAATGATACTAGCGTATATTATAAGAAAAAATAAATTGGTTACTTATGTTTTGTCTTTTCCTAAGAAGAGGCAAGATGTTTAAAGCCGTTCTCAGCTACCAGAGTAGGCACACTTCCATGGGAGAAACAAGCTCCTTTTGTCAGGAGACTTGTTTATAGAATCTTTGTTTAATAAAAATAAATAAATAAGGGTTATAAACATTTTTTAGAATCTTGGATGGAAAAGTCAGTATCACAGTAAGCAAGGAAATTTTTTTTTTTTTGAGTTGGAGTCTCACTCTGTCACCCAGACTGGAGTGCAGTGGCCGCTCCCGGCCATCGCAGCATCGACCTGCTGGGCTCCGGCGATCGTTCCGCCTCAGCCTTCCAAGTAGCTGGAACTACAGGCATGCGCTACCACGCCCGGCTAATTTTTTGATTTATTGTAGAGATGAGGTCTCGCCCACCCAGGCAGGTCTCGAACCCGCAGGCTCAGGCAATCCACTCACCTCAGCCTCCCAAAGGCGCGGGATTACAGGCTGAGCCACCAAGCCCAGCCAGCAAGGAAAAATGTTAATGAAGTTCTTCCTAGAAGAGTAAGAGTAAATTGTAAGAAAGGAACATAATTTGTGGGAAACTGGTGTATTAACAACATAAGAGCCAGGCATGGTGACTCACACCTGTAATCCCAGAACTTTGGGAGGTGGAGGCCAGAGGATTGCCTGAGCCCACGGATTCGAGCCAGCCTGGGCAACTTGGCAAGACCTTGTATCTACAATAAATAAAAAAATTAACTGGACGTGGTGGCATATGCCTATAGTTCCAACTACTTGGAAGACTGGGGCAGAAGGATCTCCTGAGCCTAGCAGGTCAAGGCTGTGGTAGCCTTGAGCATGCCACTGCAGTCCAGCCTGGGCGACAGTGAGACTACAACTCAGAAAAAAAAAAAAAAGAAGAAGAAGAAAGAAAGAAAGAATGAAATTTTGTGAATTCCAGACAAGAATCTAAAAATACAAAACTATGTAGATCCTGGTAATGAAACTAGGGATTCACCATATTATTCTTTCTGTGGTGTAGTCTGTTCTATTTATCATCACATTTTAGTCAGCTTAGCAAGTCACACTTTGAACTCTGTCGGGTAGACTGCAAAAGGGAACTAGAAAGGTAAAGAACGAAATATCTTTATACCAAGGCCAACTCCATGTTGAGCCAAAACACATAATATAAAGAATAGACCACTAACACTTAAGTGATAATAATACTGTAATAATAACAATCTTGCATTTAGAGAAAGCTTTACACTTGTCAAAGTACTTTTACATTTATTATAGCTTCTTTAATATCCCCAGATAGGAAGTATTCATCTTTGGCCCCCGAGGAAAGCATAGTATTCATTCAAAAGACTCCTGGGTTATCTGTCTTTGTGCAACGGAACTCAGTGCAAATCAGTGAGTAGTTTACTCTCAAGCATGAATTTTGCTTTCCATATAGTACAATAAAATAGCATTCCAACAGAATACGAAAGCAGGCTTAAATTGCTATGAATCAGTGGAAGAAAAAGCTTACTGAAATAACAAATTCTTTATCTTAGAGATATAATTCTGCAAATCAACAAAATAATATAGTTGATGAAAACTGCTAATGGTCTGCCAAAATCTATTTTTCTTCTTTTCCTGGGCACCTGACTACCAGGCTAGACCACATTTCCCAGCATCCCTTGTGGAGAATATGAGAAATGGGAAAAATCTACTACTTGACCTGAGCCTTGGGGATTCTGAGCAAGTTTCCTCCTGTCTTCTTTTCCCTTTTCACTCGAAAGAAAGCTGGATGAAGGGCAAGCCCCAATTTGACCACACAGATGTCAACGGTATTGTAGGGATGATTGTGCAAGCTGATGAAAGGTACCCAAGTCCCTGAATGATGCCAGGAAGTCAATCTGTCCTGTTGTTTCTTTACAAGAAAGAGAAATAATCTATGTTCTTCAAGTCACTGTATTCAGCATTTGTTTTTTATATCAGCTTATCTTTAACTAATATAATATATTGTCCTTGAAGATTAAGAATTTTCTCATGATACTAAATGTCATGTATTTGGGAAGATATAGATAATGAATACGAAGTACAGCTCATTACTGTTAAATGAGGCAGAGTTCACATATCTATGGCAGTATCATGATTTCGTTCATCATGATCAACAGAAACCAATTAAGTTAGCGATCTATGAATGCTTATAAATTTTAGTAATGGTAATAAGTGAATTTTGATCATCTTGAACAATTAAATATATAGTTTATTAAATGAATTCAGGGAACAAAGGGAACAACATGTCAACAATGTTTCACATATTGAAGAAATTTATCTGAAGATTGCTAACATAAGTGTTGCAGAACTAAACATTCAATCTTAAGATTTTTACAGTCACTTTTACATTTATTCAGAAAGTAGCTTGGGAAGATGTAAAGCATATTTAATATCTCATGTCTGATATGCATGCACTTATTAAGAGGTAATATTCAACTCCATTCATTTATTGTTGACTCTGTAGCAAATAACAACCCTGGTTTTGTGATGTGGCAAGTATTTCAGGCTTTGTATCTACAAGAAATTTTTGTATTTGAGAATAATTTATTTACTTATGAAGTTTGCTTCTAGTCCCTGGGGAGAGGCAGCATACTATAAATTTTTTAAGCAAAGAGGGGTTTTGTGTTAAAACAAAAAAAAAGAATTTTGACCAGGCATGGTGGTTCAAGCCTGTAATCCCAGCACTTTGGGAGGCCGAGGTGAGAGGATTGTGTGAGCCCACGAGTTCAAGAACAGCCTGGGCAACTTGGTGAGACCTCATCTCTACAATAAATCAAAAAATTACCCAGGTGTGGTAACACACACATAGTTTCAGCTACTTTGAAGCCTGAGGCGGAAGGATCGCCTGAGCCCAAGCAGGTTGACAACGGGGTGGCCATGAGCTTGCCACTGCACTCCAGCCTGGGCAACAGAGTGAGACTCCAACTCAAAAACTATATATATATTTTAAAAGAGATTCTACTATGTAAGCTGACCTCATAAATAATAACATTAACAAATACTGAATATTTGTTATGTGCCAGGTACTTTTCTAAACTTAATTCTAAAAGTAAGTCCCTTTTGTCTATCTTTGTTTTTGTCACAATTGCTTTTGGGGTCTTTATAATAAATTATTTGCCTGGACCAAAGTCCAAAGAGTATTTTCTACATTTCCTTCTAGGATTTATATAGTTTAAAGATTTACATTTAAGTCGAATCCATATTAATTTTTGTATATGGTGCGAGATAGGAGTCTAATTTCATTCTTCTGTATATGGCTAGCCAATTTTCCCAACATCATTTATTGAACTGTGTGTCTATCCTTTCCCCATTGCTTATTTTTATCAGCTTTGTCAAAGATCAATGGTTGTAGGTATGTGGGTTATTTCTGGGTTCTCCACTCTGTTTCATTGATCTACGTATCTATTCTTGTGCCAGGACCATGCTGTTTTAGTTACTATAGCCTTCTAGTATAATTTGAAGTGAAGTAATGTGATGCCTCTACATTTGTTCTTTTTACTTAGGATTGCTTTGACTATTAGTGCTCATTATTGGTTCTTTATTAACTTTAAAATTGTTTTTTCTGGTTCTGTAAAAAATGGTGTTGATATTTTGATAGGGATTGCATCGAATCTGTAGATTACTTTGGACAGTACACTCATTTTAACAATATTGATTTTTCTGATCCATGAGATGTTTTTCCATTTGTTTGTGTCATCCACAATTTCTTTCATCAGTGTTTTATAGTTCTCCTTGCAGAGATCATCCACTTCCTTACCTAGGTGCATTCCTAGGTATGTTATTTTATTTTTTTGTGGCTATTGTCAAAGGTATTGAGCTCTTGATTTGGTTCTTGGCTTAAGCATTCATAGAGTATAGAAATGCTACTGATTTTTGTACATTGATTTTGTATCCTGAGAGTGCTAAAGTCAACTATAAGATCTAGAGAGATTTGGAGGAGTTCTTAGAACTTTTTTAGGTATACAATCATGTCATCAGCAAACAGGGATAGTTTGACCTCCTCTTTGCCAATTTGAATGCCTTTTATTTCTTTCTATTACCAGATTGCTCTTGCTAGGATTTCCAGTAAAATATTGAATAAGAGTGGTAAGAGTGGACATCCCTGTATTGTTCCAGTTCTGAGAAGAAATGTTTCAACTTTCCCCCATTAAGTATGATGTTGGCTGTGCATTTGTCATATATGGCTGTTGTTATTTTGAGATATGTTCCTTTGATTCATAGTTTGTTAAGCTCTATCTTCTTCTATCATGAAGGGATATTGGATTTTATTGACTGCCTTTTCTGCATCTATTGAGATGATTGTATGGTTTTTGTTTTCACTTCTGTTTATAGGGTTAAGCACAATTATTGATTTGTAGATATTGAACCACCCTTGCATCCCTGGTATAAAACCCACTTTGTTGTGATGGATTATTTTTTTATATGCTATTGAATTAGGTTTGATAGTATTTTGTTGATGATTTTTGCATCTACAGTCATCAGTGATATTGGCCAGTACTATGTTGTTTTAATTATTATAACCTTGTAATATAATTTGAAGTCCCATAACATGGTACCTCCACATTTGTTCTCACATTTGTTCAAGATTGCTTTGGCCATTTATGCTCTTTTTTAGTTTTATGTAGTTCTGTGAAAAATATTGTTGGTATTTTGATAGGGATAGTACAAATTAGTGAGTGCTTTATTCCCAAACATATAGTTTTCTTTTTTTTAATTGTGTCTTTGCCTGATTTTGGTATCAGTGTAATACTGGTTTTGTAGAATGAGTTAGGAGGAGTCTGTAAGCCTAAATTTTCTAACCCAAATCTATCTACATTTATTTCAACAAGTTATCAGAATTTTGTTTGTCCAAAATATAAATAAGATCTGATAATTATTATTTTTTCATTTCTGTTGTTGCTCCTGGTTGCATCTCCAGCACACTGAACAGTGCCTGGCACATGGTTGAAAATGAATAAATATTTGTTGAGTAACTGTATAAATGAATGAATTGGATTATGAATGTTGAGTAGAATTTTGACTTAACCTGCCCCAGTTTGGAATCATGGGCTCAGGGGGATAGTTCTCAAAACTTACAGAAATGTTCTGGCTTATGTCTGTAGAAACTGTTTGTCTGCTGAGCATTTGGGAAAGAGGCCTAGGGATATACCTAAAAGAGATGATAGCATTTGTCCTCACAAAACCTTGTACCTGAATGTTCACAGCAGCATTTCTCAAAATAACCAAAAGTTAAACTCAGTGCAGTGGTGTTTACAGCTAATTGCTCACAACCACAGATTTCTTTATTCCTTCTTCACTCCCACTACATCACTTAACTAGGCTTAAAACAAAATTAAAAAAACTAAAAAATAACCCAAGGTGAAAACAATCCAAACGTCCATCAATTGATGCATGGATAAGCAAAATGTAATATGTCCATATTATTATTATTAATGCAACTAATATTAATTAAATATTCATTCATTAGAAGGGATGAGGTAGCCAGGCTTGGTGGCTCAGCCCGTAATCCCAGCGCTTTGGGAAGCTGAGGTGAGTAGATTGCCTGAGCCCGCGAGTTCGAGACCTGCCTGGGCAACTTGGCGAGACCTCATCTCTATAATGAATCAAAAATTAGCCAAGTGGTGGTAGCGCGTGCCTGTAGTTCCAGGTACTTGGAAGACTGAGGCAGAAGGATCGCCGGAGCCCAGCAGGTCGAGGCTGCAGTGGCCAGGAGCGGCCACTGCATTCCAGTCTGAGTGACAGAGAGAGACTCCAACTAAAAAAAAAAAAGGGATGAAGTCTAGTACATGCTACAACACAGATAAACCTTGAAAATGTGCTAAGCGAAAAAGTCCAGTCACAGAGGTTACATATGATATGATTCCATTTATTTGAAATGTCTGGGATAGTTAAATCTAGAGATAGGAAGCAACCTAGTGATTACTATGGGCTGGTAAAGAAGGAAAGATGAGAGGTTTGAATGATGATAGTTAAGTGTATGAGTTTTTTGGGGGGGGATTACAAAATGTTCTAAAATTAATTGTGGTGATAGCAGCCCAATCCTATGATATGTAATACTAAAAACTGTTGACTTGTATACTTTATTATTATTATTTTTTGAGTTGAGTCTCACTCCGTTGCCCAGACTGGAGGGCAGTGGCACATTCCTGGCCACTACAGCTCGACCTGCTGGGCTCCGGGGCTTCCGCCTCAGCCTTCCACGTAGCCAGAACTACAGGCGTGCATTATCACGCCCAGGTCATTTTTGATTTATTGTAGAGACGAGGTATCGGCAAGTTGCCCGAGCAGGCCTTGAACCCGTGGACTCAGGCAATCCACTCACCTGGGCCTCCCAAAGCACTGGGATTACAGGCTGAGCCACCAAGCCCGGCTGATTTATGTACTTTAAATAGGTTAATATTATTGCATGTGAGTTACATCTCAATAAAGCTATTACATACACACACACACAAGAGTTGATTAGGAGAGCTCAGGAAAAGGATAGAGCTAGAAATAATCCATTTTGGTTTTTAGCTGTCCTTTAAGAGTTTGCTTTTCTGGAAAACTGCCTGATTTGTTTTCCTCTATTTTATGAACTCCTGTAAATCTGGTTTCCTCTAATCTCTCTCTGACAGCTTCAAAATCCCAGTAAGTTTGTTTTCTTGGTGGAATGATTTTTAATTGATGATCTCTGTTGATATTTAGTGAGTTCTTGAGTGTGGACAATTGTTTTGACATTGACTATTTCTTTCTCTCAAGTATTGATCCAACAGGGTCATTACTACTTGTTACAAAAGAGCATAGTTCATAAGTGCACACAACTTTTTAAAGAAAAAATGTGCTGCAGTTGCATGACATTGCTGGGGGAGGGGGCAAATGGGAGCACATAACATCACTATGGGTACCCTATCCTAATACAGGCAAAGTGAGCCCCAATGGGAGGCCCAAACTTTACCTGTACATAGACCACTTATGTACCTTATCCTGACTTGTACTCCATATCTTTTTTTTTTTTTTGAGTTGGAGTCTCACTCTGTCACCCAGGCTGGAGGGCAGTGGCATGCTTCCGACCACCACAGCCTCAACCTGCTGGGCTCCAGCGATTCTTCTGCCTCAACCTTCTAAGAAGCCAGAACTACAGGCGCACACTACCACGTTCAGCTAATTTTTAAATTTATTGTAGAGATGAGATCTTGCCAAGTTGCCCAGGTCGGTCTCAAACCCGTGGGTTAGGTAATCCTCTCGCTTCAGCTTCCCAAAGTGCTGGGATTGTAGGCTGAGCCACTGAGCCCGGCCACTCCATATTTTTAAAATAAAAAATAAAGTTAAAAATGTATTGCAACCGAGTCCTTTCTGTGTTCTCTGGGGTCCCTGAAACAGCTGTTTTGAGTACCTATTAATTATAAGAACAGGCAGGGCGTTCTTATAGTGGCTCACGCCTATAATCCCAGCAATTTAGGAGACTGAGGTGAGAGGATTACCTGAGCCCACGGGTTTGAGACCAGCCTGGGCAACTTGACAAGACCTCATCTTGTCAAAAAATTAGCTGGGCATGGTGGTGTGTGCCTGTAGTTCCAGCTACTTGGAAGGCTGAGGCAGAAGGATTGCCTGAGCCCAGCAGGTCGAGGGTGTGGTGGCCGTGAGCGTGCCACTACACTCCAGCCTGGGCTATAGTGAGACTCCAACTTAAAAAAAAAAAAAAAATTTTAAGAACATTTACCATGTGAAGACTGTATGTCACCCACTGTGTTATGCACTGAGGTTATAAAGCCAAAATCTCTTCCTTAAGAATTCATCAATGTAGAAAAGAAAATAATCACAAACTAATTCTACATACTGTAAGACAAATGTGATATAAGAGCCCAGAAGACAGGGCTGACAGTCCATAAATAATGGAAGTTCAAGATGGGGGAAGGAGGAAGCAAGTTAAAGAAAGTGTCAACAAGCAGGGCCTTAAAAGTTGTGGAGGACACCACTCAGCAAGGGAAGAGCTGGGTCATTCCAACATGAGATGAGCATAAACCAGGGGTTGGAGTTGTTGGCATGGTCCATTACAAGGTAACTTAGGTTACCAATGGCCTGGTGACCTTACCCACCTCTTCCATGAGAATCTGCCTTGTCTAATTCCTACCTTTCCTAGTCCCATGTAGGCTACACAGGCCTGATTCTCTATCCCTTATCAAACAAGAAGGGGACTCTATGTGTTCTCTATTTCATGCACCTGTTATTCCGTTTAAGAGAGATTCCTGACATCTTTCCATTCTAGCCTAAAGGAATCAGAGATGGCAAAACTTAACAAGTGCTGATGCTCTGCCATTCAGTTCAGAGGCTATAGAAGATTCCCATAAGAACTCATTAGTGGCCGGGCATGGTGGCTCACACCTGTAATCTCAGCACTATGGGAGGCTAAGACAAGATGATTGCCTGAACCCAGGGGTTTGAGACCAGTCTGTACAGCTTGGTGAGACATTGTCTCTACAATAAATCAAGAAAAATTAGCTGGGTGTGCTGGTGCATGCCTGTAGTTCCAGCTACTTGGAAAACTGCGGGAGAAGGATCACCTGAGCCTAGCAGGTCAAGGCTGTGGTGGTCATGAACATGCCACCACACTCCAGCCTGGGCAACAGAGTGAGATTCCGACTCAAAAGAAAAAAAAAGGTTCATTACCAGGGTCATTTGTTATGGGGCACATATTGGCCTAGAAGAGTTGCTGCAAATCTGTAAAGGCAAGGCTGAGGCAGCTCTCAGTTCTTGTTGCAGCCAATGGGTTAGGGTCACATCCTCTGTTCACACCTCAGGGTGCTGTTCTGGTGGTGATGGCATCCTGCTGACCTCAATTCTGCAGCAATCACATCCTTTCACATCACCATGGCAGTAAAAACTAGGTGACCCAAGGCCCTAGTGTCTTTGGTAAGCTTATTGCACCAGTTTCACTTGTGATCTCTGTGAGATTCTCAACTTCCCGTAAGTGAAACCTTTTCTTGTTCACCTTGTTTGGTGAGATTGGGAATGTCTAGTTTACAACCTACATCTGAGCATCTGCTTATCAGCTACGTGACTAGGTCAGATAGTAGATCCTTCACCAAGACCTCATGTACTTTTCATTCTTAAAATGTAAAAGTGATTGAATATTAATGTAAAAACTATCATTATAATGTATTAAGTGGACAATCTTAGTAAATTCTTTAATTATATTTATTATTTTCTCTTATGCTCTGTAAAAATGAACTTTATTCCAATTGTGCAAAGTAATTTTTTTGCAATCACACCCCAATGAGGTTGTTTATTATTTCTTCAGAAATTATCAAGTATAGGAGTCAAAGACTTATTATATCTCTTTAAAAAAAATAGTTTGTTACATGCATTGGCTGATATATTGTAAACTTCATGAATATCAGTGTACCAATACTTCCTCTTGCTTCATATGAGTTGAGATGCTTCTAGTTCTTTAACGATTTTATAGACACATGCTTCATCAATGGGGAGATAAACAGACAAAAATGAAAGATACAAAAATGCATTTAAGAGAAGGAAAATAACTTATGGTCAGATTCTTCTACACTGGTAGTGAGATTGATATTCAAATAATATTAAAAAGATTAAATATTAAATTCATCCATTTATTTTTCTAAATTTAAAAGTGTACAGTTGCAGGATAAATTGTGCTCAGTTAGCTGGGCTCGGTGGCTCAGCCTGTAATCCCGCGCCTTTGGGAGGCTGAGGTGAGTGAATTGCCTGAGCCCGCGGGTTCGAGACCCGCCTGGGCAGCGAGACCTCATCTCTACAACAAATCAAAAAATAAGCTGGGCGTGGTAGCGCATGCCTGTAATTCCGGCTACTTGGAAGGCTGAGGTGGAAGGATTGCTGGAGCCCAGCAGGTCGAGGCTGCGGTGGCCGGGAGCGGCCACTGCACTCCAGTCTGGGCGACAGAGTGAGACTCCAACTCAAAAAAAAAAAATTGTGCTCAGTTTTCTAATTTTTTTCAATATACTTCTAGTTCAGTGATAAGAGCATGGCACAAAATACCAAAGTCAAAGTTCAGAGATATTTAACTGACCATGTAAACTGGCGTCCTGCTGCTTTGAGGACACAAAAGGGTTAAAGTAGATTGTGACGAACTTGTATACTCCATTTGGAATGACGATATTGTGGTTAATGCAAAACCACAATGTTCATTGACTCCCATGGGTCACTTTATAAATTCAAACTATTGGTCTTTCAGCAAAAGATAGATGCTGCAGTGAAAATAGATTAGCACTCCCTCTGTGTCACTGGATGAGGCAGAAACCTCTGAGATTTTCCTCTGAAAGGCTTATAAATTATTTGGTTGGGATTGCAAAATCATAGCCAGGGATCTGACAATAACTCAAAATAGCTTTAGGAAGGATTATACATTGGAACCAGACAGAATTTTTTGAAAGATTGTTTTTTTATCCTGAGATATGCTCAGTCACTTTAATCTAGTATCTATGTCTTAGAATTTGATTGCTGTGGTTGTTGCCACTTCATTATAAATGAGAAAGGTATTCAGTCATGCTGAATGAGGACATTTGTATGCAAATAGTTGTTTTGCTTAGGCAATACCACTATTCCTGGGATTGAAGTGTATATGATTTTCCAAGTGGTATACTAGCCGCCAAAAAAAAAAAAATCATGATTTAAAAAGAATGGGCCGGTCGGGGTGGCTCAGCCTGTAATCCTAGCACTTTGGGAGGCTGAGACGAGAGGATTGCTTTAGCCCGGAGGTTCAAGACCAGCCTGGGTAACTTGGCAAGACCTCGTCTCTACAATAAATCACAAAAACCAGCCAGGCGTGGTGGCATATGTCTGTAGTTCCAGCTACTTGGAAGGCTGAGGCAGAAAGATCACCTGAGCCCAGCAGGTCGAGGCTGTGGTAGCAGTGAGCATGCCACTGCACTCCAGCCTAGGCTACAAGAATTAGACTCCAACTCAAAAAAAAAAAAAAAAAGAACCAAAGACCCTATGTATTTTGAATGTTAACATCTTCCTATTCTATGTCCCATATTTAATGTTCAGAAAGGAACAAAAGAATTAGAAGAAGCTTACCTTACATAAATAATTCCAAATGTTCATCCAAACCATCATTTTAAAATGGCTACTTAAAGATGAAAGTTTCATCAAAATATTTCATCAGACATGTCCTGTTGACAATCCCAATGTTTAATTAGACTGTTTTTCTAAAACAACATGATAAACTTTGTCTAATTTTACAGATTAACTCAAATCCTGATTTTCTAACATTTCACCAGAAGTGATAGAAGTTAAAAGTGATATAAGAATTATTAGACCCTGATAAAAATTAGAGTCCATTCCAGATCCCAGGTTCATCATTTTAGATGTTCATTTAATTCATCTGAATATTCACTTGGTATTTTCCATGTACAAGGCAAGGTAATTATGCTGGAAAGAAAATAAAGAAGCATAAAATACTGTCACTGCTCTCTCAAAGAGCTTTCAAAACAGTAGAGAAGACAGACACACAAGTTCTAGGAAGTGATTAGTTTTAGCCTCTAAGTAATTCTGTAAACACCATCTTTGACTCATAATTATTCACATCTTTTAGACAGACCTACGTTGATTTCAGATCTACTTCCATTGGAACATTGGAAGCAAATATTTCAAATTTCCATTATATATTTTTGCTTTAAGAGTGTCTTAGCCAGACTCGGTGACTCAGCCTGTAATCCTGCGCCTTTGGGAGGCTGAGGTGAGTGGATTGCCTGAGCCCGCGGGTTCCAGACCCACCTGGGCAACTTGGCGAGACCTCATCTCTACAATAAATAAAAAAATTAGCCGGGCGTGGTAGCGCATGCCTGTAATTCTGGCTACTTGGAAGGCTGAGGCGGAAGGATCGCCGGAGCCCAGCAGGTCAAGGCTGCGGTGGCCGGGAGCAGCCACTGCACTCCAGTCTGGGCGACAGAGTGAGACTCCAACTCAAAAAACAAAACAAAACAACAAAAACAGTGTCTTAACCTCTCATGAAACTTTTTTTCCTATTCTTTCTTTCCTTTTCTTTTCTTTCTTTCTTTCTTTTTTTTTAAGAGACAGTGTTTTCCTATTTTGCGCAGGTTGGTCTCAAACTCCTGGACTCAAGTGATCCTCCCCTCAGTCCAAAGCACTGAGATTGCAAGTATGACCCACCATGCATGGCCTCATAAAAAATTTTGTTTTAAAAATTCTTAGAATAGCTGGGCACAGTGCCTCATGCCTGTAATCCCAGCACTTTGGGAGGTTGAGACGAGAGGATTGCTTGAGCCCTGAGATTCGAGACCAAGCTGGGCAACTTGGCAAGACCTCATCTCTACAATAAATCAAAAAATTAGCTGGGAATGGTGGTACATGCCTGTAGTTCCAGCAACTTGTAAGGCTGAGACGGAAGAATTGCCTGAGCCCAGCAGGTTGAGGCTGCTGTGAGCATGCCATTGCACTCCAACCTGGGTGACAGAGTGAGACTCTGACTAAAAAAAAATCTTAGAACATAAAATATTTATTATCAAAACATAAATAATCAAATATTAGTCATTTTGTAGTTAAAATGTTAGAGTTAAAATATTGGCATTCTTATGAAGTCTATGATTAAGATATACATCATTATTCAATAAAAATATTCTATATTCTATATTCTTTTTGGGGGAATGGTGGTCAGGATCTCACGCTATCACCCAGGCTAGAGTGCAGTGGCATGTTCACGGCTTACTGCAGCCTCAGTTGACCTCCTGGGCTTAAGCAATCCTCCTGCTTCAGCCTTGTGAATACATAGCTGGGACTACAGGAATGTGACACCATACTCAGTTTTTTAAAAAATATTTTTGTATACATGAAATCTTACTACATTGCCCAGACTCGTCTTGAACTCCTGGGCTCACGCAATCCTCTTGTTTCTGCTTCCTAAAGCCCTGGAATTACAGACGTGAGTACCACCTGGCCTATATTCTTTCTTTCTTTTTTTTCTGAGTCAGAGTCTCACTCTGTCACCCAGGCTGGAGGGCAGTGGCACACTCACGGTTATCTTAGCCTCTGCCTATTGGGCTCAGACGATCCTTCTGCCTCAGTCTTCCAAGCAGCTGGAACTACAGGCATGTGCCACCACACTCAACTAATTTTTTAAAAACTTTTATTGTAGAGAAGGGGTCTCACCAAGTTGCCCAGGCTGGTCTCAGGCAATCCTCTCGCATCCGCCTCCCAAGGTGCTGGGATTATAGGCGTGAGCCACCATGCCCGACCTGGCTTACATTCTGTATCCTTACTTTCTAAAAAACTACTTCATGTACTTTCAGAGTTACAACCCATTACTCTGTTTACATAATAAAGAAAAAATATTGATCACATTTAGTTATTAGATATTTCATACTACATAAAAACATTTTAACACACACTTTGGGAAATGATGTTACTAACCTACTTACAATTTGAGACTCTATAAATTGTTGGCACTACCAAAAATTTGTGGGTACTAGTAGAAAAAAAATATGAAAAACCTTTTGGGAGTTAACTACCAGGCAAGTGAAATCCAGTCAGTCCCCAATGTTCCAATTAATATATTTTCTGGACTCACCTGGAAACCTCACAGTAGCTTCAGGAATGGAAGGACAATAAGAAAGTCACCATCTCCAGATCCAGTCTCTGAAACTGAGAGGAAAACCAAAGCACGACATGCCCATTGAGAAACAGCATGATCCCCAGAGAGACCAGGAGAGATCACATTAGATGGAAGTTATGGAAAAAGTCCTGGAGTCCACTGGTTGCCATCTTCTTGGAGGAAGTCAATGACCAACATGTACAGAGCACTTAACAGCTGCTAAAATTCTTCTTTAGGTGTTTGCAATGGTTTCTGTTACTTAATCTGTTATTTAATCCTCACAGAAGCTGTATGAAATTGATACTTCTGTGTTGTACTTTTTTACAGATGAGGAAACTGAGTACTAAAGCATTAAATAACGTGCCCGAGATGACCATGAGCAACAGCCAACACTCAAATCACTGCTCCCTCAGCCAGTATGCTCCATTTGAATCTTTTCATATCAGGGATGTGTCAACCATGTGTCCACACCATACTCCTTTGTGGCATTCCAGGATCAGGAAATTACAAAAACAATGGACAAATCAGGGCGGCACACACAAGCTGATGAAGAGATCAGTTAGGAGATTCCATATACCTCTTACAGGATCAGTTAGGAGATTCCATATACCTCTTGTTACAAAGGTGCCCAAAATGGGGGCCAGGGTGGTGTGGTGTCATGGATGGGGGAATTTCAAGTCATGTTTCTTAAGTGTCCCCATGAACGGACTCCAGAAAATTAACCCTAGTTCGCTACTCACTTGAAAATTGGTATTCAAAGCCAACAAGGCAACCAATTGCCTAGCAACTGGAAGCTCATTTATTAAGACTTATATTAGAATATTATCCCACGCTAAAGACAATAATGGGTCTCAGGAGACCTGCAGCCAGAGAAGTTGGAAACATGTTATTGCTTTTTTTGGTGAGAAGTATTTATTTTACAATAAAAATTTTAAGCCATAAAAACTTAATTTCCCAACATAAGCTCCATCAAGGTTGAGATACTTTTGTAAGTGATATCAGTCATAGAGGCTATTCATTTAACCATGTCAATGGAGTTCTTTTTACATTATTAACTGAAGAAAAAATGGGTGCCCTCTATAGATTTTTTAAAATTAGGAAACAGAAAGAAGTCAGAAGGAGTTAATCAGGACTGCAGTGTGGATCTTAATGGTCTTCCAACAAAACTCTTTCAAAATTGCCATTGCCTGATGAGAGGAACGAGCAGCCAGGCACTATGACACATGCCTGTAATCCCAGCACTTGGGAGGTAGAGGTGAGAGGATTGCCTGAGTCCAGGGGTTTGAGACCAGAATGGACAATTTGGCAAGACTTCGTCTCTACAACAAATCAAGAAAAATTAGCCAAGCGTGGTGGCACACACCTGTGGTTTCAGCTACTTGGAAAGCTGAGGCAGAAGGATCAGCTGAGCCCACCAGGTCAAGGCTGCAGTGGCTATGAGCATGCCACTGCACTCCAGCCTGGGTGACAGAATGAGACTCCAACTCAAAACTAAAAAATAAAAATAGAAAAATTTTAAAAAGAGAGGAAGGAACAGGAGCATTGTCACGGTGGAGAAGGAACTCTGGTGAAGTTTTCCTGGGCAATTTCTGCTAAAACTTTCTCCAAATACTCTCATAATAAACAGATGTGTAATGGTCCTCTGGCCCTCCAGAAAGTCAACAAGCAAAATACCTTAAGCATCCCAAGAAACCACTGATGTGAGCTTTGCTCTTGACAGTCTGCTTTTGCTTTGACTGGACTTTAGGGTCATGGCAATGCAACCTGCCTGGAGTCAGTTCTCAGAAAGAGATAGGCAGGTTCTAGATGAGAGGTCCTTTGTTCCTGAATAGTCTAGGATGTTCTGCCCTAAACCGTGCTTGAGTCTTTCTGAACACACTGGAAACTTTTTCATATGAGAGCCTTGTGACCACTTCCAATATGTCCTTGACCGCACTGTGTTATAAATGCTTAAGGATAGAAGAGATCTATCCTTAGAAGGGCAAGGACTGTATCTTTGCATCTGTGGATATCCAGCACTAGGCAGTGTGTCCGAACCCTAGTGAGTAGTTTGTTGTTACTGAATGAGGAAATAAATAAATCAATCAATCAAAGCAAATCGATGGCGGAAAGTCATACGGAACCTGAAACAACCAAAGCATCTGCAGATGTTTAGAATTCAAAAATATCATTCATTTGGAGCCTGAAGTTTACTGACTGCATTTTCAAGTTTTGTCACAGTGTTTTATTATCTATTCAGTTGCACTTACGATAGTGCTAAAATACTAAAATTAAAATAAGACAAATGACTAGAACAGAATAAAATGCTTTTAAAAGACATGAACTATATAGACTATAACAAATTATGCACCCTCTTTAAACCTCAGTTTTCTCACCTGCCAAATGGGAATAATAATAACTTACTAATTTACAATCTTTATCAAAGATTTCATCAAATTATATATATATATGTATAATAGTTTAAACTTGGAAAAGGAGAGCACTATGTAATTATAATTAAAATTAAAGTTACTCCCTCAGAACATCTGAAACTAGTTACCTGTTCTTACATAATATATAATTAGGATACTTATTAAAAATTTAGTTCTGTTGCACAGCATAATGGTTCCTAATTCATTTGTTTATAAAAATAGATGTAGCTAGAGATAACTATCTAACAGGCTTGCTAAAAACCATTTAGTTACACAGTGGTAGAAGACAATGCATATTAATGAAGCTGCAAAACAATAATCTGTTTTCAAGGAAAGGAGAAAAGGAAAGAAAGAGCAATAGTAGTTAGCATTTAGTAAATGTTTGTGATATACCGAACACTTTGCTAACATATTCCATTTCATACCATCCCCATAACCACTCTACCTTATCACCTGATTTTAGAGAAGAAACCAATGCTTAGGGAAGTTAAGCTATTGGACCCAAATCACATAATCAGCAAGTGATGAAGTTTATCCCAGTCCTGGAATGTAAACTTCATTGTAATTTGCCGCTAAGAAATCAAAGAGATGGAATAAAAAACAAAACATGTAAATTAGTGCCATCATTGTTATAAACTTTTTTTGTGGGGGTTTTTTGGTAACTTTTAAAAATAGTTTGATTTCAACTCTGAGCCCATTGAACTGAGTTTCCGAGCCTTAGGAGTTTGAAAAGTGGCAACTTGAGAAGAATATTTTGGTTTGGGAAGGTCTTTTAAAAAAGCATACATGTATATATTCACTGCTTCTGGAAGTGAAATCATATCATTTAAAGGTGTTTCCTCAAACCACATATTTGTTTATTTTAAAAGGTGTTACCTTAAATTAATTTTAATTTTTACCTATGTAATACATGTACATGATATAAAATCAAGTACTATTAAAAAGTCACAAGCCAGGCACGGTGGCTCATGCCTGTAATCTCAGCACTTTGGGAGGCAGTGGTGAGAGGATTGCCTCAGCCCAAATGTTCAAGACCAGCCTGGGCAACTTGGCAAGATCTTGTCTCTACAATAAATAAAAAAATTAGCCAGGTGTGGTGGCATGGGCCTATAGTCTCAGCTACTTGGAAGGCTGAGGTAGAAGGATCGCCTGAGCCCAGCAGCTCAAGACTGTGGTAGCCACTGCGCTCTAGCCTGGGTGACAGAGTGAGACTCAAACTCAAGAAAAGAAAAAAAAAACAAAAACTCCTGTCTTCCTTCTATCTCCCTCACGCCACAAGCCCTCATCAAATCCTATGCTCAAAGTAACCACTTTTAGTTGTTCCTTCTAGTTATGAATCACATTTGAAAATATATAAGCCGGGCTGGGTGGTTCAGCCTGTAATCCCGCACCTTTGGGAGGCTGAGGTGAGTGGATTGCCTGAGCCCGCGGGTTTGAGACCCGCCTGGGCAGGCGAGACCTCATCTCTACAATAAATTTAAAAAAAATTAGCCGGGCGTGGTAGCGCACGCCTGTAATTCCGGTTACTTGAAAGGCTGAGGCGGAAGGATCACCAGAGTCCAGCAGGTCGAGGCTGCGGTGGCCGGGAGTAGCCACTGCACTCCAGTCCGGGCGACAGAATGGGACTCCAACTCAAAGTATATATATATATATATATCACATATTTTTATATATAATCTATTGTTTTCTTTCTTATTATAGATGATGTGGATAATGTTGAGATTTCTTATACCACTTCACCTTCCAAAAAAAATACAGGAGCCGGGTATGGTGGCTCAAGCCTATAATCCTAGCACTTTGGGAGGCCGAGGAAAGAGGATTGCCTGAGCCTAGGGTTCCAGACCAGCCTGGGCAACTTGGTGGGGCCTTGTCTCTGCAATACATCAAAAAATTAGCTGGGCGTGGTGGCACATACTTGTAGTTCCAGTTACTTGGAAGGCTGAGGTGAAAGGATTGCCTGAACCCAATGGGTTGAGGCTGTGGTGGCCATGAGCATGCCACTGCACTCCAACCTGGGCAACAGAGTGAGACTCCAACTCAAAAAAAAAAAAAAAAAAAGACACAATGGTCTCTCCTTCCATCCAATATAAATATATCAAAATTTTCACTTAAGTCAGCAACTGCTAGTCAATGTGTTATGACCACATAAGTACTGTTTCCTACCAAGTCAAGTGGTGCATTTTGACTATATTTCCTCTTTGTTTGTTCTAAAGTTATTCATTTCCTTGACATGACATTGTTTTAGTTCTCTATGTACTTATTGCTACATTTTCCCCAAATGCTATAACAGATTTTTCAAATGCTTATCCACTTTTCTAAAGATGTATGCACATCAAATACCTATTTCATCATTTTTTTCTTGACGTTCTCCCTCCCAAGCCTCCTGTTTCAGTCTGGATTTGTTAATCTCCCTAAAGCTAATATCCATTTGTCATTCTTCCCTTCACCATTCTCTCGGGTTGGATTCTATTTCCTGGATCCCATGACTACTTATTTCTTGGTTTACTTTCTGGCTCGACTTTGCCCTCTCCTATTCTTTCATTATGATTTTGATAGGTTTCTGGAGAGAGGACAGAGAAACACATGTGTTTCATCTGCTACACTTAACAAGAAGTCCCTAAATCACATTTTCTTCAGAGTCTGTTTACATTGAGGTAGCCTTTGATAATGAGATTAGAGTTGCTGTCTTTATTGATTTTTTTTTAAGCCATGGTGACTATAACCGCAACTGAAAATTACTACCACCAGCAGTTAACACCTAAATGGAATAGATAATGTATATAATTTGATCATTATGGACACTTGCAATACAGTTATATACTTTCCCAGTGGCCTGTAGCTGGCCGAAGTAAAGAAAAAACATTTCAGGCTATTTTTCAGTATCTATATGGGAAATTTTATTCTTTCCAGTACAATCTTTTTCTTCACTCCATAAAGATTTTGTTGCAGTCACTGTTTTTTTCTTTAAAGAAATACAACAGAGTTAATTTTCTCATTTAAAAATATAGCACCATGTATACTCCAAAATAGTTATAATTTTACAACAGGTTTTTAATTAATAATTAAGTAGAGATTCAGCTATTAGATAGGTATAAAAAAACCAGACATATCGAGATCAGAATCTTCAGCAAAAGAAAAGGCTTTTAAGTTTCTATAATAGGTAAAGGTTTAGAAGAGAATTCTTTTCCCTATGACTAACAGTGGAGAAAAATTCAATTGAATCCTTCCTCCTCACCAATAATAACATTAAGTGAGTCTACTGTACATGGGGAAGGGAGGGGTATGAAGAAGGGATGTTTAAATGACTATTATCTAAATAAATCTACCAAGTTCTTGTAGAAGCACGGTATAGGTGTTGTACATAGAAATAATGTAGATTATTTTAAGAGTTGACAATCTAAGACAGCAATCATAATCCACATGGAGGTACAGGCTATTGAAGTAATGAAATGAGAAAAGACATTTTATACTACACAGCCCTTAATCCTTCTTATTTTGGTTCCATTCTGAACTCATGTAACAATAAATTAAAACCAAATTTCGGAAATTACATTATCCATGACATCACATATAAAAAAAAACTAACCATGTAACATGGTATCTATTTGACAGTATGGTATTTATCTTTAATCAGCAAGGTCAGTTTACCATTTAACTTTAAAACCATCAATGTGTAAAGATACATATTGCAGTAATGATGAAAGGGACAGTAAGAGGAAAAAACTCTACTCAGAAAAATTTAATGTGTGGAAGCATGAGGGGAGAACACTTTAAGTTATATTATATGTACTAATATCTTTTTCTTCCTTTTTTTCTTCAGGTCCAATATAAGAGAAATCATTTCTTCTTCAACTAAAACTTTGAAGTGGTAAAGTATTTCTTTCCTTTGGAGATAAAGGGAAGAGACTACCAGCTTGTCACCAAGTAATGTGTGTTCAGTAATCACTGTGGCCATAATTGCAATTGTTGAGTCAAATAACCATAATCACAGTTGCCCAGTGACCAGATTATGAGTGTGTTCCTTGTCTTTCTCATCAGGGTATCTCTTTTGTACATTTCCTGTTGTTTGAAATGACTTCATTAACAGAGTTTTGGGGGGATTGTTTTGCCTTCACTTTGTTGGCTACTAGCAGGATCTAATTCTGAGACCAGTATTGTGGGTTTGTTAAATTACTGAAATCTACAACTTAATTCAAGATATATCATCTGTTTCCTAAGTGACCACTTAGAATGTTCTTTTTGCCAGTCTTACCAAGTATCGTAAGTTTGACTATGCTTCTTCTACTTGATTTTGAGTGTGTCATAGGCAGTGTTCAGTCCAGATAGTTCTTAGTGCTGAAAAGAGTTTGTCATCTAGTGTTGTTGAACAGTCTTTACCTCCTTCCTCCTAACATGGATAGCCAACGAAAAGATGGAATGTCTACCACACAAAAACATTGGGCTTCTAGACCAGGTGCAGTAGTTCATGCCTGTAACCCCAGCACTTTGGGAGGCTGAGGCAGGAGGGTTGTTTGAGCCCAGGAGTTTGAGACCAGCCCAGCTAACATAGTATTTTTATCTCCTCAAAAACTAAATTTTTAAAAAAATTAGCTGGGCACGGTGGCATGTACCTGTAGTCCTAGCTACTCAGAAGGCTGAGGTAGGAAGATTGCTTGAGCCCAGGAGATCACGGATAAGGTAAGCCATGACCATGTCACTACACTCTATCTTATGTGAGATGGTGAGATCCTGTTTACAAAAATAATACATTTGACTTTTAGCAATTTTATTATGAATTCCCACATTCAGTTAGAATGTATAGGGGCCAAAAAAAATCTGTGTGGACTAACGTTAAGGTAGAGACTATGTTCTCTGCCTCCTGGCATGTATGCTTTTATATAATCTCCCCTTGAGTGGGAGCAGAATCTGTGATTTGCTTTGAACAAAGAGAATATGACAAAGGTGATGAGAATCACTCCTGGAGTTATAGTACATTCTGTTAGACTCCATCTTGGTAACATTCTCTCTCTAGACACCTTTCTTATTGGCTGAACAAAGTAAGCAGACATGGCATGAAACTGGGACAGTCTCTAGGAACTGAGGGCAGCCTCTAACTGACAGTAAAAATATGGGACCTTTGGTCTTACAGTTACAAGGAAATGAATTATAACAAACTGAGTGATGATCTTAGAAATTTGTCCTCCTTAGTCAAACCTCTCCATGAGGTATGGCCCAGTCAAATGTTTTGATTTCAGTCTAACTCCACCAAGCCATGCTGAAATAGAAACTACAAGATAATAAATGTGGATTGTCAGGCTAGGCGCAGTGACTCAAGCCTGTGATCCCAGCATTTTGAGAGGCAGAGGAAAGAAGATTGCTTGAGCCCGGGGTTTCCAGACCAGCCTGGGCAACTTGGTGAGACCTCGTCTCTACAATAAATCAAAAATTTAGCCAGAAATGGTGGTGCACGCCTGTAGTTCCAGCTACTTGGAAGGCTGAGGCAGAAGGATCCCCTGAGCGCAGCAGGTCAAGGTTGTGGTGGCTGTGAGCATGCCACTGCACTTCAGCCTGGGCGGCAGAGTGAATAAATAAATAATCAACTCAAAAAAATAAATAAATAAATAAATGTAGATTGTTTTAATCTTCTAAATTTCTGTTAATTTATTACACAGCAGTAGAAATCGAACATACCTTTACCCCAATGAATGTAATAAAAAAATTCAAAATGGAAGTACAGAAATCATATTTTTATGGGACTAGTGGAAAACAGTGAATGCAAGGAAGCCTTGATGGACTAAATTCCAGAGAAAGACAAGCTCTTAGCAGGTAGTCTCATGGAGAGAGTACCTGATCTGTGTGTGGGTGAGTGGAGGGTCAGGCCTGCCAGATACTGGAAGATCTTTTAGAGTCAAGAAGACTTCAGTGTGGCAGAGCTGCTCTAATGATATTCATCCAAATGATACCATGCAATAATTATTTATTTATTTAATTTTTTTTTTGAGTTGGAGTCTCACTCTGTCGCCCAGGCTAAAGTGCAGTGGCATGCTCACTGCCACTGCAGCCTTGACTTGCTGGGCTCAGGCGATCCTTCCGTCTCAGCCTTCCAAGTAGCTGGAACAACAGGCACACGCCACCATGTCCAGTTAATTTTTGTGAGTTATTGTAGAGACGAAGTCTCACCAAGTTGCCCAGGCTGGTCTTGAACTCCAGGCTTGGGCAATCCTCTCGCCTCAGCCTCACAAATTACTAGGCTTACAGGCTGAGCCACCATGCCTGGCCCCATGCAATAATTATTAAACCTTTCAATAATCTGCCATTCTGTATATGATGCCAATAAATGATGCCAATAAATCACATGACCTTATATTTGTATAATAATACGCTTTGATATATGTCACCCCCTCCGCCGTTTTGCAGATGACAAATTGGAGGCACAGAGTTAAATGGTATGCCTAAGATCACATAGCCATTTGTAAATGACAGAGCCAAGATCTGAACTCCACGTCACAGAGCCTGAGTTTAGTTCTCTTTCTACCAAAGCACAGCTGTATTCATATATCATGTGGTCTCTACCCATTTGGGCTTCTATTTTATTCTGGGATTCTATTATAACTGCCAGGGCTATGTTGGCCACTGTTTTTTTCTTTTCTTTTCTTTTCTTTTCTTTTCTTTTTCAGTCAGAATCTCACTCTGTTGCCTGGCTGGAGTGCAGTGGCACACTCATGGCCACCACAGCCTCTACCTGCTGGGCTCAGGTGATCCCTCCACCTTAGTCTTCCAAGTAGCTGGAATTACAGGTGTGCACCAACATGCCCATCTATTTTTTTGGTTTATTGTAGAGATGAGGTCTCACCAAGTTGCCCAGGCTGGTCTTGAACCCCTGGACTCAGGTAATCCTCTCACCTCAGCCTCCCAAAGTGCTGGGATTACAGGTTTGAGCCACTGCACCCAGAGGCCACTGCTTTCATTAGGTGTTTCCCAGAGTTCTTCAGAAAGCAGACTCAGAGACAGAGAATGCTAAGCAAGAACATTAAAGAGTGCCTTCAGAGTCAATGCCTGTAAGGGAAGGAAGAGGGACTGGACAGAGGGAAAAGTTGCTGAAATTCAGTCATGACAAAGCTTCAATTGACCTCACAAGCATCTCTGAAGCTGGGATGCTTTTGGAAGCTGTGATTTGGAGAGAAGCCTAGACCTTTATCCCATGCATCCACTAGTCCTTTATTACAGACTGTTCTTGTGAAGGAAGTATGAACTTGGTTGTGGCAGCTCTCTTAATTCCTGGATAAGTCAACCACTTCCCAGAAGCTCGGAATAAATCATTCCATCCTGGAAGCGAATCAGGGCTTCACAGCGAAGCATCTACTATCCTGGTTTGCCATGGATATTAGCCATGATGATCCATTTTACTTTAGGATCTCCCAACATTTTGGCCCCTGCTATCAGACTTCCGTGCAAGGATCCTCTGTATGAAAGTTTACTCTTATAGATAATAGACTATATTGATAGGAATAGCTAGGCACAGTGGCTCACATCTATAATCCTAGCACTTTGGGAGGCAAAGGTAAGAGGATAGTTTGAGACCAAAAGTTTGAGACCAGCCTGGGCAACATAGCAAGACTCCATCTCTACAAAAAAAAAAAAAACTCACGAAGGAAGTTACCACACCAAGGGTAAATATTGGTGATGAAGAAAAAGTGATGTGTAGGATAGTACCATGGTGAAGGAAGTCTATCTTGCCATGGTGACCCACAAAGCATTAATCTGGCTGACAGAATTTTAAGAACAATTAGAATCGCTAATTGCCTAAAATATATTTGCTAATTGCTAAAATATCAAGACTTCACGAAAAAATAAATAATAAAGAAAGAAAAGAAAAGAAAAGAAAAAGTCCAAATCTCCAGTTATTCTTAAAGAATCGGAAGAGCACACATGAACCTACAGTCTTTCGGCAAAAGTCTAGTGCTAGCTGCTCCCTTTAAGTGGACATGGAGTTGATTACTCACTTATCTTACTTGCTTCTCTCATGGAAATATTGGAGAATTGTCAGCTCTTACTAAAAGACTGGCCGGGAAGATGAAGAGAGAAGTTGCTATGAAGCCCATCTGCTCTCAGGCATACTCTTGATAGTGAGTCCTTAATCAAATGGTCCTCAACTTCAGCTGCGAGTTAGACTTATCTCTCAAAACTCTCTTGGGACACTTTCAAAAACCCTAAGACCCAGGCCATATGCCAGACTCATTAAATCAGTCACTGAGAGTCAGGGCCAGAAAGTAAGATTCTCCAAAGAATATGAGGTTTTTAAAAATTTGTATTTATTTATTTATTTTGAGTCACGGTCTCACTCTGTCACTCAGGCTAGAGTACAGTGGGATCATCTCGGCTCACTGTAGCCTCTACCTTCTGGGGTCAAGTGATTCTCCCACCACAACCTCCTGAGTAGCTGAAACTACAGGTGCACATCACCACTCCCAGCTAATTTTTTTTTACTTTTTTGTAGAATCAATGTCTCACTATGTAGCCCAATTGGTGGCTTGAACTCCTGGGCTCAAGCAATTCTCCTGCCTTAGCCTCCCAAAGTGCTGGAATTACAGAGTATTGCACCTGACCTATATTTCCTGTATTCTTTAATTTGTGTTTTGAGTGTCTTCTTAAGAATTCTGTTTGCTGTTTGGTGGCTCCAAGATCTGTTTCTTGAAAGTGCCCCAAATATACCTCCAGAATAATTTAAAATTTTGGAGCTAAAAATTAGAATCAGTACTTTTCTATCAGGACTATTAGGATAATTAAAGACATACATACATATGCAACCCAATAACTAGTTTAAAAAAATAAATAAATAGACCAGGTACAGTGACTCACACCTGTAATCCTATCACTATGGGAGGTAGAGGTGAGAGGATTACCTGAGCCCAGGGGTTCAAGAACAGCCTGGGAAAATTGGCTAAACCTCATCTCTACAATAAATCAAAAAATTCGCTGGGCATGGTGGCACGCATCTGTGGTTCCAGCTACTTGGAAGACTGAGGCGGAAGGATTATATGAACCTAGGAGGTCAAGACTGCGGTAGTCATGAGCATGCCACTAAAAACCTGGGCAACAGAGTGAGACACTGACTCAAAAAAAAAAAAAATTAATGATGAACCTTTAACTTGTCTCTACCAATTCCAACTCAAAGATGCAGAGTTTGGCCAGAACCATCCCAGTCACCAACCAATGTAAAATCATTTGATTTCTCTACAATCAAGCTTCAGTGACAGATCCAAACCATTAATGTTGAATTAGTAGAAGTTGACACTTTCAAACACAAATTATTTTCTTATGTCCACGTTTAATTTGGGAGGTCAACAGATCAGTCCTTATTTGGAAGGAAACCTAACTAGGATCCACCAACTGAAGTCTCTAGTCCTCAGCCACGCACTGCTGGCTTCTGGCTATGCAAATACACGCATGTGCATAGCCAACATAAATTATGGCTCGCAATTTGACACTATTGTTTTATTAACAAATACAATTCAAAGTAGAATAATTAAATAGGGACACGTAGTAAAATAAACATTCCAATGACCTTTTAAACTGAAAAGTTCTGCTTTACAAACAAAGGGGAGAACAATGCAATTACATGATAGTGCTTGTACAGATTTGCTGAATTTGTGATGAAGCCTTGGCCAGCCAGGAAGTCATCTCATCTCTTATGGCCCAGAAAAGGTTGAAAAGAAGAGGACAGCTGTAGTGTCCCGACTTTGAGACTCACTGTTAAATGGAGTGACAGATGTAGAGCCAGTGTCCCAAAGTGGGCAGGACCTGGTTCACACAAACAAAAGAGGGTGACAGTCTCAGAGCCCATTTACTTCAATAAATTTTTTTTTAGGCCAGCTGTCCTTTTTATACAGACGATACTGGTATACAGCCATATTTACTGATTAGGCCCTAGAACACCGTCTTGCCTGAAAATTCAAACAAAATGCCAACACAGTTTTTCCCTAGATCATCATTATCATCATTTTATTCTATCTGTAACTTACAAGGCATACGGTGTAGGCTACTGCTCTTTCTATAGCTTTAGTGCCCATCTCAAATAAGAAAGGCTGCTCTAAGGGTTTTCTTAGGTTTACCCATCAAAAATCTGAAAAGTGAAAATTTTAATCTCTAAAATGTCTCACGTCTGTTAGACGTATCTTCTTTTTTTTTTTTTGAGTTGGAGTCTCACTCTTGCCCAGACTGAAGTGCAGTGGCTGCTCCCGGCCACCGCAGCCTCAACCTGCTGGGCTCCGGCGATCCTTCCGCCTCAGCCTTCCAAGTAGCTGGAACTACAGGCGCACGCTACCACGCCCAGCTAATTATTTATTTATTTATTTGTTGTAGAGATGAGGTCTCGTTAAGTTGCCCAGGTGGGTCTTGAACCCGCAGGCTCAGGCAATTCACTCACTTCAGCCTCCCAAAGCGTGGGATTACAGGCTGAGCCACTGAGCCCGGCCACGTATCTTCTTATAATGCACCAGAGATGCCTGGTTACCTCTTCTTCCCTATTGACCCAATGTAACTATGTATACACATCATTAAATACATATTTCTACTGTACATTGAGATGGTGACTTGCTGCTGCTTTCTTTTCTACCCAGGGACTGTTAACGTCTGGAAATTAGGCATCTATTGCTTATGTTTCTGTAGAGTAGGCACTCAATAAATAAGGCAATGTACATGTTATCTCATTGGGCCCTCAGAGCAGTGTTGTGGAGTTGGCAGGAATGGTCACATCCCTATTGTATAAATAAACAAACTGAGTCTCAGGCGGATTAAGCTATGCGTCATCTAATATAATACAGAAAATCAGTAAAAATGGAACTAGAAACCAATTTTCTTAATTTATAGTTTGGCGGTCATTTTGTTATATTACAAAGCTGCTCTAAATGTATGAAAAAGCATATCCAGTCAGGCACAGTGACTCACTCCTGTAATCCCAGCACTTTGGGAGATCGAGGCAGGAGGATTGTTTGAGCCAAGGAGTTTGAGCCAGCCTAGGCAATATAGCAAGACCTCGTTTCTATAAAAGTAAACAATAAAAAATAAATTAGTCCGGTGTGGTGGTGCATACCTGTAGTCCTGGCTACTCAGTGATAATGCCACTGCACTCCAACCTGGGCAACAGAGTAAGATCTCAACTCAAAAACAAAAACAAAAACAAAAACAAAACAACAACAAAAAAGAAAAAGCTTATCAATTTTATTTAGAAATATTGTTGTTCTCAATTTCTTTTCATTAATCAATAATAGAAAATTTTCCACAGACAGAAATTATAACCACCAGTAGTTGTCAGAAAACATGTATGATAGTTTAGATTGTACACTTTTGGCACTTAAGTTCTGATTAAACCAATTCATATTGCAGTTCTTTAATAAGATGAACACAACCATTGTTTTTTGCTTTGCTTTAAAAAAGTAGGTTTACAATATGAAGACTTTATTGATATATGGTACAAAGATTCATATTTTAAAATGTGAACTACATAAGAATAAAAGAAAACATTAAATTACATCTAAAGTAATCAAAGTAACTCTGACCCAAGAAGGTAATTATATTTATAAAATGAAATGTTCCTGCTAATTTTTACATAAAGCTGTATGAATTTCACACTTAACAAACTGTAAAAATTCATCTACATTTATTCATATGATGTTTTAAGCTCCAGGAATTTCATGCAGTTAGAAGCTGACTTCCTATAGGAGAAAGGATAATGTTAATGAGTGAATATTAAGTATAAGACTAACACTACAGAGGTAAATATGTAATTACATACATTTCCCAAAGTGGGATAAATCACACATTGAGTTATGTCATAATTCAAGGACTTGTAAGAAACAAGAAGATGTACTTGATAGCCTTTGGCTAATTACTTTTAATTAATATATCTATATTTTAAAATTAATTATGTAGAGATATTCAATACAGAAAAAAATATGAATCTTTAAAGCTAATAGAAGGCCATCACTGGAAAGATAAGAGGCTTTCCTTCTTCTACCTACCCATAAAGGTTAAGTCTAGACACTCATAATTATACCAATCAATTGGCCATTTTGGCTAAATTATGTAAATTGTCTATATACACTTCTCAAAGTACATAACTGTCAATGGTATTTTCACATTGGTCAAGTCTACACTAGCTAGCAAAATGAAATGGATAATTAAGACAATTATTCTGATAACTTAGATCAAACATTAAGGGAAAAGTAGAATTTTTTTTTGGTCTGGATTAAAACATAAATGCACTATTTGTGTTTTATAAGCATGTCAAAATGGTTTTGTTCCTTCAATTGTTTTTGGCATCTGATTTTATAGCAATTTCTTAATCAGAATCTCAGGATCTAAAATTTCCAAGATGCCTATGTAATAGAATTGTATTTTAGAATTGTTTATATTAGTACTGGCTTAAATTTCATTTCCTGAGTTTATAGACAACACTGATAAAATTCATGAACGTTCTGAACACAAAAAATAAAGCCATAGGAATGCATTTTAAAACTCAACAATAAAAATGTATTCTTTATTCTCCTTTGATCAGGAGGAGTGAAGTGCAGTGACATCTATAACTTCCTTTAAATTGATGGAGAGGTAAGCAAACGTATGTGTGTTAATATACAAATAATCAAACAAATCATTAAATTCCACACTCACCTACCTATCCAGATCTAATATATCCATATGCGAATGTTTCTATATCTACCTACCTATTAATCTAGAGAGAAAAATCTAAGCAATTGTCACAAAACTTCAACAATTGGTGAAACTAGGTGAAAGGAGTATGGGTGTTCTTTAAAATTAAATATTTCATTGCACCATTATTTCAACTTTTCTGTAGGTGTGAAAATTTTCAAAATAAAAAGTTGGAGAAAATGTACATTTGAAGCTTTATATAAAATAACTAATAAATATTCAGTATCCATCAAATCCCCATGAATATGATAGCCCTGAGACTGAAAATCCCGTAGTACCTCATTTCTTAAAACCATACTGTGAAATCTATACTAAAAGATTCCTTCCAATAGGCCTTAAGTGAGCACTTTAAAATATTCCCAAGGTTTCCCATGCAGGGTATAGTTAAAGAGCATTCCACTTGAGATCCTTGCCTGAAAGGCCCTATAGAATTGCAAAGTATCATTATTAAGCAAATGTTCCCGGGCCCTTGGGTGGTTCACTTAAAACACATTTCACTGTATTGAATATTCAATGCCAAAAGCACACTGTTCAGTGTTAAGATTTGCAATTTAAACCCAGTTGGGAGAAGTAAAAGGTTCTTGTAATTTGCCTATACTGTATTGCATTGATGCAGTAGCTTTCATTGATAATTAAGTTCCAAAAATATGAGTTAGATTGTGTGAACAATGGAGGAAAGCTAACCTTTCTATTACAGCTTTAGCTCTTGACTTCTTGTATTTAAGATTACAGATGCTCCATTAAATCGATTTTGTGTTTAATCTCCTCTTGAAAAACAGTGAGTGCAAGTCCCCAACTTTCTTCCCTTTGAGAGAACCCAAGTATTTGACAATGAAAACGACAAGGCTCAAACTCCGCCCACCGTGGGGGATAAGAAAAGTTTAGCGTGTCTCTTTTGGGGTTAGTTTTCCTCAACTAACTCTCACTGGATTAGAGTGTCAAAATATATTTCACATTAGATTTTCAAATAATTTTTTTTTGAGGAACGAGATTTGAGAGGACAAGGGTGCATTTTAAGTAACACCATGAATTATGTTCATCTTAAATACATAGATATGCTTTTAAAAAAAACATCTGATTTTTTTCCCCAATTGTAAAATTGTGGCTTTTTAAGTAAAGTTTCATTTCACTCTCTTCTCTGCCTTTTGCTTAGTTACTTTGTAGTTTTTACATTTTTTTAGTCTCTCAGGAAAATATAAAACAATAGAAATATCCAGAACATAGGGACGAATTTTAAAATATCGAATATTTACAAAGAGAAGGTGGGAAAGTGTCATTGTCAAGATGGAGTTCGTTACTGGATTCTATTTTGCATTTGTGCTGAGGCGGTGAGACCCACTGCCTAACCAGGGGAAATGGCCAGCTGGACTGTGACTTTCTCTGGCCGACACCTACACAGCCCCGCTTTCTCCGGCGCCAGCGGCGTTAGGGATTCACTCCAGCGTTTGGTCCAACCTCTGGCGAGAAAATCCAGCCCACATTCACTGTAGAGCTTCCCTTCAAAAGAGGTAACTTGGAGATGGGAGCGCCAGCAGTGCGTTTGGGACCCCTGTGGGATATCTTCTCCTCGCTGCAACATAAGGTTTGGTGGGGAGTGAATGGCCAGGCAGTGATTCTCAAAGAAGGGTACTCGGGTCAGCAGCATGGGCATCACCTGGAAACTTGTTGGATATGCAAACTACCAGGCCCTACCCGTGACCATCACCTGGGAACTTGTTAGAAATGCATACCACCACGCCCCAAGCAGACACTGTAGGATCGAACCCAGCCATCTGCTTTTAACTAGTCCGTTGGGTGATCCTGATGTATAGTCGCTGACACGAAAACGAGAATATAAATTTCCTGGAAGATCTTTAAAGTCCAGTCAAGACCTGAGGGGGAGGCCGGCCAAGCAGGAGGTTCCGCTACCGCCCGGGTGTGTGTGTGGGGGGGGATCCCCGGCCGCCTGACCTGTCCGCGACCCCCTCGCGCACACACGCCCCCGCGCTGCTCTCCCCACCCCCAGCGCCCGCTCGCCTCCGCCCCAGGCCGCGCGGGCTGCCCGGCAGGTGTCAGGTCGGCTGCCCGGGGCGCGGCGGGCCCCTCCCGCGGCCGCGCGTGCCGGCTGCAGCCCCCTCCCGCCCGGCCGGCCCCTTTGTCCGCCCCGAGGGCGGCACCTTCCCGCCCGCGGGGTGTGCGAGCCCTCGGGGGGTGGGCGAGGAGGAGGGCCGGGGGAGGGGAGGAGGAGGAGCGGGGCGGGCGGCTGAGTGCCGGGGTGGGGAGGCGCGGCCGCCGCGCGCCCGGGCGCGTCCCATCCGGCCCGCGGAAGGGGCTTGGTGGCCGGCCCGCGGAGTCCGAGCGAAGCCACCTCCCCGGGGCGGGGTGGCGCCTCCCCCTTGGCGGGAGCCGGCGCGGCCTTCGCGGCCGGGGAGCCGCGGCGTCCGGGCCGGGCCGAGCGCGGAGCCCGCGGCGGAACTCGGCGGGAGAGCGCGGCTAAGCGGAGGGGTGGGCCGGAGGGTGGGGCGGGGCGGGGCTGGGCCGGGCCGCGGCGCAGCCCGGCGCCCGCGCCTCCGCCTCCCGAGCCCGCGGCCGCGGCAGCCTGGGCCGCGCGGGCGGGCGGGCGGGCGGGGACGCGTGTGCCCCCCGGTGGGCGGCCTGCGCCGGGGGCCGGGAGGTGCGCGGCTGCGCGGCTGCACCCGGGACGGCCGCGGTCCCTCCGGCGGGGGGCGAGGAGGGGTGGGGTTGGGGGGAAGGGGTGGGAGGGGTTGGCGAGCCGGGAAGAAAGGGGAGTGCAAATATTGTGACTGCTGGGTACGGAAACTATCTACGGCGCAGTCGGAGGAGATCCCACTCCAGGCTCTCGGGAGACTGCAGGGAAGCCCAACGGCCCCTCGCCTGGCGCTGTCACTCTTCCCTGTGACTGCTACACGGACACCCGTCACTCATTGCTTTTCGATCCTGCGATCGGTGGGGAAACTTGCCCGCTGTGCGCCTTTTATTCCAGAGTTCCCAAGGGCAGGATATTAATTAAGCTGACTGCTTTCTTGGGAAGCTTCAGCTTCGGGAAGTCCTGGGCGGTTGCCACCATTGGGGGGTGAGCGTGAGGGGGATTCTGTCCTCTTCCTTCTTAAGCCCCCCCTCCCCCGGCCATTGCCTTGCGCTTTCCGTGCCGGTCTCCGGTCCTGATATCTGGCATCTTAGATGGTCACAGCGTTGAAACGGGACAACCATGCCACTGGGAAATCCGTACCGCAAAGCATCCCGGGGATGCGTGAATCCGAAAGCAGGGGCACTCCGAAGCCCGGCGCTCGGTGTCGCGGCGGCCTCGGTGGGCCCTGCCCCCGGCGGAGCGCGCGTGACCTAGTGCGGTCAGGGATTGGGAGACACTCGGTCCTCCGGGTCGCTCCCTTCAATTGATCTATAAACTGGGACATACCAGGCCTTTTAAAAGTCAATCCGCATCGGCTTGTAGTAGCCTGCATCAGATTTCCAAACCTACAACACCCCCCCCCCACACACACAACCACCACCCATTTCTAGCCATTTTGGGATTTCGCTTCCTAAATCTTGTCTGAGGAAGTTGAGGGAAAGGAAATTCTGATCACCCGGACTTAAGATAGAAACAAGACTAGTTTTGAGACTCATTTGGTAAACCTTCAGCAAATCGCTTATAAAATTATTTGTGAACATCTGCAACTTATTTTGAAGTTTTAAATACTGTTGTTAATTCACCTCTCTTAAGTTAAATTTGTTAAAGTAAATTAAAATACTGAAATCTAACAAAAGACTCATGTACTAATGCCAGTCAATCAATAAAATCAGTAGTACAGGTTTCTTTTAGTTAAAAAAAAAATTAAATGCTCCTTTGGTTTGACTGCTTCTTCCAGCACTTCTGTCTACAGAGTTTCAAATAAACTGACAACGGGCAGTACTAGTCCAACTGTTTCAGTTTGTAGCAATTGTTTTTTCCAGCTTCACTACCAAAAGGGAAGAAGGTTTGCCTGGGTTAGACTACCCCCAGAAAACGACTAAAGCACCATCTACAGAAAAACGTTCCGTCGTTAATAGCTGCCCTTTTGAGGGTAACGGGCATTCCATTTCAGGGCTGTAAATGTCGAGCGTGGACTCCAGAAGAGTGGGTTTTGGGTTTTCCAATGTTTGCTTTCTTCAGCGTTGATCAAAGACCAATGTGTTTGCCTTCTGAGGCCCCAATTGGAAAATGTTTTTAGAGCAATTACAGACATAACAATCATCAGTTCAGTTTATTTCTTTTACCTTAAGAAACATTGCCCCCCTCCAAAAGAAAAAAAAATGAAAGAAATATTTTGATAGAGATGAGGGAGAGGGAAAGAGGACCTATATTGGCCATTGCGGGTTAAGTGCAGGCACTTCAGAAGAAAAAGTTTGATCCTCGCTCCCCAGCTCTTTCTAAGACCAGCACTCCAGGTCCTTGTTTTGAATGAAAATGGGCAGCCCCCTTTGGTAGCCCGCGGGGTCCTTGTTATTTAAGACGGAGAATCTTCACGGTTGGGGGAGGGAGGGAGACACAGTGTGCTGGGGAAACGGAAGAGCAAAACACAATCCAGCAAAGGGGAAGGTTCGGATAAGGACATTATTATCCGGACAACCTTTATTACTTTTCCAGAATCCATAAGCAGGAATCAATATTTTATTTCCTCTTTAAAAATAACCTCTGTTCAGCACAAAAGGGGTTGATACTGGTCAAGTCACATAAAAACGTGCTGTTTCGTCTAGAAGGGCGTTTCTGTCCGGGGTTGGAAGCGGGGACTGCGCACCTCACAGACGCCCTTGAACCGAGAGTAGCGCATCAAGTCAAGAGTTTCCGAGAACTGATGTGGATATTTGATTTCCAGCACATTCTAAAGCGGAGGCGGTTTGCGCTAAGTAGGTCCCCCTCCCTGTAGGCATATGCCCTGCCCCCACCTCAGTAGTCCTAAACTCCGTGTGTGTGTGTGTGTGTGTGTGTGTGTGTGTGTGTGGGGAGCAGGAAGCGAAGGGAGCCCGCGCCTCTCTGTTTAAAGGGGCTGAGGGGTTGCATAGACGTGACGCCACGACCAGAAGTAACACGATGTGTAGCCTAGGTTGAAGAAATCAATCACTCGGATTCGGTCGGTTTTAACCTAGAACTCCCCAGTCACCCGCAAAGCCGTCGATGTATTTTTTAGGAGGAGAGAACTGGGCGTGTGCGGTCTGTCAGGCCAAGACCATTGAGAAGTCTCGTAAAACTCACGGAAATCAGTCGTGAAAAGGGTTTCAAAAATGACCTGGGCCGAAGCTTTTGATGTTGTAGAGATGAGCTGAAGGTGGTGGTGGTGGGGGCGGGCGTGACAACTCGAGACTCAGGGCGTGGGGGTGGCGGAACTCACCCGGAGGGTGGTGATTGACCAAGCAAAATCTGGCCTTACAGGGCACCCTCTGTTGTGACCAATACAGACGTCACCACGGAAGCTGTCCTCTCGGGCTGATTCAGTTTGTCCTGAGTGCATGGCCCACCTCATTTACCAGGAAAAGGAGGCGGGGGACCATGGCTGCCTTCATTTTGGCGGCCGGAGAGGGCTGGAGCGGTGGGCAACATCTTCTCCAAATGTGTGTGGGTGGGGGTCGGGAGGTTTGATATGTATATTACTTTCCCAAACATCGGTTGACGTTGTTTTCTCACTTGTAGTTTACAAGCCTAGTAAATTTCAAAGACTCTGATCAGCGTTTTCAGAAATCTAAACTCACCTTCAGCTTTACTGGCCAATGGAGCTCTAGCTTTACTCTTGATTTTCTTTGCTAAGAAATGTGTTTACCATCCGAATTCCCCAGAAGAGGCAACAACGGTTAAGAGAAATGAGCTAAATATAAAATGCAAGAAAGGCAGATCTTAAAAGAAGAAATTAAAGTGGAACACACACACACACACACACACACACACACACACACACACACACACTCCCAATATACTTTGCAAACTCATTCAGCAGAGCAGCTATCCGCTGGCACTGACACGTCCTCACAAGCATCCCTGACTCTGGTGTCCTTCGAAGTGGCTCCCGGTATTCCCACTTCTTAAGAAAATTAAAGTCCGCAAAAAACCTGTGCCCAAGTTTTGGTTGGGATTCAATATTCTAAGCAAATATGCTCAACAGATGATAGTAGAGATGAAGCCAGAAAACAACTCCAGCTATTTAAACTGCCAAATGAGACATAAAGCTGCATTGTAAAAATCATCTGGAAAACAGGTTTTCCCATTGAAGTCGCTATGTGTTAATTACTGCGAGCTGGAAGGCTTGGAGATCGAACGCCTGGAAGCCGACTTTCACCCCGCATACGTAAACGGAAAAAGTGCTGAACCGCAGCCAGGGGGCTCCTGCTCGAACTCATTGCCATGCATGCCTCGACATTAATATGTGTTCATGGAGGGCTCGTACAGTACGAGGTGTTATTTCCTTATAAAGAAACACCAGGTCTCGCTTTCCATTCTTCTTACAAAATTATTCGCATTATTTATGCTACATTGAGCGATCTAATTTCTTCGTGATAGTCAGCTAATTGCTCTGGCAGGTAATTAGAAGCGGTTTACAACGCAAAGGGCTTTTGCATTGCCCCTCGGATTATTAAGTTGCGCCGTAAATTGTACCATTTTTGCTGGGGAAAAATTTCTTTTGAGCAAGTTCTCTTCCTGCGATCCCAGATGAAATCGCCCCCCCCACGCTTCATGGACACCCCTCCCCAGCCACCCCCACTGCCACCACACCCCCTGCTTTTCCTGGACTCGGAGTCGAATGATTCTAAAGCACGCGATTTTGTTCGTGTTCACTGGGCCGAAATAACGTGGCCATTATGGCCTCAAATGGGCCAGGTTTGAAGCGAGCTTCCTGCGCGCCTGCAATATCCAGCAGGCATGTGGGAAAAGAACGGCTTAAATGGGGACATCTGTTCAGTGCTGCTCATCTTACTCTTACAGCCAGGTCAGGTTAAGAGAATAACCTGTTCCCCACCTTTTTTCTTGTTAATAAGACTATTAGAAAAAACTGAGCACACACACACACACAAACAACACTAATTGAACTGCCATATAAGCAAAGAATCACACACACACACACACACACACACACACACACAAAGGTAGCAGCTTAGTTACATGAGGAACTATAAAAATAGTCATTGGGCTATTTCAGGACAAATCCACGAAACTTCTGTCAAGAAAAAATAAACTAAAAAAAAATCGACCTATGTGAACTCAAAAATGTTCTCTACACAAATGGATTTATGCAAGGGATTTTGAGAACTTGACAAAGAAGGACTGATTTTCAGGTTTTCATTTTAATAAAGCTGACTTGAAGTTAAACCTCAATGAATTTTTTTTTCTTTAGGCTCTTAGAGCCCACACTTTTTTTCTTTAGGATCCTCTTAGAGCCCACACTTTTTTTGGTTGTTGGTGTTATTTTGGTTTATGTTATCTTGAAGTATCTGTTGATAGACCCCAAGTGGGCACATGCTGGTTCATCCCCAGGTTTTAGAAAGTGAATTGTATCTCCTTTTACAAGTATCAGCCATTTGTAAACCTTGTGCAATGATTTGAACACATGTGTGGTTAAACCCAGAGACCCGGAGCAGCTCTTAGATTATTTGTAATTAAACACAATTCCCAAAGTAACATTTATCTTCCCAAACTGCGATTGCAATTGTCAACCGTCTGGAGGAGACGACGGGGTAATCTGGGAGCATTACCTCCTCCAGGAACAGAACAGAATGAAAAGAAATCAATAGCGTTGAGGATAAGAATTTAGTAGTTTTTAACTCTGAGCATTAGCTGTGAGAAAGTGATATATAATACCCAAAGAGAAAATAGCTGAAACAAATCCATTCTAGAAAAAAAAAAGAGAGACACACTCATCTGAATGTCTAAGCTTTTCTTTTTCTCTCTTGCTTTGCACAAGAATGTACACACACACACACACACACACCCCATTCATTCCAAATGAGCAAACTCTTTTTCCTACATGTGTTTCCTTCATTTACATGATGAAGAATTCTACAGGCTGTAGAATTATCAATTTCATCTATGGGCTGACAGAGACATGAATATGAAATATACCATAGAGTTCAAGCGTGCTTGTCGAACCAACACTGAGGTCACATTAACATAACAGGAAGATACGAGCATTATGTGTGTTGACAATGAGTAGGGAAACGTGTTTTGTTTTCTTCCTTCAACATAGGGTATACATGGAGGTTTCAAACACCAATTTTGATATGTATCTTCATATTTGCCCTACCCAGGTACTAATCTACTATCAAGAGGACTATCTTATACATGAGAAAGTTCTTCCCCTTGTCTTCTGAATATGCATTTGGAAAACCTCAGCTAAAGTAAAGTAAAGCTGGTAACAGGGTGTTAGACTGGTACATCTCTTTTAACTAAGCTGTCCCTAACTTTTGAACGTTTTGAAGTGGCAGAGAAGGAAAAAGAGTAAACATTAAGGAGAAATGGAGGGGGGAAATGTCAAATCAATTAAGAAAAAAATATGAAATGCTCCCTCAAGTGGTCCCATCTATTCAAAAAGAGTCATCAAGGCAATGCTTTGCATCCGCCAGGAGCTCCTATGTCAGTAGATCGAGTCACTATTGCTTCTCTGTGGTCAACAAACGCATCCAATAAAGCAGTACCAGGAAAGTAAGGACTCGGCTGTAAATGCGGCTGGACAGTTTGAAACCAAATAACCTCACTAATAGAGGCTATTGTTCGGCTTGGAAGTTCCCATTTTCCAATCAGGAAAATATAGCCCTCTCTGGGCTTTGGCCGACCGATCCCTTCCCACCTACGGTTCAACAATCTGCCACCAGCGAGGGGCTTTTATTACCTCCCTTCCCAGGAAATGTTAGGCAACTTCTCAGTAAAGCCACCAGAAAGCAGAAGTGGACCGCTGAGGGGCATCCCTCAGGAATCCACAGGTCCACGTCTGGCCAGGTGATCTCTTTTTCTTTCTTTTTTCTTTTTCTTTCCCATCAGGAAATACTTTTTGACCAGAGAGCTCTCGACCAGGAATCACCCCCAACCTGGCTCAGTCCTCCTCCTCCTGGCGGCCGCCGGCGGCGCTCGGCTCCCCAGCCATCCCTCTTCACGCTTTATTTAGTAGCGAAGTCGTCTGCGCGCTAGGTCCCCGCGCGGTGGCAGGGGTTAAGGCTATCCTCCTACCCTCCAAGGAGAGGTACCCGCCAGGGACGCACCGCCGGCCCCGCGTTCCCGGGGTTCTCGCGGGCCCCCGCCATTCGGCTCCAGAGCTTGCATGTCTCTGCCAACGCTCTGCAAACCGAGACGCTAAGAGCAGGGTTTAAGCGTACCCAGCAGAGGTACGCGCTATATAGTTCGTGTGCATTTTATTCTCCTCTTTTATTTTATTTTATTGTATTTTCTAAGCTTTAGATATATACCCGACCACTCTTAACAAGTTCAAAACCCGTATTTGGGTGTAGATGCATTACCGGACACTTGAAAGCCTGGATAACTTTGATGTTTTCCACTATAAATCTCTAATTGTACTTAATGGTTACAAATGGCTTTCTTTACTTGTCGCTGTATCTACACATTTTAATCTATTAGCCAAACAGTGAAGGCATATTTCACTCCCCACCCCCCTAAAAGGAAAAGCAGGGACTGAGGCCTCTAATTTGCTTTTAGGACCTTGTTTCTTTGGTTGTGAACGTGCAGGAGCTCAAGATCCGGGCATTGATTAGTCTTCAAGCCAGCCTGCAAAAAAAGCTCCCTTTCTCCGTTCCATCTAAGGAGATGTTGATGTATATTGTAGCTGCAAGGTGTTAGATATACTTGAGCAAGTTGTTCCCAGGATGTAAATTAGGTCCCAAAAGCTGTTGTCCAAATCGAAGAAACAGAGAAATTAATCTGGGAGACTATCCATCATCACCAGTAATAAAGAGAGCGACATGGATGAGACAGATGATATGATTAAGGGGCTGTGGTCGTTTTAATTAACTTTTTGCTGTCCTGTAATGATCAAACTGGTCACCAGACCCGGTCAATAAGCATGTTAATATCAAACAAATAAAACCAGGGATGATTAAAAACCTCCTGGTTTATTAAATTTGAAATTCAAATGAAATTTATGCTGCAGATGCATACAGAATGCTAATGGATTTTAGCTTTATTGATAGTGGATCCCACAGGTTTGCAAGAAACAGCAGAATATCTATCTACCCTTCTTCCTGCCAGCATATTAAACTTCCTATGGGGTGGAGGGAACTTTTAATTCATGTTAGAATGCCAGTACTTTCTCTTTTTCTTCCCTCTTCTTTTCCAAACATCTGTATTATCACAATATCATACTCAAGAGCAATAATCAATATCGTGAAAGGTGCATGCACCCCAAAATGCTCTGCCAGGCAGGCTGTATCTACAATGGATTACAGATGTTCCCTTCTGTGGGACAGGATTTAAGAAGGATCAGGTCATTTCTCTAAAATGGAGAAAAGCTGCCATTGAGACCAGTTTCAAGCAAGTTTCGAAACAAAATTATGACGAATTTAATTTCTGGACAATTATAGAATTCTCTTTGTCCTTCCTTTTAAACTTTATTGACTTATGACACACACACTAACTACTTCTTGGGGGGGCGTGAAACAGGAATAGTGCAAGAAAACATGTCCTGTGACTATGAAGTAAACACCTCACTTTTTATATGTGAGCAATGGAATATATGTACATATATATTTCTAACTATATATATAAACGAAGAAAGTTGCACATACAAACCTTTATGAAAACCCCCAAATGATACAAGCCAACCTTATGTAAATTGAAGGATTCGATATTTTCATTAAATCCACACCAACGTTGTGACTTATGTCATAGGAATAATGACATATGATTCGAAAGTGAATTTATGCAAATGAAAAAAATCTTCGAATTAGGTAGCTCAAAATTGCAGTCACATGATGCTGGGTTTTTCTAATTCCTGGCATTTTTGAGGAAACAGTAGTTAACGCCTCTGTTTGCTCTCAGTATCAGCATTTAGCTTTTTAATAGTCCTGCCCCAGTTCCTTCCAGAAGATAGGAGGATAAAAAGATAAAATAAATAACTATTCATGGAAAGGGAGTCTCCTCTCAAAGCTTTTTTTTCCTCCACCTTTGAGGGTGATGGTATTGATTAGAATTCAACCCCAAATTTGAACAACTGTATATTAGGTCCTTAAAATGAATATCATTATAGAAGGAGACCAAAGCAATGAAGTTAATTCTCTTTTATTTGTTAAACGGAATTCCCTCCTTCCCCCACCCCTTCCTCCTTCTGGGCTGGCCTGTCACGCCTTCTCAACATGCTAAAATCATTCAGAGCGGGTTGCAGGGAGAAACACGACATTTATGGTAAGCGTCAGCCTTCAGAGAAAGAAAGCAGTTCATTAATTTACTTCACACTTACTTCAAAGTATAAGAGTGTACCTTACCCCCTTAATCAATAGATATGATGTACAGTCAATATCCTCACATGTTAAAAAGGGGTCAGAAATACTCTCACACCAGAAACGTCAGCCTCATCTCTTCAGTGAAATTAACACAGATGATACAGCCTGACTTTGGAGTTCAGTAAACCCCGGGAGGATTTTTTGACATCTCCAGAAGCTGCGACACACTTGAAGAGGTTTCAAAAACAACAATAAAATACAAATGTTTCCCTAGTCAAAACAAAACTGTTCCCCCCCCCACCAGCCAGTCACATTTTAATCAATTCCACCTTAAAATTAGACTTCTGAGAGCATTTGTATCACTTAAAAATCTGAATTACTGCTTTTTTAAACATATGAATATTCAGTAGGGCTCCAAGGACTCTGGACTTTTTGCTACACTGGTGTTGTGGTTTAAGAAGTTCCCTTGTGGTGGCAGTGAAATTGTAATGACATTTTCTGAAGGCAACTAACAACACAAATGGCAAGCAAATGACTAAAACCCGCCAGATTTGAAGTGTATCTATTAACATGCACACACACTCAGATCTCTGGCCCAATCACCATTAGATACAGACGCCTGGATAAATGTGGCCCAAGATTTGTCAAAAGCTTGTCTCTATTCTTAGATAAATAGAACCCACAGATTTCCATCAAAGTCCTGAATTTTTTTTTCTCAGAAAGAGGCAGAGGGGTTTTCTGTGAAAACTTCTAAATTCCTCAGAAGACCCACCTCAATTTCTCACCCAAAGAAAAAACAACCCTCTCTTACTCCCTTCTCTATCTAATCCTTTTGTATAGAAATTTACTCAACGCCACGGGACAAACACACCTCCTCCCCTAGAGTGAGACATGCACTTCCAAAGCAGTATTCCAGTTTAGAAGGGGGGGGAAGCCACCGCATCAAAGTAACAACTCAGGATACAGACAGGCACACACGCCCAACTCACCCCTAAACAGACCCCTCAGCCTCCCAATTTCTACTATTTGGCCAGAGTACCGGGCAAGCAAAGGTAGGTATTAAGATCTTCACAAACGTAGTGACAGTCCTCAAGAAGTTAAGAAGAAGAAAATCCCTCAAGATTTTAGGTACAAGGAGCCAGAGGAAGTCGGCGACAGTCGTTCACTCGGCCTCGCTCAACTTAGCATTCAGTTTTCCGCTGCAGATCGCCCGTCTCTCTCTTACACACACACATTTTATTGCATTGTTCCTGTTCCCACCACCAGCTTTGGTGCGCGGCACACACACCCTCCCTCTTCTCTCTCGCACAAACACACGTTCACACCCCTCCTTCACCCCCACCAAACACACTCACCCGCACCCCCCGCACTTGACTGCACTGTCCCTAGGTTTGTCAGTTACACGACACTACATACACACTTCCCCACCACACTTCACTGCTCTGTCCTGCTACCCCCCTTTGTCGCACACGCAGTTACCCTGTCACACACAACACCCTCCCCTTTTTTCTGCACTCTCTCTCCACATCCCCCCCTTACCACACTGTCACTGTTACAGTGTCACACCCACACCCCCTCTCGCTCCTGCCTCTGCCCTGTCCTCTCGTCGACTCGGTCACACTCGCACACAGTTACATTGTTGCGCGCGAGCGCGTACACACACACACGCACACACACACACACACACCCACCCACACACACACACACACACACACCGCGCGCGCGGGTTTGTAACACACGCAGCACCCCCCCAGCCCCCTCCGCGGCCGCTCTTCCCCCCCACCCGCGCCGCGGCGGCCGGCTGCGGCGCCGATGACCTCACGGCGCGCGCGCTGCGCGGCCCGGCGAGGCCGCAGATTGGCTGGCCGCGCCTCCGCGGCACTTCAAAGCCGGAGAGGGAGCTACAATTGTGGTGGAATGGGCGGAACTGATCATTGTATTGCACACCTCTAAAAAAAACACTGCCTCTGATTTATCAATATAAAAAAGATCCTCTGAGAGGAGGAGGGCACTTTTGTGTGATGGCAACTTCACTTCTAGGGGTGAGTCTCAGGATTTTCTCTTGCTGGTTTAATTAGTTTCCTTTTATTGCCGATCGGAGGGGGTTAAAGTCGCCCCGGCCAGGCCACGGGCTATCAGTCTCTCTATTGAGAGCTTTTTTTTTTCTTTAAATACAAGTGAGTTTGGAGAAAAGAAAAAGGGGGAGAGGGGGGCAGAGTCACTTTTTTTTCAGCGCAGGAAAAGGTTCGAAGGGCATTTAGACAAGCCACCTCGCAGCGCCTGGCCGCTCCCTGCCCGGGAGATCTGCGCCCAGCCCATTTACACGCCACGATTTCGGGGGTAAAGAGAGCGAGTTTTTCCTCCTGGGCAAACTGCAGATTTTTCCCTTTCCCCTCAAAATAATCTGCAGCCTGACTTGTCTTACAGGTACGTTGAATTCGTCTCGTTTTCACTATTGTAGATACGCTTTTTGAAAAAAAGTAAATAAAAAGAAAAGCAGGAAGAGCGATGAGCCCTACAGTTTGACCTCTTTTGGCCTGGGAGGCACAACCTAGGATGGGTTTCTGGGGACCGGAACAGGATTTTCAAAGCCCTCCCAGCGTTGCAGGGAAAGCGCTCTTAAAAAGCAACCCGATGGTTTTCCCCCAGGCTTCTCGGCAAAGGAAACTTTCCCTCCTCCCCATTCTGGACTTTTTCCTTGTTTGTTTCGAAGTGTCTGGGGCCTTGTGTGCAAGAGAGTGTTGTTTTAGGTGAGAATCCTTGTCAAACTCTTCCTTAGCGTGGCGCTTTGCTCCCGAATCAGACGCTGGCAGCCAAACTTGTCCCCTCCTGTAGAGTAGGAAGCAGCCGGGCGCCGGGGCTGTTGGGGGTGCCAGGTGAGTTGGTGGCGGCGCGCCGCAGCGAGAGATGGGGTGCAGCGGGGCGTTTTGGAGGCTCCCGGAGGACTGATGCACCTTTCTCCCCTCCCTCCCACCGGCCCTTCGCCCACCTCCCCTCCCCCCCCCTTCTCCTCTCCTCCTTCCCGCAGGAAGAACCGAGGTTGGGATCGACTCCTCTGGCCATGCTCGCTGCTACCTGTAATAAGATCGGCAGCCCCAGCCCGTCTCCCTCGTCCCTCTCGGACAGCTCTTCTTCCTTCGGCAAAGGCTTCCACCCCTGGAAACGCTCCTCGTCCTCCTCTTCCGGCAGCTGCAACGTAGTGGGTTCCAGTCTCTCCAGCTTCGGCGTGTCCGGGGCCTCCCGGAACGGCGGCTCGTCCTCGGCGGCGGCGGCGGCCGCGGCGGCCGCGGCGGCGGCCGCGGCCCTGGTGTCCGACTCGTTCAGCTGCGGCGGCTCGCCGGCTCCAGCGCCTTCTCGCTCACCTCCAGCAGCGCCGCGGCCGCCGCCGCCGCCGCCGCGGCCGCCGCCTCCAGCTCGCCCTTCGCCAACGACTACTCGGTGTTCCAGGCTCCCGGCGTGGCGGGGGGCAGCGGCGGCGGCGGGGGTGGCGGCGGCGGCGGCTCCGCGGCGCACTCACAGGACGGTTCCCACCAGCCGGTGTTCATCTCCAAGGTGCACACCTCGGTGGACGGGCTGCAGGGCATCTACCCGCGCGTGGGCATGGCGCACCCCTACGAGTCGTGGTTCAAGCCCTCGCACCCGGGCCTGGGCGCGGCGGGCGACGTGGGCTCGGCCGGCGCCTCCAGCTGGTGGGACGTGGGCGCCGGCTGGATCGACGTGCAGAACCCGAACGGCGCGGCGGCGCTGCCCGGCTCGCTGCACCCGGCCGCCGGGGGCCTCCAGACCTCGCTGCACTCGCCGCTCGGAGGCTACAACTCGGATTACTCGGGCCTCGGCCACTCGGCCTTCAGCAGCGGCGCCTCCTCGCACCTGCTCAGCCCCGCGGGCCAGCATCTCATGGACGGCTTCAAGCCGGTGCTGCCCGGCTCCTACCCGGACTCGGCCCCGTCGCCGCTGGCCGGCGCGGGGGGCTCGATGCTGAGCGCCGGGCCGTCGGCGCCGCTCGGGGGCTCCCCGCGCTCCTCCGCGCGCCGCTACTCGGGCCGCGCCACCTGCGACTGCCCCAACTGCCAGGAGGCGGAGCGGCTGGGCCCGGCCGGGGCGAGCCTGCGGCGCAAGGGCCTGCACAGCTGCCACATCCCGGGCTGCGGCAAGGTGTACGGCAAGACGTCGCACCTGAAGGCGCACCTGCGCTGGCACACGGGCGAGCGGCCCTTCGTGTGCAACTGGCTCTTCTGCGGCAAGCGCTTCACGCGCTCCGACGAGCTGCAGCGGCACCTGCGGACCCACACCGGCGAGAAGCGCTTCGCCTGCCCCGTCTGCAACAAGCGCTTCATGCGCAGCGACCATCTCAGCAAGCACGTGAAGACGCACAGCGGCGGCGGCGGCGGCGCGGCGGGCTCGGGAGGCGGCGGCAAGAAGGGCAGCGACACCGACAGCGAGCACAGCGCCGCGGGCAGCCCGCCCTGCCACTCCCCGGAGCTGCTGCAGCCCCCCGAGCCCGGGCACCGCAACGGCCTGGAGTGACGCGCGCCCCGCACCCGCCCCTCCCCACCCTCCCGGGGCCTGTCTGTCCCGGCCTCCGCGCCGGCCGGCCTCTCTCTCCTGCCTCCTCCTCGCCGTCTCGGTCTCGCTTTCTGCCTCTGCCTCTGCCCCTCCCCCTCCCCCTGGGACTTCACTCTGTAATGGGGATATGGACATGTAAGTAACGCGCAGCGCCGGGCCGCGCCCGGGCTTTCCCTCTCCACGGGCAACACGGCCGGTGCCGGGGGCCGCCGGATCCCCGCGCCTCGCCTGCCTTGCTTCTCGTCTCCCCTCCTTGTCCTCCACCCCCACCCCCCGCCACTCCCAGCTCGCGACGGGCGTAACTTTTAGAAGGAAGCGGCCGCTGGAGGTAGAGCTGGACGAATCCAGTGCCTGGGAGACCAGCGGGCCTCCGCGAGGGCGGGGACGACTCGGCCCAGCAAGTTGGAGCCGCAGCCGTGGGGTGGACAAGGCAGGAGGCCCGGACAGGGCAACTGCGCTCGGGCGGCCGTCGCCTTGGCCCCAGAGGCGCTGTCCCGGGCGCCTCGGCTGCTGAGCGCCCCCGCTGGGCTGCTGGGCACTGGCGAGCGCCTTGCGCAGGCGGTCGGAGCCCGGGGGGTGCCCATCTGGCAGCACCGAGGCCCGCAGTTTGCAGAGTTGAGCTCTCCCAACGTCAGCTCTGCCTCTTTTCTTTGTTCCCTGAGGTGGAACCGATGCAAGTTTCAGCAAAGGGCAGTCTTGGCGAATTGATGCAACAGCCTTCTTTCATCTTATGGCATTTTTTTTTTTTTGAACTACAAAACTAAGGGGGAAACAGCAACCTTCTACTTGGTTTCCCTTCTATATCGTTTTTCCTCTAGTGGTGAACAAGGCTTTCGAAACTGTGCGAATGTTGATCCCCAAGTTATTTTGATGGCATTAACTTAACTTATGGGGTGGGGGTGGGGGTGAGGGTAGGTTTCTTTTTCTTATGCAAAAATACCCCTTTCCGGTGAGACCAGATTAACCATCTTCGTGTTTGTCCTTTTCTACCTCGTTTTCCACCACTCCCAGGCATCATCTCCCAATCATTTTTCGTTTTAGTCCAGCCGTCAATTTGTGTAGCGCCCAGTTCTGTAAATTCTTGCAATTCATTGAAGATTTTTAAGGTTAAACTTTTTTTTTTTTTTTGGTGATTTAAACTTATAAGCAAGTGAAGAAGCTATCGTTTATTTCAGACGAGGCTGTAGTTCAAAATGCCAAAAGAGGGAAAATAGGAAAACAAGAAACACCTTTGTAAAATATATCTGAACCTAATGGTTTGTTCAACTGCAGAATCGTTCTAGATTAGTTATCAATTAACTATAACTCCACCAGCGTAAGGGTGAGAGGCGCAGTGGTCCAGGAGACGATTTTGTATAGTATTTTTCTTGTACATTACTTCCGGTAAATATTTGAGAAATATATTCAAGTAAACTTGATTTTTTTTTTTTTTTTGGTAACAAGAAACTATTAAGAGTTATTCTTGCGTGCTGACGAGCTGCAGGTTTTTTGAACTCACTTCTGGAGGTGCAGAGCCACAGACGCACTTTCGGGGCCTAGTTTTGCTCGGATATGAACTTGATAGGCGTCAGACTGTAACCAAGACAATATTTGATAAATGTTGGATGACATTTAATTTAATGGAGCATGTACTTATTTGCATTTGCTGGCAGTTCAGGCATAGTTAAAGTGAGAGTTCTCCTATATTTCTTAATAACTGGGTCTGCCAGAACCCATGTATTAAATAAATTGTCCAAGTGAAACTCGACTAACTTTGGCCTTTGTGTATTTCCTGAAGGTAATATTGTTAACTGTTAATGAACACTCCTGACACGACATTTAAATGTTTGCAGATTCTGCAAACTAATTGCTCATTGTAATGTTGAAATCATTTGGATATTTCACATTGAAATGAAAAGCCTTTCTCTGGAACATTTTAGACTTGCATTTTAAATGCATGAAATGTAATTGATTTATTTGTAATATTTTAAATGGTATTAATAAACTCAGATAAAAGACTAGGCCAGTTAATTTGTATTTTTTCCCCCTTTTTAAACTATGGACATGCATTTTATGTTTAGTTAATTGTCTAATTTAAGCAAAATATAACCCTGTTTTGTGGTAATATTTAAATACTTGCCTTTAAGATGTTAGATGGAAAGATCTATTTGGCGAAGCTGTGTTTTCCTTATTTACCAAGATAAAGATTTTAGTGTCTAAAGAAATGTGATTAATTATTTACCAGTAGATTTAACTCAGAGCATCAGGATTTACTGACCTCTCAAAATCTGTACTAAGTCACAAATGATTCAAAGAAATTTCCCCATTCTGCCTCCTTCTCAGTATCCAGGAGTTGGATTGTTGGCCATTGGTTGCATTTAGTATTTAAAAGGCCAAGCCTTACATTGGAAGATCAATACATCTAAAATAAAAACATGGGGTTTGGGGATAACTTTTGTTGTTAGGAGGTGGAGGAGGTCAAGCTAACAAAAGCTTGGTTTTGGCATTCCAAGCTAAAGATTATGTAGAGGTAAATATCAGTAGTAGATTCCTGTTGAAATGAGTTATCTGTTCTTTTAAAGTCTCTAAACAGCCACCAAAGAAAGGGAAGGTTAAACCTTAATCTATTTACTAGGCTATTGTTCATAGGTGTCAATGATGCCAATAAAAAATATTGTCTTGTTATGTCTAAGTGCATTTAAGCAATGGGTGTTCCTTGAGCCATACTTTGAAACATAAAATACTTTAAATGTTGATTGATGTTATATCACTATTTCACTACTAGATTAATATTATCATTTTGAATCAAATTGAATAAAAAGTTAGTGTGTTATAAGTTTAGCTTCTTTCTTTCTGTTTGTCTTTTCTCCATCCTAAGTTCAGTGTTGGTATACATTTTGAACTGATAATTTTCTACTGAAATTTATATAAAGTCATTTGAATCCATAGAAACAGAAACTATACATAGTGCTGTGAATATTATAAATTCAGGGGAAATAATTAGGAATAAAACATGTTCTAGAATAATGCTGTTTGTGCCTAAGTAGCAGAGAGTCTTCATCCTGCTGTCTATACAGATCTCTGAGGCCTCTGAACCCTATGTTTTAGACAAACTGGTCAGCTCTGATTCTTTGGTATACTGTAGCTCTAAGTAATGATTTTGAAAAGTAAAATAGTTTCTTTCTGTCACTTTCTTCCTAGGAAAAACACCCAGAACACAGTTTAAGTGTTGTTTCTTTTTTATTGAAAGTTGCAGTGCTGAGGGACTCGGAGAGTGAGCGCTTCTGAAGGAGTTAAATGTAGTGGCAGGTAAGAGGAAGCTGCTTGGTACATTTATTGCTGTCAGCTGCATTCCATGTAGAAACAATATTTGTTGTAAGAGGTGGGTTGTGACAAGGAGAAAAGTGCAGAAGATTTCTTTGGAGTGGTTGAAGGGGAACAGATTTTCTTTTCTATTGCATGGATGCGCAAACTTTCACTTTCTGCGTTCTGATTCCTCCTCACCCTTCTAGCTTTGCTTTAGCTTGTTTTGATGATTACTGGGCAGGATTTCCAGATTAATTTTCTGCAGAGTGGGTAGGTTTCCCTTCTGGGGATGAGCATCCTCTTGGGGAGAACAGAAGATGAAGTACAAATGTGAGGTTTTCCCTGCTCTGTCTGTGATGAAGCACTTCCTAACAGTAGCTGGAGGCTCAGTCAAATGAAGACAGAAAAGCTGGGTCTCTCTTTGAGCCAAGGGACAAGTTTTCAGTTTTGCAGATCAAGGTAGAATTAAACTAGTTGTTCACCCAAAGGTCAGGCCACCATGTATATATCAGCCCACTCTCCAGAGACTGGAAAAGGGCTGCCAGTCTGACCTTTCTATTTCTACCTCGTCTCTTCTTCAGACTTGAGTGTGTCTTCTCCACCTTGTTTCCTCCTTTCTTGGCTCCTTCCTTATCTTCTCTCTTCTTAGATGATCTCTTTCACTTAGGGACATGACCATGATTTGTTGAGGATTTGTGATTTGATTGGACTATGAACAGTATTAAATATTAAATTAAGAGAAACTTAACTTAAACACATGGGATGGGTCACTCTCCTATAACAACAGATGTTGGAAAAAGTTTCTGGATGGGCTTGCCTCTCTTCCACCCTCCTTTTACTCTAATCTTGGCATAACTTCTCAGCAGGGCCTCCTTTGGGTAGAGAATGTTGGAATTAAAATTTGGAGACAAGTAGGTGATGAGATTGGATTCCTGAGTGGGCAGATCGATAACCCTGCCATCATTTTCATCTCTTCTTGTGGATCTTTCCATGAGATTATGGAATGGAATGTTGCAGAAGTTCTGTGGAGGAATTTTAAAAATATATATACTTTATTGTAGAGGATTAGTTCAAAGGTCAAATGTTCTTTTAGGCTGGTAAATTAAGGCAGGAACTGTAGAGGGGAAAAAAGGCGAACATGATTAGTCTCTGGTTGCCTAAAATGGTGAGAAAAATATTATAATGAAAGAATTTGTATATTTTGCTCAATGTTTCATACAAATAGTCTCAAAAAGGGATTGATTTAATGCAGGTATTTTGAGTAAACTATGGTTTTTCATTTTCCTGCTGATTTTTGCTGCTTCTGTCCAAACAGGCATTACTATTATTTCTCCCTAAACTCCTAAGAAAAACTCAGGTATTACTAATATCTCTAACCTTCACTCTCCTTTAAAAAGGTTTTTCCCTTTTCTCCCTCACTCCCACCTTCCTCCCTCTGTCCTTTCTACTGTCCTCCCCTCTCCCTACTCCCTCTTTTCATTTTCTTCATTCCTTTTTAAAATGGCCCAGTGGATCAATTCTACCACTGTATTTCAGGAAAATGGGGTTAGGTACGGAATCAAAAGAGAGCAAGACTGGACTCATTTTTAAAGTTAGGGCTGTCGTTCTGGGTGGAATCTTTAGAAGACTTTACTCGGTATACAATTGTTGCTGTGATTTAAAAAAAAAAAAAAGAGTCAGCGTTTGCTCGCGCCCTGTTCATTCCTCGCTTCCGGATTAAAGGAAAGCCGGTAATTCCTTGCAGTCCTGGACCCTAGGCGCTGCGGTTTAAGGGGACGTGCGTTAGTGGCTGTGTCTTTAGATTCGTTGCACGCCCTACGAGCATAAGTGTTCATTTGCTGTAGTGGAGGGGTTTTTTTTTTTGGTCCCTGGGCACATGTTTAATTTAATTTAATTTAATTTTCTGCGGAGTCTCCTGGCAGTGAGGAAACAGCCTTATACGTTTTGCTTTGGTTCCTAACGAGCAGTCAGTCAGTCGGGGCTCCCAAAGCTCTAGGGACCGCAAGGAGGGATTCAGGTGACCTCGAACCGAGAACCTAGCGCCCGCCACAGGCTGCCGCTTTTCACTGCGGTCCTAACGCTATTCTCCCAAGCCCACTCCCCAACTTTGCTTTCCACTTCTGGGGAGCGCGCGGGGGGGGGAGGGCACGTGGGGCCCGCCCTGCTTCTCTCCCCAGGGCCCTGGGCTGAGGTCCGGCCGGCCCAAAGTTTCCCTGATTCCCTTATTAAATGAATTTCGGGGAAGTTTGGAAGCCGGGAGGATTTCCTAGTCCTGCCAAAGGTTCCCGTCCGCTTTCCTCCTTCCCCCTCCCCGACGTGCCGGGCGCTCGGAGGAAGACCCCTCCCGGGAGGGCTTCCGAGCTGGCAACCAGCACGGTCAGCCCGCAGCGAGCTGCGAAGGATGGGCCGGAGGCTCGAGGTCTCCCCAAGAGCCCCGGCCGGGGTCCGGGTCCGGGCTCGCCGCCCCACCTCCGACTGTCGCTCGGGCCGCTCCGCGCCGCGCCCACCGCACACAAAGGCGCCGCGGCCGCCTCCGCCCGCTGCGCGGACGGCGAGCGCCACCCTGTGCCCCGCGCCCGCTCTGCAGCGCGCCCCGCGTGGGCCCCGCCGGCCGGGTCTCGAGCCTCTGACCTTGGGCGAACCCACCCTTGGGATCGCTGCGGGCGGCCGCCCGGCGCTCGCCTCCCCCTCTGGCAGGACTGGGGGAGGGCTTCCCTTCCCTCGCCTTGTTCTCCGAGTCGCCCGCATCCTCCCGCCGCCTGTCGCCACCCTAGCACCTAGGAGCGCGGGGTCTCCCTCTCACTCTACCCCGGGGTGCCGCGTCCCGCCGGTACCACCCAAGCCTGCTAGGGGCGCACGGACCGAGGTCATTCTATCCGAATTTGTGTAGCTTTTCTCTCCGGGCTTGCCCACAGCTGCCTGCCCGCTCCCCTTCCCCTCCTGTGCCCCTTTCTCGGTCACACTGCTCCGCGTTCGCCCGCACCCCACTCCTCTCCCCTGCGGCATGCGCCCCAGGGCGGCGTCCTCCCTGGGTGGGGAGATTTATGCTTGGGTTAAGGCGGGTTTGCGCACCTTTTCCCATGCGGTTATCATAACGGAAGCAAAATTAAGTCTGATTGACTGTGAAAACACTTTTTAATTTCTGTAATCCAAAAATAGCTTGTTCACCCCGGTGGCCACCTAGAACATTGGGTAGCTAGGTAGGTGGATAGATGCAGTTATAGACTCATGAGACCCGTGGACCAGAGCTGAACTTTTTTTTACTGCCTTGAACCTCAAACCTGACTACCTTTCCTGGGCTTCCTTCCCCTCCACTCTTCTGTCCTGGCTCTTTGGGCAACTGGAGATCCGGGGAGTTCCGGCAACATTCTGCGGACCCATATTTTGGTGACACCTGCAAGGAGATGAGGATATGTCAACCCGTCGGGAAAGGATGTCATGCTCCCTTTGTAGGTCTTTCCTAGGTGATGGTACCTACCATCCCGGGGATGCCTGTAGAGGGCCCGGCTCCCGGTGAAGTCCCCTCCCCCACCCGCCAACCCTTGACCCTCTGAGGCGCCTCTGGGCACTCTGGTCTTGGAAGCTCATCGCGCAGATTCGTATCCGTGGGTTTCGCTTTGCAATCTCGAGGTGCGTCGAGGATGACACTGGCGATTAGGGATGGGGATACACGAACCGTCTATGTGCATTAAGGCACCCCGTGGTGAGGCTGCAGCATAGATCTTCCTAAGCCCATGCACGCAGGCAGTCCTCAGGGCTGCACACCTGCGCGTGACAGGGCTGCAGCCACGTCCCTCCCGTGGTTAGATCCTCGGGCGCCACTCCCTCCGATCCCTAAGACGGGGAGCGAAGGGAGGGGGTGGCCTGTCTGGTCTGCCGTACAGACTTCGCATGCGAAGCCCCCACAGCCGCGGTAGAAGTTATCTGGCCTCCCGGAGCCTCAGGATATAATTGACACGTCCACCTCCGGAGCTGCCGCCACCCTCCTCCTCCTCAACCAGCCGGCGATGGCAGCCCGTACCCCCACCCCCACCCCCTCTCTCCGGGGTCCGGAAAGCCCGGGAAGCGCTGGAATGCCGCGTCCTCTCACCCTATTGTGCCTAGGTGTTGCAAACCACTGGAGGACAGAGCTTTGCGCTTTGATCTCATGTCCCAGTCATTCTTTAGCACAGAGGGGTGAGTTTAAATTAAATTTCTTTCTCTGCTGATAAGTTCTAATGGGCCCCAGAAGGTGAATAATTATGCAGTAACATTTCATGGGTTGTTGGAGTGGGAATTCCCACTGGGCTGTCACCAGGAACAGAATTTCCCTTGTACGCTCAATGCTAAATGGAGCTTCGCCAGTGAGCCACAAGTGTCTCTCAAATCTCGGTTCAGATTATCTAATCCTTCGCTAGGCTCACCTTTCTCGCCCCTGCAAAACGGTGTGGTCATTTTTTAAACATTCAAGGTTTTTTAGTGATTTAAGAATACTTTGAGACTCAGTACTAAAGGAGCTTAATTTTAAGGGTAAAAAGATACTTTGCTTTGATCATTAAATATGCATTCCTACCAAGACAAAGTAAATACTGATGAAAGCCAGGGTCGTATTTTTCTGGAAAAAGACAGAGGAGCCACCTGGGATTTGCCTTCAAATACCTGGATGTAATCTTGCCAAGTATCTTGGCTTCTTTCAGTAAATTAGTTCTGCCCCCCTCCCTTGATTCCTAAGAAGGGTTGGAACCTGGAGCTGCTGAGAGTCCTGAGACGTGGTCACTAGTGTTCTGAACCCACCTAGTTTTCAGTTCAGAAGGGGACTTAACATGTGAAAAGGTTAAAAGGAAAAATACCTTTGCTGCTTACTCAAAATAGCCATCTACCTGCTAGAAAACGTGGGCTTAATTCTTTGAGATTTTAATTTATGTTTAATTCTGCCCCTTCCCCAAAGCTAGGTAAGAAACAGCATCTACAGTTTGGATATTGTAAATGGGTCAGGGCCATTTGGATACACAAAATAAAACAGACCTTTAACCTGAACCAAAGAACTCTGAATTCATAATGTAAAAGCACAATGGAACTCTTCATTTTTTTTTTAAAGGAAATCCTCTATACCCCAGTTGCTTTTGTGGTTCACTGCATAGCATTGTCCTTGTTTACTTTTCTTCCCTTTACATTTCTTCCTTTAAAAGACTTGTGCTCCCACAAGCTTTAAGATTTCTACACCGATGCATGGAAACTGGAGCCTGCTTATCAAGTTTTCACTCCTCTCTTGGCAGTTAATTTGAAAGGACCCAAACAATGAGTTGATTTACATTATGCTCATTTCACCCTGAACTCTGTACGAATGTTGAAAAAATTCTCAATAATTCCTGTTGGGCTATCTCTACATCTTTGGGGGGAGCCAACCGCTCCAGCTTTAACTTTTTTAACTACTTCATTTTAAGCACTGAATAGAAGAAAGAAAGTAGATGTTTTTCTTTTTCCCTCTGGAGTTCATGTGATTGTCTAGTCCAACTGAAAATAAAGGATTCGTGCTGCCCAATTTTGCACCCAATTTAATGCCCCTAATTATGTGGGTACCCTATGATCAGGTTTCCAATCATTTCAGGAAGTTTTGTGCTCATTCTTGTACACTAATCAATGCTTTATTTCTCTCTTACATACCTATCCCTTATTTTGGCTTTTTTTTTACTTCTGAGCAGGTTCTTTCCCCTTTCAATTTAACAAACAATGGCCTTTGTAAGGGAGGGAGAACCTAATGGCAAGTGGAAATATGTTTAAAAGATATTCACATTCATTTAGTGATGCTTTAAAAATATTATTCAGTTACATATAAACTAGTAGAATTTGGGCAGGATTTGCCTAGAGGTAAATGAAGTCTTTACTTAAGGGAAAATAGTTTTTACAACATTAAATTTTATTCCTCTCCAAACTTAAAAAAATTAAATTCTCATGGATGACAATTCGGTGGCCTTTGTACTATGAGTCAAATTAAGTTTTGCTCTTTCTTCCAATAAATAGCTATTGGACCTAAGACTGCAGTGACTAAGTTCAGGTAAGGTACACATACATTATACTTCCTGTGTTCTCTATATTAACATATTTTAGTGAATATCACAATTAAATGTCATACTAATGAATGGAGAGCAGTTAAACCTCCTTGTAAATATTTTGGCTACAGAACATTGTATATTCAGCTACATATACTTTGTAGAAAGCATGACATAATGTATTTAGTACACAATGATTAAATGTGAAATTCATTGCTTAGTGACATATTCATTTGAGTGTTTTATATGTATATCCAGGCAAATCATATTTAATGAAGTTTTCCATTTTTAAAATTCTACCTGTTGTTTCGCAGAGAAAACAGTGTTGTCATAATAGGGGTGGAATAGGTCCCTGTTGTAATGAAATGGTATTTATGTCTTTGAAGTGGTTTGGAACTACTTTTATTGTTATTATTATTATTTTGAGTTGGAGTCTCACTCTGTCGCCCAGGCTGGAGTGCCGTGGCAGTCACGGCAACCCTAGCATCGAGCAACCGAGCCCAGGCTACTTTTATTATTTTATGCTCCAAAAGCAGTGGTATGGTTTTTTACTTCACTTTTTAAGTGAACTTTTTATTTTAAAATAATTTTAAATTTACAGAGAAATTATAAAAAATAGTATACACAGTCCCTGTGGTTTTTTCCTATTGTTAACATCTTATGTTACAAGGGTATATTTGTCAAATCTAAGAAATCAATATTGGTTTTTTTTTAAATGAAAAAATAAAGGCAAAAAATATTACATTAACTGTCAGTCAGTGGTAAGGTGTGGCTTAAAAAATGTTGACTTTTTTGGATCAGTTTTTTATGATTAGCTAGGATTTGCCTCCCAGACTGAGACTATGTACTAAATAAGTTAAGTAGAAAGTTATTTCTTCCTCAGGGATATGTCTTTAAGATCTAGTTTCTTAGAATGAAGAATTTTTGTTTCTTTCATAGCTTACTAAAATCTAAGAAAACATATCTAGTTCAGTTTTGTATTTTTATTTCTGTATAGGACATCTGGTTCACTTTTCTAACCTGAGATCACATCTCACTGTATTAATGATCAATGGTTTTTACCTATTCTTTTTTTTTTTTTTTTTTTTTTTTTGAGTTGGAGTCTCATTTCATCTCCCAGTCTGGAGTGCAGTGGCACACTCACGGCTACCCCAGCATCGACTAGAACTACAGGCACACGCTACCACGCCTGGCTAATTTTTATTTATTGTAGAGATGAGGTCTCCCCAAGTTGCCTGTACTAATCTTGAACCTGCGGGCTCAGGAAATCCATTCACCTCAGCCTCCCAAAGTGCTGGGATTACAGGCTGAGCCACCGAGCCTGGCCCGGATTAAATTTTGAATGGTCAATATTTTAACGTCACATGATCAAAAATGACAGTATTCTATTTGTTGCCTATACCTGGTTTTAAATCCTGTAACTTAAATTAACTTATTTACTCATTATTACTTTTTCTCATGTAGGCACTATAAAATAAATAATCTAATGATTTACCTTGCCTCATATCTTTTAACTTAAATTTTAGGACCATTTTTGCTATGAAATTGAGTTTGTAAGAGTATAGAAAGCTTTAAAACCCGGTAAGTGAGTCTATTTTTTTTTTTTTAAGTAGAGTTGAATGTATCTCTTACACTCCATGGAGTTAAAAATTTGCATGTGTGTGTGTGTGTTTTTTTTTATCTTAAGTAAGATTATAAGGAGTTTTATCAAAAGAAAATATTCTGTGATCAAAGTATATTTTCACTATACCTAGGGTGGCTAAATAAAATACTAGATATTCAGTTAAATTTGAATTTTAGATAAACCACAAATCATTTTTAATATAAATATGCCTCATGCAGTATTCAAGCCACTATTTATAATAAAAATGATTTGTTTTTTGAAATCCAAATTTAACTGGGTATCCTGATTTTTCATTTTTGGTTTTTGGTTTTCTATTTTTTAAAAAAACATGTACCTTTAAGAGCAAAGCTAAAAGAAAAAAAAAGATGCTGAATAAAAACAAAGTAGCTTGTACCTGCTCATGAAAACACCACACGTAGCCTTCTATACTTGGTAACCAGAGGGTGAAAGTATAAAATGGGTTTTCCTATCACTCTTTTGCATTTCTTCTTTTTCAGATCACTTTTCTTCATTCTGGGTTATCTTTACACATTGGAACACTAGCATTAGCCTCAGCCGGTGGCTCATGCCTGGAATCCAAGCACTTTGGAAAACAGAGGCAGGAGGATTGCCTGATCCCAGGAGTTTGAGAACAGCTGGGCAACTCGGGGAGACCTCATCTCTACAATAAATCAAAAAATTAGCTGGGCATGGTGGCACATGCCTGTAGTTCCAGCTACTTAGAAGTCTAAAGTGGAAGGATCACCTGAACCTAGCAGGTAGAGGCTGTGGTGGTGGCCATGAGCATGTCACTGCATTCCAACCTGGGGGACAGAATAAAACACTGGCTCAAACAACAACAACAACAACAAAATAGTATTACTTTGCCTTCCCAGGAAACCAGGTTTGCCTAGCTTCCAAGAAAATAATATGTGGATGGTTGCTGGTCAATATCTTCACCTTCCTTCTAATATTAATGCTGAAAAAAGAAGGTACCTTAAAACATATTGAAATTCTATTAAGTAGATTCATGCAATTGAGACTCTACCCTGAAGTTTTGCTCCCTGGCTGCATTGCTCTTATTTAAAATGCACAAATGTGGACTCCTATATTTCTAGAAGTTGTGATATATAAGTTTTAGTGTAGTACTACATATCAAATTCACCTACTAGGTATCCCATAAAATATAATCACATAATCAGAAGTTTAAAAGTTCTCTTGCAGAAGGATTCTTTTTCCTTCTGTGGAAATATTGCTTTAAGCAAAAAAGGTACTATTTACTTATTTATTCATAACATTTTCTCAAAGAACAATCCATTCTAATTGTGTAACTTGCTTTCCTGTGGCTCATCTGAGCTATTAATTTAATTGTTCTAATAGTTTCCTATCTCTTGATAATTATTTTTTGTGATTATCACCAGAAATAATGAGTAAAATTCTGTGTAGCTGATACATATTACACGCTAATAAGGGTGAGGGTGAGAATGACCCTGGCATCTGAGGCTTATCGTTCTTGCATTCATATAGCTCATACGAAATAAGTAAAAGCAATACTAATAGGCTATGCATGCCAATCAGATAAATCATTAAGAACAACACAGGCAATATTTTTCTTCTTTTGTGTGTGTGTGGGGTATTGGGATCTCACTTTGTTACACAGGATGAAGTGTGCAGTGGCATGATCACAGCTCACCTCAGCCTTGACCTCCTGGGCTCAGATAATCCTTCCACCTAATCCTCCTGAGTAGCTGGTACAACAGGTGCATGCCACCACACCTGGCTAATTAAAAAAAAAAATCTTTTGTAGATTCAAGGTCTCACTATGTTGCCTAGGCTGGTCTCAAAACAGCCTGGACTCAAGCAATCCTTCTGCCTCCACTTCCCAAGGTGCTGAATTACAGGCACGAGTTCCTTACTGTTCCTGGCTTCAATACAGGCAATCTTCTACCCACAGACAGGACATATATCAAGGTCCAGGCTTAAATGAAGGCCACCATTTAGGTTTTGCATTTACCTGGTCATACAACTGTTGGCATGAGGGTTCAGAAGAAACTGGAAAGTGGGAAGTTTGGGAAATCTTATATTGGAGGCTGGCTTGGTGGTAGCACTCCCTAGAAAATTAGGCTTCCACATATTGCCCTACTTATTCTTCCGTTTTATTTTGTTTTATAAAACCAATTAGAGCCGGGTTCGGTGGCTCAGCCTGTAATCCCGCGCCTTTGGGAGGCTGAGTGAGTGGATTGCCTGAGCCCGCAGGTTCGAGACCCGCCTGGGCAACTTGGCAAGACCTCATCTCTACAATAAATCAAAATGAGCCAGGAGTGGTAGCGCACGCCTGTAGTTCCAGCTACTTGGAAGGCTGAGGCGGAAGGATCGCCAGAGCCCAGCAGGTCAAGGCTGCGGTGGCTGGGAGCAGCCACTGCACTCCAGTCTGGGTGACAGAGTGAGACTCCAACTCAAAAAAAAAAAACCAAAAAAAAAAAAAAAAACTCAATTAGATATTCATTTGGATTAATAAATATTTTTAAAAATATAGTCACTTTTGTGATCTAAGGGAGGCATTCATATACGAGTACAAATTTGTCTAATCATATCACTTCCACCTGAATCTAAGGATTTTTCATTTCAATAAATTTTTTTTTTGAGTCAGTCTCACTCTGTCACCCAGGCTAGAGTGCAGTGGCACGCTGACAACCACCACAGCCTTGACCTGCTAAGCTCAGGCAATCCTTTCATCTCAGCCTTCCAAGTATCTGGAACTATAGGTGAGTGCCATCACACCTGGCTAATTTTTTTATTTATTGTGGAAACGAGGTCTCGCCAAGTTGCCCAGCTGGTCTTGAACCCTTAGACTCAAGGAATCCTCTCGCCTCAGCCTCTCAAAGTTCTGGAATTACAGTCGTGAGTTACCACACCTGGCTCAATAAAAACTTTAAACTTCATTTTTTTGGAGACAGCTGAATACTTACTAAGAAATACAAGAAATTGTGAAGAAGCAGGGAAAACAAATGACCTTATTCTCACTTCTCAGACACAGCAATTTTGTGTCTTTACTTACAGATTTTTTTTCTGTGTAATTTTTTTCTTACATATATGTATAAGTTTTTTTATTCTTTTGAGTCAGAGTCTCACTCTGTCGCCGAGGCTGGAGTACAGTGGCACGCTCATGACCACCCCAGCATCAATCTGCTGGGCTCAAGCAGTCCTTCCACCTCAGTCTTCCAAGTAGCCGGAAATACAGGCGTGCACTACCGTGCCCAGCTAATTTTTGATTTATTGTAGAGATGAGGTCTCAACAGGTTGACCAGACTGGTCTTGAACCCCTGAGCTCAGGCACTCTTCTCACCTTGGCCTCCCAAAATGCTGGAATCACTGACTTGAGCCTGTGTATGAGATTGTAGCTTACTTTTTCCATAATCTTAAAATATATTTACCTTGCTACTAAAAATTCTCTGCAAATATAATCTTAAATGGATACAAATACTGTTTGGAACACATATATTAACTTTTTTTTGAGTCGAGGTTTCACTCTGTCTCCCAGACTGGTGTAGTGGCACAATCACGGCTCACTGCAGCCTGTACCTCCTGGACTCAGGCAGTCCTTATACCTCAACCTCCCAAGTAGCTGGGACAGCTGGCATACACCACCACACCTGCCTAGTTTTATATATTAAAATTTTACCCACTCCCCTAATACTGGACATTTTGTTTTTTCCAAATAATGCTGTATTGAACACCCTCATGCATGATTTTTGTTCTAATTTCTGATTATTTTCTTAGGATACCAGAAGAGAAGGAATTCTCGAGGGATAAGAACATTTTAAAGGTTCTAGGTAGAGATTACCAGATTACTCTCCAGGAAGTCCATAGCAGTTTATATTCCAACAAGCGGTGGTTAAGAGAATCAGCCTTATATTTTTGCCAGCCCTTAATTCTTAATCTTCTTTCCTTTAATGAGGTCAATATGACTCTCATTATTGTCTTAAGTAGCAAATTTTAGATTCCTCAATGTTTTTTCCCATATGTTCATTTGCCATTTCAATGTCCTCTTGTATGAATTGTTTCCCCATGGTTATGTTCTTTTGAGATTGAAAGTCCCCTTGACCACAAAGTGAGATGGAGGATCTGGCCAGTGGAATACATTTTGAATTCCAGGTGCTGACTCAGGGAACAGGAACTCTAAGCCTCTGCACTACTTGGTTCCCTAGGCTGGGACTGGAAAGTCAGTTTCCATTTAGTGGTCCTGGGTGAACTATATTAAGTGGGTGAAATGCAACCTTGTTTGTGCAATTCCTTCACAAAGGAATTTTGAGAAAAGATACAGTTGTATTCCCAATGGAGAGGGGATATTGTTTTGCATTGTCATGTGATACTAAAATATAGATTTGGCTGAACATTTCTAAATATTAAACTCCACCAAATGTCTTTTTCGGTGGCAGCCTTTATGCAAACTAAAACTGGTTGAAAAGTTTAAAAAAAATTCAATCAATGAGTCTACAGAATGCCAAAAAAAGTGAATTCAGTTTTTTTCTTTGAGTTGGAGTTTCACTCTTTTGCGCAGGCTGGAATGCACGCCCACGGCCACCGCAGCCTCAACCTGCTGAGTTCAGGCAATCCTTCTGCTTCAGCCTTTCAAGTAGCTAAAACTACAAGTGTGCACCACCACGCCCAGCTAGTTTTTTTATTTTTTGTAGAGACGAGGTCTCACCAAGTTGCCCAAGCTATTCTCGAACCCATGGACTCAAGCAATCTCCTCACCTTGGCCTCCCAAAGTGCTGGGATTAAAGGCTTGAGCCACCGTGCCTGACCCAGAATTGGTCTTTAAAAGAATTAATTCACTCATGGCCACTATAGATAATGACTTTGATTTAAATCAACTACTATAGCTGGACAGCAAGATCTATTTTAAAATTCTACTATTTTATGGCCTTTGGAGAAATGGTGTTCAACAGTAAGATCAAGTCTGCTTAATCAGTAATTAATTCTGTCTTTTAAGTTTCTTATGCAAGTCTATATAATTAAAAGAGTTATTCTTTAACAAGCATGAAGTTTGTAATGCCAAAGTGTCATGTTCATTAGCACTTGAAAGACATACTTAAATACAACCACTAAAGAGGTTTAAGTCTTTGGGTTGTTGAGGGGAAAGAAGGGACAATGATGGTGAATTTGGACATAAATGATTTCTATAATATAGCTTTCGCTTGTAGTAGAAATGAGCTTATCTTATAATGACGTTTTAAATGATATATTTGCTTTTGTTTAAAAATAAACATCAAATCAACAAGTACCAAATGCCTACTTTTGCTCTGTACTTTATTTGGGTTGTTAAAAATAGGCCTTAAGCATGATCATGAATCACAGTCATTTGGAGAATTTACTTGTGATTGTAAAACAAAAGTAAAACATTTCTTGTGTCCTTTAAGAAAAAAAAATAAAGCCATTCTTGAAATAAATAAAACTTAGCCCATCATCCTGCCCTTATGAATCTAAAATTAACTGTTTAAAAATGTAGCAATATGTAGGCATTGTAGTTTTATAATTTTGCAAGCTCAAAGTATGTTAAAATAAACTTTGGTCTGTGAATGTGCGTGTATTTACCCAGAATTAAGTCCTATTTTTGTCAAAAACTATTACAAGGGGACAGAGATTAATTTAGTTTGTCCTCCAAATAGAGATACTTAATTATTAAGGAAATTTAAATATTTTATTGTGTATAGAGAACGAAAAGAGCTCCTTGGTGGTGCTGAATAGTCCTTTAGAAAAGTAACAGCTCTTTAAAAAAAAACTATACATGGGAAATTCAGAGCACAGTGAAAAAAAAAAAGACTAAAAAATGGAGGCAAGAGCCTGTATCTTTCTGAAACTATTGTATATTGCAAGAGAAAATGTTAACATTATTGGACTTCATAGAATTATTCTATCCATGCTCAAATTTAAAACTCTTATCCATGAATTTTATATATAAAGGGAGTGATTGGGGGGGGCGGTTGGAATGTTCAGAGTCTCACCATGATGCCCAGGCTGGAGTGCAGTGGTACACTCGCACTTACCACAGCCTTGACCTCCTGGACTCAGGTGAGCCTTACCCTTCTATCCCTACCCCTTCCCTGAGTAGCTGGGGCTACAGGCATGTGCCACTATGCCTGGATAATTTTTTTTTTTCTGTAGAGATGAGATCTCACTTTGTTGCCCAGGTTGGTCTCACACTCCCGGGCTCAAGCAATCCTCTGGTCTCATCTACCCAAAGTGCTAGGATTACAGGTATGAGCTACTGTGCCTGGCCGAAGTGAGTGATTTTGGAGACAAGTTTTTAATTTCTTCTAGAACAGTGCTTCTCACCCTTCTGTTTGGTTAACAAACTCCTTTGAGACTCTGATGCAAGCTGGGGAGCTTCTCTTAAAAATATGCACATCACTATGTCTCTCTGATGCCACTGAGTGGACCCAAGAGCTAGTGGTGAGCTGTTGGGTCCCAAGTTTATGTGTTCTCTACTAATATGTTACACATTTTAGAATAATTTACTTGAGTCAATCAAAGAAAGTGTTTTTTATCTTTGACTGTATAATCTACATTTATAAAAATTAACATGGAGAAAAGGGAAAGGTTAGCTCTTGTCTGATAGATTGCAGATTTTCTGTGAAGATTCCAATATTCCCTGAAGGAGCAATCTGAAATGCAATAGGTAACATAAGAGAGCAATCACAGGGTGGTTTTTTCCCATTTCAGGAATGTGTGATCAAGACGCTTGCCCTTTTCTTGCTGGCTGTATCTATGATGGGTTTGTGATATAATTTACTAGTGGTCACTCCAAATGCATTAATATTGTCTGTAATGTCATAAGGACTTCTGCCAATATATGGACACATATAGGATTTTATAGTCCATCATTAAACATTCCAATCTTAAAAGAATGTTATTACTTGAGGCAATATTTATTTTACAGCATTTAGAAAGTCATTCGTATGCATAAGAGCCTCTGTACAGTTAAGCAAACTGGAACCACTTTCTTCCTTTCTTTTTTGAGGCAGGTTCTTGCTATGTTGCCAGGCTAGTCTCAAACTCCTGAGCTCAATTAATCCTCCTGCCTCAGTTTCTGGAGTGGCTGGGACTTCAGGTGCCCACTACTGTGCCCAGCTCCAAACCACGCTTGATTCCTCTTCTTTGGCTAACATGTCACCCAACACATGTTACTACTTTTTTTCCATTTACAATTTGTAAATCTGTCTTGGTTTTTTTTTCGTGTTTTGTTGTTGTTGTTGTTTTGGTTTTTTTGAGTTGGAGTCTCACCCTGCTGCCCAGACTGGAGTGCAGTGGCACGCTCCTGGTCACCACAGCCTCGACCTGCTGGGCTCTGGCGATCCTTCCGCCTCAGTCTTCCAAGTAGCCAGAACTACAGGCGCACTCTACCACGCCCAGCTAATTTTTTTGATTTATTGTAGAGACGAGGTCTTGCCAAGTTGCCCGTGTGGGTCTTGAACCCACGGGCTCAGGCAATCCACTCACCTCGGCCTCCCAAGGTGTTGGCATTAGAGGCTGAGCCACCGAATCCGGCTGTCTTGGTTTTTAATGAATCCAGCTACCAAAGCCTTTTAAAAATTTTGACAAAAGAGAGGAATGATACATCAGCATGTGGGTTGCACATGGAACAAAAGAGTTGGGATAAACACTCTGAAAATAAAGGTAGCAGGGATGATTCAACAGTGAGAG